>CM029789.1:16115000-16865000 GCA_017562165.1 Ectropis grisescens | reverse complement strand
GTAAATCCTACCTATATATAAATATGTGTATTTTTTGTGTAATAGTGTTTGTAACCTTCTAAACAGCTGGATCGTTTTTTTATTTGTTGTGTTTATTCGGTAGGTCCGATAAAAATAATTATCTGTCTAAAATCTGCGTTTATGCAGTTGTAAAAATAGTTCTACTTTCATTTCGTTCTTTTCTATTTCCGTGTCTAGTGTTTAGTGTAGTGTGTTTTAGGCTCAGTCGGATAGTAACAAGCGGTTCATAATAATACATATAAATCTAACCTTCTTTCTCAGTACGAGTACGAGTCTTCTGCTCGTACTTAACACTGTATTTGACCGAGACGAGTTTAGAATCACGTAACCATAACAGGCAGATAAATACGTCTATGGTATTCTAATTCTTCTGTGTTGCCAGAATGACTCGCAGTTTCCCAGTAATGTTGGTGTAATTCAGGGAAGTGGCCGACTTCCGGTGTTTAATTCAATAACGTAAATAAAAAAAGTATTTATTGTAAATGGAGTATAATGGAAGGCAGCGTAGCGTGAATAGACCAGCTTTTGTTGTGGCTGCTCGATGTAGACCAAGGCTTACTCGGTGGCTTGTTCAATGTTAATTAAGCTGTGTACGTACTACGTACCATAGTGCTGTCTTGCTAACCGCCACTTAATAATCCGACAATTATTCTGTTTTTCCAATTACCACAAACAAGTCGAGGACTAGTCTCGTGGTATAGTTGCTAGTAAAGCCTAGCCCTTATTACACTTGGCTAAATTGAGTCGACTGAATTTAGCCGCGACATAACTCAGTGAATTGTTATAGCATTCAGTAAGCTAGCATACTCAATTTAGAGCCGAGGATTGCTTGCTTCTAACTTACATCTGAATTAAGTCGCCTAACCGTAATTCTAAATTTTCTTCTGAATTCACTCGCTAAATTCAGCAAAGTGTAATAAGGGCTTAAGTCTGTTTGCGGAGGACAAATACCTACGTATTTGTGTGATGAATATAAAACAATACTTGTTCTGTGTCTGAGTATTTCTATGTAGCATAAGTATGTAGGTATTTACAACCATCGATATAAACCAATGGATATGCTCTGAGCACCTTGAAATTTGTAATAAACTGCGTCTCTGTGTGTAGCTTATGTTGTTTACATACAACCAATCTACTGGATCCCTAGAATCGCTAGCGGAGAAATATGCTGTGGTTTTACTTATTTTGGTTGTTGACAATTAATAGTAATAGGTAAAAACGTGCGGCGTTCACCGTTTCCTGCAATCGACTAGAACGGAAGGAGTGAGCTCACTCTTCCCAACGATGACATAATTCCGTGCGCCTGAAGTTTGGGAGGGCACATCTAGTGTTTGGTATCGTTGTTTACAACTATATCAGTTTTATACGAGTATACGCCAGCTGGCTCCAGTAATCTTACAAGTACAACCTTTGCTCAGTCTGGGGATAGGTAGAGTAGTGATAATCTGTTTCTATTAAAATTTTGCTACTTTTTTCATATATCGTAAGTATACGATATTTGTAAATAAAAAAACACTGCATCGTCGCTTAAAGCTTATGACAAACATCGTTGTTGTACGTGTGTGTTTTTTGTCAAAAAGTGTGCGTTTTTTTGATACGCAAAAACTTTGTACGAATGATGGGAATCGTGAGTGGTCAGTGAGTAGAGCATTCACGAAGTATTCTTGGAACATGCATATTTCCTCATAATGCTATCTTTCACAGCTTTTAAGTTAGCGGCATTACGATTATGACTTTGAAACGACAATGGTAGCGAGTATGATTTGAACCAGGGGCTCCAGATCGGCAGATGCCGTTCTCCACACCAGCCGTAACTTTCGGTTCGGACTATCGATGCCGGATTAGCGGTATAAAATTTGATACAGGTAGGGTCAATTAGATATATATTTATTTTAGTACCTTTGTAAGATATTTCTGATATTTATTTTAGTACCTTGCCGTTCTAGTGCTCAATTAAGACTAGAACGGCAAGGTAGTTGGATCACGGACAACTTGAGTATTTTTCAAGCGCAGATGTTCGATCATCACTACTGGCTTTAACGATAAAAAAAATGTCAGGAAACCGCCGTTTTCCTAAAAAGACATCTTTCAAGAGCGTGTCATCTACTAACCCACGCCAGGCCAGCGTGGTTGATTTTGGTGATGACTAACTCGCTATGAGAGAAGGCCCCGAGGTCCAGCTGTGGGATGCTTATGTTTGCAGATGCGACCATACTCTAACATCTCATCTCTCATCAATGCTTTCCATCAGAATATTACAGGGTAAGGAAATAAATCATATCATCTCATATATACGAGTGCAGCGCATAAGTATAATGGTTTTGGCTATTTAGGTTCAAACAGGGGAGTTGTACAGAGGTGTATTGACAGACCTTTTACTTACCATCAGGCGGATGCCTTGCTTCTCCCGTCACGTTGTATATAAAAAACCCTTTGGTCAAATAGGTAAGTGTTTTAGTAATCTTCAATTATTATTTACCAATCATTAATTATTTATTTACACGCATACTAGTACCTATCTACTATTATTTATATAAAACAATTTTGACTTCGAATAAATTTTGATTAGGTATTTTTTTTCAAGTGGGCTTGGCACCCACATCAATGCCTGTCTCCTCATACAGAAAGTTCCCCTAAATCCCTGTTTATCTCGTAGGTGTTGGATAAATTTATTTTCATTATGAAAAGGAAAAAAATGGTCTGTTTACAAACATTCGGTAGCCAAACATGTTCTCAAACAGATTATGCAGAAAAATAATTCTATAGCAAAAGGAACACGTGCCGGGTATTATTGATGACGCGCAAAAACTCACTCAATCTCATAGTCTCCACTAAAGTTTCTACAACATTAAAAGATCGTCTTTGAGAACGAATGAAGAAAAATTGGCAGTCATAGGAACTGTCGATAGAAGTGAAAACTTATAACTCAGAATTTGATAGCTCACGAGACGATATGCATTACGAGAGCAAGATATTTGAAGCTGCATGTCTTTGAACTATCTTTTAGGAACTCTACAAAAACTAGACTCCATAATTAAGACTCTAATAAAATCTAAGTTGCAGAATAATAAAGATCAATATTGTTTTTAAACTTTCGCGATTTGAACACATAACGTAAACACTATACAGTATCTACATATTCACGATCAATATTTTTATTTGATTAGGTACCTACCTCTACTTTGCTTTGACCTCACTTTTCAGCAGCGTCATAACAATAAGATGTGTAAACATTACAAACAAGAACAAAATTAAAAATTTTGATTAACCCCGACTACCTTAGATTTGTTATCTGTAGAACATTCTACTAGTCAAGCCCTTTCATTTGATACCCATATTAAGGGAATTGTGAAAAAGGAAATGTAATTCGCCATTTTGTGATAGCGGCCATCTTGGATTTGAAAT
The DNA here is from genome assembly GCA_017562165.1 of Ectropis grisescens. Classification (NCBI taxonomy): domain Eukaryota; kingdom Metazoa; phylum Arthropoda; class Insecta; order Lepidoptera; family Geometridae; genus Ectropis; species Ectropis grisescens. Next base: position 16,861,574 of record CM029789.1, on the reverse strand, counting down.
TTGTCATAGTGCAAAGTATTCTACTAATCAAGCCCTTTCATTTGATACCCATATTGAGGTAGTAGTGAAAAATATTATATAATTCGCCATTTTGTGGTGGCGGCCATCTTGGATTTGAAATTTGTTATAACGTTTAGTACTCTACTAGTCAAGCCCTTTCATTTGATACCCATATTGAGGTAGGTTGTAAAGAAATATTTTGTCCGCCATTTTGTGGAGGCGGCCATTTTGAATCGATATTAACCAAACATAGCTAAGAACACCCGCACGAATATTAACTTTCAAATAAAAAAAAACGCATCGAAATCGGCCTATCCGTTTGAGCTCTACGGTGCCACAGACAGACACACACACAGACAGACAGACAGACAGACAGACAGACAGACAGACCGACAGACAGACAGACAGACATCGACGTCAAACTTATAACACCCCTTTTTTTTGTCGGGGGTTAAAAAAGGACATTAATCCAATTCGCACTTGATTATTTTGCCAGTCTGTCTAAAAATGTTTGTGTTAAAATTTTGAACCTTGAGTAAATTTTCGTGTTAATTCCTGTCGATTACTCTATTCCCCTTTAAATGTTACTACATACTTATTGTATCTAATATTTGTAGTTGTAATGAAGCGTTATATTATTATTATTTGTTAATTCACGAGGTAAGATATGTAATTATGTAATGTCGACCATGGTTGAACGTGCGTGACGTGATCTTTTGTTAAAAACGTTGAATACATTTTTGAAACATGTAAGTCATGTGTTGTAGCAGGTACGACCGTAAGGTCTTACTGATTTACCATTTCTAATGCCTAACAAAATTGCTTTCGGCATTGCTATTGGTGGTAAAGAGATAGCAATACCTTAACTAACTTAGAACTCCGTTTTTTGTACAGAACTCTCTAAAGGAACGCTCGTATTGTACTGTAAAAGTTTTTATAGCTGGTTTAAGCCGTACACCACGATTCTCGAGATTGTTCATGTCCTAACATAGAGTATAATGTTAAGCCCTATTAGATCGCAAAGCCTTAAATGGTAGACTGCTAAGCACAGAACATTCTAGGCTTCTTACACTTTTAACACATGCTTAACGCGTGGTCTTATAAATAAAGAAACTGTACAGTATACTTAAAAATAAATGGGTACTTACTAAGGTCCCTTTCGGTAGGCAATTTCTATTAATAAGGTAGCAAGAAGTAGGTTTTTCTCACAAAGCAGTTCGTAAAATGGGATAGGATGAGGTTCATTTCCTACAATCTGATACTTACACTGGTTTAGTTCAGTACCTATTTAAATAGGTATTTAAAAATTCCGTGGCATGTTGTTGATTTTCGTATTCTAAAACGGGCTGTACAATTTTAATGTATTTTTAATATGAATCACACAAAATAAATTAATATTCAAAGTTAGTATATAATCACCATTGTATTTATTCCATGTTTAAAATACTATCGCAGTGAAACCCGTTATAGTAAGACAATGTTTACCCAGTATAAGTACATAATTAAACAAGTAGAAATGAAAACAAATTACATACCTATGTATTTTAAGCACATATTACATTGGTTACATAGGACCCAAACCAGAATTAAACTAGTAGAAATGAAAGCAAAGTTTATATTTGGAATTTTTACCAACACGGCCCTGGAACGAAACGCCCACAGACATTACCTACACTACATTACGCCTACTTTGGTACTTCAACGCACTTAATGGCCTGTAATCATTCCCCAAAACATTATTGTAATGATTTAACACCATATTAAGGCCACGACCGTATTCTGAACAATTGCGATTCAAGCCTACAATAACGACTGCATACGAGTTTAGAGTTCCGAGCCAAAGTAATACCGATGACAAATACCTACCTACTGCACCTGCCCATAGCATAAGCACCCCGCTCAATGTTTCTACTCCTGGGACTCAGGGTATTCTCTTACAAGGATAGAGATAGAGTCAGGGCCATATTCAACCAAGCTGGTCAAGTACGTGTTGGCGCAAGCACGGACCCAGGGGGGTCATACGGGTCATGAACCCCCCCCCCTGGGTTCAGTACCTAGGTGGACCACTAATACATGTACTTATTACACAGTTATGTGGCTTGGTCACTACTATGTGGTCCTCGAAAAAAGTAGAGGTTGTAGTGATGTAATATCAAAATGTCACTTTCTTACTTTGAAAATATTTTTTCTTCTGAAAACGGTTAATTGGTAGTGTAAATTAATATTTTTCTCTGAAAAACGAAACAACTGCGACAAATTTAAAATTGAGTAGGTACATACACTAATATTTACAAAAACATAAAAACACAAAATTACTTTTTTTTTAATAGAATCAATACTACATGTAGGTAACATAGTTCAAAAACTAACGTTATCGACGCGAATAGAATAGAATACAATAAACGAATGGGGCATCGATGTGCGTAAGTATTTTTTAAATTTTGTTGATTTTCCCGAAAAAAACAATTTCGATAAAATTTATATGAAAGCATCTGAAGTTCATACCAAAAAGCAAACAAGCGAATTGAGAACCTCTTGCTTGTCGGAACGAATTATTTCCTTTTAAACTCTGCTCTCGGTGAAATCTTGTTTATGGAACCCTCAGCGTGATTGTCAGACTAGACCATGGCCGATGTTTTGTTATAAAAATAAACCAAGCAGCAGTACAACACGTAGCAAATTAACATTAGTTTTAGTATCGTCGTCAAACAGATGCTGTCATGTCAGGGGCGTCTCGGATTTTGACCTCGAATTGCAGCTGTACAGTGTTACGTAGAATGAAACGAAATGCTACTCCTTAGTTCCTTTCAACTTCTACTCCTTAGTTCCTTTTCAAGAAAAGTAAGTTACGGCTGGTCTAGTCAGGAGAACAGCGCCTGCCGATCCGGAGACCCCAGGTTCAAACCCCACACGCACCACTGTCTTTTCAAAGTCGCGTGAGTAATGCTGCTAACTTAAAACGGTGAAGGAAAACCTCATGAGTAAACCAATATGTACCTAGAACCTTTCGAAGTCATGTGTCATCCACCAACAGCTGGGCCTTTCAGAGTTGCTCCTACATTTGCAGCTTGATTCATCGCTCTGTATGGATGTATGGACGATCTGTTGAACAGGACAAATATGTAATAAAAAAATATTTTTAAATGAAGAAAAACATTCCATTTCTGTACCTATCAAACATACCATTTCTGTGTTAAGATTCCTTAATTGCACCATTTATCACGATTTGCACCAAAAACAATACATTATCATCTAGAGTATTAAATTGTTTAATTATGTATTTATTTGTTTACTGAGTTAACAAAAACTTGAAAATTCTAACTACCTATCTGTTAAATCAACAAATCAGAAGTAATTGTGACATTTGATACATTTTACGAACGATTATAAAGTAAACTATCTATCAAGGCCAAGACATGTGCTTTTACTTTCCTGTTTAGCGGTGTTCTTCTTCGACAAGTCGATTGGAAATTCAATACTTAATCATTTATTGCTAATATTATGGTACATTTGTTGGTCTTATTTATAAAATCATGTTATAGTTACCATAATGACCCTGATTAGGTGTGGCAATATAGTTCGTATTGTAATTCGATTTAATTTTCCGCGTATTTTGCCATAGTGATATCGCAAAGTGTTGTTGAATGTATAACAAAGGGACCAAGTCACCGAGAACACAAGCACAGAATAGAGCAACAAATGAAATAAATTGACTTTTTCATTAAGTTTGGATTTTTATTAAGTTCTTAGCATAAGCAGTACCATCTCCTGTTTCCATTGTGCGTAGCGGACTCTTTCTTCTCTTCTCCTTCTTCAAAAATATAATCAACACTATAATAAACGAAGCTGTCCAAAAGCGGGTTGGTGGATGACACATATTCTGGAAAGATATCTCCACATGACCACAAAGGTCATCACAGGCTGGGAGTCATCATACATCGTAAGTATTATATCAGCTATCTGGCTTCCATAGTACAAGCTGTGCTTAGTTTGGGGTCAGGTGGTGTTGTTTGTGAAATGTCCACCTATATTTATTATTGTTATTACTATCTAAACTTGAATCAATAAAAAACCGGCGAGATTCGGACCCACGATCTCACCACAATGAAACAGAAAGTTCTAAACACTAAGTCTCCACGGCTGCCTTTCATTGCACTCTTAAGATTTATTAATTCCTTTCTTCGTAAACCTGTGGAACAAAAGCATTACCAGCCACTTACCTAACCCAGTTATGTAATCTGAGTCATGCTACTTATTCCAAAGGTGACACCGATTTATCTATGGTAAGCGTCTGACGGGAATGTAGTCGCTTGGTACCATATCTCCCCGTCAGCTTCGTGCTACTTTTTGCTGAAATTTCCATTTTCGTAATAGTGCCTATCTTTCCTGCCCTTCGAGAGAAGCGCTCGAAGTATGAAGTACGCCAAGGTTGAGTTTTAGCGCTTTAAAAATCTAGATCAAGGTGAAGATATTTATATAATATATATTTATAAGGTAAGGTATGTATTTTGTGTATTTTAGCGGGACTGGTTTTGCGGATCAGTTAATGCCTAGATCTGTAACGCTGCAGTAGTGAATTCGATTCCCATCTAGGGCAAATATTTCTGTGATTAATTCAGAAATTTGCTAATGTTTGGATGTTACTATATGGAATAAGTATGTATTTACGATTATAGGATATAGGTACTAGTATTGTTTTAGCTAACCGGCTCTATAGCTTGGCTGAATTAGGGGCTACGTCTTAGAAAGAAAAATATAATGGACTTGAGACCTTTGAAGCGGTTAAAAACTGAAATTGATTAACGCTGGATCGACGAAGAAAAGAAGATAGAATTAAATTATTCTTTTATATTCTCATTAATAGTATAGAGGTAGGATTAATTGTAGAGCCCACGTACGAAAGCAACACATTTCGCCACTTATTCTACCAACAGTCATAAGGAAACATTACAGTATCCCAGTTAAAAGGGCAATGTTTACAGTCAAATTATAGGGCAAAGAGAATAATTATAATATTGTAACTCTAAGTGATGAGCGCAGTACAGTGCTATGTAGTGATTCGGGCTGTTTCAAACATGTTCGATGTTCAAACAGCTGCATGTCACTGTGTTTCTTCTGCGTGTAGTTTACCATCAAACTCATGTCTTGGTCATTCCGTCACTCATGTGTCTCTGTAACGGTTACTACACTAGTATAACTAATTACGCGATATCCACCACGGTATATAGAGCCAGTTCCCGATATTTCGATATACTTTTATGCTCCTTGTTAACTGGTAAATATCCCGTAATGAATTGTACAAGTAAATACATTTCCTCTTTAATCTGTGATGAAGAACTTTGTTTTTGAATGAATCCCATCCGTGGTTACAATAAAAACTAAATTAAAGTCAGTTAAGAACCGCAAAGGCCGAATAGTATTCCTTTTTCGTTGACTCAATTGAATATTTTGGCAAAAATCTGTAATATTTGAAATGAAGTATAAAAGACCTAATACCTACACACTTTTGTTCAATATATCTTCGAGCGATAAAAATAAGCATTTGTGTTATTCCAGACTAAAATCTATCTTTGTACCATTAAGATCACTTCAGTACTTTTTGCATGAAATAGTAAAATACAAAAACAAAAAACATTGTAATACAATTTCAGTAGGTAGTAGTAGCCTTAGGTAGCTGCGTAATGATATTATCAATTTTATGCCTACATGGTAACACAGGCTATCGTTTATAGTGCTAACATAGGCAGTATGTCAAGCCCACCGACAATTTCTATGCAAATTGCAAATGTAGAGTTGTAGCGCCACAGCTTGATACCATTACTCCACGTCGTAATACCTACCATTCTGCACTACGACCATGTATGCTCATCAGACAGGTAAATCACTCTGTCGTCTACGAGGATATGTTGTTATTATAAGGCTATAAGCCATCACAAGTGATTGAGCGTCTAAGCCAACCCCTTTAATGGTCATATGAATTTACTCCAGTCATTAACGTATCGGCTAAACGGAACGCTCCAGCCCTGAGTAAACAACTGAATAACGCCAGCCTGTTCAATCACAAAAGTTTTATATTCAACTCCACCCGTCTACTTGTTTGGCGTCGATCAATAACATTTCTATTTGCTCACCAACGTCCGTGCCAGCCTACAGAAAATTGAAAAAAACTCTTAATGGAAATGAGTATTTCAAAGCGAGTGCAGGCAAGTGGAGCTTATTACGTATACTCATTGAGAGCATAGATGTCGAGCGTTTTCATTCATTTTTATTCTGTTTGTTTACGCGAACCAGCTGCTTCTAGCTTTGCGCTTCCATGCCTTGCGTCGTAAAAACTGAATCGCTAATAGAATAAAACATTTCTTTGATGACGCTTCACAGACGACTTTTGACTTTTGAAGAATTCATAAGACCCAAATTGACCGAGCAGGGTAATGGAAGTTGAAAGTATAAACCTGCGTCATTTGTAAACTTCTTTAATTACAACCCTATACAAACATCAGCCAATTTCATTACGACTACACAATAATTTACAGTCTTTCCAATTAATACTTAAAACACTTTTTTATAAAAGTAATAAATACTATGAAGAAGCGAACATTTTCAAATGCGAAAATTTGGTATCATTATTGTACAAAAGTTACATTGAAATAGTTACAAATTTCTATAGTAATTAGAATATTTACATGTGACGAGTGGCGTATATATAACACAAGTTCAGCGGTCGCCTAAGGCTAAGTCTAAAGCTTACACGTTCATTATCGAGAGATCGTTAGGGTTAGTATTTACCTACTGAGGTTATTATACCAGGTACGTTTGAACCGTGTGTTGGAACACCACGGACTGCGGTTGGTGGTGGCGGCCTTGGAAGTCGTTCGATGAATAATCTGAATCGATCGTGGAGTAGATGTGCTCAGACAGCGGCCGGTCGCACGGAGACCGCTCCGCAGAATTAGCCGACTTGCCGCACAGAGTCTGACACGTACTATTCAATACCGAAGCGTCCATCGTGTAAGTATTAGAATTCCTCCCGTAATTAAGCCGTTTCAACTTATGCCCGTGCCGCCTCGACGACGGCATCGCGTAGCGTAACCTCTCCCAGAAACGTTTCTCTTTCCACGTTATCTCCAAACCCGTTTTGAAATACGACTTCAAGTCCGGATCTCGTGGGATGTGCCCTGCGGCGACTATTATTAATTTATGTGGATTCTTTCTGAGCGCTCTCTGCAGCGCTTGTCGGAACTCTATCTGAGACCATTCGGTCGAGATAAAATTCTTTGTTAGGACTACTATGATGCGGCGCGAGGCCTCCGTGGCCTCGACCACCAGGTCGGGGAACTGCGCGTACGTCGCCTCGAACTGAGGCACGTCGCGGTAATGAAGACAGAGGTGATAAGACGGGTAACCGGTCTCCAACTCGCGCGCTAACGACTCTATGACGAAATCTTCGTCCTTAGGACTATAACAGATATAAGCGTCGTAAAGCTTATCAGAATCTTTGAAGGCGCTCGCTAGAGGGGTTAGCTTAATTCCGCAATTCGAATACAACCACATCCTACAAGCGTATCTAAATGTGAACACTAAAGCTAATATTAATAAAATAAGCATGAACCCGGTGAGCGCCGAGGCCAGTAATGGCAGATTGCGGGAGACGAAGAGCGCGCTTATCACCGACGTGTCTGTTATTTCGCTACAAACTGTCACATTTAAATTCAATGGCTTCTTCCCCGGGTTCATGTTCTCATTCAAACACCACAAGTTATTGGCGTCGATAACTTTATCAACATTCTGCGATACGTAAGTTAGGAAACCTTGCAAATATTTACAGTCGCAAGACCAAGTATTGTTTCCTATAAACAACGTTTGTAACTTTTTATTATTGTCCAAGTGCCACAGGCCGTAATTCACGAGTCTGTTTCCGTCCAACCGTAGAACTTCTAAGGCTCCCAGAAGAGAAAAAGTTTCATTTGAAATGTACTCAATTAAATTACTTTGGAGATACAATTCCTTCAAGTTGCTCAGCTTGGAGAACTCGGGTCCCCGTAATTGTTTTAGTTTGTTGTTATCTAAATGTAATATTCTGAGATCGCCGAGCCGGCTGAAAGTATTATTGTTGATATTTATTACATTACTGGCGTTCAAGTAAATAACCACCGCCCTACGCATCGAATCGAAAACAGTTTCGTTTAGTTCACTGTACACATTTCCATCTAAATAAATATGAGTTGCGTCTATTGGGAAACCGAGAGGGACCGAGTTTAATTGTTTCACAGAACAATCGATAACGCTGGTATTCTTGGTCGAGTCGTGATAACACGAACAGTTTCTAGGGCAGATAGTTTTGCAGTTACAGTTATTGAAATCGCAACAATGACAATCTTCCGGACAATAATTTTCGTATTTACACAAAAAGTCTTTGATATGCAGAGAGCTGACTGGGAGGTATTTCGCGCCACGCACGTACGACTCTTTACAAATTACGTTTTCTAAATCCATTACTCGCGGGTACTGGCGTGAAGGTAAAGAATTAATTAGCAGAAGCCATTTCATTGTGCAATCGCATCGGAAGGGATTGCCGCTAATGTAAAACTCTGGCAAAGCTCGCGGCTCGGGCACTCTCGAAACACGCAAACTATTTATGTCTAAGCTTTCAACCTCATTGGCGTACATATCGACTCGGGTCAGGTTACTCTTCTCGAGAAATGTATCTGTTTCGACCGTGGTAATAAAGTTATTATTTATAAACAGTAGCTCGACGCTGTTGGGGATCGACATCGGAGATAGGGTCACTAAACGGTTATGACTCGCGTCCAATGTTTTCACGTGGAGCTCGTTTTGAATTTTATAGTAGTTCCCAAGAATCTCTACAAAGTTGGCGTGGATGTCCAACCATTTCAAACTTCCCGGAATGAAAGCGAAATCGAACCACACCAAATGATTTTCCGAAAGATTTAACCATAACAATTTCGTCAAAGCGACAAACACCCCATTGATATCAGAAATGAAGTTTCCGTCCAAACGGACGGCTTCCAATTGCGTGTTCCTTTGAAAGGTTTCGGTCTCGATCGACTGTATTTTATTTTTCGCCAAATTGAGCACTTGCAGGCTCGGCAAACCCCAGAACATGCCAGCGGTAAGGTTTCCAATTTGATTGTCGATTAAACGTAACCCGGTCAACTGTGATAGATTCTGAAATGAAGTGTTCGTTATTTCCGTGAGCAGATTCTCGCCCATGTCTAGCGATTTCAAGAACGGTAATTGCAATATCGCCTCCGGAACTTTACTTAACTTATTAGAACTCAAGTCTAGCTCCTTGAGGTCGGAACAGTTTCTAAAAGCGTTTTCACTCACATAAGATAACACGTTATTGTTCAAGTTCAGTTTGTTCAATATAAACAAACCGTTGAAGACATGATCCTCGATTGCGTGTAGCTTATTCTGTCCCAAATTAAGCGTGTGGAGATTAAACAAGGGTGAGAACGCGTTGTCCTCGATGAACCCTATGGTGTTGTTGTTCAAATTTAGTATTTGTAAAAAGAAGAGGTCTTTGAACATGTTGCGTGCGACGCGTGCGACCGAGTTGTGCGACAGGTCGAGCACGATTAATCTTATTAGACCACCGAACGTTTCATCTTCTATGTGGTCGCTCCTCAATTTGTTCGCCGAAAGATCTAAAACGAGCAATTGTTCCAGCCGATTAAATATTCTCTTGGGCAAACTTTCCAGCTCATTATTTTGCATATAAATTTCCCGAATTTCCCTGGAGTTATGAAATAATCCTTCCGGTAAATAATTTATGCCGTTATCGGAAAGGTTCACTAATTTAAGCGAGAGCAGATCGCTGAAAACGTCTGCGGGCAACTCGCTTATTTTATTATTTTGGAGAAAAAGCTGCGTCAGCCGGCGCAGATGCAATATCTCGGAGTCAGCTGGCAAGGACATGATGTCGTTGTAACTCAGGTCGACCGTCTGCAGCGTCGAACCACACTTGTGCCCGAAACCCAACTCGTCTACGAACTTTATTTTGTTTTGTGTGAGATTTAATGAGATTATGTTTTCTAGAGCGCAAAACAGATCCGATGGAATTTTTCTGATGTTGTTATACGCCAAATCTAGAGTATGGAGTTCCCGTAGACCGTTGAAAGCTCCAAGCGAGAGCTCTAGCTCCTTGTTGTTGGCCCACTCGTTGTTCATTGAGCGAATGGTAAGCGCCTTGAGGCCGCGGAGGCCTTCGAAGACATTCCCGGGCAGGCGTAGGAGCTTGCAGTTGTGGATGGAGATTTCTGCGAGGCCCTGCATCTTGCCGAAGTGGTGGTCTCGCAGCGTGCTCTCGGCCCGCGCCGGCCCGCAGCGGAGCGCGAGCCGGCGCGCGCCCTCGGAGTGCATCGAACCGCCGACGTCCCTGTCCGCCGAGAGCGCCCGTACGTTGCACTCCACGGAACCGTTTTCACCGGACACACGGAAACATGCATCTGCATCGGCCGGCGCTTCCGTGAGCGCCGCGCCCATCACTAAACAAAAGAGTATCGCGTTGATTATCATTTTAGCCACTGTGTCCATGTCATTTTGGTCACTCGCGGAGGGTGCCGATGAATGAAAGTAGGGTCCGTGGGTCGCGCGCGATCATGTCGGCGAGACGAGAACGCGGCGCCGGAACGGATAGGGTTTTGACAACAATGTGGCGAGCGTGCGGCGACTGGCGGCGGCGGCGGCGCGCACTCCCCCCGTGGCGGCTCGGCGACGACTGCCGTACAATGAAATGCCATGAATGCGCCGCTCCGTCCCTTCGGTCGCTTGGCCCGCACATTTCTATTGCCGCATAATAACTAAGTAACCCCCGATGGTAAGGTAACCCCGTAGATTTGACTTTATGAAACGGAAACCGTTACGTGACTTTGTTTCCATTAATGGCATTAATTCGTTTAACAGCCGTTTAATGGCTAGGCTCGCGCACGACGACACGATGTGAGCCATGTCGGTTTAATTTAAGCGCATATAAAATGCATACCACGAACTATTAAACTACATTTTAAACTAACTCAATAAGTAGACACTTGTGAGATTCTTCAACATACCAGAGACTGAACAGGTGCATGAAAATGTACCATCTAGTCAATTCTAGTCATCTAGGTAAGTACTTACTAAACTTTCGTAGAACTCTCGATTGTATTTTGTAATAAATAGATGTATACCTACTTTATTGACACTAAAAAAAAATGATAGGTACCTACGCAAAAAAACGGAAAACTTTTAAACTATTGCGAAACGGTTGGCGGCCTTATCACTAAAAGTTATTTGTAAAAGTGTATTCCAGGCAACCTACGGATAGGTAGGTGAGCTTAATGGGTAATGTCACGGCCAGTTTCACTCCGGAGAGGTACCCCTCTTTACTAGAGCTGCCTTAGCTTCGATATTGCTCTCTGTTTTCTATTTGCTTGAAATTGTTGAAATAGCAAAGGAAACCCCGATTTAGTTAGCCGGTAGAGGAAGTGGGTTGATTCCCGGTCGTGCGATAGGTCGGTACAAATATAAATATCTTAATGATCATCACTAATGTGTCGTCTGGAAGTCTGTAGCGGATAATAAGTATCACTAAATGGTTGTGGTCTAAAGCATCCATGTGATAGTATATAAATGTCTTAAAAATTAGTCACTGGTTTCCATACAATTTACCTGCAGAAATGTTGATGTATCTTGGCGATAAGGCGGTTATTTAAAAGGAAATGCATGTAGAGACCTGTGGTAGAGACTGTACAGTGGTAATGCAATGCTACAAAATAAATTTTAAAATCATTGCGGAGGTTCTCGAAAAATCACTACCTACTTAACACAAAATAAGTAGGTAGGTACCTAAGTACCTATTCCGACTGGATGCGTGCATCGGATTCAAGCACCTAGGTATGACAAAGAACAACACAACAGTTTGATGATGAACATCTTTGTCGACACCACGAGTATTTATATCCTATGTAGGTACCTACCTAAGTATAAGAAGCCCACTAAATGGTCTACAGCTGGGCCTCGGGGCTTTCTCTTTCAGGAGATAGTCAAGGCCATCCACCATGTTGGCCCATTGGTGGATGACATGATATGACCTCAAAAGCTTTATATCCTATTACTAGCGAATAGAACATCACATTAGTTTGGGGTCAGATAGTGTTGTGTATGAATTGTCCACCAATATTTATTTATTTATATAGGTACCATGTGATTTGGATATGGGCTTGGTAAGCTTGGTTCAAGTGAATGGAGTGAACCCTTAATGCACAAAACGCCACAATACACAAAGTATTTGTGCAGGACGGTCATATGGTCTTTATCGCAATCTGATATTTAGCGCTTCCAACACTACTACAAAAGTTGAAAAGTCACAAGTTGTCGTTTTAATAAAACGCGACTAACACGACTTTCCGGGTCTATTTTCCGTTTCGGTCCTACGGTACCGGTGCATTTGCAGGTTCTATAATCGAGTCACGTAGCCCATAATAGATTCGGCAATAGTTCCGTGGTCCCCTTTGAGTAATCGTCGGCGGTATATCCACACTACTAGGGGACAGAGCGGAGCAGAGGCCGGAAAGGAGACTTCCACACTTTTTTGTTGTAATAGGATATCGTAAAGTCTATTCGTCACCCGACACAACTAGGTAAACAGCGATGCCGAACTGACAGTTAATTAAAACAGCTTACGCAGTATGAATATTACAGACTTGCTTCGCACCGCAGTTAACCCGCGGCTTACATTAACTAATACCTACCAGGGATTTTACCCGATTTTAGCCCTTATTACAATTTTTGTCACAATTTTTATAAACTTTGGATGACAAATTCGTTTATTTGTACCTAATCAAACCTCAATAATAAGTTTCGAGGATAGCTTCTAAAATGACGAAACTTTCATATTTTTGCTCTTGTGTGCTCAGAGTACTGAGTACTGTTCGCACCTTTGGGATGGGTTAGTTAAGTACCAGCTGGAAGCTGTGGAATCGATCGAGAGACGTGCCAAAGGGTACATAGGCAACGACAACCTTATTCGAAACAAATTTCAGAGTCTTGAACATCGCCGCAAAGTTGGTAGCTTAGGTGTAGGGACCTACCTACTATCGGTTTTTACACATCAGATACACTTCAGGTGAGTGTGAGACTAATATGCATGATCTGATACCACCTTGCTATTTTTTCTATCGGCCTTGCGTAGTTCTAAAAGGCGATATCGTTTCATGGTTGACGTTACAAAAAATTCGAATGAAGAAGTTTGACTCTGACTTTTGTGATAAGAACGTCTTTCTAGGCTGTGAAATACGTTGCCTGAGTGGGTTTACCCCGATATTTACAATCATGGTGTCTTCAAATCGAGAGTGAATCGGTTTCTTCTCGGTAAGCACGCTCCATTGCACCGCATCGTCGCTTAACATGAGAGATCAAGGGCGGATCCAACTTTGGCTCTAGGGAGGGGTCACATGGGTCCAGGGGGATCGGTCACATAGTCGTGGTCAAGCCACAAAACTGCGCGATAAGTACATGCATGCTTTTTAATCAGTCTACTGGACCCAGCCCAAGGGGGGGAGTCATGAACCCCCCCCCCCCTGAATCCGCGCTTGTCAGGCTAAGAACACATGAAGCGGTTTCCAACCGTGCCGCGCGCGACACGCTGGCCCGCAGATTCTGTAGAATGCAAATTTATATGTAAAAATTGAAATCAAAACTCACGAGGTGGTTTACGCCCGCGGCGTCTGCCTCGAAACTCAGCGGTGCGCAAGTTTTGAAATAAAACCGTCGCACGTCGCGGTACGCGCGCGGGCGCGGTTGGAAACCGCTCCATGAGTTCTTAGCCTCAGAGATCATGGGAGATGGCGGTCAAGTGTTAACCAATGTACGATAAAAAAGTATTCCATTTCTACTTTCGTTTTAACTATTTCTGTATCAAATATTATTAAGTTGGTTTAGAAATTTATTGTGACAATTGCGCCTGATCAAAACTAATTAAATAGTTGAAGACTTTTATTCTTTTAATCTCTGATGGAGCACCCCAATACATTCAGAATAGAGAACAGTCAGAAAACTATTGGATCAACAACGAAATCATGAAAAATAATCAGAAACCTCGTGTTACCTTACGACTTGACCTTAGTCTTGTGTTAATTGACCTTAATCTTTAGGTACCTAACTACTTACGAGTACGAGTAGGTACTGCCGTCTTTCACCTATTAGAGGATCTGGTTACTGGCATGATTTCGAAAAGACAGTGGAGCACGTGGGTTCTGAACCGGGGCCGGGACTCCGAATCGGCAGTCACCGTTCCCCCGACCAATTTGGGACGTGACCAATGTGTGTTGTCACTGTGCTGTTATGGGCAGGCATGTTGCTTACCACCAGGCACATGACCTGGTCGTCTTGTCACTCTAATCTATAAAAAATATTATGGATGACGTTCCAAAACCTCGAAGAAGTTTGACTCTAATTTTGTGATAAGAACGTCTAAGCTGTGGAATGCGATGCCTGAAAGGATTTACAATATTGGTGTGTTCAAGCATAGTCAATCCTTCTATTTAAACACGCTTATCGTAGACCGCATCGTTGTATGGCGGTCAAGTGTCTGTCTTCAAATCGAGAGTGAATCGGTTTTTTAGGTAAACACGCTCCATCGTAGACCGCATTGTCGTTTACCATCAGTGTAAATCTACAAAAGTTTAAAAACAAAAAGTGTAAACCTATAATTTAAAAAGTGGTTCCTGTATGTATTTATACTTACAGCATCACACAGCATCAGCAGTAACCATGAAAGTATCACGATGTGAGCTTTTTAGTATATTGAGGGCAGTTTTTATATGGAGTGACGGGACGAGCAAAATATGTGCGAGATGGTAAGCAACACACCTGCCCATAAGAAAAGCGTAACGCAGCCATAGGAATATGCTGGCGTCAAATTTTTGTTACCTAGGTATTTCAGGTACACTGAAAACTATCCATATACCTCTCCTATTACACCCCAACACGGAGCCAACCTGAGGGTCCGTAGAACGAAAAATGTCTTAGCTTTGATGTCATCTTGGCTTTGATCTCTTTTCTTTCCGCTTGAAATGATAGAGACCGCAATAGCAAAGCGAAAGCCGATTAAGTTAGGCGATAGAAGGGCTGGCTGCTAAGTAGCGGGGCAGAATGAATCCCTAGATAGACAGAGCAAGTAAAAAACAGATTCCATAATTTCGTTTTTAATGGATACATTTTCGTACATTTAATGGATATTTACAATGAAAATGAAGATCAACTGGATTCAAAACTAAGCTACAAAGCTCATGCTGTCAAAATGAGAAAAACATCATTACATATAAATTTTGCCAGAATCGAATGTACTAATTTATGTACATACGATCACGCTAAATAAATTAAATCAATTAACGTCCTACAGAAATACAATAATGTTTTCACCTCGCCTAAACCAGAATACATTTCCTATAACTCAATACAATTTTCTAGAACACATCATATGACAACAAAATCTAATGAAAACAAATCTTAACTTAAGTAAATCAATTCGTCAAGAAATTATTTTCACTTCAGTTCATTGCCCTTCTCAATATTTACAAAACTGATTGGTAAACCCAACTATATTGAAATTGGTACTCACTAAAGTTTGTAACTTCCTAAATTTATTTCTGTGTGGGAACATTTTTTAACATGGAGACTGAGTTTGACCAAACTTAGTTTATTGGTACTGACTAAGATTAGCACGCAAACTTAGAAGTTACTTATTTCCTCAGACTTTTAAATTTGATAAATAAAAATATTTCTATTTAACTCCACTTGCCTGAGAATAAAAAAAAAACAAAAACCCCTGAGAGAAAGAGGACGTGAACCCACTCCGATCTATTCTTGACCCAAAACATCTCCCTCATGATACAGCATAGGAACACCGCAAGTGATGGGCATTTCACGATCGCAGGACGATTTTACGTGTGACATCTTTTTCGTGTGTATGTGTGTGTGTGTACTGACGTTTATCAAGTTCACGGCTTTATTTTCAAATTAGGCTAATTTACAATCTACCTCCTGCCGCGAATTGTCTAACTGTTGTTGGTTATACATGTGTTCAAATATATAATACAAACTAAAAGACAATATTTTATTTACACTGGCAATTTTTTCCCCTCTCAAAATGCTACATTTGACAAATATCAAATCGTCAACCATTCCACATGATAAATTATAACCTTACACTTGTAAATGAGTACCAATCATTTATACAATAAATTCGGAATCTCAATCCATGAGAATCGTTGGGTATACTAAAGCATAGCCAATTTATGTTATCACAAATATTTACTTACAACTAAACTGTCTCTCATTCATGGGTCACTGGAAAGTCTCACACTTCGACCACTAAAATTTAACTAATCAACGAAATGTTAAATTACCTTCCATTTGAATTGAGAACACCTAAACAAATGAAGATAGAACAATAAGTAGTTTCTTCTCAGACTTGAAACAGTTCATCATTTATACTAAGTTTATTTACACATGTTTCAATCCAAAACAATTCACAGAAAATTAAATAATTTACTCTATATTTAAGACAATAGTTTACTATGTATTTCCTAATGCCACATGTCATAAATGTATCGCCACATTTTTAACACTATATCCATTGTGATTTCTGATTTGAGATGTATCAATGTCAATTTATTTTTTTCTACATAAGAAAATTTTACTACTTTTTTTGGCTGTGACTACTGCAACAACTTCGTTCTATTATTGTTTTATAGTGAACGAAAAAAAATTACATCTATAATCAGATTATTACAGAAAAATACTACTTCATGGTATCTAGTCCTATAAAACAATAAATAGTAAACTATAAAGAACGAAACTCGGTGAAGTCAAATTATATTTTGACTAGATAACAATTCAGAATATGACAAAACAAGACATGTAGTACACATTTAGAGGAGCCTGCTCTTAAAATTTATTAAACTAAATCCATACGAGCCGTCAGCGTAATATCAACCTTACCACATTGTTTTTAGAGTATTAGTTGTTTTTTTCGTATGTAACTATATCTGCACAATCACTTTTCACACGCAGTCATTATCTGCAAACACCCATTTCATTTTTAAATATAGGTTGACCACACGGATTGATTGATAAAAGCCAGATTCGTTTAATGCAGTATCACTATTAAGCAATATGTTTACCCCACTCATCATAATATGATAGTTCTGTTCTATTCGAAATTTGATGAAACAAGATGCAATATCACTAATATTGTTAAAACATTAAAAAAACATAAGGTATCATACCAACTTGTAACAATCTCTCTTAACAAAATCTTAGTGGGTTTTAACTCTATATTAAACAGATACGGCTTTAAGTGCTCGTAGTTGATAATTATTCACATGTTTCACAGATCACAGAACTTAGGCATCGCACTCACGTTGCATGTTGTATGTTCGTACAACGTGTAAATTTATTTACGCACGCGACGAGTACATATCGATTTTTGCGCCGATTTGATATCTAACAAATAATCTCGATCAAATGCGAAAAATGTCAGATACAAAGTACTTAGTACCGTCAAATATCAACCTGATCAATTCTGAAAAACCTAGTGATGAGCAAGTGGTGTCAAACCTCTTAGTTCGAGTCTTTGATACGTATTCATATAAGTTGCTTTTTTGAGCTACAAACAAATATGTTGCGGGCATAAATACCAACTGCACATTTTAAGAAATGTATCCGACAAAAAACCTATAAGCTTGCAACTTTGCGACCACGTTAAAGAGTTTGGAACGAAAGCAATTCGTAAGGGTTTGCCACTAGAGTCTAGTTTTCGAGAAAGGTCAGGTTGCTTCACTTCCCGTCACATCGTCCTAGCACCGACGGCTCTTCTTGGCGGCGGCGGCGGCGCGGCCCCGGGCGCCGGCCTATTTCTCGAGCGCCTGTATGTGGTCGGCGCGGTCGCCGCGCGCGTGCCGCGCCCACATGCGGTTGTAGAGCATCTCCAGCCCCGTCGCGTATGCCTTGCAGTCGAACAGGGGGCTCTCCATCCGCGCTGACCATACCTTCGCGCGGATCGCTTTCAAACTGAAAATTTAAATGTAAATTTAGTATATCCTAATCCCATACACAAAACAGTCCACTCGAATTGTCAAGCGGTCATATGTGACCGCGACTTTAAATCTTATTTTCAGAGTGTTACAGACTACTTTAGTATGAAGAAGTTGTGTTTTTTGCGTTCTCTGTGACACTAGCTACATGTTGAACAGAAAAGATTAGCATTTTGTCTGTGGTCGA
The DNA here is from genome assembly GCA_017562165.1 of Ectropis grisescens. Lineage (NCBI taxonomy): Eukaryota > Metazoa > Arthropoda > Insecta > Lepidoptera > Geometridae > Ectropis > Ectropis grisescens. Next base: position 16,843,289 of record CM029789.1, on the reverse strand, counting down.
ATGATTCATTCGAATTTTAGTTTCGCTGTTTTCTGTGCCGGGAAGTGTTTGTGTTTTGTGACCAAAGTGGGTTTTTTTACTGGAAATATCTCACGTACGTACTGTTTCTTATTAGAAATGTGTTTTGTATGCTAATATGATTCTAATTAGATAAATTGTAGCATGAAATACATCGTATTTTCGTCAAAATACGTCGGATAAAAGTCGTGATGGTTTTTCACTCAGGTTTTCGATGTGTTTACCGCATTTGATGTGTTTTGGTACGTGATTTGTCAGTAAATAAAGTAAACATGATATTGCACTTAGACTAGAATTCATTTACATAACAAAATAACTGCATATTTGTAAATTATTACGAAATACATGTTCAAAATTTGATATGGCGCCAAACACGCACGCGCGATTCAAATCTTTTTATAAACAAAGTTTTCTATCCCTTTCTGGCTAGGCATTTTGATCGTTGGTTAGATAAGGACAGAAGTATATTCCAAACTAGTTGTCGTCGGTTCGTCGCGTCAGGTTTCAAGTGGTTTCAAGTGTGTTTACAATAAGTAATCTTTTGTTATTTCAAGACTGTGGTGACTGATTTAGACAGTATAGATACTTGTTCCTTGCATTGTAAACGAATATTCGTTTATTTCTTGTCACGTAACCCACAAAATGGGTTTGAAAGTTTACACAACATGTAAACAAATAAAATGATCAATGATGGCTTTATTTAGATTCTTGATAGATGGGACATATATCAATGAGGAACTCATCGTTTACAGAAACGTAAAATATAGTTTTATTGTCGAGTAATAAATTTTTTTATATGACGTCGCGACGCCCGCGCGGCACTTGGAATGTGGGGGGTTAACACGACACATAATTCGCGACTTACTTATTCGCGATTAACCGGCGTGTATATAAAAAATTAGACATTTTTATTGTACTAATATTGTAAATAAATTGAGTGAGAGAAGAGGAGTAGGGATAGAAAGTTATCTCTAGGTCCGCTGAAACAATTTTGAAAATACTCTTACAAATAGAAAGTCACATTATCTGAGTCATATGTCATGCTACTAATATAATAAATGCGAAATTTGGATGTTTGTATGTTTGTTGCATAGAACACACATTATAATCTGGAATACCACATAAACTACTTATAATGAAAAAAATCCGCAAGTTACGCATCCGTATTTACCATCCATAGGACACAAATAGCTCCCATCCCCATAACACACATACATGGCGTCAATCCATAGCATGCGTCCTTCCATATAAAACCACTAAAACGTTTCCACTAATGTTATGCTATATGGACCAATATATATGATTGGATCAACCACACACATATCAATATAGAACAAACAGCACATCTCTAGTGGAAAAGAAACAACTACAAAGTAAGTCACTAGTCTAGTCTAGTCACAGTAGTGCAGTACTTACTATTCTCTATCCGTCCCTAGTCTTACAGCTATGTCTTGGTACTCTTGCCGCGTCCGGGCTATGAGGTCCGGGCAGCCGAGAGTGTTCAACTGAGACGCGGCCACTCTGCAAACATAATATACACATTACATATCATTATTTTACAACAGATTTTGTTGAGTACTAAAACTTGAGGAATTGCCGGCCAGGTCGGTTATCAAAGCCTAAGTGCCCCGCCGGGTACTGGCGGCTACTGCTTCGTGGTCAAAATGACTACCTCGCCACGCCTGGCAATAAGCGACTGATAACTGGCGTGGCGAGATTATAATTGTTACAAAATAAAATACACAGGTTTACGTTTAGTTTTTAAAGATTTTGTACATCAACCACAAAAGTTTTTACATTGCATTACGGAGGGTTTCACAAGTCGCCATCTTGCGAGATTTTAATTACCTAGTTTTTTTGAAGTGAACACTTCTTTTGGCATACATATTTTTCGTGGGCTGTGAAGTCCGTCCGCGTTGTTAAATAACCAAATGGGACAGTTTAGGTTACATAGGACCCAGATCCGACTCGGAGCACCCCCGATTCCACCTAGTGCGGTGGCTACGACCCCTAGTGTTTATAAAAAATGCGGGAGCCAGAAGCTCAAGGGAGGTCCTGAGTGGAGTATGGAGATACGACACTCAGGGCTGACCGCAGAGCTTCTGGTGGGAGCCCACCCCGGTGTCAAAAAGTGCACCAATGTCAAGTTAGGGTCTTTCCAGTTTTATCTGACTGCCAAATGCTTATAATTAATGCCATCGACCAATCAGAAACCAGTGTATTAATTGACGGATTATAGTGTACCGTTAAATAGCACTTGCGGCAAAATCGTAATTTATTAAATGACGGCCAGGCACCGTTAGTTGATCAATTAACGTAAATTAATTGCGTTAAATAATACATTTCAACAGCCGTTTGTTATTTTCCGAAAGTTGATCAACTTCCTAGTTAATTGATCAATTAACGGTTCTTGTTATTTTCCGGTGACATATATACCTGGAAGCCAACGTCTCGCCGGGCAGCGTGACGACGGGCGTGCCGGTCCACAGGATGTCCATGCTGGTGGTGTGTCCATTGCACAGCGGCGTGTCGAGGCACACGTCGGCGAGCTGCCCGCGCCGCACGTGCTCCTCCTTGGCCGCCACGTTCGAGAATATGATGCGGCCGGGCGGGAGACCTGGCGATACGGACGGAAAGGTTACCATCACTAACTAATTTTTGCATAGGTCCGCGTTTTACCACCAACGAAGACTTGGTGATATATAGGGATATAAGATAAGCATCACTAACTTGTTTTAAAGTGAAAACTACTTTTGGCGCACCACAGACAGATTTTTCGTGAACTGACCTCAAGCATCACGCTCGGGATGAATGAAATCTTCGCGTAAACACGGGACCATGGCCATTGGTCATCTAGAAATGCGGCAGCATTTCCTATTTTCCATGGTCAAGGCTACGCGCCCTTCTGGTTCGTAGTATCGTCATAAGCGAGAGGTACATTTCCACTGAAGGCTAAAGACCAATACCGGACCTTAATTTTATAACACTAACTCTGAACTATCACTCAAGAAACATTAAGAAACGTAAAACTGCGTTTTGAGTGCAGATCGCGATACAGTAAACGTAGTGAAGGACGTCCTTAGACTAGATGGAGTCGATTAAGCCGAGGATCAGGATAATTGGAGAGGCCTATGTTCAACAGTGGATAAGTACGGGCTGATTATGATAAGGTTGTTTTTGAAGTGAAAACTTTTGGCACACCACATACAGATTTTCCGTGAGCTGTGAATTGGACTCAAGCGTCACGTTCGTAAATGAAAGAAATCTTCGGGTAAACTCGGATGATCTAGATGGCCATGGTCATGGCATATCAAATTCTGAGTTGTTAGTTTTCACTTTTATCGAGAGTCTCTATGAATACCATTTTTTTTTTCATGAATGCTTAGAAGATAATTTTCAAGAGACATTGAGGTAACAAAGAAGACTTACCAAGTTGTTGCGCCGTGGACTGAAGATTAGGCTCTCCAACAGCCGGGAACCTTAGCAGCCACAGCACGCTGTTCGGTACGTGCTTCAGTATATACACCCACATGTGCAAAGTCAGAGGGTCGATCTTATACAGCTGGTTGAAGTTACAGTACACCACAGCATCGTCGGGGAGCCCGTACTGTTGTCGTGTCGTGATGACGATGGACTGGGGCACTTCCTCGCCCGTCGCCGCTTTGTTGTTAGTTTGTGTCGTCGCTAAACCATTCTGGAGGATCACTCCGTTTACTGAAGTCTGAAAATAGACAAAAAGTTTAGAAAAAGTCTAAAAATAGACAACAATACTTAGCTGGAACCGTTTAATGTAAGCGAAGCTTCAGTAGAAATCAATAAATTTATTTTAAATGTGAAACATTAAAGAATAAAATAGTAAAAATAAGTAGTGGACATTTCTCGTACAACACCATCTAGCCCAAAACTAAGCAAAGCTTGTACTATGAGAGCCAGACAGCTGACATAATACTTTTACGTTTATTAAAAATGTCCTGAATATAATGGTTTTGTACCGTATTGTCTGGCAACCAATCATTATTGAAATTGTCACTCAGAAAAATGACAAACAAAAACCTATTCACTCTCGATTTGAAGACAAAGAATCTCACTGCTATTAAATTATAGTATAGGAATGAATTTATACCTGAACTTGTCCTGATGCAATCATAGTCTCGATAGGAGTCGTAGTGGGCAGTTCAGCCACCTTCAAGGATATCTCGACTGGCCTCGCAGCTCGAACGACTTCCTTGATTTCCTTGATGTCCGTATTCTCAACGAGAGGCGACAGATCTGTAGCGTTGATGACGGCTACGTTGTCAGCGAGTCCGCCCAACGCGCTGTGGCCTTTGACTTTGTCGCTTAGGATGAGGCGTTCTTGCAAATGAGGGAACATCTGCTTGTGATCGCCGACAAAGTACGTGTGTGGCATGTAAGCTAGCTTTTCGCTGTACTGGCTGGCCAGTTCAAGAGGAGACGTGACGGCATCAGTGACCAGGTAATCCATGTAGCTAGCTCCACTAGTCCCCGGGTAGCCCAGCCACATAACCTGAACCGGCGCAGGCCTAAGCGCGAATATCTCATTCCTCGCCCCTTTGGTATAGCCATTCATGTTTACTAAGATATGAATTCCATCGCCGTAGATCTTGTCGGCGGCTTTACCGTTGCAAGGCATCTGAGATAGGTCAATGAAATGTTCAGCTTCTCTAGCGATTTTGGAACGGAATGTCGTTCCATCATCAGGGCTCAGAGCATAACAGAAGATCTCTACTTTAGTGCGATCGTGTAGCCCGGGAACGGATTGCATCAAATGAGATGTCGGATGGTTTCCAAAATCGCTGCTCACGTAACCGATACGTAGACGTCCCTGGAGGTCGCGCGGGAACTTGTAAGGAGGCTTGTGTAAGACTTGCACTTTCTCCAAGCATAGGTTAGCATGTCGTGCGGCTATTGCCTTCCTAAACTCGTGGGTTAGTGGATAGAGCATAGAATGGTGCGGGTGCACTGAAGGCAATCTGTTCTTCTCCAGTTGCTCGGCCACGATACTGACCAGTTTCTTCATACGTGCTTCGTAATCGGTCCAATCGCACACGATTTGCAGGCAGTGCGCCAGATTACAGTACGCATCGGGGAAGTCAGGCTTCAGTTTGAGCGCAGTTCTGTACGATTGAATCGCTTCTGGTACGTTTCCTGAGTCTTTGTGGATGCTCGCCAAGTTGCTGTGAGCGTCGGCGAACGCGGGGTTGATCTGTATCGCACGAGTGTAACACTGCAGTGCGCCCGCTACATCTTGCATCTCTTTTAGCGTGTTACCCATATTACTGTACGCATCGGCGAATGTGGGCTGGATGCGTATAGCTTCCTTGTAATGCATGAGAGCTTCATTGAGCTTGCCTTGTTGCTGAAGCACGGACGCTAAGTTGCTGTGTGCTGCAGCGAATTCAGGAAAAACTTCTAGGGCTTTCAAGTATAGTCGGGTCGCCTCTTCGATGTAACCTTGCTCACGTTTAATGTTAGCCAAGTTATTAAGGGAGTCAGCATGAGACGGGCACAGCCTTAAGGCGGTGTTGTAGCATTCTTCAGCGTCTGCGACTTGTCCTTTCTCTTTGAGCGCATTGGCCAAATTACAATACGCGTCAGGGAAGTTGGGTTGAAGTTCTATGGCGCGCCTGTATGTGTCGACGGCCAAGTCAATAAGTCCTTGTTCGTAGTACACGCAAGCCAAGTTTCCATGTACTACGGCGTTGTTCGGAGACAGGTTCAAGGCACGGAGATACGCCGCGACGGCACTGAAACATTTACATCAATTAGCAACCTGTAAATAACACCATAAAAATTCAAATTGATTTCATACCAATGATGTGTTAACCAGTGTGTAAATTGTACCTGTTTCAGCTAGACTAAAGGTTTAATAAAGTAAATAATAAAATCGTCTCACCGGTCAAATATTCTCGCTTCCTTGAGAACGTTTCCCAAGTTGATGTAAGCGTCCAAGAAATTGGGATCTAATGCGACCGCCTTCTCAAAGTGGTGAATCGCCAACCAGATTTCGCTCTGGGCGTTAAAAACGCAACCCAAGTTACTCCATGCGACTGCAAAATCGGGCCTCGTTTCGATGGCCTTCAAATAACAAGCCTACACACACGAAAAAAACACATGTTAAAAATAGTACAGGCAAGTATTTCTCGATGTCGTGTGATGAATATCTGAAATGTATGTTACGCCAGTTGCTATAGTTTACACCCTAGGGGAGGAGCGCGGGCGTCCGCCGGGGGGCGCAACGCCCTCGCTCCGGCCCGGACGAGGGAGTTACGCCAAGAGCACCCTAGAGACACGAGACTACGCCGACAGCACACATCAGTAGGAAATGCAAACGGACGGCCGCGCCCGCGACCGCCGATTCACTAGTTACCACTCGACACAGAAAGCCCAGGAAACGACGACCGAACCGCTTCCACTTCCTATCCGATGGAAGATGGTCACGACAATGAGAGAGCACGAGTTCACGATAAACCTGTCCTTATTGTCAAACCTTGTCCACTTTACCTGGTGGCGCGGCGACACCGGCTACGTGGCAGCATCGCGAGAGTCGTACCAACCGTAACCCAGCTAGATACACCACCGGTCACACCTACACTTGTCTTACCAGACAACACCTTGTGAAAATATAACAAAATTAGTTGATTTTTGTTTTTAAATACAAACGTTCCCGATAATACGTTATTTAATGCTGCTAATTCGTTAATCGTGATAGGCGAGGATCAGTTTCAATTACAGCCGTCACCGAGCAGTGCGACAGGCATGCCATGAATGACCAAAAGATACAATATAAAATAATAGAATTCACTACTTTTGTTACAAATAACTACTGATTTTTTTTGATCCTCCATTTGATTAAAAAACACTACAAGCACAATTCAAAATGTAAGACTAAATAATAAAGTTGAAGAAAACAGGATGTGTTTTGTTAATTAATAATTTTCATATGAGAATACGAATTAGCATACACTCTTCAAATTTTCCATACAACATTTAGTTACTCCTGAGATAAGTTTCGAGTTTCTTAGAAAATTTTACATTTGAAACATACAATACTTTTGTGCAAATTATCGCAATGATGTATAGAAAACAGCAGAACCATTTTTACGCTGACGCTGTCGCAGAATATACCTTCAAAAACCATTCACAGGAATATTCTGCAACAATTTTTTGACAAAATTGGAAATATATTAAACGGGGACAAATTGTTTTCCAACTTTGTTAAACTATAAAGATAACGGTTCCAACGCCATTATTAATTTCGATATTAAATTTATAAAATAAAGTTGAAGCCGTTATTTGCTTTGTTTTCGACACCAAAAATTACATTAAAATCGACGCAGCGACGTAATAAAGAATTTTCAGATACGACATAATACAATGTAATTGTCGTTAATTGAAAGCATTCGAGGAACAATCAATGATTTCATTGTATTGTTCTTGACAGACTTGCAAATGTGAGCTGTTTTTCTTTTACGCTTCTTTGTTCATGTTCAGTTGTTTTGCGTTATAAGTGAGACACGAATGCCTTTATTTGTGTGTTTCACAAACATACAAGAATTATTTTATTTAATACTGTCTTTGAACGAAACATAAGTTTTAATAAGGGCGAAAAAAATATTTCGATATTTCTCAAATAACAAGCTTTCGGAATTGGTCAGTCTTTTATAACAAATAATTAAAAATCCACACAAAGAAAATATAAATATCTACGCAAATTATTATCGTAAAAGACGCACCAATTATATCAAGATCTGACCTTGACTCGATGACATCACTTCTAATATCATCGTTAGGTATACGTAATGGCGCGATCCATCCAGCTGTCATTCAAAAATAGCGGAACCAACACACGATTAAATTCTTTATCAACAAATGAGCAGTAACATTCCAAAACTTTACATGAACACAGTTTTGTCTAAGATTTCGGTGTTGACGTCAGAATCCGATAGAACATCAAATCGGGAAGTTTAACACAATCCACACGATCATTAATAAGCGTTTCTGGAGAAGTGACCACGTTAGTCTGTTGGCACGTCGAACGCACCGGTTACGTAGTTAACGACACGCTTTGCGTTTTTTAGTATTTAGACGTCGTGAACCAAAACACTAACAAAAGATGTATTTTTTAATAATTTTTGATGTTTTAAACAATAAAGAAAGAAACGAACATGTGATGTTACTCTTTCCAGTAATTTATACTATGTTTTTAAAAAAGTTATAATACAATTGCTCCACACGCCGAAAATGTGCAACGTCAGCTTCACAGAAAGGCTTGTTGATAAACGTCTGGCCACAATATTTTGTCGCTTACATCGTCACATCTCAATATGAGACAAGCTCGTGTCCAAGTCAGTTTTGTAATACCGCTGTAATAATAAGTAACATCGTGTAATGTTCGGTGTCGTGTTACAAAGCGAGACAAACGCTACGCTGTTTACGCAATCGCAGTAGGTACAATACGCTATGCGGGCGAGAGTACGCTAGTCCGTGTTACATAAAGTTGACGCCAAGGAATCCTGTTTTCTTCGAAATGAGAGCTATTGCAAGAGGAATCATCTGTTACCTTCGCCTCGTCGAGGCGACCCAGCGCTTTGAGCAAGTTGCCCAGGTCGCTCCTGACGCAGTAAAGGTCCTGGAACAATATACATACACGATCATTTATTTATTTAGGTACACAAGACATAACAAAGGTAACAATTAACTTAAAGAAGTACGTTATATTGTAAAACTTCGATCTAAAAACTATGTATATGACGAAACACAATTGGAGAAATAAACAGATAACACGGATCATAATTGAACAATGCCTTTGATATTTCTCAATCTTAATCTTACGAAAAAAAGATAGGATTTTACAAAAAAAAACTGCAAAATTGCGAAAAGAATCGTTGGCTTTCAAAACCTAAGCATACTGATTGGACGATCAGATCTTCGAAAACAATATTTTCTCTGATTGGTTAACGAAAAAAATCAGATTGGTTAGTGAAACGGCAAGTGCCTTTTCACCAAAGTGTCGGAAAGTTATATGCGATAAATTATGAAGCATTTTTCGTATTTCTTAAATTAACTTTTTCTACCATGGAGCGTACAAGACACCTAAATTATATCTCAGGGAAACCTCACGGAGACAACTTATTCCACATATCAGATGATCTAATTACGAATCTGAATCACAGCATTCACAGCGCTTCGTTTGGAACGACAACAGTTTTACAAAATCTTATAAAAATTAAAATCTATGCAGCTATTAGCAACTGCGATGGGAAAAGAAAGAGAGGACAGGTTACAAGATAGGCGATACAGTAAGGCAGGCAGGCAGGATCTGGTCAAGAAAAGTGAGGAATAGATACGAACGGAAGATATGAACCGGAAAGTTCGATGTAAAAAATAGAATGTGAGTTACATCGTTATACTATCACTGTAATGACTAAGACATAATACCATCAACAATAAAGTAGACCTAAATAAAAAAAACAATTATTACGTTAATAACAAACCTGTAGACACTACACCAAGCTACGCTAATCGGAGTATCTCTGAGTATCGGTACTCGGAAGCTTCGAACCGCGCCTACACGTAAAATGATTGAAAGATTTAACGGAGGTGACTCAAATGCTGTGTTCGACATACTAACAGGTGACGAAAGCTGGATTTACTGTTATGATCCTGAAACCAAAAGACAATCTGCTCAGTGGGTGTTTCCTTTCGAGGAGTTGCCAACTAAAGTGAAGAGAGATCGAAGTGCGGGGAAAAACATGGTGGCCTCGTTCTTTGGAAGGATAGGTCATTTCGCAACAATTGTGTTAGAGGATCAAAAAACAGTTTCTGCAGAATGGTACACTACCAATTGTTTGCCACTTGTCTTGGAAAAAGTTCGAGAGAAACGACCTCGCAGTAGGATCCTCTTTCACCACGACAACGCCTCATCGCACACCGCCAAGCGAACGATCGACTATTTGGCGACATCAAACGTTGAATTACTGGGTCACCCGCCGTATAGCCCCGACCTCGCGCCTTGTGATTTTTATTTATTTTCAAAAATTAAAGAAAAACTTAAAGGAAAGCGGTTTATGAATGCTGAAGAAGCGGTGGCTGCGTATCGCGATGCCATTGAAGAGACCCCTAAGGACGAGTGGGCAAAGTGCTTTTCCCAGTGGTTCCATCGCATGCAGCGGTGTATTGACGTGAATGGACAATATTTTGAAAAGATATAATAAAACTAATAACTGGCTAATGTAATCAGTTTTTGATTTTCTACGAACTTTCAGTTTGACCCTCGTAGTGTATAGTATTCTACTAGTCTAGCCCTTTCATTTGATACCCATATTGAGGTAGGTTGTGAAAAATATTTTGTCCGCCATTTTGTGGAGGCGGCCATTTTGAATCGATATTAACCAAACAAAGCTAAGAACATCCGCACGGATATTAACCTTCAAATAAAAAAATCGCATCGAAATCGACCCATCCGTTTGTGCTCTACGGTGCCACAGACAGACACATACACAGACAAACATCGATGTCAAACTTATAACACCCCTTTTTTTGGTCGGGGGTTAAAAAACGTGATGTAACTCCCAGCACGTTCTAAGAAAAATCTGTCGAGGACAGATGCTACCCGAAAAAACCCCAACCCGTCCAGCTTGGTGGATTATTAACTATTAACTTGACTCTCTTCTCTCTTGAGCGAAGTCGCAAAGTCTTCAAGTTCCAAGTCTAGGCGGGTCCGTAGGGGCGGTGGCTGAGAGAACGGTCCTGCAACTCTGCCGCCTAGCAACGACTGGAGAAACGTGTGGGGAGTAGTCGCTGCTGACACCTCTTTAAATAGTGTAACATTCCCCGCCGTATCCCTTGCACGGCCTACGATATGTAAGTACCTTTCTACCTTAAAAATAGGCTCTAGTCCCAGAACTGAGAACAAATTTGTAATGAGCCGCTTATTACACGCAAAGTACATAAGTATTTATAGTACAACAAACTGCATTTAGAAACTGCATCAACCAAAATATTAATTTCTCAGTGTTATCACGGCTTTGCCATAATTTCCATTATCAGCAGCGATATCCTTTTTTATTATCATAAACTTTCGAAAAATACACAGCAATGACTGGAAATGAATAAACGCGTGGAATAACAAGCAAGGTTACAATAATGCAGAGCGACAAAATAATCTTTACAGTTGATCAAATGTCGTAACTAGATTTTCCTACTGTGTGACTGCTAAATTTATTCGTGAAACAAAACGGTGATGTCCTCATAAAATCGTACAGACTGTCTAGTCGTACGGCACTAGGTAGTATCAAATGTAAGGATGGAAACATACTGTGGAATAGTACTGTAACACACACTTCTAACAATGGGTAATTGCTAAGAAACAAGGATGTTTTAATGCCGTGTCACGATAATTCATGTTCACGGTCGCGTAATTCATTATCTTCGGTAAACACATCGATGTTAGCGCTATAACATAATAACAATAAACTATATTTAGCAGACTAGTTTGTTTTATGTTACTAATCTACATGTATTTTGATTATATTGTGCTACACCATCACCAGATGCTGTTGTCTACAATGCAGCATGATTCAACGCAATCTATTCGATTAATTGAAAGAACTGAAAGAACACCCATATAGTATCTATCGAAAAACACCCACTCCCAAATTATTCTAAAACGTTTATGTTATTCTTGATAGTTGAAATATGCGGTCTCTCATAATGTTGTCGACATTCCTATAAAACTCGTTAAAACAAACGAAAAAAGTTCATTTCAAAATTACGTGGAAACACGAAAACAACTTCCCTTTGCCATACATCATGATAAATGTGGCTCAAAAGGTCAATCAGAGCAACCGAAGCAATTTATTTTGAGTAGATGTTTAACCGACTTCCAAAAAGGAGGAGGTTATCAATTCGACCACGATGTTTTTTTTATGTATGTTACCTGATTTCTCGAGAACCCCCGCACCGATTTTAAAATTTATTTTTGTGTTCGGATGGGTATGCTTCCTGTATGGTCCCATATAAATCTTATCGAAATCGGTCGGGTGGCTTTTGAAATTTGAACCATAAACTAAAATTTGTGTACCTACAATTTTTTGGATGACGTAGTTGTAGATTTCACAAAAGTTATGAATTTCGATCCTGTCAATAAGTAATTGTGTAAATACATTAATAAAAACTTGTTTTGCACTAAAAAGGGTAAAATAAATTATTTTCGTACAAAGAATTAAATCGACTTCAAAACCACAAATAGGCACTCAAAAGCGAAAAATAAATTGAAATCATTATTATAAGCGCTACTCACTCATCTATTTGAAGTCGGTGCCAGTCAGGTCCAAAAAGTTAGCATATTGATACTATGTAGGCATGTAGTAAGTAGGCACATGTAAGTAGTATATATAGATTTTAGTATGAACACTAACGTGGTTGTTACTATAGATATACGTTAAAAATGTATATCTGCGGACACGGATCTGAATCTATATTTTGTCTCAATATCCGCGGAAACGGATACGGAACTCAATTTTCTTAGTGTACGCGACGGTAAATATTGCACATCGATCTTAGGATAGACAATCTTTTTTTCTCATTATGAAAGTGATCATTTGACTTTCTTTTGTACTAAAAAAAAATTAATATTGAGCATATTAAAATTAGCTCAATTTATCTCATTGAAAAAAGTTTACCTATGAATAAATTTTCATCTGTTAATTAAAAATTAATAGGTAAGATAAAAGATTCGCCGAAAAACCGACAGATACGAATCTTTCTTTACTCTCGGATGTGGATTCGGATATCCGGCACTTCACTAGTTGTTACACATAAACATAATTATGTATTTAGGCAAACCATAATAATAAATCCTAAAACTTAAGTCAGACTGAACTAACCATTTCACATATGAGTTACTCATGCTAAGTACTCATTTCTTAAGAACTTTTTTTCAGTTTTAGTTCTAAAATACATGCAATAGATAGATAACTATTTAATGTTACACAAAAAAACAGAAAAATTACAGTAAAACACTTATGAACTAGCGTATTGCTGAAAGCAAACTCTTTCAGACAACCCGGTTAAAGGAAAATCGCGTATGTACAAGGTTAGGCAATAGTTCGTTTTTAGGAACTAACTAGCTTTTGATAGTAACCACTCCTTGAAAGGGTTCTTCTAAAGATAACAAGGATCTGACTTGAAGTTGATATGGGTTCATAACCCTCGTTTCTCTATACATAAATATGACGTTATTTTGGAGGAACAGACTCATAATAGAAAAAAACATTTTAACAATGGTTTGCGTACGTTGCTTACATTATGTTTGTTATGCTATGATGCAGCAAGTGTTTTTTTTTTTATTTGACTTATGTGGTATTCAGGACTATAATTTAAGTTCCAAATTACAAACTAATCCGTTCTGTTCCTTACAAAGTAATTAAGCAACAAATGTTCAGATTTATAATATTAGTAAGATCTATATTTATTAAATTTAACTATCACCATTTAATTTATCTTTAAACTGAACTGAAAAGCGCTTTTGCTTATTAAATCAGTTAATCATAATATCTTATCATGTTATAGCTACATGAAATATCTGGTATGTTGTTGTAACGTAAACTGATCTATGTTGCCGTATTCTATTACAAGTCAGGGACAACCTTGCGAAACTCGTTTCTTTACATGGTAGTATCAAGTTCAAGACAAGTCGTCTGAGCATAATACGGAACTGATCACTTTGGAATTATACTAAGTTATATATTTAAATCTGTGGCGGCCTAGTAGCGAGAAGGTTCGATATCTTTTTTTAGGGTTCCGTAGCAAAATGGCAAAATACGGGACCCTTATAGATTCGTCATGTCTGTCTGTCTGTCTGTCCGTCCGTATGTCACAGCCACTTTTCTCCGAAACTATAAAAGCTATACTATTGAAACTTGGTAAGTAGATAGACTGTGAACCGCATAAAGATTTTGATACAAAAATAGAAAAAAAAACAAAAAAAATTAAGGGTTTTTAAGGGTGTCCCATACATAGAAATAAAACTCAAAAAAAATTTTTTTATCAATACCTTACGTGTGGGTATCTGTGGATAGGTCATCAAAAATGATATTGAGGTTTCTAACATTTTTTTTTTCTAAACTGAAAAGTTTGCGAGAGGGACTCTTCCAAAGTGGTAAAAAGTGTGTGTGTCCTCCCCCTGTTACTTCTAAAATTCGAGAAAGACAAAAAAAAAATTATGATATACTTTACCATGTAAACTATCAACGAAAATTGGTTTGAATGAGATGTAGTAAGTAGTTTTATTTTAATACGTCATAAATTGACTATTGTTAAAACACTGATTAACGTAACAACCAACTACAAGAACTTTTGTATTATGTTACTTGCTGCTACGGAAGCCTTCATGGGCGAGTCCGAGTCGCACTTGACCACTTTTATTTATAATATACTAGCGGCCCGTTCCGGTTTCGCTCGTAAATAGATACCTAGATACCAACTGCAGCGCCATCTGCCGATGATGATGATTTGGGAATCTAAACCATCCAGGGCCCTACCCAAACGTATACAAAAAAAAAAACATTCAAATATATCAAGCTGTTTAGGAGGAGTTCACTTACAACGAAAAGCGGAATTGATTTTTATACATAATATAGATAATATACAGTGACGGTACAAGCAGGAAATGTGCCTGATGGTAAGCAACAGGCCTGCCCATAACAGCAGTGTCACGCAGCTATTGGAACTTGAAGAGTCCAATTCATTACTTAGCACTGCTCTATTATATCTCTAAGCCTTGTAATTTCTCTGGACACATTGCCCTTCAAACCGGAACACAGTAATGTTTGCACATTACTGCTTGGCGGTAGAATAACTGGCAGAGGTGTGGTACTTCCCCAGGCGGACTCTGCCAAGAGTCCTACCACTACAAAGAGTGTATTAGAGAATTTAGAGTGAAGGGACGAGCACAATATGTGCCTGATGCTAACCAACAGGCCGGCACATAATATCAGTGTCACGCAGCTATTGAAACATGAAGAACCCAATTTCTTGCCGAGCACTGTTCTACGTTCGTCGGCCTCATAAGATAATTTATCTCTATGCCCTGTAATTTCTCTGGAAACATTGACATTTAAACCGAAACACAAATAAGCTGTATTATGTTCCATTTGTAAGGTCGTACTTTTCGAGGTGCATATGTAATGAATTGTCATCACTGCTGGCTTTAACGGTGAAAGAAAACATTGTGAGTAAACCTGCATGTTCCAAGAAAGACATCTTTCGAGGGTGTATGTCATACGTCAAGGCAGCGGTGCCGGGTTATGGCCTATACTCTATCATCGTGAGATAAAGCCCCGACCGAATTCAAGCATGGGGAATATATATGTCGCAACCGGATTGCATAATTCGCCGTATTACATTACGGCTAGCCGTTTTGAAAAACAGGGGCGGTTTGTAAAGCGGCGGTTTAACGATTAACCAGATTCAAATCAAATGCGGCTGATTAAAAAACATCCAGAATGTATTCGACGCCATACCTCATTCAACACGGCTAGCCGTAAAGCAAGAGATTAGCCGCCTCTTTGACAATTTTTAGTTCCGATTCTTAACACTCTTGCCGCTGCCTGACATAACAACAACTATATGTATATAGCGTTGAAAACAGTACGTGTGTTGCTAAATTGCTAAGGTGACTGTGGATTCTGGTGTATAGCGGAATCCTACACAATATTATTGGGGTGGTTTACCACCGTCCACCTCTTGAGACGGCTCACCTTTGTCCATCTGGGTGATACTTGGAAAATATTTAGTCTCAAGGGGAGGTTCACTGTTGAGTGGAGCGAGCCTGCTATGGAGTATCAACACTCAGGGCTGACCGCATAGCTTCTAGCAAGAGCCCACCCGGAGTCATACCTCAATTATAGACCTTTGTCTAAGTGCACCATATTTCAAGTTTAATCTGAGAGGTAAGATGTTTATAAAAAACGTAACGAATATCGCAAGAGATAATTTGTAAGTATGGTCACCCTACAATTTAAGCAGTAGTACAATGCGGCTAAACGTTGACCGCCGTATTGAAGAACGTATCGCAAAGACAATCCGGCTAATCGTTGAACCGCCAATACGAGGGTCAAACTGAAAGTTCTTAGAACTGGCCACTTATAAACAATATAATAAAAAAATAATTCTATAATTTGAAAATAGAACTCTTTGCCAATATTACTGAGTATATACTTCATTCATTTGTCATTTGTTTTACGATTTGGCGGCAAATTGAAAATTGTCTGTGTCACGTCAACATGAATTTAACACGAGAAAATTTTCGTGCAATGATTTTTTTATGACTTTCGATGTCATTTAAGTCAACAAGAAAGTTATGATAGACTACGATTGGCCTTTCACGATGAAGCCCCATCTCGTGCGACTGTTTACAACTGGTTTAATGAGTTTAAACGTGGTCGCACTAATCTCACTGATGATTTACGTGAGGGACGGCCTTCTACGGCGACGACTGAAGATAACATCTGTGTTGTGCGGCGTATGATAGACTGACAAAAGAGTGACCTATCAGCAGATTCGGACAAGCTTAGGCATCGGTATGAGTCAAGTGCACAAAATCCTACACGAACATTTAGCGGTCAGGAAGCTTTGCGCCCGGTGGATACCTCATAATTTGACTGAGGCTCAAAAACTCCATCGTGTGGATTGGTGCCGTAAAATGATTGAAAGATTTAACGGAGGTGACTCAAATGCTGTGTTCGACATACTAACAGGTGACGAAAGCTGGATTTACTGTTATGATCCTGAAACCAAAAGATAATCTGCTCAGTGGGTGTTTCCTTTCGAGGAGTTGCCAACTAAAGTGAAGAGAGATCGAAGTGCGGGGAAAAAAATGGTGGCCTCGTTCTTTGGAAGGATAGGTCATTTCGCAACAATTGTGTTATAGGATCAAAAAACAGTTTCTGCAGAATGGTACACTACCTTGTTTGCCACTTGTCTTGGAAAAAGTTCGAGAGAAACGACCTCGCAGTAGGATCCTCCTTCACCACGACAACGCCTCATCGCACACCGCCAAGCGAACGATCGACTATTTGGCGACATCAAACGTTGAATTACTGGGTCACCCGCCGTATAGCCCCGACCTCGCGCCTTGTGATTTTTATTTATTTTCAAAAATTAAAGAAAAACTTAAAGGAAAGCGGTTTATGAATGCTGAAGAAGCGGTGGCTGCGTATCGCGATGCCATTGAAGAGACCCCTAAGGACGAGTGGGCAAAGTGCTTTTCCCAGTGGTTCCATCGCATGCAGCGGTGTATTGACGTGAACGGACAATATTTTGAAAAGATATAATAAAACTAATAACTGGCTAATGTAATCAGTTTTTGATTTTCTAAGAACTTTCAGTTTGACCCTCGTATATGCCGCCGCGAAAATATTGCATACATTTTCACAAAGGGCACATCGAAGTGTCCCTTAGAAACTCGTGTTTTTAACCGATTTTAAAGCAGGAGGAGGCTCTCAATTCGGATGTATGTTTTTTGTCCTCGTTATCTCCCGAACGCTGCGCGGCCGCCGCGACAGTCAGTCTAAAATCGTCGGCGAGATTTGGCCGTTTCGGAATTTACGGGTCTGTTAATAAATAACTTGTATTTATTTGCATGCAGTGGACAGCTGTACCGTTCAAACGGTGAATGATTTATTGATATTATTGAAGCAGTAGTTACGAGATACGTATAATACAAGAATGCAAAATCGAAACACCTACTCTTTTTATAATCCTACTGTAGTATGCGACGATGCGGTACACGTGCGTGCTTACCTAGAAGAAATTGATTAACTTTCGATTTGAAGACACCAAGATTGAACCCATCAGAAAATACCCACTCAGCAACACAATCCATGCTTAGGTACTCTTATCACATTCTATATATACACTAAACTTGACCACCATCTCATCTTATGTTAAGCGACGGTGCAGTCTACGATGAAGCTTACACACCGAAAACTGTCACTTGACTTGAAAACACAAAGGTTGTAATGATTTAGAAAAAGTCATTGAGGCAAAACTTTCCACAGCCTAAACATTCTTAAAACAAAAGTGGGGTCAAATTTCTTGGAACGCAAACCAAGAAACGATGTCGTTTTTCCGAGATACGAGCAATCCGAAAAAGGAGAAGGTGGTATTAGATCATGCAGATCAATTGCACTCTCCGAAACTCTGAACTGTGTATCCGATACAATTTGTATCAATAAATTGCTAGCTTATCGGTTTTGTATGATCAATACAAAGCAAACTGCAAATTTGCAGCGATGTAAATCTTCTCACAAAAGTAGAGTCAAAACTAGTGTTTTGAATGTCCACCATGAAACGATGTCGCTTTTTCAAACGACGTGTAATCGGACAGCAAAAATGGGCTAGTTTGTTGTTATATAATGTAGATCAGTAGCACACTCTCCGAAATGTATCCGATAAATAAAATCAATGTAATACTCACAGGGTTGTACTGTAGAGCGGTGACGTAGGCCTGCACGGCCTGCTCCATATCCCCGGCCGCGACCAGCGCCGCTGCCAGGTTGATGTAGCCATCGATGAAGTCGGGCTTCAGTCGCACCGCGTGCCTGTAGTTCTCTAGCGCCTCTTGGAGCTGACCGCGCTCTTTGTACACATTCCCCAGGTTACTACGGGAGAGAGAGAGAGATGGAATTAGAAAAGGAAAGTGTGTATCGACGCTTGAAAGGCAGACATGACTAGCGACATGTTGCGCGATATTGAGTTACATATTCTTACATCATTGAAATCAGTAAAAAAACATTTGGCTGGCATAGGAACTGCCGATAGAAGTGAACACTTATAACTCGGGCTCAATGGACATTTTTTCGAAAAAAAATATCAAAATACGCATAAATTAACTGTAAAGTTGTCAAAGTGGCTCTTGGTAATTTCTGCCTTTCAAGCGTCGGTATGCACTTATTGTAGGTATGCATCAGGGATGTTACGGAGCTCCGACCCTCCGACTCCGTTAAGTCGGAACTTCCGATTATTATGAGACCTTCGGTTCCGACTTCGGCTCCGAAACCACACCCCGGACACTCCACTAAAATTCCATACAAACGCCGCTGTGGAGCTACCTACTCTTCACACAACTACGCAGATGTCGTTCGTACACACGCGTGAATGTGTGCGTTAGAGCTAGGGCTACTGAATTGTTTTATTGAATAGTTGTGCCCCTTGAGTTCACCTGGTGACGTAAAGTAGTCTATTAAACTTGCTATAATGTTGAGTTACATAAATAGAATGGAGCCAAATTATACTATTCAAATTAAAAGGGTGTTTGCACAGATTTCTAAATTGTTTCAGAAATCTGTGGGTGTTTGTATTGCCGCGTTAAATGAAACGAAACCGATGATAGATTAGATCAGGTACCTAGATATCTATTTCTCTTAGTAGGTACACATTCGCATTTTATTTTACAATTACCGATGAAGGAAACTTTTTTCCGTCACTATAATTATTCCTCCAGGCATTATCAATCCGTGCTAGGGCACATAAGTTACTGGCTGTGTAAGTTATGAACTTTGAGTTAAAAATGACTTCGTTATTGTAAATAAATAAATATTGGTAGACAATTCACACACAACACAAACTTATCCAGAAGTGCAGTAAGTTATATACTAGAACGAGTATCTAAAGCTGCACTAGTAGGTTCATATCAGATTTGGCTGGGCAGGGAGAGAAAAACGAGTAGTGAAGGTGAGTGTTGATGTACATCAGAAAGGGGCCCCTTAAACCTATGCCCGAGTCACAAGTCTCGGGATCTACTCAGGTTTTCTCTCTCTCTGCCACAAGATGGACCCGGCACCCGCATGGTTAATCCATGGAATGTTAAGAAGATTGTCTCTAAATACATCGAAATAAATAAGAGATGTGGCCTGAGCACCTTGAAATTGTTAACAAACTGCTTCTCTATGTATAGCATGTTTGGTTTACAACTTTGGTTTCTATTGAATAATGCGCAGAGTTTTCGTGTTTTGTTCAAGTTGTATGAAAATGCTTTGAATCCATGTAGATTATACAAAAATGGACCTTCTGAAAAGAATGTAATGTCAAAACTCTCGCAAACATTTTTATACAAGGCATTACTTATATGTTTATACATGCAAGCTATATGGCTTCCAAAGTAAAAGTTTTGCTTAGTTTGTGGGTAGATGGTGCTGTGTGAAAAAATGTATCATATTCATTTTCCATGGAATAATTCTTTATTCATTTTCCAATCATACAATTTTGGATGGTGTCACTGTAGCACATCCATGATGAGACCCATTAGATAGTGATTGATTCCTATAAACTACTTTGAATCTGATTAAAACTAATTTCGTTATGAAGTGGTTAACCATAGGTGAGTTATGTATCCCATTAGCTCTAAAGTGGCGCACCTTGATCTATGACTGGTCTCCTTATTAAAATTTTATCTAAATGCATTCCAAATGACCCTCCCTGACCAGAGTAACTTGGTAAGGTGGGGAAAAGCCTCTGAAAAATGTTGCTATACTTGTGGAGAGGCGATATGTACAGCAAGGCACATATTGGTGGGATGCAAGGTGCTCCTTAATGGGGGGTCATTACTCGCGGCGCCATGACAAAGTACTTGAAATCATATGTGAAGCCATGAGCCTTTCAGTAGCTAGAGCCCAAAAGGGATTGACGACAAACAAAAGACAAATTAACTTTGTAAAAGAAGGCTCGACTTCAAACTCCAGGCACAAGCCTTACTCAATCCTGGGTACAGCACCTGATTGGACTATTTTAATGGACACGTATGAAAGGCACTACAAGATCCCAGAGGGTATGGGTGTTTCGTCACCTAGACCCCGGCACCCGCATGGTGAATCCATGGAATGCTAAGAAAATCGTCTCTCTAGAATGTGTACTGACCTGTAAGCTTCCGCTAGTAGTGGATTCTGCTTGATGGCGAGTGTGGAGAAGTGAGCGGACTTGTCTAGCCGACGGCACTGGAAGTGGATGGAGGAGAGCAGCAGCAGCACACCGGTGTTGGTGCCGTCTTGCCGCCACAGCTGCATGCAGTGCAGCTCCGCACTCTCATAGTCCCCTGCTTGGTACTCTCGGTGGGCCAGCTCTAATAACCCTGTACCAAATTAATAATAAAATTAACTAAGTTCAGTATTATTATGATTAACCAGGTTTTTCACTCTACAGCCCTAACCACCGGTAGCTTGGGTTCTGTCCCGCTGCTCTTGGCGATCTAGGTTTTGGCTTTTATGTTGTTTAATATGAAAATATTGCAGTTATGGTTACTGGCCCTGATGGTTTCTTTTGTTATAACCATCAGTTTTCAATTTGTTTTAATGTGACCAGAGTCAGAATCAAAAGTGGGAACCTGAATCTGAATACAATATACACATGAAATGATAACATTAGGGTTAATAAAATAATAATAAATTTAGCAATCAAATCAAATTACTCATTTCAGTGGTTGACACAACACAGAAATAAGTAAAATGTTATTTTATATACCTACAGAATTTTACTAATTTTGTTGGAAAATAAATCAGATCCATAAGTCTAATTTCATTATGTCTGTGAATATGAAGTTCTATTTCTTTTTTAATCAAGATGTCAGAATATTGGTGATAATAAAATGGAAGTAAACTGCAGCTATTAAAAGAATACCAACTGCACTTAAACTCTATATAACAATATCAAAATAACAATAAAAATAAATAAACACGGGAATAATCTTTTGTTTCTTAATATAAAGTTTTGTGTTTGTTTACATTTTCAGTGGACATAAATTCATTTCAACTATTTTCAAGTTAAACTTCAGTAATCTATGAAATTCCTCCGAGAACTTATAAAGACAGGAGATAAAAATATAGCTACCACCCACCAACATGACGAAAATACAACTAGGAGCACCTAACCTATATCAAGCTACATCTGTGCAATATATCTCTAAATTTTGTAAATAAACTGCTAACTAATGCATTTTCTTTCACCACCTGACTTTGATTCAACTACAAAACTGGCCACAGATTAACACAGTGCATCAGAGCACGGTGCAAGTCTATCCCCAAGGAAATGCTCTTACGATGTGGAAATTTTCCGTAAAGCGATATTTGTTTTAGTAAATTTTGTCACTTACCAACAGTAGATATCTGCTGAATATCAGACATTTTCAGGATCACTGCATTTGCGGAAACACCGACGATCTGCTGAGACTGCGGCTGTGTCGTGACAGATTGCGGGACGGCAACATTGGCTTGAGTTTGCATTTTAGTGATCATCGTTCAACTTCAAGTTTATGAATTCTAAACAATTAGTGTGTCATCTCCATGAATATCAGTGAAATAAATTCGATACATTAACTTTCCAACTCAATAATTGTACAAAATGAAACCACAATAACTTTTCACACAAAATACCACTGGTTTTTGGCTTTTTTTAGGTTTGTTTGACTTTGAGTTTGATTGATCTTGTATAATCTTGACAGATTCAGTAGAACTAATGCTTCGCTTTGTTACGTTTCGTGTTTCGTGACTTTCGTGAAACTACGCGAGACTAGCCGAGTGGAGCCACCCAGAGACAGCTGCATTTTTGAAATTTTGTATACAATTAAACTCCTTGCTGCTATAGCGATAACGATGATATTAGTCTGAATAGTATTATTTCTTGTTACTAAGTTGTCTGTGGTAGTTCTGATATCAATGAATCAATTCAGTTACTCATTAATATTATATGTAGAATGTAGCAACGAATTTTTACGAGCGGAATCAATAAAAATATGTTTATTTCTTTTGTCTATATTAATTGACTATATTAATCGTTATTCAATCCTTACAAAAATTTATATTAGTTTTACCGGAAGCGCCTCCATCAATTATTATCATTTTTTTATCCATAGACAATGAAGTGAAATAATCTTCGAGAAATGACAAGAATGGAGTATTCGTGTTGTGTTCATGTGAACATTTACGATATATCCGATCGTGTTCCTCTTATTTACCACGCGTCCCACGCGACAAGAGAGAAAGAAAATGAGATACAGAAACCGTCCGGTCTTGAAATGTCAATGAAGCCAAGTATGCTATAGAATCGCTATTGTTGTGTATTGTTTATTATAGTGATGTGACTAAGTCTACCGGTTTATGAATCGGATATATCGTTCTTTATTTTAAGGTCAATATCGCTTTACTATCGTAGGTATCTGTATTTTATTGACATTATTTGATTATCTAAATTATAGATAGCCTACCTTTAACCCACGGCTTCGCCCGCGTTCGGTAAGTTTTTTAGATTATAGATTCAAACTTGGATAGCCTGAGCGTCGAATTATAACTCAAAATAATGATCGTCTATTAAATAGACCTAATGGTAGGGCTTATGCGTTAATATGTAACTTTAATTCTGTATTTACCAGTTTAGGGGTTGAATTTTGAAAAACTCACGTTGTAATACATAACTCATAACTTTTACCAATTGATCCATGGTCCATGATTCTGTAGTGGTAGGACTTTTGGCAGAGTCCGCCAGGGGAAGTAGGTATCACATCTTTGCCAGTTATTCTGCCGCCAAGCAGTAATGTGCAAATATTACTGTGTTCCGGTTTGAAGAGCAATGTTTCCAGAGAAATTACAGGGCTTAAAGACATAACATCTTAGATCTCTGAGTGAGGAGCGCAGTGCAGTGCTAGGTAATGATTTGGACTTTTCGTGTTCCAATAGCTGCGTGTCACTGTGCTGTTATGTGGCAGGAATGTTGCTTACCATTAGGCACATGTCCTGCTCGTCTCGTAACTCTTTATACAGAAAAAAATCCATGATGTTAACAAACAACCATGTAAATCACATTAATTTTAGATGTAAAAGCAATGATCACGTTAGTTTTCACACAAAATGGGGTGTTTTAAAGTCATAAACGTACTAGTAGGTACCTCTGTCATTCGTCTTAGGGCTTAGGTTACTAGTATAATGTAGTGATTACTTAATCTGTAGGCCCTAGCGCCGTTACATTCGCTTTGCCTAGCCTGTGTGCCTAGCACACGGCACACGGCACCTGGCGACGACGGAATTACGACGGAGCTTCTGAGAGCGGGTGGAAAACCGGTACTTAAAGTCCTCCAGAAGCTGTTCGACTCCGTCATACTTAACGGTAATACGCCAGAAGCGTGGAGCAGAAGTGTGGTGGTGCTCTTCTTCAAAAAAGGTGACAACACCTTGTTGAAGAACTACAGACCCATCTCACTTCTGAGCCACGTTTATAAGTTGTTTTCGAGGGTCATCACGAATCGTCTCGCACGCAGGTTTGACGACTTCCAGCCACCCGAACAAGCCGGTTTCCGAAAAGGCTATAGTACCATAGACCACATCCATACGCTTCGGCAGATTATACAGAAAACCGAGGAGTATAATCGGCCACTATGTATAGCGTATGTGGACTATGAGAAAGCCTTCGATTCCATCGAGACCTGGGCAGTGCTTCAGTCTCTCCAACGATGCCGCATTGACTATCGCTATATCGAAGTGTTGAAGTGTATCTACAGTAAAGCCACAATGTCTGTCCGATTACAGGACCAGTGCACAAAACATATCCAGCTACAGAAAGGCGTGAGACAGGGAGATGTTATATCTCCGAAACTGTTCACTGCCGCGCTGGAAGATGTTTTAAGCTACTGGACTGGAACGGATATGGCATCAATATCAACGGCGAATACATCACTCACCTTCGGTTTGCCGACGACATAGTCATTGTGGCGGAGTCGCTGGAGGACCTCGGTGCTATGCTCAGGGACCTCAGTAGAGTATCCCAACAGGTAGGTTTGAGGATGAATATGGACAAGACGAAAGTCATGTCAAATGTTCATGTCTCACCTGTACCGGTTATTGTTGGGAATACCACACTCGAAGTTGTTGACGAATACGTCTACCTGGGTCAAAAGATCCAATTAGGTAGATCCAACTTCGACAAAGAGGTCCAGCGAAGGATCCAACTCGGATGGGCAGTGTTCGGGAAACTTCGGCACATCTTTGAGTCCAGAATACCCCAATGCCTAAAGACGAAAGTCTTTAACCAGTGCGTGTTGCCAGTGATGGCTTATGGAACTGAGACGTGGTCCTTAACTGTGGGCCTCATAACGAAGCTCAAAGTCACACAGCGAGCTATGGAGAGAGCTATGCTCGAGTCTCTTTGCGCGACAGAATCCGTAATGAGGATATTCGCAAAAGAACGAAAGTGGCCGACATAGCTCAAAGAGTAAGCAAGCTGAAGTGGCAATGGGCAGGCCACATCGCTCGCAGAACTGACAACCGATGGGGAAGAAAGGTTCTCGAGTGGCGACCACGAACCGGAAGACGCCGTGTTGGACGGCCTCCCACTAGATGGACAGATGACCTCACAAAGGTCGCTGGAAACCGCTGGTTGCAGGTTGCGCAGGACCGATCGTTGGGGAAATCTAGGGGGGAGGCCTATGTTCAGCAGTGGACGTCTTGCGGCTGATGATGATGATGATGATGATGTTGTAGTTCTTATCTTTTACCTTTAAACGAGCAATTCTTGTATATATACATGTATATATATAGGTATATGTGTGTATATATATATATAATCTGAATCTCGGAAACGGCTCGAACGATTTTCATTAAATTATGTATACAGGGGGTTTCGGGGACGATAAATCGATCTAGCTAGGTTTTATTTTTTAAAACATTTTATGCGTGTTTTTAGACAATGAAAAACTCCTACAATGTCATTAGAATACGAAACCTAACTTATTTCTTATTTCGCCACTGTTCTTAAAGTCTAAATGGCTCAGACGGAATATGCTCGCCCTCAGAGACAACAGGCCCCGGTTCGAATCCTGGTGGTCCTTTTCTTTTCTGAGAAAATCTTAAACTTAGCGCCTTTTAGTAGGTCTAAGTAAGTCATCACTTCGTAATTCGTACCTGCCTAAATATCATTTAAAAAAACCGAGCAAAGCTCGGTCAACCAGGTACTTCTACTATATAAAAATAGCAGATTTTGATTTTATTTTAAAGAGCAACATTCATTCTATTACGGCAACTCCGTTTTCGTATAGAAGTTGTAGGTATCTAAATGCGAATATTTTTAGACCCAAGGTAGTCAACTTGTGATTTTAAACTGTCTCAAATAATTCGTTTTGCTGCATATTCAAACCAAACCTTGCTAAGAATTTGAATTTATTGGAAGTGTCACTTATTCATCTGTCATAAAAACACACAAGTAGGTTAAATTAAGCTTAACTATGCTTTAAACATGCCTGAAAATAAAACTATTTACCTGTTTTATTTTCAGGCATGTTTAAAACATAAAAACTACCTGTTTTATTTTCAGGCATGTTTAAAGCATAAAAACTACCTGTTTTATTTTCAGGCATGTTTAAAGCATAATTAAGCTTAATTTAACCTACTTGTGTGTTTTTATGACAGATGAATAAGTGACACTTCCAATGAATTCAAATGCTTAGAATTAATGAATTTCTACTTCATTTGGGGTGAAAAGAAGTGACCTGAGGGGTTAATAGAATTGAAGTATGGGGTGAATAGAAGCGCCGAAAGGCTAAATAGAGAAGCGTGAGGGGTGAATAGGAACGCGCTTGGGGTGAATGGAATTGTAATCGCTAGGGTTGCTACTAAAGTTTACAACTCATCATCATCACCATCATCACTAAAAGTTACGTAGGTATAGTCTTTTTCAAGGCTGTTTTGTTTTTGAAAAAAAAAACGTTCAATGGTAAATATTTATTGTTTTTTTAAGTGAAAACTTCTTTTGACGTACTTAATTCATATTTTTTGTGGGCTGTGAATGGAGCTCAGCGTCACGCTCGTAAATGAAAAAAAATCTTCGGGTGAACTCGGGATCGCCAAGTGTGCAAGAGCGAGAAAGTTAGTCAGCTGCTGTTGTCTGCCTGCTGCTATCACTGTCTTTTTTATTATTTATTATAATACTTAGTCTTTCAGCAGTGTCTGTCCCTATCATGTATCGCTGTGTTTACTTTATTCAATTTATGAATAGGTAATTGTATTCATTTTTCATTAATAAAATTATCCAATGGTTTATAATTTAATTTTTTATTTTAGTTTCCACTTCTGCCGTACTGTCTTAAGCAAACACGTATATTATTTTACTATTTTCTGCAGATTATTTGACACTCAATGCAGGTTATTATCCTTATTATCTAAAATAAATTTGACAGCCCTGGCGTTTTTTTTCGAATGACCCCTTTCTCGATTCTATTCACCCCACATTGTGGGTAAATAGAAAACGGCTACATTTCGTCATTTATTGAACAAATTAAAAGTAATATCAATTTATATTAAATTACACACCGTAAATTACAGTTTAACTCACACGATACAGTCATTAATACTTGCCAAATGTAATAAAAACATATGTAGTGAAAAAAATATATAATTCGCCATTTTCTGGTGGCGGCCATCTTGGATTTGATTTTTTTTATTGTGTACAGTATTCTACTAGTTAAGTAAGTAGTAAGTAAGCCCTTTCATTTGATACCCATATTGAGGTAGGTTGTGAAGAAATATTTTGTCCGCCATTTTGTGGAGGCGGCCATCTTGAATCGATATTAACCAAATATAGCTAAGAGCTAAGAACATCCGCACGGATATAAACCTTCTAATAAAAAAACCGCATCGAAATCGGCCCATCCGTTGGAGCTCTACGGTGCCACAGACATACAGACATCGACGTCAAACTTATAACACCTCTTATTTTGGTCGGGGGTGTTAAAAAACATAGTTAATCAATTTTCGGAAAACAACAAACGGCAATTATTGAAATGTATTATGTATCCAACGGACGTATCTAGATCAATTAAGGCGTATTGACGTTAAATAATCCGTCGAAAGCGAGGTGTGCGCTGAACGACTCACGTGTTTTACACCGCTCCCCACCAGCCGGGTGAAGAGTGAGAAGTTTTTTTACAACGGCTCACCAGTCAGATCTTTGGGAAATATGTCCGTTCGCGTTGTTAAATTACCAAATCAGACCGTCTAGGTTCATCCATGGTCAACGGAAAATAACAAGAATCGTTGATCAATTCACTAGGTAGTTGATCAACTTTCGGAAAACAACAAACGGCAGTTGAAATGTATTTAACGGACGTATTTTAGTAAATTGATCAATTTACGGCGCCTTGCCTTTAAATGATCCGACGAAGGCGAGATGTGCGCTGATTGGTTCAACGATTCACGTATTTTACACCGCTTTCCACCAGCCGAGTGAAGCGTGAGAAGTTTTTTTACAACGGCTCACCTGTCAGATCTTTGGGAAATATGTTCGTCCGCGTTGTTTCTTCACGTACATCTATATACTTACTTACCTACAATAAAACTGTAACGGGTCGAATTCTGTACATCGATGATCACTGCATAGTATAAAACAAAGTCGCTTTATCTGTCCCTATATCCCTATGTAATCTATGTATGCTATTATAAAACTACGCAACTGATTTTGATGCGTTTTTTAATAGATAGAGCATGGACGTATGAAATACATGTTTTTCATACGTCCAAAGATCTACAGAAAATTCTTCTATGGTATATGTCTATCTCTTATGGATGGATATCCTACAATAACATTTTTTTGTCATTAAGTTTTTACGACTAATAATGGCTAATTTTCGAAGCGATTTTAACCAATACAGCGTTAATCCTTATCGAATTAAATTACTTAAATACATTGTTGATTTAATATAGATCTATACCTACAGCATAAGATTTAAATGAATACGTATTTTCAAAGATATTACAGATTTAAAAATTGCGGGACGTAGCGTTTGCGGCGTTTTATACCCGTGCGAAGCCGGAGCGGGCCGGCCGGATTAAAATATATTCGATGCTATGCTTGTCTAGACAGAGCGTTAAAAAGTAACCACAGAACACATAGACTCTAAAGAGAACGACAGGTTTTCATTTTCAACTTCTTTGGACAGGTTCATACAAAAAATATGCTTACACGGCTCTAGCTCTCACTAGCGCTTCCAACTAATAACAGGTGAATAAATCTGTAACCGCGGGAAAATTTGAAGTTCTGGGCGCAAGCATTCGAAACGTTTAGGTACCTAGACCTACTTCCTAGGGCCTAGTGGTACCCATTCGATCGTAGTTAGGAAAACCTCTGCAAATATAACTTTTATTGTAAATTTTTTGGAAATCTGAAAACTTGTTTCCTATTTGCAGTTAGAAGATATTACAACAAATGATCTATCGTAGTGTCTTGTTTACTGAACAATAGTAGTACAAAATAGTAACAAATAAGAAACGGTTCACAGATGTCCAAAAATTCCACAATAAAAGTTATTTTTTCGTAATTAAAGGATTAAATATTTCATAGAACGGCATAAATAAAACCAATTTAGTTTAACAAAAATTTTGCAAACAATTTATTTTTCTTGCTTGTAATAAGGAAGTTTCAATTTTTTTACTTAATCATTTATTGCTACTATTATGGTACATTTGTTGGTCTTATTCATAAGTAGAGATTTACTACGATAACATGACCCGCCCCTCCAGAATTCAAAACGTTTGAAAGTATTTGTGAAAGGATATACAACGCACCAACACGCATGTGTGCGTACTGCTACTGCAGACGAATAATTACAACTACATACAAACTCTTTCGTAAGGATGAGACTGCACACATTAAAACAGTAATTTGGAGGGGCGGGCCATGTTATCGTAGTAAATCTCTACATGTTATAGTTACCATAGTGACACTGATTGGGTGTGGCAATATAATTCGTATCGTGCAGAGCGGATCGACTCTTTCTATAATTAATTTGTCGGCAAGATATTCGTCTATTGTATAGTAAGCTTTCTCGAGTAATATATTTTTTAAGGTTTTGACAAACTTTTCGTCAGAATTTATTTGTTTTAGTTTGTAGGGCAATTTGTTGTATATTTTTACTGACATTGAATTTGGGCCCGAGCTACGCAATGTAATATACTCCTGGGTCAGTGAACCCAGGAACATGGCTCCGGTAGTGAGGTTCGCCTCGAAGCCTCGAAATAACGCAGAGAGTTCTCGAAATGAAAAAATCTTATTAACTAGTTTCTCTCTTATTTTACTTTTATAATCTCTTGTTACATAGTTTAACGCTTAATTTAGTAGTGGTCGCACTCTTAGCAGAGTCCGCCTGGGGAAGTACCACAACTTTGCCGGTCATTCTACCGCCAAGCAGTAAAGTATTACAGTGTTCCGGTTTGAAGGGCAATGTTTCCAGAGAAATTACAAGGCTTAGAAATATAATATCTTAGATCTCTGGGTGACGAGCAGTGCTAGGTAATGATTTGGACTTTTCATGTTGCAAAAGCAGTGTGCCCCTGTGCTGTTATGTGGCAGGCATGTTGCTTACCAACTTACCATCAGGCACATGTCGTGCTCGTCTCGTCTCTCTATACTAAAAAAAAGTTCAACTGCTGCCTGTACACCAGAAAGTTAATCTCAATATTCTGTGAATAGTCAATAGGGATGTTAACAACTTTTCGGAACTGCTTTTATTTTGAAGATTGACGCATGTTTAACGTAATAAATAACATTTTATTTCAAAATATTTGTATTTTCGATGAGTGAATATGCAATATTAGACTAATTTTGAATTTTGCCGCTAAAACACTAACGACTGACATGACGTCACTAGTCGCAAAACATTGGTTGCGATTCATGACTGTATGTCCACTTTATGTGTTTTTTTATAATTACTTGAATACAAACAATCAAAATCGTCGTCGCTAAGATCGCAAACTATAATAAAAATGCAGAAAAGTAAAGTTTAGTCAGTTTTCGACAGCTTGTTTTGCGACAAGTGACGTAATAATTCCTATTGGTGTTTCCAGTCACGTGACAACAGATTAAAAATATAGCATTTAAAATCATTTATAACAAATTTATTACGTAATATTAAATTATAAATGTGTTTTTCGATATTCTATTAATACAAACTATCATAAAATCAATATTAAACATTAATTTGTGATTAGTGTTAACATCCCTATTAGTCTCATAGTGAAATTTTTTCTTTTCTTTTCTTTCAAAAATACCTAGTCCTTAATATGTGCGTACATTATGTACATACATCACAGCGATTCTTTTTTTATACATATATGTACCCAACATCAAAATTCCAGCGGGCAAATACAGCTATACCTATTTCTAAATTAGTCTAAATGTAATGCTATTCTAAGTAAGAGAGTAAATAGGCGACTTCGGTGAGATCTTGCGGAATGGATTCGTGGTAGCATATATACAGCTCTCTCGGTTCTGGTTCGCTGAACACGCGACTGTAACAAACAAAATCAGTAAGTATGCATAATTGAATTGCCTCGTGTCTTAGTGGGTAGTAAGTCTGCCTGCGAAGCCGAGGGTCGTGGGTTCGATTCCAACATAGTGCAAATATTTGTGCGATGAATACAAATATTTGTACTGTGTCTGGATGTGTTATATGTATAATAAGTATGTATTTACAATTATGTAAGTACAGCGCTCCGTTTCCTTTCCCGTAATTTTCCAGAGATAAAAATATCTTATGTGTTTTTCCAGACTATAATCTATGTTCCACATTTTAGGCTGATCCGTTCATACATTACAACATGATTAAGCAACAGACATCAAAATATACAAACATTGAAATTTATAATTTTACTAGCGGCCCGTTCCGGCTTCGCTCGAATATTGTCACATAAAGCCCATTAATCAAAATAAAAACTATCCAATCTTTTAAGTTGGATCAATCTACACACTGTCCAATTTTGATTAAAATCGGCTAAGTAGTTTAGGAGTCTATCGCGGACAAACATCGTGACAGGAGATTTATATATATTAAGATAAGATGTATAATTGTATCAGCTACGAGAATCTGGCTTTACAAGCTTTGCTTAGTTTGGGGTCTGATGGAGCTGTGTGTGAAATGTCAACCAATATTTATTATTGTATTGTATTAATTATGCCCCTAGGATCAGTAGCGGCGTTAGGGTACAGCGAGGTACGAGGCGACGGATGTAAAGGGAATCCCTTTTGTGTCCTGCCAGTAGCTTTGCTTCGCTCACTGAGTGGCCAAATATAAAAATAAAATTTCGCCGCTGGTAATTAAAACCGGCACAGCCTAGGACGTTATTAACTTTTTGATAACACAGGGACCAAGACGTCAAGAAATGTGGAGTAATCGCCTGCACATGTTTGGAAATTAGAACATGCCTCTAGTAGACGCAAATGAAACCATAGATATTTTCGGACAATGGAACATATATGTCCCTATTTTTAAACCCGACCAAAAAAAGGGGTGCTATAAGTTTGACGTCGATGTCTCACTGTCTGTCTGTCTGTTTCTGTCTGTCTGTAGCACCGTAGAGCTCAAACGGATGGGCCGATTTTAATGCGGTTTTTTTTATTTGAAGGTTAATATCCGTGCAGATGTTCTTAGCTATGTTTGTTTAATATTAATTCAAGATGGCCGCCTCCACAAAATGGCGGACAAAATATTTCTTCACCACCTACCTCAATATGGGTATCAAATGAAAGGGCTTGACTAGTAAAATACTATATACTGTAACAAATTTCAAATCCAAGATGGCCGCCACCACAAAATGGTGAAATATATTATTTATTTCACTACTACCTCAACATGGGTATCAAACGAAAGGGATTCACTAGTAGAATACTTTGCACTATGACAAATTTCAAATCCAAGATGGCTGCTACTACCACAAAATGGCGAAATACATTTATTTTTTCACAACTCCCTTAATGCCACAGACAGACACACACACAGACAGACAGACAGATAGACAGACAGACAGACAGACATCGACGTCAAACTTATAACACCCCTTTTTTTGGTCGGGGGTTAAAAATATTTCTTCACAACCTACCTCAATATGGGTATCAAATGAAAGGGCTTGACTAGTAGAATACTATACATTATAAAAAAAACAAACTTAAGATGGCCGCCACCACGAAATGGCGAATTATATTATTTTTTTACTAATACCTCAATATGGGTATCAAACGAAAGGGCTTGACTAGTAGAATACATTCCACTATGACAAATTTCAAATCCAAGATGGCCGCTTCAACAAAATGGCGAAATACATTTATTTTTTCACAACTCCCTTAATATGGGTATCAAATGAAAGGGCTTGACTACTGTGACTAGCAGAATGTTGTACAGATAATAAATCTGAGGTAGTCGGGGGTTAATCAAAATTTTTAATTTTGTTCTTGTTTACGATAAGATCGCCATTGGATATATATTTAAGCGGTTTTATTTAGATTACTCCGTTTGTTTTTTAAACCCCGACCAAAAAAGGGGTGTTATAAGTTGAAGTCGATGTCTGCCTGTCTGTCTGTGTTTGTGTGTGTCTGTCTGTGGCACTGTAGAGCTCAAACGGATGAGTCGATTTCGATGCGGTTTTTTTTATTTGAAGGTTAATATCTGTGCGGATGTTCTTAGCTATGTTTGGTTAATATCGATTCAAGATGGCCGCCTCCACAAAATAGCGGACAAAATATTTCTTCAGAACCTACCTCAATGTGGGTGTATCAAACGAAAGGGCTTAACTAGTAGACTACTTTGCACTATGACAAATTTCAAATCCAAGATGGCCGCTTCCACAAAATGGCGAAATACCTTTATTTTTTCACAACTCCCTTAATATGGGTATCAAATGAAAGGGTTTGACTAGTAGAATCTTGTACATATAACAAATCTGAGTTAGTCGGGGGTTTATCAACATTTATAATTTTGTTCTTGTTTTTAAAGATTATTTTTTGTTAAGTGCAAAGATTTTATCTATGTTAAATGTACGTACCCAACAACCCAAAAGAGGAATGGTTCCGTATTCTTCCGGCCGACTCCGCACTGTTGCAGTATTTCCGGAGGGACTTGGCACAGCATCCCGTGTTCCTTCACCGCTACCAGGATCTTGTTCAGCGGGTTGCATGGCGCGTGGTTCCTTTTGAATCTGTTTATAAACTCATATTTTATTTACTACTTATTTATTTATATTTATTAGAATCTAGCTGAATCCTGCGGGTTGCTACGCCACCTATCGAAAACTGGTCGTACCAACTCAGATTTAGAACAAATTAAAATGACGCAAACTTAAAAGAAATACCCATACTGTCACGGATTTCGGCACACGACAGCGCGTGCAACGACAGCTCTCAAAAGTCAAAAGGAATATTTTCTCCCGTTTTTATTACATTTTTCATTCAAGCTCCTCTCCTATTGATAGCAGCCTAATGTTAGCTTATAGTTTTCCTCGATAAATGGAATATCCAACAGAAAAAGAAGCTTTCAATTCTGACCAGTAGTTCCCGAGATCCTAGCGTTTAAATCAAACGGTTCCGGTCTGTTTGAACTGAATGCTATATTGTACTAAAACCGTAATGAACAAATCTTAAAATGTCCTTTACCTATAAAGACTGATTTTCAAAATGTACTTATTCTAGTGTGCCAGATATATAACTGTCAAATTGAAGTACAGTTAGTAACATTTTATTTCATAAGCTTAAAATGAAATAATGTTATAATTTTGTAACAAAAAAACAAACAATTTATATTCTTATGTTTAATACAAGCATGATGAGATAATGAAAACTGAACTCTTCGGTTTTTATAAATTTGTTTAGATTGATTGCAATGACAGCGCAGTCTCAAAATAACAAAGTTTTAGTAGTGACGGAAAGCAGGACGTCTGCGTCTGCCGGATGGTAAGAAACACGCCTGCCCATGACAGGGCAGAGATATAAGATCAGCACCCAGAGATATAAGACTCGATCAATTTCAAACATTTTCACAGTGCAAATGTTAAACTTAAAATAAAAACACTTGATGCGACTCTTGTATCGGGGACAGACTAATCGTCACACCTGTTTGAAACTTTGTGTGGCCATTTTCTTCATAGTTACACTGTGACACTAGTGTGACACTCGAGAATTTAATTCTTCACATTCACATTTATTAAGTACCATCTTTTGAGGTAAGTTTACAAAGTTACGGCTTGTCTAGTCGAAAGAACGGCGACTGCCGATCCCGAGACCCGGGTTCAAAACCACCCACCCGCACCACTGTCTTTTCAAGTTATGTGAGTAATGACGCTAACTTAAAACGGTGAAGGAAAACATCGTGAGGAAACCGATATGTACCTAGAATCTTTCGAAGTCATGTGTCATCCACCAACCCGCACTGGGCCAGCGTGGTGGATGATGGCCTTGACTCTCTCCTTGCGAGGGAAGGCCCCGAGTCCCAGCAGTGGGAACATTTGGTGGGCTGTTTATCAGGGTGTGCGTGTGAGGCTGTGAGGTATTAAAATAGGTAGGTACTTATTATGTATATGGTATTATTTGGGGATCGGGCCATCTCTCTCCGCCGGAAAACACCCGTGTACTAAAATCCCATACATGGTATCTGGGTCCCTGGTCTTCATGTATCGTGTATCTTATGTTCCTTGTGTATGTTTAGTCTGTAATTACCTGATGCTATGCTGCAGTATATCATGTATCTTCTTACAAGCGGCCCTGAACGTGTTCACGATATAAGAATAGAGCACGCTGTTCGCTTGCCCTTCCAAGTTCTTCACGGGCGCTAGAAACACGCCTTTCTCTGATTCCAGCTGGATGAAATGAAATAAGACGTTTTCTTCGCCCGCTGTTATTCTATAAATAGTAAGTATAAGCTGAAGAAAGAGCAGATGCTCTACGATTTTGTACGCAATTGGTATTAGGCCCTAGCACACGGCCTATTTTAAACGTGCAGATGAGCCGCGTATTCACACTTCAAACGAGATTCAGACGCAACCTTGTATCCTAAACACATGGAGCGATCGTCAACCGCGCATCTACTGCGCGTATATTCTCAGACACAGCGATACAGACACGATGGTAGTCTTCCGCATTTTGATCAAATACTACTCGTCAGTTGTACAATGACGCCTCTCTACCCAGACGCGGTCCCAGCCTCGAATTTTGGAGGGGGTCACCAGTACGCAGCCTCAGGTTTTGGGGGGGGTCACAAGTAGACATACAATAAATCGAGCAAAAAAATACTTTACTAGTAGTCCCCCAAGGTTTTACCCTCGTAGTTCCCGTTCTATTTGTTTTCCCGCGTTAAAAATAGTCTATGTACTATTAGATATTTTTAATTTTCTTAGATTTTTTGTTCGACGTATACGATTTTGGGGGGGGTCATGTCCCCCGTGACCCCCCCCCCCCTCGGACCGCGCATGTCTCTACCGCCCCTTTGTACGCGCTTCACGCGCGCGTTTACGCGCTCTTGAATCGATACAAACGCAAATATCAGCATTTACGGCGCAGAATACGTATGTTCCGAAAACGCGCGTCGTCCTCGTGTTTAAAATACGCCGTGTGCTAAGAGCCCGTACCTACATAAATAAATCTTACAAGTACAAGTAGGTATATACCTATATATGTTCAGTGGACCCCAAACTAAGCACAAAGCTTGTACCTTGAGGGTCGAGTATCTACGTAGCAACAGAGTAGTTATTTCGCGATGTATAGTCGCGTTAAATTTACCAGTTGCTGTTTCATATTTCTTTTCTATGTTTTTAAGCAAATAAATTTAATCTATATTACTTAGAAAGCTCAACAGCTGACCGCATCGTCGCTTAAAATAAATTATAAAATATTGTAAAAAAAAACGCAGAATGGTTTTGTGAAGATACCTTTGAACGGCGACGTGGTTGATCTCATTCAAGAGCGATTTCCTAATATCAGGCAAATCAATACTGCCGCTCGCTCTGCTGCCTTCCTATAGAAGAGAGGAAAAACAATTTTAAGAATAGTGGAGACGATAAAATATTGAAGAGAAAAGAATTAAGTTAATGTGATATCCCCAAACAAATTACAGCTAAGCACCAAAATTGCAAGTTTCAACTATTTTATCGGATCCATGTCGGACTTCCGTTCAGCCCTTCCGACGTGATTGAGCAACAATCATTCAAACATCACAATCACAAAAAAACAACAGTTTAAATGTGAAATTTTAACATAAAATATTAAACATACATTTCATACTATTAGTAGGATTTATTAGGAGCTTCTACGATTTCACAAACAAGTCAAACTTATCATCCCTTTTTAACAGATTTCAACAAGTACACATTAAACTAGCGGTCCGCCCCGGCTCCGCCCGTTGTATATAATATATAGGCTATAAGCTAGCACTCAGGGATCAGATAAGTACATATCCAAAGATGAAAAAAAATTGGCAGTCATAGGAACTGCCGATAGACGTGAAATCTTATAACATTCAGAATTTGATAGCTAACTTTAGAAACTACGCTGGTGAAACCGGAGGGCGTGGCCATGAATGGCTATCTATAGCCATATATAGCCAAGGGGAAATGCTAACACATTTCTAGATGGCCAATGGCCATGACCCAGTCACCGAGTCGGTCGAGTCACCCGAAAATATGTTATCATTCCCGAGCGTGACGCTAGAAATAAATTCACAGGCCATGAAAAATCCGTTTGTGGTGCGCCAAAAGAAGTTTTCACGTCAAACATTTTTGAATCGAGTATAGATTAAAAAACTTAACCCGTGATTAAAGCTAAATGTTAAGTCAAATAGTTTCATTCATTTATTTCTCTAGTTTATAGTATTTTTTGTGCTGCCGCGAATTTTTTTTTGTTGATAAACATTCACTTGATTTGTTTTGTCAAAACTAACCTCAAAATTTTTGAGAGAGGATTCAATTTTATTTTTCATACGATTAGTCATATCCGGCGCCAAGCCGCTTGACGGGTTAAAACGCTATTGTTTCAGATTTCACACGTAAATACAACAAATAAAAACGGACCAATAGCAACGTAGTCAATATTTTCGGTATCTACTTGTTTGCTAAAAATAACAGATTACAGTCCAGTCTTACTTCTTCATAAAATGATATCCAATTATATGCTCTTTACTCTTTACCTGTCTGTCCCAATCGGAGTCTGACCCAGACGAGTCCCGACGGTTCCTCTGCTCACGGTCTGCCCTTCTGCCTTGCACGCGGTCCTCGCTTATTTCACTAAAACCAATGACATACTTTTTAACCTTTTTTAGTTTGTATAGATAGTTCAACTCAGTTTTGCGAGCGGCCCTATGTGTGCGTGGGCTTGTAAATATACAACTTTCATTCGTGTGGCAGTGACGCGGCAGTCGGACGACGACTGCCACACGAATGAAAGTTGTATATTTACAAGCCCACGCACACATAGGGCCGCGCGCACAACTGAGTTTAACTATCTATAGTAGTCAGTCTCTTTGCAAAGTTCGTCTGGGAAAGTATAACGCCTTTATCAGTTACTAGCAGTGCTCCGCTGTTTTACCCGTGTCGTTCCCTTTCCTATGTGTTATTCCAGGCAATAATCTGTGTTCCAAATATCAACAAGATTCGTTCAACTTTTAAAATTAAGTTTTACACAAAGAGAAATACACACAGCATACAACAGAAACGCAGATTTATTTACCTATTTAGTGATTGACAGCATTAGCTGATTTGATACGCAGAAAGGGTCATTATTGTGAAGAAAATTAACTACTTCGTCTACCTTCAAAATTGCTAAAACATATTATTGACTGCTGACAATACCTACAATATCAAGTAGGTACAATAACGATACTGAAAGACTAGCAATAACTTTTTGAAACAGAGTAAAAAAACACGAGATAAATCCCCACGGTACAAACACGGCATGAACAAAAACTACCAGTAGGGTGAGGCCTTTGAATTTGCTATAAATGGCGACAACACTGTGAATTACGTAGGGTTGTGACAAATAAAAAATACTTATGTTGACATATCTTTTATGTTTAATAGGATGAGATGGCGGTCAAGTGTAAACCTATAAAAGTAAAAAAAAACATACGTCAAACATCAGCCCTGGACCACGCTCCCAAACTCTTAACACTGTTGCGTTCGCAGCTTGGGAGCGCTTTTCCCGTGTGTCGTCCCGCACGATTGCCCCGTCTATACGTCTTCGTCGAACGACTGTACGTTTTATAAGTCTGTGGTACTATTACTGGCCCCAGTCTCCTCGTTGGACGGTGTGTATTTACGCGACTACGGTGGAATTGTGATGCTAATCCATACAGAGACACCAATTAACAGTTGAAGACTGAAAGATTTACCTATTACTTTTCAAGCTATTTGAGTCTTCGGAGTAGCTTACATCCAAGCTAGAATGTCTGTATTTCTGCGAGTTGTACCACGGGTTGTACAAACTGTGATGGCTGCCGTAGCTCGCGGAGTTATCGCTCGTCGAGCTCATGTTGATCTGTTCTGACGAGTTGTGGCGCCGCTTGCCATCCTGAACTTTGGGCAGTTTTAGCGTCGCTGCTTTGAGAGTAGAGTCTGGTTTTAATGCTGTAACACGTTATAGGAAAATGTATAGCCCGCTTACATATCCTTAGGATCAGAATGGCAGAAAGTCTAAGAAGCCAGGACCTTCTCTTACGGGTAGATATTCAAGACTAGCGGTGGATTTACCAACGCTTCCTACCAGGCTTGGTCCGAAAGGGAAGGTCATAGAGAAAATGACAATTCAAATTTGAAAATTTATTTTAAAAAAAATACTACATTTTTTTTGGGTCAGTGCTATGCCTTTGCTGAAATGTAACATCTAACAGTGCTTTTATGTTATGTCTGTTGTGTACTGTATGCAAAGAAATCGTTAATTGTGCAATAAAGGTTCTATACTCGACTTATTGTAACATTTTTAGTGATACCCTCTAAAAATTCAAACTATGGTATTACCGCTTCAGAGGAATGTCAGTTTTTTCTAAGTACACAAGGATTACATACCCTTGTACGGTATAACGATATAGTAGAATGCTTGCTATAGCGCAAAAGAGCAAGTTTTATTAATCAATACAAATAACTTTTACTATGAGCATATAAGCCTAATCCTGAAATTGCCAAAAAAAAAACGAACTGTCCCTTACGAAACCTTTTGACTTCAAAAAGTGCATGGACTCACATGTCAATTCTCTCATCTTCCGCCCATACTTTGTAAGGTGTTCTGGCGTGGTCTGAATCTGTGGTTGTGTATTGGAAGCAAACAAATGAGCCAAATGGTTATCCAGTCCCACTTCGTACAGCAGTTCTATGCAACTCTCGCATTCTTCCACGTAGAACGGAGATGGAGGAGTTATGCCTTCTGCCTGAAATAATTATTTATGAGATAGATGGAAAGAGGGTAGGAAGGCATTTGGCCTGTAGTGGGAGAGATCAGATTGAAATACTAAAAAAACAATAGTAGATAGAATTGCACTTAGGTTATATTAGAAAAAAAACAACATATTATACAAAAACTTACAAATAAAGTAGCCATTGGCAATAATAATAGTGTGGTTAGTAGGTGACAAGGGTCAGAAAGCGTTTATTCTCGAATCAGCGCTCATTATCAGGATGTTCTTTACAAATGGGTGGTTACCAAGAAGAAGCAGATTCATTCTAGATTTGAATTTGCAAAGGCTCAGATTTTTTACATAACCCACAATTACGTTAAATACAACAACATCATGCAATAAAATTAGAATTATTAAGCGCTGAAATAATTATTTCGTGCAATATTTTACCTCCAGCATCAGCAGAAGAGATCCCAGACCAGATAGACATATCCCAAGAACCAAAGCAATAAAGATGCTACCTAGAAAGTGGTAAAGTTGTTGTTAGACAAATACTTAAATAATTTTTTTTTTTTTTATCGAATTTTCTTACATTTTTGTTCATCGTTACAGAAAACGACAATTGCAAACTTGTGCTCTTGTGTGCAAGAGCAATTCAAACTCACTTTGTTGTGCTGTTATTGCTTAAATAAGTATTATGACTAGAAGCAGAGTCTCCCAGTTTTACCCGCGTAATTCCCGTTATTTTCCCAGGATAAAAGTAGCCTTCTAGAGTATAATCTAAATGTGTTTCAATTTTCGTCCCGATTTGTTCATACGTTACGACGGAATTGAGCAAAAAAACATTCAAACATTAACATAACAATGTTACAATCATCATCAACAACCCTCTAAATGTTCACACAGCTGGGAACTCGGGCCTTCTCTCGCAAGGAGAGAGTTAAGGCCATAATCCCCCACGCTGGCCCCGTGGTTGGTGGATGACACATGACTCCGAAAGATTCTAGGTACATGTCGGTTACCTCACGATGTTTTCGTTTACCGTTTTAAGTTAGCGGCATTACGAAGATGCCTTCGAAAAGACAATGGTGCGTGTGGGGTTTGAACGCGGGGTCTCCGGATCGGCAGGCGTCGTTCTTCCGACTAGACAAGCCGTAACTTGTTACAATGGTGGTAAATGTTACAATGGCATGATAATAATTGGGATATACAGCTAACATATTCTATAACATAGTATCTGTAGTAGTATAGTAGTCAATATATGTTTGTACTTACATCTTCAGTACATCCTCCTGCTTCCATCAAAGTTGCCAATACAAAGCGTCCCCGGCCAACTACTAACAGAAACCAGCGCCCATCTGGAATTCTACAACAAAATGTTAGTTATATATCAAGACTAGCAGCGTCCTGCAGTTTTACCCAGGTAGTTCACGTTACTGTAATTTCCGCGAAATTAAAAGTAACCTATGTGTTATTCCAAATAACAAACTATCTATGTTCCAAATTTCACCTCAATACAGCTACAGTTCAACCGTTGCGACGGATTGAGCAACAACGTCTCAACTTTTGCATTTATAGTATTAGTAGGATTAAGCACAATAATTTGTAATTAAATTGCCCTATTTACAGCTATAAGTGCTCTTTGACTGAAAGTACAGAATCTTTAAAAATTTCGTTACGTAATACTTGAATGAGTTAAATTTTGAGATTGAATTTGTTTTTAGGGTTTTGGAAATAAATATAATTATGACACAAAATTTTCTGTCAACATAGGTACATTTAGTTAAGGCCAGGTAATTCTGTCAAAGTAGGCATTTAATGCTGTCTTGTACTCGCGACCGTTCTGACGCGCGGAATCGGTGCCACAGTGCAGAAATAACATTACAATATTAGACTATGTAATTTGAACTCATTTTTGTTCAAGATTTGTTTATACTAGTGATAAAGTTTTGTTGCTATATAAATGAAGAAATATAAAATTTATCTATACTCGTAGGTACGAGTATACATAACTGAACCTTTTCTTTTTTGGTCACACTATAAGTTGAGACCGGCTTTTCCAATTTCATGCATCTTTTTAAAATGTTTCCTAATATCTCAAGTTCGTCAAAAATTAAATAAAATGTGCTGAAACGTAGTGAAAGGCCAGTAAAATAGACGGTTTTTTGTTCAACTTTGCACTAAATTTCTAATCCAATTTTTTTGTATGAGGTAAAGATCACTTACTGAACATAAAATTACAAAATGCTCACAGATCCAGGTAGAGCTTCAAACGCCAATTGAAAAATTTGAAAAAGATATTTTGGAAACTATAATATATTATGACAACAATCGTAGAAAATATTTTTTTTTGCATCTTTTGTTGGTAGTATACTTTTTGTAAAACTTACCGTTTACTATGTATAGCTCATTTAATGATACGGTTGCGATGATGTCGATGATAGTGGATGAAAATGATGCGGTCTACGATGGAACTTGCTTCTCTAATATAAACATGGTGTACCTCTTAACCCCAAGGTTCGAACCATCGACAAACCCCCACTCTGGCAATGCGTTTCACAGCTTAGTTGTTCTTATTACAAAAATGGAGACCAAACTCTTCGTTCAACTTTTCAATCATGATGATGAATGGTGCTGTTTTTTCGAGCAACGAACAACATGATAGAATAACTTTAATTTAAAAACCCGGACTACAAAAATATCTACACTTAAAAAAATATTACCTACTATCTAAGGACACTTTGGCGAATGAGACTAGTCTTACAATATCTTAGTTACCAAAATCCATCCAGCCGTTTGGAATATACGTGGAAATAAAAGTTTTACAAACATAAAATATACGCGCGAAAAACATGACCCTTCTTCCTATTCGGGTAAAAAAGGAAATGTTTATGCTACTAGGAACAGAATTCACATCTTATTTTTTGGCTTCGTAGCCAAATTTCAAAATATGGGACCCTATATACGTTATGTCTGTCCATCCGTATGTCACAGCCACTTTTCTCCGAAACTATAAGAGCTATACTATTAAAACTTGGTAAGTACATGTATTTTAGGAACCATATTAACATTTCTATACAAAAATAAAGAAAAAACAATAAATTTTGGTGGTGTCACAAACTTGGAACTGCAACTCAAAAAAAAAAACTATCAAAACCATACGTGTATCTATGGATAGCTGTTCAAAAATTGTATTGAAGTTTCTAACATTTTTTTTTCTAAACTGAATAGTTTGTGCGAGACCCTCTTCCAAAGTGATAAAATGTATATATGAGGACTTTTCTTCCAAGTACTAAGTACCTTACTACCAAAGAATTTACCTAACGGGCATATAAATGCAAGTTTCATCATTCCAATTAGGGGATTTACGCAGGGGATTTCTCCCCTTTCATTATTTCCTTATCCGTCAAATCAGAGGATTTGACGGACGAATATTTTACCGATACTTATTACTTATCTATTTTCCATTGCAACCGGATTGAATTTTTTACTGATGTGGTATCGACGTCAGTTTTTCGAGACTCCCCTATTGGTCTACAACATAAAGTAAACAGCGTACTAATTAGTATCAGCGTCTATTTTAATTCCAATGAAAACGGTATCACAAATCAAGATCGTAGCGTGCTTCACTAGTAATACCTACTGAGATTGTTATACTGTGGCACTATGATCGTAATATTTAAAATTTATTGGTTGTCAAACTTGCAAAATCAAGCACAGGCCCGTCGTCCGTGAGCGCCGAAACGCGACTGATCAGGCCTGCCGAACGGCGCGCTATATATATGGTAGATATTAAAACATAGTGAATAACTGATACTTTTTATCAAGTCAAACTCTGCGAATGCATCTATAACTTTTTAGTGGCTTTCGTTGAGTAGAAAAATTTAGTAAAAAAACTTATTAGTTTAGTCATAAACTTGAAAAAACCTTTTGAAAAGGGGTAACTTTGGGATTTTTTTTTATCAAGTAAAATTTATTAAATCGTGTTATTGACTGCGAATTGCACTAGGTTAGATCCTTAACTAATACATATATTTTTTTCAGAGTTTAATACACTATTTTAAAGGTCTTAAAGTTGTTTTAAAAATTCAAAATTACGGCCCACACGCCCTTAAGTGTATCGTATTTCTTGTCATGTAAGTTAATCACTTATATAATAATAATACAA
Source organism: Ectropis grisescens (assembly GCA_017562165.1). NCBI lineage: Eukaryota > Metazoa > Arthropoda > Insecta > Lepidoptera > Geometridae > Ectropis > Ectropis grisescens. Next base: position 16,798,911 of record CM029789.1, on the reverse strand, counting down.
AATAAATATTGGTGGACAATTCACACACAACACCATCTGACCCCAAACTAAGCAAAGCTTGTAGTAAAGTTTTGATTGTAGGGTCTTGGAAAGCAGTATAAAACGGACAAATAATGCTGATATAATACATTTATATGTAGTTTTAAATACATAGTAATTATAAATAGAAACACCCATATGCATGTGATATCAAATAATTGGTTAGAGTATGTGGGTCTGTAGTATACTGACCTGTATTCATATACGTCGTTTTTACTCTGCTTCCTGTGTTCATTTATGAAAACTTCTTTCCAAATAATTAGCTTTTCTAATTCATTGTCCATAGTCAATTGTAAAACTCCATTCAGCTTCAAATACGCATTGATTTCCTTCAGGTCCTCATCTTGCAGATGGGAACTTAACAGGTGGCCAGAGTAATAAAGGCAAGCACCAATAACTGTGTACAATCTTTGAAAGTTGTCCACATCCTCAGTCTGAAAATAAACATTTTTTTTTATAGTATAGAGACGTGATAAGCAGAACCTGTCCTGATGGTAAGCAACCTTCCCATAACACAGCACATTGTGACACAGCTGTTAGTAAAGGTTATTTATTTCTATGCGCAGTAATTTCTCTGGAAATATTGCCCTTCAAACTGGACCATAGTGACGTTTACACATAAATGCATTACTGCTTGGCAGTAGAAAATTACTGGTAAATGAGTGGTACGTCCCCAGACGGGCTCAGAATTGAAAGATTTGATGAAAGTGACAAGTAATCTGGAGGCTGGAATAATTTCAGCTCAGATAGTAAGCTTGTGAGACAGTGTGGGATGGAAGACGAATGTTCTAGGTAAAATTAACACATTGTGTTGCATTTTCGTTAGTCTGTTTTATCTTTTTTTTATTCAATCAATAATTTTGATTTTGACTTTTAATTGATTTTTTTACCAATAAAGCATCTGTATCTACAATGCTTACCCATTCTCTGTAATCAGCAGCCTCCAATTCTGTAATGGCATCATCTACCTGCACTTTAACTTCTAGCGGTAGAGATACTAAATGTGCTCCTAAAAATTCTTCCATATTTTTGTTCTTCCTCTCAATTTTAGTATCTCTTTTACAATCACCAAGCAAACCAACAAAAAATGCGTGAAAACAGACTGTCTAGCTTTTCAACATTATTGGGCTTTGTAAAACACAGCTTAACAGATCCATACAAAAATTCTAGAACCCTAACAATATCTGAAACAAGTTTCTTAGCAGCAAAAAGGTTTACATCATCATTTGGAAATGCAAAGAGCAGAAGATCGCTTACTCTCTGTGTGTAAGTCACATTAATAACCTTCCCATTGAAAAGAACAGAAGAGGATATAGGCTCACTTGTGCCTAAGGCTTTAGGTGTTAGATGATTAAGTGTAACATATGCACCTCTTGTGTTATAAAGAAAGTTTTGATTGTAGGGTCTTGGAAAGCAGTATAAAACGCCTTTATCATCATTGCTGTTGTATTCTATATCATTACAACAGATATAGAGCACTGAGCACATTGATTCTTTAATTAACTGAATAACAGAATTTTCTAGAACAGTCTTGGTTAGCAATCTTTCAAAATTAATGTGGTAGTGTTCATTAGGTTTTTGAAAAGTAAGTTTCGGATTGTTGTAGTCTTCCAGTACTCTTTGCACAATATTATTTAAGTTGTATGAATTTACATCTATGCCATTTATTTTAGTCAAGTAATAGCCTTTTTTTGCTCGAGGAGTGTAGATAGCTCTTGCTTCTGGTAGAAAATCTTGAATGATCAAAGTCTTATTGTCAGTACTGGTCTCTAAGCTGATACCAAAGAGTTTCTCTATTTGGCAGTTCTTGTCACTAGTGAAAATCATACTTTTGCTGACCTGTAAAAAATGTTTTCTTTTTAATAAAGGTTCAATACCAAAAGCGTAAGGTATTCTGTCTAGGTGTTTCTTATAAATTATAGTATATTTGTGGGCAAAAAATAACGACTATCTGGCTGGTGAAGATTAAACAGCCACAGGCATACTCCGAACGAGATGAGAACATTAACTAAAAATGTGCCTACAAGAAGTATTGTCATGGAATGCCTTCAAAAGTGACCAGTGGAAGGATAGTGAGGCCCTTGTAGACTTGCACTTTCTTGACAATTTACTAAAAGCTACAGACTCCCCGAGAGCGTCCCCCATGCGGTTGTTGCAATCTTACGGCACACGGGGCCCTTCACATACTACGCTGACACAGACACAGACGACACAGACGACGCCATCGGCCGGTTCGTGCGGCGAGCGTTGGCTGCATCACCGAAGACCATCCGTGATTTCAACCTACAGATGGCCATCAAGGACAGAAATGCAGCCGTAGTGGAGGCTCTGGGCCGGGAGGTGGCGGTTTAGGGAAATGACAAAAGGCAATTAGGCAAACACTCAATGTCGAGCCGATTACTAGCGGAATCCCAACCGGTAGTGATTGTCTCTACAGACGAGCACTAGAATTAGATTTTAAATGTACCCAACTCCCCCCTGTTTTCCTCTTCTTCTCCTTATCTAATGTAATGTGTAAAAAAGACGATTGATATGACAAAGATCACTGACCCTGGAGTCTGTGGAGTGGCTAATTTAAATAGTAACAAAAAAAGCTACAGAGTGTTAGTTACCAGTCCAGACTAGACTTAAATATTAACACTTTAATATCTGTTATTTCAATACCTGGATAACAATGGGTTTGATGTCTTCATTTAAAACCTGAGTTTTGTTGACGCTTGATGAAGAAGCTGTTTCATGGCCTGCTCTTGTAGCATTATCAACATTTTTGGTTTTATGTGACTTCAGAACCTTGAAAATTCTTCCTGAAAAATGTATGACAAAACTGATAAAATAACATTTGTAACCTGTGTAAAAGTACCCTTACTTTAAATGCTCAATGTCTAGGGCAAGGATTCTCTAATTATTTTTTTCTTTCACAATTTATTTGTAATTTTTAACAGTGTACTAATTTAATATCATAGAATAACTTGATCCATTCATGTGTACATGATGATTGAGAAACATTGACATTCATAATATTAATGAGGATTTAGGAGTTTATTCTACATAAAGGTAATTAGTATGAAAGTTACTCAAAATTGAGTTTTTTCTAATTTTTAGTAAATAACAACATAAGTATATTTCTTAGAATAAAAGTTGCTGTATACTCTTTTTGATTTACATTGGAAACTACTTCTCAATACGATTTAATTATTGTCAGCAAATAACATATCAATTACAAATCAGTCAAGACTACTTTAAAACAATGTTATGCTCAATAGTGACTCACACAGCTATCAGCATATTCTTTCTAGCACAGTACAGCTTTTCAGTATAACCTTGTTTTGACTAGTTCAAGAAAAATATATTGACTTATGTCATGTTTTCTTTACGGTCAATCTTTTATTTTATTTATTTATTTTAAAATCAACAATAAGTACACTGAGTCAATCTTGGCCTTTGCGGACGACCTTGCAATACTTACACGTAATCCCAAACAGTGTCAAGAATTGTTGAACGAAGTCGATGAGTTCTGTACATGGACGGAGGGAATGAGGACAAAACCATCTAAATGTCATTGTCTTTGTCTGGGTAGAAGAAATACCAAATATACGTCTTACGATCCGGGACTCTCCATAAGTGGCCAAGGAGTTGCCACAATTGCAGAGGCAGTGCCTTTCAAATTTCTTGGTAGAAAGATAGATCACAAAGGACGTACACCATCATTAGAGGTGGTTGTTGAAAATTTCATGAACAACCTCAATAAGGTAGACCAGCAGCCTATCAGCAATATCAAAAAAGCATGGATATATGACAACTACCTCACATCACGTCTCACTTGGCCTTTCCTAGTATATGACATCGGTAAAACTCTCCTGGCAAAGCTAGATGCCAATGTCATAAAGATAGACTAAAGAAACCGTCTGAACTTTACAAACACCTAAGAGTTACAAAAACGCATGTTTTGGGAAAGTCGCAAGACGAATTAATTACATCTCTCCCAAAAGACAAAACTGCTTCAGACCTGGAATCTAGACTTCAATTCCATAAACAATTTATGGCAGGTGCACAAGTAAATACTGCTGGGTTGGGTGCGAGAGAAAAAAAGGAAGACCGAGACATGGTAAAAACCTTTCTACAACAAGACGAAAATGACGGTTACAAAGTGCACGCTATGAATTTAGAAATGCAAAGTGAGTGGTTAACCATAGGTGAGTTCTGTATCCCATTAGCTCTAAAATGGCGCACCTTGATCTATGACTGGTCCCCTGCCTTATTAAAATTTTATCTAAATGCATTCCAAATGACCCTCCCTGACCAGAGTAACTTGGTAAGGTGGGGAAAAGCCTCTGAAAAATGTTGCTATACTTGTGGAGAGGCGATATGTACAGCAAGGCACATATTGGTGGGATGCAAGGTGCTCCTTAATGGGGGTCATTACTCACGGCGTCATGACAGAGTACTTGAAATCATACGTGAAGCCATGAGCCTTTCGGTAGCTAGAGCCCAAAAGGGATTGACGACAAACAACAGACAAATTAACTTTGTAAAAGAAGGCTCAACTTCAAACTCCAGGAACAAGCCTTACTCAATCCTGGGTACAGCACCTGATTGGACTATTTTAATGGACACGTATGAAAAGCACTACAAAATCCCAGAGGATGTGGGTGTTTCGTCATCCAGACCGGACATTTTCCTTTTTTCTAGAGCTACGAAACGCATAGTCCTTGTAGAACTTACCGCGTACCGTGGGAAACTAATATACCTAAAGACCACGCGATGAAACAAAATAAGTATTACGACCTCCTAAACGAATTAACAAAAAACGGCTATGTAGTTAGTTTATACGCTGTAGAAGTGGGAGCGAGAGGTATACCAGCAAAATCTCTCTATAACCTACTGAAAGACCTTGGCTTATCCAGAAGTGCTGTAAGTTCTATACTAGAACGTGTATCTAAAGCTGCACTAGTAGGCTCATATCAGATTTGGCTGGGCAGGGAGAGAAAAACGAGTGGTGAAGGTGAGTGTTGATGTACGTCAGAAAGGGGCCCCTTAAACCTACGCCCGAGTCACAAGTCTCGGGAACTACTCGAGTTTTTCTCTCTCTGCCACACGATGGACCCGGCACCCGCACGGTGAATCCATGGAATGCTAAGAAGATCGTCTCATTTAATGTGGCAGTATTTTATTCAAAAAGCTAAATTACAATGAGCACTACACTATACTACATTTCTAACTACTCAAACTAACATTCAAATTATACATAAAACAATGCAGATACAATAATAATATTATTTCCTCACACTTACCTTTAGTAGACCTTCTAGTTGAAGATCTCTTGAAATTATTCCTCAATTTAAATGTCTCACAGTTTTCCAATAATGGCCCCTTATCATTGGTGGCATTTGAATCTGTAGGGGCTCTAACTTTTATGTAGACTAACTCGCCATCTTCGCCCACATCAGAGTCCCATTCTGGTACAGAGCTGGAATTCATAACTTTTATACTGTATGGGGCTTAATCACTTTTAGAAATATAATGTGTTCATATTGCAAAAGCTTAAAAATATTATGAGCTGGAATTGTATAAAAACAGAAGTTTGAAGACTCTGATGCATCTAGTAATTCATCTGTGAACATAGTGCATGAAACTACATTGAAATATTGGATATTCACTACTATTATATAAAGCCAATGGATAAATAAATATCCCATAATTTATTATAACAGTGTATGTGTCCATTTATTTCATATTAAGTAGGGAGATACTCTGTAGGATTCATTCATGTTTTTGATAACAAATAATTATGAAGACATGGGTATCCATGATAAAGAAGAAAAAATCAGATACAGACCAGAGATCGGAAATGATACGAGTATTGTTTGGTAGTAAGAATATATAAGCGTACTCCTCTACTTACATACCTTTCAGAATCAGAGTATTTCGAATCATTTGAGGAAGTCCAGTCATTATCGGAGTCACAGGGACTTTCATAGCTCACTTTGGTTTTGTAGGTATTCATTTTATTGCGAAAGGTTATGGCTGTTGTGTTTTGAAGCTTTTGGTTTCCGTTATTCAATAATTCATCACCATCTTCTTGGAGTTATGAACACATTAGATAGGTACTTTCTAATTCATATACAATTGATAGTTGATACATTGAATTCTAAGAGTTAATTTTTCTAAGATTACGAATTACGAACCTTCGAATCCAAATCCAAACAATAACAAATAGGGATGATCGATATTTATCGATATTGAAGAAACATCGATGTTGAGCATGAAAACATCGATGTTTTGAGTTCGATGACATCAATATATTTTCATACATATTAATTATCCATCAGAGCGCCATCTAGTGTGCATTAAATGTACTAGGTTCAACTGCAGTATTAGCAAAGTCTATTAAGTTTAATTATTTTCCACAAGACTACACTGATATCAATAGAACCGGTGCAAGCCGTACGACAAGATATTTATTTGTATTTGAATAACTTATTCCTTAAAAAAAAATTAAAAAAAATTGCTTGGTCAACGTGATACAAAAAGGCGTTGTTCAAACTGGGCTATCTGTGGACAAAATGCTTCTTGATAAAGTCAAAATATCTATTTATTTTTGTAAATAAGGTATGATCTATTATTTATGTAGCTAGATTAAAAAGTAAGTCAGTATTTTTAACCAACTTCCAAAAAGGAAGAGGTTTTCAATTTCAACCTATGTTTTTTTATGTATGTTACCAGATTTCTCGAGAACCCCAGTACCGATTTTAAAATTTATTTTATCGTACATCGATGTTAACATCGATGTCAACATCGATGTTTTTCTAATATCGATCAACCGACCATTCCTAATTAACAAAGCCTCATGAATGATAACTGTCAATGTCAATAGTTAATATGATGTTGACATAGACACCGAAAACATTTCTTTTTTTAATTGATTTGTCTGTTCTTTATTTAGTTTCCCACACATTATCTGCAAAAAAAAGGGTTTTTTGAATGTAAAGTAAAGCTGAAAAGCGGCGCGGAACACTCTGGCTACACCTCGCTCGTCACCCAATGTTTTGTTTCCATTCCCTGTAATTTCACTGGATACATTGCCCTTCAAACCGGAACATAGCAATGTTTGCACATTACTGCTTGGCGGTAGAATAACTGGCATACTTCCCCAAACGGACTCTGCAAAGAAAGAAAAAAAAGGTTTTGCATAACATTTAAACTATACTGATTGAATCTAGACAACAGATAGCAGATTGACAGAATACAATAGTTATGTCATGACAAAAAAGTTTTTGAGGTTTCTTTCTCAAATTCTAGCTCAACATTTTATCAAATAATAACCATCAAAATCTAAAGATGATGAAACACAAACTAAGAAGATGATTCCCTGAAACTTCGTACTAATCACCAACACTAATACCAACAATATGCAAGTTTAGCTCCATTCAATAATAATATTCCATCATGAATGACAGCAAAGTTTGTATGGATGAAACCATCGGATATGGTTATGATGTATCTTCCACAAGCGTCTCTGATATAGGGCTAACAGCCACAGCTTCAGCCCAAGACAATGATCTAGGTGACCACTTGGGAAGTCCATACACATTCGGCTGCCAGACAAGACAGCCAAATTCCGACACGTTTGGTGTTCAAGCCAATGAAATTACAAGCTCCTCTAGGAGTATCAAGCTAAGCAACATAGAAGAAAAGGATTGCGGGCAATGTGTTGGTGCTGTGGAACCGTACTGCCATGTTAAATTGGTAACCAGTCAAAATTTAAATAATTTACTTCTTATTAATATTATATTACGTCAATGTTTGGATCTTTGTTGTTCAATCACATCCTAACACCTGAACAGATCGGGCTGGAATTTGGGACATAGTTATCACAGTCCAGCAGAACACATAGCTACCTACTTTTTATCCGAAAAAAATAACGGGTTAATTTCTTTTTTTTTTATAATCTTTATTTATGCGCTTTTTCGCGTTGCGAAAATGTCGCGCGGGTTAATTTCTGTTTTCTCGTATTCGTGCAGTCAAGAAGTAAAAGCAGACAATTATAATAAATATGTCCCTGTTCGAGTGACGTTTTGACTTAATTATCAATACATAGACTACATTGTCTTTAAAGTTAGTGGTATTTATTAGGCAGTACTGGAAATGGGAAGCAAATTTATATTTATTTAATTGGATAACGGGACACTCACGTATATACGGTCGGTCAATCCGACTCGAGTTGCGGCCGCGTCCGGCGGCCTTTTTCAAGGAGAGTGCACACGCGCGCGACGGCTACCCGTTTAGCAATTGGCACTGCGGGCTGCCGCACGGCGCGCACGCAAGCTCAACGGCTGTTGCGGGGTGCAGGTGAGGGGGTGCGAGAAGGCTGCGCAGGTATACACTCGAACTCTTCATCATTGGTGAGCTGCGAGTCGGGAACATTGCAGCACACTGAGCTCACTGTGTCTTCACTCATATCGCGAACACCATGCGGAGTACTATGTAGGCACGGCTTCCAAGCGGGCGGTACATGCCATCTTCCATCTCACTCCTTTGATATATGGCAGGTACTTGGGTGACCTCTCCACCGAAGCTGGACGCGTCCTCGACGATGTATTCGCCATACGCCACCCTTGTTTCCAGTTAAACCCGTTGCCTTCGAGTACGCCTTTTAAATGGTCTAATTCGGTATTCAGATATTGTTGATCGCACAGTCTCAACGCCCTGTTGATAAGCGTGCGTGGTACCGAAGCTAGGTGTGCTGGATGGTGGTGTGAATCAGCATTTAAATATCTGTCTGTGTGTCTGTGTAGGTTTACGGTAGATCGTGTGTGATAATCGTCCAGTAGTTTCTCGTATCACTAACATATCCAGAAAAGCTAGAGCTTTATCACGTTCACGTTCCACCGTTACGGCAATATTCGGGTGAACACTATTCAGATGTGACAATAATGGCTCAATCTGGTCTTTGTGTACAATGGCAAACACATCGTAAAACATAACGCTACCAATATCTCGGCTTATTTGGTGAGCTCAGTATTGCGTCCTCTTCAAACCACTCCATATAGATGTTAGCTACGACTGGGGCAATAGGAGAATCCATAGCTACACCTTCAACCTGCAGGTAGTGGTCCCCCTTCCAAATTTATATTTTTATTTATCGCGCATAGATCCGCGACGTCCACGTTTGACCGCCAGCATTATCTATTATATGCCTCCTACCAAAGGGACGAATGCCACGCATGAGACACACTAGCAGGAGACGACAACGTCGCTTAAGGGATTCTACGAATTTCAATTCAAATTCTCAACTTCAAAATTTATATATTTATTTCCCAACAATTTCTTTGTTTTCATAATCATTATCATCAGGAGACCTCTGTCCCGTTGCTGCTTTCTCTTCTCACATTTTCTCCACTGATTTATTCTGACGAATACCTGAATTAATAATTTTCGCTTAATTTTAAGAATGGATGGACAAAGTTAAAAGATAGTACGAGAAAGCTCCTCTCTTTGCTTGATGAAATAGAGGCAAGCACATGTACCAACCAATCTGTCTCAATAGTACCACAAGTTTCAAACGCCGCTGTGAGTATTTTAATATCCTTAGTCAACTATATTCAGAAATAAGAAAATAATTTAGATTTTTGTGTTTGAATATAAATTATTATCAATATACCCTGATGAAGTAACCTGCCTAGCGATTCAGAATTCGACTGATCCGACAAGGATTCTCATTTTGGCAAGTGTGGAGCGCGTTTTTATCGCGTTTTACGCGTTCTTGAATTTATACAACCGCAAAAATCGGCATCTACGTCGCAGAAACCTGCAGACGACGCGCGTTCCTAAAACACGCGTTGTCTGCTCGTTTGTAATAAGTCGTGTCCTAGGTCCTACGGCCCTTATAAAGACTTTAATTATCTACAAATTTTACAGTATAATTCCTTGGTCACCGACTTATGCAACAAGCCAAACAGTCAGCCAAGAAGTTTAGATACTGTTGATTGTGAGGTAATATTTTAATGTTTCCTGAAATAATTAGTAAAACCTAAATTCAGTTGTCTACTCAGTTTTAGTAATAAAGATGTATATTGTTAAATTACTTCTATTACAATATTTTTAGTCCGAAGTCGACGATTGCTCTGTGTACAAAAGATTAACTCGCAAATGCAATTGCTTGAATCAGTTTGAATACAACGATTTCATAATACATTTTAATGAATCTACTAAATACTTCACAAGCACTATTGGAGAAATAATAAAAAACTTGCGAATAGTGAAAAAGTTTCTTTACATCGGTGGAGATTATACGAAACATGCCCTGATGTTTCTGAATGAGGTAAGTATGTTGTGCAGTTAAAATGTAGTCGATCGACTTACCTAATGACTGAGTGTTGCATCAATGACTATAAGCAATATAAGTACTTATTATATTAATTTACAACGGAAAACGATTTAAAGTTTGAATTTGAAAAATGAATAAGGAAGTACCTATTCAGCTCAGTGTCTATCACTTTTAATTGTTTTCACACTGTCTAAGATGTCCTTGCGCTAGTCATCGTCGTCAATAGAATATAGAAAGTAATTTACTATAAAACTATGCAAAACTAAATTTTAAGGGACTAACATACTCAAATCACATGGAAAAGCTAGATATCATCCAAGGATGCGCCCATGCTGATATATGCAATGTGTTCGATGACCATACTATAGTGATTGTCTGCATAATGTGGCCCTGTAACGATTCAAGCCACGGAGACTCTACCATGCAGGTTTGTAGACACACATTACCAATCATAATGAAGTACCTACTTAGTTTATACGATGAAACTGCTAAGCTAATAGTACATTATTTATCGATGTTTCCGTCTAATGTTGATGATTGTATTTTAGGCTTTAGCAGCAACATTTCTGAACAAACTCGCACACATAGAAGAAGGTCGGAGATATCTAAAATTCAGTTCTAAAATCGCAAACGATCTCAAAAAAGTCGTAAGATTAAAATCTTCGAAACTAGAATATGACACATTAGAATCTATAAACGGCACTTTGAATTTGATGCAACCACCATTAGCGCAACACGCGACCGTTTCGTATTACTGCAAGCCAGCTAAAGAAGGTAACGTCAAAAAAATTTATAAGAAAAATGAATCGCAAAGCCCACACAGTCACAACGATAAACCTGTAATACAGAATTATAGAACAGCGACTGTAAAAGTTAATACAAGACCAAAAATTATTCCGACTTACACCAAATAAAGATATTATAGGTAAAGATTCCTTTAATTTGTAACAAAATTTGCAGTCTAGCCTCAAAATTGTTTCAATGTAATAATTGATGATAGCACATTTGAAATGTGCGTTTTTTAATATATGTAGGTACCTTCACTACTATTCCTAACTACGGTATATTTACCGTGGTTATATTTTGTCACAGTCACGAGGTCACGATATTTCGATGCAGTTAATGGACCATGCTCCACGTTCAAAGATAAGCTGACGAATCAAAGGTGTTAACACAAATGATGCTAATCACCGGCAGATATTTTGAACTACCCTCTTTCAATAACAAAAGCATTGTAATAATAATCAGATTGTGTTTTGTAGAGATTTATGTTAGGCTTAAAGTAGGACCTATTCGTCCGACGTGAGAACATGGCGTATGGAACTACATTAAAATATCGGATACTCGGATGATAGACCCATGGATGTATGAAAAACACGGAAGTATTCTCGCTAAAACAATCACTGTGTCAAGTCAAGTGTGTTTTTCATACGTCCCTGGGTACACCATAATCCCAAATGTTGTGAACAAACGTAATATTATAGCACAGAGCGATGTTTGCATTTTTTTGAATCTATGGAGTAAACTTATTTGTAAGTTATTGTTTCAGGATTTGGAAGTAAAACTGTGAATACTTTGATTCAGTATCGTGCATATATGACAAAAGATGAAGTTTTTACCCATTTAGACTTACTGAATAACTTGAGTAACAACGAGACCGGGAAAGCTGAACTAGCCGCTTTTCGTCCGATATTGTTGAAATTATTCAAATTCATGCTCATGGAATACGATGATAGTGAAGTGAACATAATTATAACTAAAATTATAAATAATGTCGTTACGAGAAGTATGGTACAACCACAAGTATACTATAAATCAGTTATAATGGTTGAAACTGCAACAGAAGTGAGTCATTACGTTGCAACATTAGATATCTAAAACAGCAACATTTTGAATAGGGGCAACAAGAGATTTGACTCTACTTTTGTGATAAGAACGTCTAGGCTGTGGAATACGTTGCCTGAGTGGGTTTTCCCCGATGGTTACAATCTTTGTGTCTTCAAATCGAGAGTGAATCGGTTTCTTCTAGGTAAACACGCTCCATCGTAGACCGCATCGTCGCTTAACATCAGGCGAGATGGCGGTCAAGTGTAAAACTATAAAAGTTAAAAAAAAAAACATTACAATTATATATATTTGCATGTTACTCGTAGTCGTAGGTATCTACCTATTGAGTGAGTAGCCCCTATTAATCTTAATATATATAAATCTCCTGTCACGATGTTTGTCCTCGATGGACTCCTAAACTACTTAGCCGATTTTAATCAAATTTGGACACTGTGTGTAGATTGATCCAACTTAAAAGATAGGATAGTTTTTATTTCGATTAATGGGCTTTATGTGACCATATCCGAGCGAAGCTGGATATGGTCACTAGCTAGTAAGATATATATTTTGAGGCGTTTTCAGAAAAAAAACCGGACAAACGTTGTTTACAAATGCGCCACAGGCCACAGATCACTTTTAGAATATGAACCATCAGGAGACCTATATAGGATAGAAGGGTATAACATAATAAGATTCAGCACTATTCACTTTTTCTTACACATTATTTGTAAGATGTCCGAGTGCAAGTTGAAGAGGGAGTGCTACAAGCCTCGATATTTTCTGATTATTTCTGATTTTTGTACTACCTATTAGAATTATTAAAAGATTAAATTAGAAGAATTATAAAGAGATTAGAATACCTCTTCTAATCCAGTATTCCGCAACGCCGTACAAAAATCATGCGACATGGACAAATGACAGAGGGTTGCAACCCCCGTTAAATTTTGTTCACGGGCATGTAGTCTATCCACAGCATCCACAGGCCACAAGTAGCGTCGTTATCGTTGTTATCGTCACAGATTTCCAATGTGGTTATCGTAATGTTAATAATTTGACATAGGTACGACATACCTACCTATTTGTCAACTTAGAATAATTTGTCAGGTTTATATATAGTCATTTTGAAAACAAATCTACTTATTATAACGCCTCACCTACATCTTCATGAAATTATATTTTACTTTAATGTCGACCCAGTAGACCCAGTTGACACGATGATTTATTTGTGTTATACTATTAGGTACCTTTTAAAATGTAGGTATTTATTTATTCTAAAAAAAATCAAATAAGTAGTAAATTTGTTGTAATTTATATGAAACAGAGTCGCAAATTTCAAGGTGACATTTTGTGATAAATATTTGCTGATCTTTAAACATACAATTGTTGTATGAATATAGTCGCCATTCGTCCGGGTGTCCCGAATAGATATGTCCTAGTTTAGAGAGCGTCCGGGACGGACTTCATTTGTAGTACGGGATTTAAAAAAAGGCCTTACGTCCGCCATTCAGGCCCCCACTTGATAGTTTGGGACTAGATGGATGATGGTGATGAGACATGCATTATTTATACATGAGACAAAAAGTAAAAAATGACAAATATCTTAATCTAACTGTACCCGAGTACTTAATTTATTTCACCTTTCAGCCCATTCAAAAGAAAAATCAAATGAATCAAATCCCAATAAAGAAACCTATTAAAAAGCCCAGGAATTATCTTCGTGTAACCTCACCAAGTAAATATAAACAGGCATCGAAAATTAAAAGTAAGTATTTAGCTTAGGTATTCTTCACGATAATTTATTTCGCCACATAGGTACGATTCAAAGGTATTTTTTTTACAAACTTCGAACTTCATGTTTACTCGTAGTTAACAAATCAAAGACAGTGATAAAGTTTCAAGCTTCAGTTTAAAAAATTACGAAACTTCCATATAAAGTTTCATCCATATACTTACCTAGAACTCTTTTTTTCGCAAAAAGTTTCAGTAATAAGAGCGTAAAAGGGGCTGTTCAAATATTACGAAAGCATATTTATTACAATTATTAATCCCCCTTAATCAACATAAATATAGACCTCCACCCCGCATGTCGTCAAAATTAAGCAAAAACCATAACCCCCCCCCCCCCCTCCCACCTTTACGTAAAACTTGAACGACCCCAAAACGTAAGAGACCGAGTCAGAGTTACTTTTGCATCCTATTATAGAGGTAAAGGGGCCGTTCAAGTATTACCTGCGTAAGTAAATTTATTACTGTTATTGACCCCCACCCCCTCCCCATTTGTTATCGAAAGTAAGCAAAGCTAAACATTGTAGGTAGCGTTATTGGTACATATTCCCCCGGAAAAACTTTTCGTTTTTAACCCCCGACCAAAAAAAGGGGTGTTATAAGTTTGACGTCGATGTCTGTCTGTCGGTCTGTCTGTCTGTCTGTCTATCTGTATGTCTGTCTGTCTGTCTGTCTGTCTGTCTGTCTGTCTGTGTGTCTGTCTGTGGCACCGTAGAGCTCAAACGGTTGGGCCGATTTCGATGCGGTTTTTTTTATTTGAAAGTTAATATCCGTGCGGGTGTTCTTAGCTATGTCTGGTTAATATCGATTCAAAATGGCGGACAAAATATTTCTTCACAACCTACCTCAATATGGGTATCAAATGAAAGGGCTTGATTAGCAGAGTACTATACGCTATAACAAATTTGAAATCCAAGATGGCCGCCACCACAAAATGGCGAATTATATAATTTTTTTCACTACTACCGCAATATGGGTGTCAAACGAAAGGGCTTGACTAGTAGAATACTTTGCACTATGACAAATTTCAAATCCAAGATGGCCGCTACCACAAAATGGCAAATTACATTTCTTTTTTTACAACTTCTTTAATATGGGTATCAAATGAAAGGGCTTGACTAGTAGAATGTTGTACAGATAACAAATCTAAGGTAGTTGGGGGTTAATCAAAATTTTTAATTTTGTTCTTGTCAAGTATAGACAATGTGTGGGTTGCCATCTGTGTAAAAATAATTACTGCTGACGTGATCATCATCTAGAGCCCCCCAACCCCCATATCATCAAAAATAAGCTAAGCATAAACCCCCCGCCCTCCTATGATACTTACGTTATACTTGAAAGACCCCAAATGCGAAAGTTTGGAGGTTTGTTACTCATCCACGTCGGACCGCCTTTTTACTTCTATAGGTTTACACTTGACCGCCATCTCGCTTGATGTTAAGCGACGATGCGATCTACGATAGACCGTGCTTACCTAAAAAAATTCATTCACTTTTGATTTGAAGACACCAAGTTTACCTAACCTAACCATTAGGAAAACCCCACTCAGGCAACGCATTCCACAGTCGTTATTTTATCACGAAAATAGAGTCAAATTTCTTCGTTCGCGTCTTTGGAACATCAGTCATGAATCGATGTCGTTTTTTTTTTGCTACGAGCAATCCGAGAGAGAAAAAGGGAAAGGTGGTATTAGATCATGCAGATCAGTTGCATACTCTCCGAAGTGTATCCGAAAAAAACCAATAAGCTAGCAATTTTGCGGCGATGTTCAAGACTTTGAGTCTAGAGTCTATACGCCTGAACGGATCGGATTGAAATTTGGAACACAGATTATAATCGTACTAGTCTATACATCTATACTAATATTATAAAGCTGAAGAGTTTGTTTGATTGTTTGAACGCTAGGATCTTGGGAAGTACTGGTCCGAATTGAAAGACTCTTTTTTCTATTGGATAGTCCATTTATCGAGGAAGCCTATAGGCTATAGGACATAACGCTAGCTACTATTAATAGAAGCGGAGCATGAATCAAGAATGTAACAAAATCGGGAAAAAATATTCCTTTTTGAGAGATTTCGTACGTTTCGTGCTTTGACATGACACATGACAGCATGTGTCTAAGATTGCGTCATTGATAACAAGAACAAAATTAAAAATTTTGACTAACCCCCGACTACGTCAGATTTGTTATCTGTACAACATTCTACTAGTCAAGCCCTTTCATTTGATAACCATATTAAGGGAGTTGTGAAAAAAAAAATATAATTCGCCATTTTGTAGTAGCGGCCATCTTGGATTTGAAATTTGTTATAGCGTATAGTACTCTACTAGTTAATCCCTTTCATTTGATACCCATATTGAGGTAGGTTGTGAAGAAATATTTTATCCGCCATTTTGTGGAGGCGGCCATTTTGAATCGATATTAACCAAACATAGCTAAGAACACCTGCACGGTAATTAACTTTTAAATAAAAAAAACCGCATCGAAATCGGCCCATCCGTTTGAGCTCTACGGTGCCACAGACAGACACACACACACACACACAGACAGACAGACAGACAGATAGACAGACAGACAGACATCGACGTCAAACTTATAACACCCCTTTTTTTGGTCGGGGGTTAAAAATCACAGATTACATACCTCTTGAATATAAAACCTTTTTTGCTAATCTCTGAGTTGGTACGACCAATTTCCGACAGGTGGCGTAGCAGGTAGCTGAAGAGGTGTTTTGTTTGAAAACGAAATTCTCAGGATTGACTGAACCGATTTCTAAAAATTTTTCACCGTTGGATATGTGCGGAATCTCGATGAGTGCTATATATGTTCCACGGGCGAAGCCGGGGCGAACATCTAGTATATTATAAATGTCGATGTTTGGAATTTGGATATTTGTTGCTCAATCATGTCATAACTCGTAACGTCTGAACGGTACTGTTTAAAATTTGGTGCAGTTAGATTATATTCTGGTAGAGTACATCGGCTACTTCTTAACCCCCCGACCAAAAAAGAGGTGTTGTAAGTTTGACGTCGATGTCTGTCTGCGTGTGTGTCGGTCTGTGGCACCGTAGAGCTCAAATGGTTGTGCTAATTTCAATGCGGTTTTTTTTATTTGAAGGTTAATTTCCGTGCGGATGTTCTTAGCTATGTTTGGTTAATATCGATTCAAGATGGCCGCCTCCACAAAATAGCGGACAAAATATTTCTTCACAACCTACCTCAATATGGGTATCAAATGAAAGGGCTTGACTAGTAGAGTACTATGCGTTATGACAAATTTCAAATCCAAGATGGCCCACTACCACAAAACGGCGAGATACATTTCTTTTTTCACAACTCCCTCAATATGATCATATGCTGAAATGAAAGGTCTTGACTAGTGGAATGTTGTACAGATTACAAATCCGAGGTAGTGGGATAGTGTATAAGTGTGTAGAGTTGGGTAGGACATGCGTTTACTTTGAGTTTGTATGAGTAACTCATTTCGAATTTTGAGGTGTGACATTGTCCCACCTCATTGTACCACCTCATAAATGAGGAGAATGGCTATCATCACTAGACTGTGACTTGATGCATACTGTGACATTATAACTACAAAAACGAGTTGAGCTGTGATTGTGACATTCTACAAATTGAGTTACTACTTTCCTGCGACATTGTATTACAAGCAACACGTCATGAGTTACTATGATGTATGAAAAGTAATCGATATTTTTGAAAGTAAAATAAATTAAAAAGTGCAATAAAACAGTTTAAGTACTAAGCTTTACTGATTCAGTTTGTTTTTACTTATTGTAGTGCTACGTTGTTTGAAATTTTGTTGTTATGCCCATACTTAAATAACCGGTAGTTATACTAATTTTTTTACGTCCTAGATAAATAACACAGCCGCAGAGTGTTATTATAATATCCTACGTTGTTGGCGTCGCATATTAATGCGATGAAAACAATTCAAAATTCAAATTAAAACAATAACCGAACTTTCTTTTGGTTGTCCCGCTCACTCATTTGAAATGCTTAGCACGTTACTGCTTCTCGCTCGCTCACAAATAATGTAAGCGGGACAACAACGCGCAGGCCCATGAGTAAGATTCGCGACAATTCGTGCCTCATTTGAAGTGGGACAAAATGTATTTTTGAGGTGATGGGACATTCTGACATTTTGTATGGGACATTTGAGGTGACTCTTGTATGAGGTGCACACCTCTATAAGTGTGTATAAGTAGTGGGATAGTGTAGTGTATAAGTGGGATAAAACCAATAAGCTAGCAATTTTGCGGCGATGTTCAAGACTTTGAGTCTAGAGTCTATACGCCGTACGCCTATACGCCGTGGCCGCTACCACAAAACGGCGAGATACATTTCTTTTTTCACAACTCCCTCAATATGGTCATATGCTGAAATGAAAGGTCTTGACTAGTGGAATGTTGTACAGATTACAAATCCGAGGTAGTGGGGGGTAAATTAATTTTTTTAATTTTGTTCTTGTTATCCCGGGCAAATAAAGTTTACGGAAACTACGCGGGTAGAACAGTGGGGAGCTTCTAGTCTGGAATAACATAGGCTACTTTCATCCCGGTAGTATAATAAGAACTTAAGCGGGTGAAACCGTGGAAGTTAAAGAAAAAGCTAGTTTATAATATCGGGGGGTCTACTGCCTAACTATAGCTTTGATATACCTCTCTCTTTACTTTCCGCTTGTAATGATAGAGACCGCAATAGCAAAGCGAAAGCAGATTTAGTTAGGCGGTAGAAGGGCTGGTCATGCAAGTACAAACAATCTTTTGAAGTGAAAACTTCTTTTGGCGTGCCATAAACAGATTTTTCGTGGGCTGTGAATTGGATTCTGACGTCACGCTCGGGATTGATATGAAATCTTAGGGTAAAGTCGGGACCATGGCCATTGGCCATCTAGGAATGCGTCAGCATTTCTAGATGGCCATGCTCACGCCCTCCGGTTTCACCCGCGTATTTTCCAAAGTAAGCTATCAAATTCTGAATTTTAGTATCACTTTTTACTGTGGTAGAGGCCTGCAGTGGTTTAGGATAGGCTTATGATGATGATAATGATAATCCTAGTTAAGAAAGTAGTGATAAAAACTTCAGAGGTGTCAAGGGACACCCAGATGGAACGAAGTTCCTTTCGATTAATCAGTGAAGGAATTATTATTATTGTTAGTTTTTATTATTTACAAAAAACCTGTATACACTCAACAATAATAATCGTCGCGACACCACACTGTTCAATGCGAAATAGAAATGAAAATATCTGGCTTGCTTTCTATAAGAGAGAGAGAGAGAGACAGACAGAGAAACATGCGACGCCGCACAGCTTACAATAGCAAAAAGTGTCGTGACAACTTTTCGTAAGATTTTTTTCCGTCTAGCCCTCTTTCACAACGCGCGATAAGAAACTTCGTTCCAATAATTACACACTTGTAGCTGTGAGTACAGGCTAGCAGGGAAATACAGCTGTGTGACTGTTAGTAGGTACATTTTCGAGTATGAATAACAATAATCAATTGCTTTATTCATTATTTTGTATGTTACCTTGTTTCTTTTCAGGTTGTCAGGGTTAACCCTAAAGTAAAAAGTGGTACAATCTATATTACCTATGTTATATTTTTTTAAATTTAAGTAGGTTTATTTGGATTTTCTTTATAAAATAAATTGTGTAACACAGTAGGTACTACCTATACTTATCTTTTGTGTGTTGAATGGCCAGATTTTTGATTGCATAATATAAATTTCAGGTATGCAGCCAGGATGGGATCCTTCTGTTAAAAAGTTTACTAAAGGTTATTGCACATATAAATCTATATAATCTTTTTATATATAAAAACGTTATGTTGGTTTGCTTCAAAAACTCAAAAAGTTCTGCACAGATCGAGCTGAAATTTTAGAATTATATATAATCCGCATCAAGGATTGTTTTTATCTAATTTTAATCATGTGCCACAACTAAACGTGGCTGGAACAGCTAGTAATATATAAAAATGGATCTTCAAAATGTATGTGCGCTCACAATTTTCAAATGACTGTTCCAAATTAAACTATTCTTTGTTTTATGTATTTGTTATTGTTTAAGGTTTGTATAAAACAGAAATTATAAAAAGTATACCGCGTTGAAAGTTTTAAACATATATTAATTTATTTATTTTTTACTTTTTCTCCCGGGAAAATAACGGGAACAGTAACTACGCGGGTGAAACCTCGGGACACTGCTAGTTTATTATAAGTGTGTTGTATTGTACATTCGTATTTTTAACCCCCGACAAAGAAAGGGGTGTTATAAGTTTGACGTCGATGTCTGTCTGTGTGTGTCCGTCTGTGGCACAGTAGAGCTCAAACGGATTTCGATGCGGTTTTTTTATTTGAAGGTTAATTTTCGTGCAGGTGTTCTTAGCTATGTTTGATCAATATCGATTCAAGATGGCCGCCTCCACAAAATGTTTCGTCACAACCTACCTTAATATGGGTATCAAATGAAAGGGCTTGACTAGTAAAAAACTATACACTATAACAAATTTCAAATACAAGATGGCCGCCACCACAAAATGGCGAATTACATTATTGTTTTTCACTACTACCTCAAAATGAGTATCAAATGAAAGGGCTTGACTAGTAGAATGCTGTACAAATTACAAATCCAAGGTAGTCAGGGGTAAATCAAAGTTTTTATTTTTGTTCTTGTATACACTTTCTATTGAACACTAGCATTATTCCATTTTTCAGTTCACCAATGTCATATGTGAATTTTAACTAAAAATAATTATTGAAGTATTATTTTACAGGTCCTAACTATTCGGTAATAATAGTACCAGTAAAGAAATGAAAAAAAAACCTCTGCAACAAGCAATATATTTGTAAGTTCTAATATCAAAACAACACCTCAGTTTTTATCATAGCATAATATAAATAATAAGTGATAAATAAATGATTCTAGAAAACTAACATTGACTTATTTCATTTCAACTAGGTTCAGTAAATTCTAAAATGTCTGTTTACAAAGGCTGGACTTGTTTATTTCAAATCTATTTAAACCAATTTTCATTCCAATACCAATGCGGTAATACAAATTTAAAAAGTTAAAAGTTAGTTCAAGAACCTATTTCTGTAAACAAGTATTTTGGACATTATGGACTCTTTTTTAAGATACATAATTGCAAATTCAGCAAAGGAATGTTGATTAAGTATAATCAGAGATTATTTGGTCTTGTTTGTCAAATATTGTATCACTGTTTTAAAGTATAAATGCTGCATTTCCTGGGCTATGCCTAACAAACCATAGGGATGCACCTTTAAAACCTAGTCAAGTAGTTAATAGTATCAGTTTCTGTTAGAGAAGCCTGCTCCATTATCCATTATAAACCGCATGTTCCATTATAGACCCAAAATGGTGGGCACATTAATTAGGCAGTAGAAGTCTTCTGAGGTCAATTGCCATCCTTACAAAAAACTAGCACATTGACATGAAAACTGGTATGGTTTTCATTAAGTAAATGGTGTTAGTACTCACATTACATAGTGTGGTAACCAACCATATTACATACATGCAAGATCTCCATTTACTAACTAAATATAGTTACTTGGTAGAAGCTACATCTTGCTCTTCTAGTCCTCCAGATACTCCATTTTAAGCTGACATGATTACATATTTTAAATTATGTTAATATGTTTGTTTACAAATGTGTCCCACTACACTTAAAATGAAGGATTGGTGTCGTAAGCTACCTCCACTCCAAATTTTATGCAAATTGGTATTCTCAAACTACTATACTAATTTTAACATAAACCAACTAGATTTTTCTATTTTGGTTTTTTATATTTACGTTTTAAATGTTTAAAAATATGTATAGTCAGTGCAATAAAATTGTTTGTGAGATCCAAAACCAAAAAAAAAGTATAAAATTATCCTTAATTATACAAAGTTTTTAGTCAAACTGTTTTTCATCATAGTACATGTTTTGCCTGGGCATGTGATCATATTGAGCTACAGTCCTTGAGTCCGTTCGCACTGGTGCTGGCTTGAAAATCATGGCAACCAATATGTAAAAACCTCCTACAATTTTGCTGAAGAAATCCAACATTCCAAGAAACATAGGAGTAGAATTTTTAACAAAAATAGACAACTCTCGAATTAGTGCTAACACAAAGTTACCAAGGAAATTTACTAATGATGTACTGCCAGTAAAAACTGCAATTATTAGTGCAAATAGGAATGTGAAGAACTCCTTTACGTTTCGTATTGACAAAGCACTTTTGAGAGTGTCTACAAATTCGGTGTATGTTTCATTGAGTGTGTCACTGGCAACAGCTGTGATATCAGTGTTATCTTTCGCTTTCTTTGTGCCTCCAGTAAGCAACGGCTCTAGTTCTAAAAACGAATCTGATATATGCCTCAAACACTTTAGTGACACAATAATTTCATTGTCTCTGAACTTTAAGCTTTTGATCTGAAACCAGAAAGGTCCAAATGGTTGATTGTCAATTTCTGTACAGAGACAAACGCTGCCGGCCGGACCGCACCCAATTATCTCTGTTTCTGTTATCCCGATCCATTGCACGTGCAAAGCGGTGCACAATTTATATTGCACTTCTAATAAATCTTTCTTGAGCTCCACTTCCGCGGGACTCACTACAACAATATCGCGATATCCGATGCTGTTATTTATTAGCCTCCGTTCTGTATATCGCCCCAAGAATATTCGTGACTTCAAAAGTTCTTTTGTGAAGTTTTTAATCTTTATAACTTCATCGTCTTCATTGGAGTCCAATCGAGATGATGCAGCAGATGAATTATATGATAGGTTTTGTTGCAGAGAACTCATTTTAAAGTTCGATAAATTTAAACAAATAAAAATGTAAGTAAATAAAACTAAATTGCAATCTCGCACTAGCCGTACGGCCGTAACCGCATACCGCAACTGTCACAGATCCAGTGTTGTCAGAAGCCTATCTCAATTTTCCCCCAAAATATTCTCGAAATCCCCCCAAAAAGCGGATTTTCTGGAAAAATGGCCCCAAAGTGAATAATACATTCGTTTACCCCTAAAACATAATTTTACGCTGACGATCACCTCAATTTATCTCCAAATTGTTCTCAAAATCCCCCCAAAAAACCGGGTTTCAAGAAAAAATACCTCCAAAATTGATAAACATTTCCTAACTCTTAAAACACAATATAACGCTATTTCAGAAATAGCTTATATTACTCCATAAAGTGTTTCGACAAGTTCCCATAAGAAAAGGTGGTTAAATTTTTGTACTAAGTTCACTTGGGTTAGTGCCGTATTCGCTAAAAAACTGCAAAACTTGGCAATGACAAATCCCTAATTTCCCCCCACAAGTAATTTTTTCCCCCCGTAAATCCCCCCAAACATTTTGTCCCCCGAAATTTCCCCCCATGGCTATTAAAACCCCCAAATTTGGAAGGAATCCCCCCGAATCTGGCAATCAGTTATCTGTGACAGATCACTAAACAGTTTTTATAGATAAGACATATGACATTGACAATATGACAGTGATAACACGATATTGACATTGACCATTGAGTTGATAAATTATCTATTCTATGGTATAGTCCGTCCACGGAGAGGTGTAGAAAATGTAAACAAATCAATGTCACTCTCAATATGACAGACCAGCATTTCTCAACCTTTGTTTTAGAAGATAGTTCGTTGTAAGCGTCTCTGTTTGCCCTTTTAGATTTTCGTCACATAACAAGGTTAGGTAAATAAATTCCAATAAGTCCGTTTCCAACCCTTTGTCTTATTTCTATTATTTTATAAGTAATTATACGTTTATTAAATATGTGGTGCGCATAAGTTTAAAACATTAACACAAAAATAACTTGGGTGGTTGGTTCGTAGAACACAATAGTAACATATAAACAGTTTTTATTAATATTTATTATTAAGTACAGCTTTGTTTTGTTATGTAGTACTTAAATTACTTTTTCATTATTTATGTGAAATGACTGACTTTTTAGTAGGTAAACTTAAATTTAATGATCTATATATATATATATATATATATACGATCTTCTTAGCATTCCATGTTTTCACCGTGCGGGTGCCGGGTCCATCGTGTGGCAGAGAGAGAGAAATCCCGAGTAGATCCCGAGACTTGTGACTCGGGCGTAGGTTTAAGGAGCCCTTTTCTGACGTACATCAACACTCACCTTCACTACTCGTTTTTCTCTCCCTGCCCAGCCAAATCTGATATGAGCCTACTAGAGCAGCTTTAGAAACTCGTATATATATCCACATTCAGATCCGTATCTTTTCACAATCCAGCACATCACTAGTGTAGTTCTTACTACTTGTGTAGCTGCCATTGCTATTATTTTGTCTTAATAAAAAGTGGTGTACCTATAGAAGTGGTAACCTATATACTATTCCTTGCTATGGGTAATTATTGACCTACGTTTTATATTTGAACTAAAAAAAGCAATCCAGTCTGAGTATATAGCTAACGTGACCTTTATACTTGATTCCGTCCGATTCCGTTCCGATTTAT
Organism: Ectropis grisescens; assembly: GCA_017562165.1. Taxonomy (NCBI): domain Eukaryota; kingdom Metazoa; phylum Arthropoda; class Insecta; order Lepidoptera; family Geometridae; genus Ectropis; species Ectropis grisescens. The sequence goes on along the minus strand of CM029789.1, from coordinate 16,774,411 downwards.
TATTATTTGATTTAATAATATATAATACGCAGATGCAGTGCCTGGTTCTGATCTCACGCCCACCTCTGCCTTTTCGAATTCATGAGCGTAATGCTGCTAACGGTAAAAGAAAACATCTTGAGCAAACTGGCATGTTCCTAAAAATTTTCGTGGTCAGAAAGGTTTGTTGTTTCACCACCAACACGGAAGAATTATAGCCCCAGCAAGGAACTTTTAGTGGGTTGCTTATGTGAGCAGCGTCCCGCAAATTTACCCGCTTAGATCCCTAGTAGTGAAGGTGCTGTTCACTACTCGTTTTCTCTCCCTGCCCAGCCAAATCTGATATGAACCTACTAGCGCAGCTTTAGATACTCGTATATATATCCACATTCAGATCCGTATCCGTGGATGTACTTTACTTACTTATATACTTATATATTTACATCCCACCCCTTATGTAAATATATATTAAATTTAAGTTTACTAAAAAGTCAGTCATTTCACATACATAATGAAAAAGGAATTTAAGTGCTACATAACAAAACAAAGCTGTACTTAATAATTAATATTAATAAAAACTGTTTATATGTTACTATTGTTACTATTGTTTTCCATGAACCAACCACTCAAGTTATTTTTGTATTAATGTTTTAAACTTATGCGCACCACATATTTAATAAACGTATAATTATAAAATACTAGAAATAAGGCAAAAGGTTGGAAACGGACTTATTGGAATATATTTAACCTTGTTATGTGACGAAAATCTAAAAGGGCAAACAGAGACGCTTACAACGAACTATCTTCTAAAACAAAGGTTGAGAAATGCTGGTCTGTCATATTGAGAGTGACATTGATTTGTTTACATTTTCTTCACCTCTTCGTGGAACGGACTATAGTCTGTGATTTTGTCTCCCGAGGCTTCGTGACGCAAAAACGGTCCTTTAGTCCACGTTCGTAAATAACTGATTTTTAACCGACTTCAAAAAAGGAGGTTTCTCAATTCGACCGTATATATGCTTTTTTGATAACTAGATACGAACATGGATTTTTTTTCTTGCTTGATAACCAGATACGAGAACGGAATATTTATATTTGCCGTTTTCGTAACCATATTTCATTACCAGCTACGAAAATGGTGTTTTTTTTCTCTGTTCATAACTGGTTATCAAAACAAAGTTTTAGGAAGTAGTAGGTACCTAGTAAGCTATTTCCAGTTCCGCGTAGTTATCAAATTCTGAGTTACATAAAAGTTTTCACTTCTATCGATAGACCCTATACCTGTCTTTTTCAATTTTTATAAAATAAGCAGCGCCAACAAAGTTAAAAGTGTTTCGAACTGAAATCTTCTTTTGGCGCGTCACAGACAGATTTTTCATGGGCTGTGAATTGAATTATAGCGTCACGCTCGGCAATGATAAGAAATATTCGGGTAAACTCGGGACTATGGCCATTGGCCATCTAGAAATGCGTCAGATTTCCCATTGGCCACCTATGCTGACGCGTTTCTAGATGGCCACGCTCATGGCTCATGGTGGAAAAATGGTGAGCGCTATTAGTAGTCTTTTTTACTCTATTTATTGTATGTTTACTGGTGACCCCTGAGGCTGCGTATTGGTGACCCCCTCCAAAATTCGAAGCTGGGACCGCGCCCGTGACAGCCGCTATCGCCAGGGTCAGCTCTGTCACACAGGTCTCCCCTCCTGTCTTATGGATAGTCTGTCGACCGCTAGCTATTAGAATAATAATGATTGCTTCTCGTACTCAGCCCAATTCGTTCTTTTCATATGAGCTCTTGGTTGTGTGCAGGACACTGTTCCGTCGACTGTGATGAGTAAGGGGAGTAATGATAAACCATTCAAATTCAAACTAATATAAGTACGTAATGAGTTGTTCCTTCGAGCCGGTTTCATAGTTACGGCTGGTCTAGTCGGAAGAACGGCAACTGCCGATCCGGAGACCCCGGGTTCGAATGTTTCGAAGTCATGTGTCATCCACAAACCCGCACTGGGTCAGCGTGGTGGATTATGGCCTTGACTCTCTCCTTGCGAGAGAAGGCCCAGCAATGGGAACATTTAGTGGGCCGTTTGTGTTACGCTTCGGCATAATGGGGGTTATTAAAAGAACAAAAAATGAAACAAATCTAAATGTTTATAAAATTTGTACAGTTTATTTTTAAAAGATGGTGATAATTATTGATAATTTTTACTGATTACATAGGTACCTATTACTTTAGGTAACAAAAATATTTTTCTGAGTATTTACAAATGTTTTTAAAGTATGTTCAAATAAACAAAGAACGTAATAAGAGACTTCCTATAAAAAAATAATCACAAATTGAAATACTTTCCTGTATTAGGTATCGTAAAAAGGAAATACACAGTAAAGCCCTTGTTACACTTGGCTAAATTTAGAGACTGAATTCGGTGGCTAATTTAGAAGGAAGGTTAGTCGACTGAGTTCAGAAACAAGCAATTCTCGCTTCTAAATTTAGTATGCTAGCTTACTGAATGATACTATACTTCACTAGATTCAGTAGCGTTTAAATTTAGTAGACTAAATTTAGCCAAATGTGGTAAGGGCTTAACCGGCAAACATTTTGAACACCGAACTGTGCATTAATTAGCCCCTCCGTCCCCATGTCCGTATACTTCCGTACCACCTGTACTGCCGCTTCGTCTGAACAAAAAATGAATCCCTTTTTGCTGTTCCTAACCTAACCCGGAAGCGGGTCAGGTTCGGAACGTCATTTCGGGTCAGGTTAGAAAGAGGTTGGGAATGAAAATTAATATTTTTTTGCTATTCCTAACCTAACTCGGGAGCGGGTCAGGTTCTGAATAAACCCAAATTTTGGGGGGGTCACCAATAATAATACAATATTATGTCGAGTAAAAAAGATTTTACCCGCGTAGTTGCCGTTCCAGTTGTTTTTCTGCGGTGAAAAATAGCATATGTACTTTTAGATATTCTGTAATTTTTTTATAAACAAAAAAATGTACAATTGCATAGGTATGGGTCAATCAATCATTCAACAGTAACATATTTTTTGTTTTTTCTTTCTGCAACAGCTTACAGAGTTGACGGAGGAGGGAGGGTGGATACAGAGTCTAAATAATTTGAAATTGATGAGACTACCCCGTGGTACTACTGCAGGGGTGCAGTGTTCAATTATAATGTGTGTGATACGAGTTGTAAATTTTAAACATCATTGCATTGCATGAGTCATTGCATCTAGTTATAACAACTTTTATCTGAATAGAATTATTCGTGAAAGAACAGATATAAAACGTCTTCATGGGACATTTATTAACTAGACAGTAAAAACACAAGAATAATGAGGATTTTTTTCAGGATGATAGATAAGTGTAAAAATATGTCAAATTATTAACACTAACGTATTTTTACATTTTAATACGCGTATTTCTCTAACAAAAATAGAACATTAACACCACCTTTGGCGTAAACGAGAACTATTTTGACAGGTTTTTGCATTCATCAGACACCCTGAAAATAACAGAACAGATGTAAAAATAATAAACTGGATATTTCAATAGCTACACAAAATAAATATGAATCTGTTGTCACATTGTAAAACATTAACATACTCAAATATATGATATAATTTATTACACATAATTATAACAGTTGACTTAGTGAGATATAAAGCCTTTATTATATTATTCTATTTAGAACTGTATTCAACTAGGAAATACAAGGAGCCAACGGGCACCTCTAAGTGAATCTGGGTTGCTTGATCGTTATGTTGGATTTTTACTCAACAAGCCGTTTAAAAAAAAGTTCCAAGCTATATACGCCGCGGCGGTTGCGAGTTCTTTAGTACTACATCACCAAAAACACTATTTCCTCAGTTTTAAGTAAACTTATCGAAACCTACAGCTTTTTCCATGATTTCTGCGGTTTAATCTGTAATGATACGTAAAAGTATAAAAGTAAGGTTTAAAAAAAGCATTTTACTATGAAAACAAACATTTGAATTTCAAAATTTACTATGTTAACTCACGAGTGCTATAGGCAGAGCAGTCATACTTAAGTTTCAGCCGCATCCGGCGGCCTTTTCAAGGAGACATATTTATAAATATGTCAAACGAGCGTACATCTTCAGACTTACTAGTTAGGTACTAGATCTAAATAAGATAATATAATAAGGTTTTAAATTAAATATCAAATTTAATGATTTAACAGTTCCCATACAAAAAAATACTCATATGTGGATGTTATTTCCATGAAATATTTTTACAAAACAATGAATGGTAGAGATACAGAATCATGGAAAAAAACATTAAAATAATATTTATAAGTAGAATTATTTTGAATAAGTATTTGTTATAAATGTTTAAGATAAAATATTTTTTAGTATTTTATTTGTTTAAATACGAAACAAACGATGGGTAAACAATATTTTTCACGGGTAACTCGCGTGTGACATGATCGTTTCGGTCCGACTTAAGTTAACATTCGCGGTCTTTTTAAATTATAGTACAAATTAATTAATATTTAGATGAATACATTTGTAAATTCTTATAGTACCTATAACACATAAAGGGTTACGCAGGAAGTATGTTTTAAGCAGAAAGTGTAAACAACGTATTGTTATATGTATGTTCCCACTGTTGGGACTTCTCTCACAAGGAAAAAGTAAAACCACCACGCTGGCCAAATGCCTTGGTGGATGCAACATCGCCCTTCAAATTGTATTACAATTTGCTTAGCGCCGTTCTGCTCTTCGTACCCTTGTCCATTTATCATGTCATTATATTTTTGTGTGGAAATTGTCAAGTCTTAAAAACCTATTAAATAATTGTATTAAATAATAGTAGTATGGATCGAGGAAACATTCCCATAAGTAAACTTAAAATAAACTACAAGTTGGTAGTGAAATACTTTACGTAAGTACATAATTTTTAGCTATCTATAAAAAACAGGCGAATACTAGATTGTGTAGACATTAGGAGATATAGATATATTCTACAAGACGGAGCGGTAGTCGTTTTCTTTTACTTAGCATAAAATGTAAACATACATTGAAAAATTTAAATAAATTCAGAAATGGAATATGCTGATTGAATGGGTCTTTCCCAATGGATACACCAATCTTGCCCAGATTGGTCTTCAAATGTGGAGTGAATAGTTTTTTTTGCATAAGTGAGTTCTATCTTAGACCGCATCGTCGCTTTACATCAGGCGAGATAACGATCTAGCGCAAACCTAGCTTTGGTTAATAAAAATCCACTCATGCTTGACCGCATCAGGGCTTCCTAGCAAAACCGAATTCGAATCCTCGGTAGTTTCCAAGTAGGTTGGTTGGTAAAATAGTCCGAAACATGCTGGTAACAGGTCGTCGATCGAACACTAGACACTACCAATCAGGATTCGTCAATTTAATGAATTTTCGAAACAAAAAGTTTTTATTGGTCGCCAGACAGTCATCGATGTTTACCTTTTATACTAAGTGTGGAAAATCAGACCTTACATACATATATACATACCATTTGTCAATTCATCGACAATAATCAACAAGTATATAAGTATGTTACATTACCAACTCAAATGTACTAGATTTACAGGGTTAATCAGAAAGAGTGATTTGAAAAGGACGTGATCCCCATATATGAACAAATTTTACCCGTCCTACTCTCAAAAAATAAAACTCAGCTGTTCTACCCGAAAATCATCACATTCGACATGTTTATGGAACAATTTATTTATTAATATTTATAAGAAGAATTGAAACTTGGCTTCGTAGTAAAACTGACTCATAAATATGTGAAACGCCTCCTTTTCAGACATCTACACTCATTAAATCCCGTATAGAAGGCATTGGTCAAAGACACACGGAGAAACTATCTAGTATTAAGGCCTATTACAATACCCTTCATGCGAACTTAGAGAGTTACGATATGAATTATGACAAGGTTGCCATAGAAAATAGCAGTACTATCAATCCCTAAACCGATACTGTGATAAGTTCTACGAACCATCAGTAAAGATTTTATAGAACGAAACAAAAACTGTAAAATGTATACCAAGGTATCTTCTATATTCAGAAGCATATTGTACCTTAGACCTTGTGTATACCTTACGTGGAACTTGGTAAAGAGATACCAAAAAACCAGTCGAAAAAATGTATTATAAATGGAAGATAATAATATATTCATAACTGTGTAATTTGTATGACTTAATTGAACTAATGTGATTTTTTTTCTTAAGAGATGGAAGCAAGCTTTATTTCGAGACATTCACCAATCAGTATTGGAAAAATGGTCTTGAAATACACATAGTGTGAAATTAATATTTTGAAATGTTTCTTATAAGCAGATACCCGAACAGTCTCATGCTTAAACAGTGTTTAGATTTTATAACAAAAAGAATTCAGAAAATGTGCAGCACCAAAGATCGCTTCCAACTCTTCAAGACAAAAACAGTCAATGAATCGTCATTGAAATTACACAATAATGTATATTTTTCGTTTAGTCCGTGTAGTATATTTTCGACTGTATTTGTGTCAAATAAGAGAGATTTTTCAACATGTATCTTTGACCTATCAGGTGCTAAATTACTTAAGTGAATACATTTTGCATCTAGTGCCTAGCGCGGTGGAATTTACAATTTAGAATCTAGCTAGCATTAAATTACACGTACAAATTGTGTACTTTTAGCTATACCTAAGAAAGACCTATAAATTTAGCCTGTTTCGTCATCGTCAAACATTTGGAAATGATGCTATAATCTGAAATAATATTCTAAAGAAGGATTAAAAGTTAATATATGAATGCTTAAAATGTGCATACATACAATCGCCCCGGACTTATATTCTCGTTTTCGTCAATAATAAGAACTAAGATATCGTTTATGTCAGTATAAAATAGGTCAATTCGTTGAAGAGCTCTAGGTTTCTTCACAGGCACACAGATCTCAAACTTTTTTTTATGAGTGACGGGATGAACCAGGCGCCTAATTGTGAGCAACTCTATTCCCCATAACAGCATAGCGCTTTCCAGCGATTAAGGAGAATGTTAAGTGGCCCTGCGCCTTCTGCGATAGCCCGAAATTCGGTAAAGAGGTAATTTGAACCAAACTGCCATTCTCTTTTAAAACTAATATAATATCCAGAACCATTTATTTTTCTGTTTGTGAACACTTCTTTGTTAAAAGAATATAAAAAGTAGTGCTGTTTAATACTAAAATTCTAAATTATAAGTTCTCAATTCTGAGAGATGAAATAAGAACAGTCCATTTTTTTTACAAATAAAGAGTGACGAGACGAGCATGACACGTGCCTGATGGTAAGCAGCATGCCTGCCACATAACAGCACAGTGACATACAGCTATTGGAACATCAAGAGTCCAAATCATTACCTAGCACTGCACTGCGCTCGTCACCCAGATCAAGATGTTACATCTCTAAGCCCTGTAATTTTCCTGGTAACATTCCCCTTGAAACCGCAACACAGTAATGTTTGTGAAGATATCTACGGCAGTTTGTCTCAAGTAGCCTCTACCGACTACTGAAGTTAGGGCTAGCGTAGAATTGCAGGCGATGCCAATAACGTGAGGAGAATTCCAGGCGTCCGGACCAAGTCGGAAGCATATACTACTATTATTACCTACTAATAGTAGTATATGCTTGAGATATATACCTATATATGAGGGTGACAAAACAGGCGACACATTTCTGCACATTCACAACCACATTACTGATTCTGTATTTTAGATATACTTTCGTTGTGAACATAAGATATTTAAACATTACTATGGAGTGACATGGGAAGATAAAATCTAAGCGGTCAGACAGAACTGCTACAATTAACGAAGGCAGTCGATTAGTTTCGATTAGTTACGGAAATGTTGAAATATCGGAATAGTTGAAAATTTTACTTTGGAGACTAGATGACGATGTCATGATGACATGACATGCGCTTTGCACCAAAATTTAATGGTTATCATTAATTTGAATGGTTATCAATCACATAATTTTTTTCGGGTGACATCAATATTTAATGGGTGACAATTTGTATTGCATGGGTCACGTTTTTAAACTAATATACGTTTTCACTTGACCGCTATCTCGCCTAATGTTAGCAACGATGCGCTATACGACAGGACGAAAGAAACGAACCGTTGAAGAAACCGTTGTACGGATGTTTGGTGGGTAACAACGGCCTGAGATTTTAAATAAACACACGTAGAACTCACGTTTGATATAGTCAGTCCAGTCCGACTCAAGTTTCGATCGCGTCCAGCGACCTTTCTCAAGGCGAGTGCGCGCGCGTGATCGCTGCTTTTTCAGCACTCTAAATCGATCGAAACTTGAGTCTGACTGGACTGACTATATCAAACGTGAGATACCCGTGAATTTATTTAAAATGCGAAATAACCACGTTAGCTTTCATACTAAAACGGCTTGAAAATTATGATGACGAAAAATCAACAAGCGTCCCTTTCATTTACCATAGCAGTTCCGTCTAACCTTGTACATTCAAGACAATACAAGTTCGAATCAATTCACCCTGTACCTTAGGCCATAATTTATTAAAAAATAACTAAGCGATACTCGCCCTTATGGCACTTACCAACTGAGATACAGAACCTATCTAGACACAATAGTGTATTTGACACAGCCCGCGGAAGGACACGAAAACTTTTAACTTAACTATGATAATTTATTTCGATCGAATAATCGAGTGGTCGCATCTCTACATCGCTAGCATATTCTAAACACGTAAGGACTCCAATATAATCGATCTGTCCTTGTCATTTACATTAAATATGACAGAAACAGATTGTTTAAATACGAACATTGCAGAAAGACGTTATTAATAGACAAATATCTTTCCACCAACATTAGAACTACTAAACTATTGGCATAAAAGATTAACAACGAAGGCGTATCGATAACCAATCACTGGTCATGTTTAAGCTACAAGTAGAGTTAGTAAGGTTTTAAATTTTAAATCGAAGCAGGTGGTTCAATCACGTTTGTTTTTATTGTAAATAAAGGAGAATGTTGTATCGTAATGGCCGTTTAAACTACTTAATAGATACCCATGTTGATTTTGGATCACTACTAAACTAGACTTAACAAAACTTATTTGCCTTTTTTATAACATAGAGTGACAAGAGACGTAGACATGCGCCTCCACAGTGCCACAAAGATATTTGAAGATGAAGAGTTAATAAAAGTTAGGTTTTCATTAAATTTTTGTACAAATATGAATACCAGCCATTTTCTATCATCAAACTATGTCAAATTAAGTGAACTAAATTCAAATCAAATCATGCTTCTTATTTCAGTTTACAAAGTTAGTTTAATAACAATAACTACAATAGAAATGTATTTCAAACAAAGTGAATATTATTGTATTAGGTAAGTTTAGTCTAGCAGTTCCAAGATAAATTAATTAAGTCCGCTATTCACAGCTTTCATCGGAACTTATTAACATGTTTAGAATATGTTAGCTCGGTTCATCGAGCGAGTATAGTACTCCGTTACTCAGCACTACTCTCTAATCCAGGGCACAGATTAAAATAATAATCGTTACGTCCACAGACGCGAGCGAAAGACTAGGTTTTATTTGATCTGTACCCACTACTAAGCTAACCGGAAGAAAATGGAATATTAATAATAGGTAGGAAAGAGAACAATGAATTCGATTAGACTCAAAATCGAGATTCACAGGTAATTCTACTGATTTTTTTAATAAGCGTTTGAACTAGGCCACCGCCTAACGCTGTTAATTTAGTATTTCAGATGTAGCGGATGATATCACGTATTTACTAATTAATGATGTAATACAATAACGCTTTTTCACCAGTTGCGTCTGAAATATGTCAAATCATTAACATTGGCGCAGGTTAATCAAAGTTCTTTAACAAATTGAAATACATACCTGCAGTGCAATTAAGAACTATTTTGACAGGTGTTTGCGTTTATCTGATGATTTGAAAACGATTAATTGTGAAAGCTAACAGCTTCCATGTCTAATGAAACTCTACAAGAAATGAAATGGTAGGATTTTCGTTTACTTTGAGAAGAAAAATCGGAGGGAGGAGTTTTACTTTCCAATATTGTTACGCAAGATACGTTGTAGAGAGACACAACATCGCAATCTCGACTTTAAAACCCGAATCAACATTCGTAGTTCCACTGACAGACCGGAATCACTCACTCGTTCGACAAAACCCAAGCGACTCGCTAATAGTCGATAAATAGTAAACCGGCGCATAGGCCGTCAAATCCAGCTTTAGCATCCAAGCATTAGAAAGATCGAATTTATTTTACAATTAAAAAGCCGTGTACGCTAGTGAGAAACTTGTCGAAATTGTCTTGGAAACGGATACGATGGGGTCTGCAGCCGTCGAATAGGACGCCATTTGTTAGGATGCCAAATGCTTCTTCTAGTCTGGGAACGTTTGCTGGGTCATTGGCGGCGTAGGCTTCGATCATTTCTCGGGCTAGGCCTTCTAATAGGGCGGGTTTGAGGCAGGTGAGGGCGTAGATGGCGGCTCCGGCGGCTGGAATGGAGTCTCCTGGCATTTCCATCCTTATAATCAGCATTAAGAGTAGTTCCGCTAGAGTTAGAAGTGATAGAGCGTACGGATTGTTGGCGGCCATGATGTCGGGTTTGTCTGCGAGGCCGGCGATGATGTTGCAGCAAACTGTTGAGACGTCACTTGAGACCGCGGTGAGACCGACGCGTAACGCCGACACTACCATGTTGAAGTCTTCTAACGGGAGGAGTGTGAGCTGGAATAAAATTAGAGAGCTATTGTAATACTGTATTAGAAGACTATAATACTGGTCAGAGGTTTTGAAGCTTGATATGCAATTGATTTTTATTTTAAAAAAACACAAAAATTATTTATTCAAAATACATAAAAAGCAAGTTTTAACCACCCACGCGCTTTATGTTGTTTACAATCGTTGTTTAAGGACAGGAGGCAAGACGTGCCTTACGCAACGCATAGTTGCTTAAGCGAAGCTCTCTTATTGGAAGACGGATTATACGTCAAAAAGCGTTATAATGCTGGTATTAGTCAGTTCGGAGTTTCAATTAAATAAATAAATAAATATTGGTGGACAATCCACACACAACACCATCTGACCCCAAACTAAGCAAAGCTTGTGTGATGGCAGCCAGATAGCTGATATCATACTTATATAGTTTTAAATACATACTTATTATACATAGGAACACCCAGACACAGTGCAAACATTTGAATTCATCACACGAGCTCAAATGTTTGCACTGGGTGGGCCCACGACCCTCGGCTTCGCAGGCAGCGCTACTACCAACTCAGCCACGAGGGCAGTCAAATTACGCGAAATTTACCGATAACACAATAAAAATAAATCTTCATTTGGCCAAAATAAATAAAAATACGGATGCCACCGCGCCATTTCGGTATCGCGATAGTCCGACGCGTTTTGCCCCACGAAGTGATCGGTGTGTATTTTATTGTAATCTACTAAAAAACTATGATGAATGTGCTAAATCTAATATTATGTGTTGTGTTAATTTTGTTAGTAAAAATCGTAATAGTTTTGTCGTTAAATCTTTTTGTCTTTTTTACAACGGGTGTGAAATGCAAACATTGTTTTTCCTGACAGAATAAATTAATTTGGTACATAGAAGTTAATACAATAGTTAAAAGTAAACTACATTTCAAGGGCTTTCTTGTGACATATAAACGTAGGCATATTATTCTGAAAAATACGGTAATTTATTAATTTTTCCACAACTCCTGCGCATTTTGTTTTCCATAAACAATCAAGCCAGCACGTACGCAACATTCCGCAACCGTTATTGAGTTGGCGAACCACATTAGAAGAGTTAACCGACTTAGAAAGAGGAAGAGCGGAACATAAAAGTTAACTACATAAAGGGATGTTTAAGCAGTGATTTATACATTTACTCCACAGACATTTTTTACAAATAGTTCTTTGTTTGACACAAAACCTTTTAAAAATTGATTCATACAAACTGGCCTTTTCGAGAGGCATGTAATTTGTTTGGCAATACAATTTCTTCTTGGTCTCTAGTTCAAATAATTCATAAAAAATAGTCAAATGATTAAAATCTTCTTATTTTGATTTCTAGCTTCTATTCGGTTGTATGACCATAATTGCGTTTTTAAGTCAAAACATCTTTTGGCGTACCACAAACAGATTTTTCGTGGGCTGTGAATTGAATTCTAGCGTCACGCTCGGGAATGATAAGAAATCATCGGGTAAACTCGGGACCATGGCCATTGGCCATCAAAAATGTGTCAACATTTCCCATTGGCCGACGCATTTTTAGATGGCCCCGCCCTCCGGTTTGACCCACGTAGTTTCCAAAGTAAGCTATAAAATTCTGAGTTATAAATTTTCACTTCTATCGGCAGTTCCTATGAAGGCCATTTTGTATGTTGTGTATTGTGAGATCTATGTTACCTGATTGGCGCGCTCCAACACTCGTATCATCTTGTAGGTCTGTCCGGCGAGGGTGGGCAGCGCGAGGAGAGGCGGCGTGATGAGCGGCAGCAGCGCTCGCAGGCCGCGCGACACGCAGTTACTGCACGCTCGCTCCTCCGACAGCCGGGACACGTTGCTTATTATCTCCATTAACGCTATTATATCCTGCGAAAGATACGATATAACTGCGATATATAGATAAATAAACTATTTATTTGTTTGAACGCTAGGATCTCGGGAACTACTGGTCCGAATTGAAAGACTATTTTTCTGTTGGAAGCCTATAGGGTGGGTATATATGACATTACGTTACTATCAATAGGAGCGAATCATGAGTGAAGAATGTAATGAAAACGGGAAAAAATATTCCTTTCTGGGACCTTTCGTTGCGTGCGTTGACATGCGCTGAAGTCCATGACAGCATGTGTCTATCTTTTAAGGTTGCGTGTTTAAAACTTTTTTATATCTTCTAGAATAAATAGCAAAATACTGTGTCAATCCCCTATAGTAGGGAAGGTAAGGTAGTATAAAACAAGATATCAAGATAAAAGCGCAAATATTCTAACATAAAATATAGACAAAGTCAATTTCATATGTTTGATTCGCTTGAACGTCATACTTTTGAGGAATACAAATACTATTTCTATTAAAAAAAATAACAATTATCAAAATTAATTTAGTTTGATCCAACCATGGTGATTTAAAAAAATATATTTTCGTTAGAAAGTTATCCTTCTTTTGTAGTCATCTCGAAAATTGCAATTGCAAATTGGTCTTACGAAATTCTATTATTGTATAAAAAACAGACTGACCTCATAAGCTTCCTCTTCGGCGTCCTGAGGGATACAGGATATTTTTCCAGAGTTCCAACGCTGATAAATGTCAAACGTGTTTTGGCAGATATCCAGAAACCTAGAACGAATATACATTAAACTTAAAATTTTAAAGAAAACCTATGCATTTGCTCCATATGCTTAGGTCATACATATGTTTGTAAGTAAAGCAAATACCCATTAGTATTCCTACAGCAGTTAACACAAGAACAAAATTAAAATGTTTGATTAACCCCCGACTACCTCGGATTTGTTATCTGTACAACATTCTACTAGCCAAGCCCTTTCATTTGATACCCATATTAAGGGAGTTGTGAAAAAACAAATGTATTTCGCCATTTTGTGGATGCGGCCATCTTAGATTTGAAATTTGTCATAGTGCAATGTATTCTACTAGTCAAGCCCTTTCGTTTGATACCCATATTGAGGTAGTAGTGAAAATAATAATTGAATTCGCAATTTTGTGGTGGCGGCCATCTTGGATTTGATTTTTTTATAGTGTATAATATTCTACTAGTCAAGCCCTTTCATTTGATACCCATATTGAGGTAAGTTGTGAAGAAATATTTTGTGCGCCATTTTGTGGAGGCGGCCATCTTGAATTGATATTAACCAAACATAGCTAAGAACATCCGCACGGATATTAACTTTTAAATAAAAAAACTGCATCGAAATTGGCCCATCCGTTTGAGCTCTACGGTGCCACAGACAGACACACACAGACAGACAGACAGACAGACAGATAGACAGACAGACAGACATCGACGTCAAACTTATAACACCCCTTTTTTGGTCGGTGGTTAAAAATGGAGTTTATTTAAAAAACCGATATTGTTGAAACATAACTAAGGGCACTCCCAATTGTTCACCTTTCAAACATAAAAAACAAAATCCGTTCATCGGCTCGGGAGCTGCGATGCGAGACAGACAGACACACACACAAACAGACACGCCGAACTTGTAACACTTCGTCGTTTTAGCGTCGGGGTTCAATAATCCAAAATATAAATGTGGTAACGATGTATATAGTATATTCTGACATAAAGTGGGGCCTTTTTTGAAGACTCCATATGAATAAAGAATAGCTGATTTTACTTCATAACTCTTGAGGATTGCTAGTTTCCTGGTCCTGGAAACCCAAGCAAGAAGTTAATAATACTTTACGAATACTCGTACTTCCTCTCTTTCTAAGAAGCCTGACTTCAACCATGGAGTAGCTGCCATCTTCAACGCAGGAAACATTAAACCGAAGTTACGTGGTTACAATGTTTACTAAGATGTTGATTAGCTAACGTCTCAGTGTAAGTCACTTTTCGTGTGCGCGTGCGCATCGTAAAAATGTACTCACATTCTTTTTCCTTATTGCGCCAAAAGTAGTAATTCAATAAATAAGTAAAGTCCTACTACGAAGTTAACTGCCACGACGGGGAGAATCGTTGCATCCAAAGCGGAGATTCTTTCGGAAGTGGAAGAAATTTACAGCCAGCTGTACGCATCGCATGCTCGTCATCTCCCCCAAAATGAGGACAAAAGAGCCACTCTTACTCGCCACTATACCCGAACTGCAGGAAATAAGTCTAAACGAAATCGTGATGACTCTTGGGCAACTTAAAAATGGACAAGCCGCGGTAATTTCCCCGAAATTGTTTTCAAACGCACTAGAGGATATGTTTAAGACGCTGGATTGGTTTGGACATGGCCTAAATATCAATGGCGAGCACATCTCTCACCTACGATTTCCGGACGACATCGTCATTATGGCAGAGTCGCTGGAGGATATGCAGTGGATCCCGTACAGCCTGGCTAACTTAACCCATCGGACTCCGGATGAATTTGGACAAGACCAAAGTCATGTGGAACGAGTTCGTTGCTCCAGGACTGATTGCCGTAAGTGGAACCACTCGAATTAGGTAGATGTAGCTTTGAGGGTTAGGCCATGGGAGGAATCCAGTTGGGCTGGGCGGCATTTGGGAAACTTCGTTGAGCCTTCTCATCACCCATGTCACAAAGTCTCAAAACAAAAGTGTACAACCAGTGCGTCCTATCCGTAATGAGCTACAACGCTGAAACGTGGACACTGACAGTCAAAATGGTCGGAAAGCTCAAAGTCACTCAGCGAGCTAAGGAGAGAGGTATGCTTGGGATTTCTAGGAGGGATTGCATCCGCAATGAAGTGATTCGTCAGAGAACTAAAGTCACTTAGCTCAGCGTATTAGAAAACTGAAGTGGCAATGGGCCGGTCATATTTGTCGCAGAACCGATAACTACCAACCGTTAACTTGTAGAGACCGCGCATCGGTAAACGTAGTGTAAGACACCCTGAGACTAGATATAGTGACGATATACGGAAGACAGAAGGCAGCGGGTGGAAAACATAAAACTGAGAATTGGGCGGAGTGGCGAGCCAGAGGTGAGGCTTATGCCCAGCAGTGAACTAAGATAGGGTGATAACGATGCTGATGAATTAATTGATAACCGACTAATATTATGTTATGAACAATAAATGAAACCAATCTTACTCATTGATATAGTCCGGTTCGGCCGAGGCCAGTATGATGAGTTTCCTAGCGGAGCGGTCGAGGAGTTGCAGCGCCGGGAGAACCACGCCAGGGTAGTTGTGGAACCGGCCCACGATGGTCGGGACCTTTTTCAGAGCCTCCATGAGGCACACCAGAAAGCTATTTGATCCACTCTGGAATTTAAAAATTATGATTTGTGATAAGCAGCCTACTAAATGTTCTATTTAGTAACATGTGCTGCTGGGACTTAGGGTATTCTCTCGCAAGGATAAAGGCCATAATCTATATCTACCACGCTGGCCCAGTGGGGGTTGTTGGATGACTAGTGGTGGTGGGAATCGAATCAGGAGCTCCGGGTCGCCAGTTCGCGGTCGGAAAACACGAGGCCTCGATCATCAATTGTTTCTCGTGAAATCGAACCATTTCGTACGAGCCTTTAGGAAGGTCTTTCGGGAAACGACAACGCAGTTTCAAGTTATTCGACCTTCGTTGTAAGTAAATTGAAAGCTTGTTTTTCTCCTAGCTTACCTAGCTCTCGAGGAACCCCTCAGAGACGCCGATGTAGCAGTCGAGAACGTCCGCGAGCATGCTCCGCGCGGGCTCCGAGTCTGAGCTGATCTCCAACAAGCTAGCCAGCTTCTGCTACATTCGGACCATGCGATTGTGCTCTACGATTTTGAACTGTATATCCCGATGTTAAGGTCGATCCTGAATTGTTTTCCAAGATGATGAGCCGCTTCATCAAAGTCTCTAGGAACGTCTGCCGCGAACCAACGAAGCATTATCAAGCCACTTTGGGCTTTGCTGCCATTATAGTTAAAACTTGTTTTCTCCTTCACCTTCCGCAACCGACGACGCATTAACAAGCTACTTTGGGCTTTGCTACCAATATAGTTAAAGTTTATTTTCCTTACTTCGAGGAACCCCTCGGCGACGCCGATGTAGCAGTCGAGCACGTCCGCGAGCATGCTCCGCGCGGGCTCCGAGTCCGAGCTCATCTCCAACAAGCTGACCAGCTTCTGCTGCATTCGGACCATGCGATTGTGCTCTACGATTTTGAACTGTATATCCCGATGTTAAGGTCGATCCTGAATTGTTTTCCAAGATGATGAGCCGCTTCATCAAAGTCTCTAGGAACGTCTGCCGCGAACCAACGAAGCATTATCAAGCCACTTTGGGCTTTGCTGCCATTATAGTTAAAACTTGTTTTCTCCTTCACCTTCCGCAACCGACGACGCATTAACAAGCTACTTTGGGCTTTGCTACCAATATAGTTAAAGTTTATTTTCCTTACTTCGAGGAACCCCTCGGCGACGCCGATGTAGCAGTCGAGCACGTCCGCGAGCATGCTCCGCGCGGGCTCCGAGTCCGAGCTCATCTCCAACAAGCTGACCAGCTTCTGCTGTAGTCGGACCACGTTCTCCACCAGTAGAACCCTTACGGGACCTGTGGAACCGAGCTACAATAGGCATGATGACTAAAAAAACTAATACTTAATAATGTATGTATTATAAAATTTTAATAATTATTTTTTTTATTTTAACTTACTTTATGATCATTCAATGCTGGATGGGCAAGTCCATTTTAAAAGTACGAAATTATAAGAAAATGTATTTGCCATCGGATAACCCATTTAATTTAAAGTGACTTGTTATGAAACTAGTTTCCTAAACGCAATATTTAATATAATTAACATACAAAATTTACGCGCGACGCACAGAAAATTCATCTCACACTGACGTCGAACGCTTCAGCAGTGCTTTTGCATGAAGCGTTTTTGGGAGACTCTAAAATTATGAATTCAAAATCGTGATATCACGGGAAGTTTTTAAGATAACAAAGTCATTCTTTCACCTATGGTTAAGTTATTAAGAAGCCTTCAGAAGATGGCACATTAAATAAAAAATGAGTCGTCATGCCTATTGGTATTCTAAGGGTCTAAGTGAAATTAGTTTACCATCAGTGTCTCTGGCGACGATAGCGAATGCTCTATGCAGCTCTTTCCTCTGCGGCCCCGGCAAGTTGTTCCCAGACTGTTCCCACCTCACGAGCTGGAGGAACTCGTCGTTGCCTGATATGGCGCTGGTCCTGCTGTAAACAAGTTTACTAGATCAGCTTTTTAAAATAAAATACATAAATCTATACTAATCTATACTAATATTATAAAGCTGAAGAGTTTGTTTGTTTGTTTGAACGCTAGGATCTCGGGAAGTGCTGGTCCGAATTGAAAGATTCTTTTTCTATTGGATAGTCCATTTATCGAGGAAGGCTATAGGCTATAGAAAATAACGCTACTATTAACAGAAGCGGAGCATAAATCAAGAATGTAACAAAATCGGGAAAAAATATTCCTTTCTGAGAGTTTTCGTACGTTTCGTGCTTTGACATGACACATGACAGCGTGTGTCAAGATTGCGTTATTGAATATCACAGATTACATACCTCTTGAATATAAAACCTTTGCTAATCTCCGAGTTGGTACGACCAATTTCTGACAGGTGGCGTAGCAGGTAGCTGAAGAGGTGAAGCGATGAGAAGCGATATTCTCAGGAAAGACTGAACTAATTTCTAAAAATTTTTCACCATTGGATATGTGCGGGATCTCGATGAGTGCTATATATGTTCCACGGGCGAAGCCGGGGCGGTAGTAGTAGTAGTAGCGCTCCGCTCAGGCTCTGTGGGCGGGCTGTTTCCGCAACTCGACGTCTTGGTGCGCCTGTTTTGCGTGTGGGGAAGTGGGCTTCACTCCCGCCAACCCAACTCCAACAGAAAGCCTAGCAGCTTCTTAACGTTGCCGCATGCTTCACGGAGCGTCCCCGGTGTGCCCAGGAACTTCGCTCGATGCGCCGCCACTCCTGTGCACTCCATGAGCACATGAGCGGCCGTTTCTTCAGCCTCAAGGCAAGCTCTGCAAAGAGGACTGTCGGTAATACCTAGTGTGAATAGGTGTTTATTGTACAAACCGTGACCTGTCAGTGCGCCCGTGACCAGTCGCAACTGTTGACGATTCAGGCTTAGCAGCTGCCGGGTGTACCGTGAGTTACGGCCCCCCATTGCCGCTCTGGACTGACTACAGTCCGACCTCTTGGTCCAGTTGTCGTTATGTTCTTTCAGTGACCCTCTCGCAGCCATTTCCGAACCTGCGACAGTGGGAGCGGGACAATCGGTTCAGGGCCCTGAACCTGTTCCGCTGATGCCCTCCTCGCCAGTTCGTCCGCCGCGTCGTTACCTCTCGATCCGCTATGGCCTTTAATCCATTGGAGAACGATTTGATTGTGTTCACAAACCTCCGTTAGAGACTTGTGGCATTCAAGGACTAGTCCCGAAGCGATGGTGTTGCTCTTTAGGGCATGTAGGACCGCCGCGCTGTCAGAGAGTATGCGGATGTTATAACCTTGCACCCTTCTGTCGGTGATTATGGTAGCAGCCCTCGTGATGCCCACGCATTCTGCCTGAAAGACGGAGTTGTGGGCCCCGAGAGATGTGTGGTACCTGATATTTAAGTCTTCCGAGAAGGTGCCGGATCCAACGCCCTCGTTGGTTCTCGAACCATCGGTGAAGACCATCAACTCGGTGGAGCTATGATCCCCGGAGGAGGCTCCACGAGTTCAATTTTGTATTTCTTATCAAATACATACTGTTTGGGTATACTATCACTTATCGCCAGCAGCATGGGTTGATGCTTCAGATTGTCTTGAAGGACTCGCGTGTGAGGAATACCTGTGTCGTGCCAGAGACCAAGAGTCCGTAGTCTTATTGCAGACATCGCCGCCTCCTGCTGCACGTGTGAATGGAGAGGAGGCAGATCCAGCATTATCTCCAGGGCTGCCGTTGGTGTCGTGCACATACCGCTGGTAGTCGCCAGACATGCCAACCTCTGGAATTGCTGCAGCTTCGCGATGGTTGTAGCCAGTGTCGTCCTGGTCCACCAGACCAGAGCCCCGTAGGTGATTATTGGCCTGATCACTGTGGTATAAAGCCATAGGGTGACCTTTGGGTTAAGTCCCCATGTCTTACCTATCATTCTACGACATTGATAGAAGGTGATACAGGCCTTGTTGATCTTGTTCTCTATGTGCTTGTTCCAGTTCAGTTTGCTGTCGAGGATCATCCCTAGATACTTTACCTCGTCAGACAGCTGTAGCGTCACGCCATACAGACCTGGTAGTGTGTACAAGCCCAGAGAGCGTTTGAGTGTGAACATGACCAGTTCCGTCTTTGACGGGTTCACTGTTAAATCGGAGTCCGTACACCATTTCTCTACTAGTCTTAGAGCCGCGTGCATCAGGTCACAAGCGGTGCTGGCGTGGATACTAGTTATAAGTATTGCTATATCGTCCGCGTAGCCTATCGTGTAGAAGCGCTGCGCGTTCAATACCTCGATTAAACAAGAAGCCGGGGCGGACATCTAGTAAGGATATATAGGAAGAGGTTTGGCCACTACAGGGGTATAGCGTTATTGCCAACAGCATACAAGATTCTGTCGCATGTGTTGCTAAAAAGGCTGGAACCCTACGCTGAGGAAATATTAGGCGATTAACAGTGTGGGTTTCGGCGCAACCGTAGTACAGTCATTCAGATATTTTTACTCGGGCAGCTTATGGAGAAAAAGTGGGAGTATGCTAAGAGTATACATTCACTATTTGTAGATTTTGCTAAGGCATATATTATGATAATGTAGACCGACAAGCTCTATATATGTAAGTCATATTACTTATATTTATATAATACTCAATAAATTAGCACGAGAAGTACATATAACATACAAGGTTACTGGTACTCGTCCTGCATCCATTTAACGGCATGTTCTGTATTAAACAAACAACTCTTGTTCCACAAGTTTTGTTGAAACTCAATTCATATACTAAAAACAATTTGGTTTTGTTGTCCTCTCTAGCGCTGTTTAGCTCTATTGGCTCATCATTTATCGCGTATTAAAAAGCGCGCACGCGCTCATTACTAATAGTTCGATGTTTTTAAACTGGGCAAGTACACTAATTTTATTGTGTATTGGAAGAAAACGGATTTGGTGGCACAATATTGGAAAGGCTTATGTCCAGCAGTGGACGAACATGGGCTGACGATGATGATGATGATGATTGGAAGAAAAATATAAGATTTTTTAAGTTTTTTTTGGAGTAAAATTGGACATATTTAAGGTACCTACCATGCCCTTAAAAGGATGCAGACTGATTCCCAATAACCCTGTAGCCAGCAGGTCTACTACGAAGTCCGATAAACGATATATCGGCCGAAGTTATGGACGTTACATACCACGAAACACAATCGGTCGGTTGATGACACAAAAACTGTCAAATCAGCGTCGGTCGGAATGAACGAAACACCCGATCAGATCAACCGACTGATTGTGTTTCGTGGTAAGAAACGTCCATAACTTCGGCCGATATATCGTTTATCGGTCTTCGTAGTAGACCTGCAGGTACCAACACCATCTGGCCCTAAACTATGCTAAACTTGTACTATGGAAGCCAGATAGCTGATATTATACTTATTATATAGTGTAAATACACACTTACATTGATTTTAGTAATGGTAGGACTCTTGGCAGAGCTGCCTGGGGAACTACCACACCTTTGCCAGTTATTCTAACGCTAGGCAGTAACGTACAAACATTACTTGTTCCGGTTTGAAGGGCAATGTTTCCAGAGAAAATACAGGGCTTAGAGACATAACGTCCCAGCTCTCTGGCTGACGAGCGCAGTGCAGTGCTAGTTAATTTCCTATAGTACTATTCATTGTTCCCATAGCTGCGTGTTACTGTGTTGTTATGTGGCAGGCATGTTGCTTACCATCAGGCACATGCCCTGGTCGTCTCTCACTCTTTATTAAAAAAAAAAAAAAATAATTAAAAAGTATAGAAATATATACGTACATTCTTCTCCTGTGCACGAGCGTAGTGAGCAGCTGTAGCGCGTGATCGGCAGCTTGCGGCTGTGTGTGTAAGTGGCGTAGGCACGCACACACGCGTGAGATCAGCCGCGACACCGCCCACGGCACGCCCGGTGACGTTCGACCGAAGGCGCTTGAGAGTACGCATGACATCTGAGTAAAGAAATATTAATATGTAGTTAGAAACTATAGACAAGCTATAGCTACGTGACATAGGCGAAATTGTGAGGCTAAACCAGAATATGCATAGAAACACCCAGACACAGCACAAATATTTGTTTTTATCACACAAATATTAACACTGTGTGGGAACCCACGACCCACGGCTTCGCAGGCTGACTTATTATCAACTAAGCCACAAGACCAATCAAAAATATGGTTTGTGTTTTATAGGATATCATTTTATGATACAACTTTAAATGAAGACATTTTCATTAAAAAAAAATTGTTTTATTCATCATCATCAACAACAACCCACTAAATGTTCCCACTGCTGGGACTCGGGCCTTCTCTCGCAAGGAGATAGTTAATGCCATAATCCACCACCATGTTTCATTAATTTATTATATTAATTTAATTTAATAACATAAATTTTGCATGTGTCATGTTTATGTGTCCTTGACTACAGATGTTTCACATCAATAATTTCGAATAATTGACACGTCAATAACGCCAGTTTTGAATGATAATAATCATATCAATGACGGCATTCTAACGAATGATAGTATCCTATAGTCACCATTCACCTCAGTATACTCGTCAGAATCGATCATCAGGTAGGAGTTGGCCCATATCTTCAGCAGCCAGGATATAGTGGCGGACAGTTCCGGACTAAACATGCAGCCGAGGCCAGCGTCCAACGCTACGCACTCCCACAGGCTGATACGAAACACCTCTCCGAGAATTCTAGAAACAAAATAACCTTAGTAGACGTCTTCTTCTTTTTTCTTTTCTTAACTACTTTGGTGGTATATACCTTCCTTAATTTTGTAAAAAAAATGTCGATTTGGTTTTAACAAGTCTAAGATACGTTCATACATCCCGTAAATCAAAATAAGGCGTAATTATTACTACGAGTCTATGCAGTGGCGGTCATACTACTTAATTTTTATATTTTTAACCTCCGACCAAAAAAAGGGGTGTTATAAGTTTGACGTCGATGTCTGTCTGTCTGTGTGTGTGTCTGTCTGTGGCACCGTAGAGCTCAAACGGTTGGGCCGATTTCGATGCGGTTTTTTTTATTTGAAAGTTAATATCCGTGCGGATGTTCTTAGCTATGTTTGGTTAATATCGATTCAAGATGGCCGCCGCCACAAAATGACGGACTAAATATTTCTTCACAACCTACCTCAATATGGATATCAAATGAAACTTGACAAGAAAGCTTGACTGTAGAATACTATACACTATAAAAAAAATTCAAATGCAAGATGGCCGCCACCATAAAATGGCGAATAATATTATTTTTTTCACTACTACCTCAGTATGGGTATTAAACGAAAGGGCTTGACTAGTAGAATACTTTGCACTATGACAAATTTCAAATCCAAGATGGCCGCTTCCACAAAATGGCGAAATGCATTTCTTTTTTTCACAACTCCCTTAATATTGGTATCAAATGAAAGGGCTTGTCTAGTTGTTGTTGTTGTACAGATAACAAATCTGAGGTAGTCGGGGGTTAACCAAAATTTTTAATTTTGTTCTTGTTTGTTTTTTTTAAACATGTGCCTTATTGTAAGCAACTTGCTTGACACATAACAGCACAGTGACACGCAGTAATTAAGTGAATGCTACTTCCATGACATTACATGATATTGTATTCTAGTCTATGACTATCATTCGATTTGTAGACACTAAGAACAGCTAAAGGCGTTTTTTTTTTATTTTTATGAGAAAAAAGTGATACCTTATACCTTACCTTATTATTGGATCGATATTCCCCGGATTACTGTTGCTGCCCGTCAAATATGAGAGAGATAACTCAACATTGGCATTTTCAGCGATACTGTGGTGGATGATTTCCGTGGGGATCATTACAGTTTCACCTTCTGTACAGTCGATTGCTAGGAAATGACCTGAAAAAAGTATTTATGGTATAAATTATTAATTTAGCTTTTTTGCACTATCATCCTAGATTATGAGCCCTTGAAAACACTCAGTAAATTTTTGGACAAAAATCTTATTAAATTTTTGATAATATTCGAGTCGAGTGTTTTTCATGACAGTTTTTCAGGATGTAGTGCAAATATGTCTAAAAATTAAATACAACAGATAGACATATAGACAAATTTAATTGTGACGGTAGATTACCTGTTATCATTAGAATCCAATGGAGATCTTCAAATAACGACCCTAGTTCCAATCCGCTGCCTAGCTGCAATTTTCCCATGTGCATTTGGTGAAGCTGGGTTTCCAATCTAAACAAAGAAAACATCGATGTATTATTATCATCGTCATTTATTAACTAATAGGAAGTATTTATAATAACGATTGTATGATAAGCATTATAAATAACATTTTTTTATTTTTAAAAAGACCAGGTATACGTTGTCCAAGTTTTAATAGTTCCGATAGTTTAACGTGACGTCATAACAAAACATTGATAGATGCGGCGCAAGCGTACAATGAACGTAACGGGACACTTTTCGTACATGCAGCCGCCGTTCATCGATTTATTAGACGGTGTCACGTCAAAATAGTTACCACTCCAACAACAATTACCCATATAATATGAAACAAGTGGTTGAAGTCGAAATAGATTAAAGGGTTATCACTCCTGCACAAAACACTCATATTTCTCTGGTTTGATAGATAAATAGAAACTGTTTATAGTCCACAACCTAAAAAAACAAAAAGAATACATTCTAAGGGTAGTGTTCACGCAAATGACATTATCGTTTAGCGACCTTATCACTAAAAGCGATCTCTTGCAACAACCGAAAGATTGAATGAGCTGGTTGAAGTTTAAGTAGAAAAAGTAATCTCTCACTGTTTGCTCCTATCCCGTAGCAGCGTAAATAGCACATGTGAACAATGCGCGGGCGCCTTCCTGGCGATGGCTCCTATGGTCAGCAGGTTGTGGCTATGGAGCTTCCTTTCATCCTCCTCATAATCATCTCTAATGTCCTCGTCAGGTTTCTCTGCACATCTGAAAAAACATCACTTCACTATCCTATACTAACTTTATAAAGCTGAGGAGTTTGTTTGTTTGAACGCAGTAATCTCAGGATCTGTTAGATATAGTATAAGCCACTAAATGTTCCACTGCTTGGAGAGTCAAGGCCATGTCGCTGGCCCAAAGCGTATTGGTGGATGTCGCATGACCTCGAAAGATTGTAGGTACATATCGGTTTCTTCGCAATATTTTCCTTCACCGTTTTTAAGTCAGCTGCATGACTTCGAAACGACAGTGGTGCTCGTGGTATTCGAATCAAGAGTTCCGGATCGGCAGTTGCTGGTTTCCCGACTAGACCGGTTTTAACTTCTTAAAGCAAAGACAATTTATTTTTCATCCCACCACCTCAGAAAGAGTACTTTTGCTCCTCGATATCAGGCGCCAAAAGTAGTTTTTACCCTCTAGAGAGTAAAGTAAATTTGAATTTAGAACATCGTGCGCACTAAGTTTTTGAATTCAAACCATAATTAAACCTGTTTATTTCTACTTTCTTGGTGCCAAATTCATCATACATTCTTTTTATTTGTTAAAAACGCAGATTCGGAACCTGGTAAGGCTAGCTGGCCTTGGCTAATTTCTCTGGAAACATTGCCTTCAAACTGGAAAATAGTAATCACTGATAGGCGGTAAAACAACAGACAAAAGTGTGGTCCCCAGGCGGACTCTGCAAAGAGTCCTACAACTAACTATTGTGATCATTTTGATATAAATAAAAGTGAAGTAAGTATGAATAAATTAAAGTAAATTTACCTTGTACCATCCGGCGGTGCTAGTCTGCATTGTAAATAAGTATTGAATATTTCTATACAGGGATTCAGTAGAGTTTCATTAGAGTAACCATCGGTCTCATTCACTACTGAGCTCCATGTGTGTAGGAACTTGTTTAATGACTCTCTCCACACTGTGTCTTCATCAACCTAAAAAAATGTTTAAAATAAGGCGAAATGACGACCACATTTACTCTATTAGTAAAAGATTCTCATCTTTTAATAAGACATTATTTGCAGCAAATCGAAATGTCTACGTATTTGGCAATTAATCTTCGAATTTGTTTCATTTGAACATACCATTACTACGAATATTCGTATTCTTACGAGTATTCAAGAACGTAGTCAACTTTGTAGTGGTGTAAAATCTGTCTAAAACTGATACATTGATGTAATTAAACAAATTTGTAGTGGAAATTATTTGTTAAGCCCCCTCTCTAAGATTCATCTGATATCATTAATTGGATAAATAATTGGACTATTTATTTTAATTAGGAAACAAATATGTACATACACTTTCTTCCACAATGGAACCTCTAATACAATGACATGTCAATGTGGTCAATGTCTGCAAAAACGCTGGAGGTAAAGCTGCTATCATAGCTGGGCGGAAGAACTGGATCAGTCTCCTATAAATGTCACCAATCCCCAAAAACTCCTTATCACAAGGCTCGATATAAGTCATCGCATTCATAAAACTATTAACATAATTATCTAAATATTGCTTCTTAAGGTTATCCGCTAATCCACTGAGGCTGGCTAACTGTACCAGGCAAGTAAGAGACGTGTTTATCAGGTCAGGATTAGTTCTGACGTAAACGTGGATTTCGAAGAATAGCTGTAGTAATTCTGGCTGCATTATTGTGTCCACCCAGCTTAAATTTAGCCTCAATGCCGGGGCTGAATCACTCTCGTGTATAGCTTCGAACGCGCCAATCAATCTCTTAGACAATAATGTTGATACATGACTCCAGCACAAGACTGATTCAACGATAGTTAACAACTGTTTGGTCAGCAATGCCTGCTCACCCTCTGGTCGGTGACCTGACCTCACTATCTGCTCCAATACGCTCACAGCAAATCTAAATATCCGTTTCAAATCTGATGCCTCGAAAGATTTCTTCAATCTAAAATGAACCTCCCACATTAAGCCGACATCAGCAGATTTCACAGTGATAGCATATTCTTGCATGATGGCAAGAATCAGGGAGCAGGCTAACTTCTGTTGGTTGATTGGGGAGCTGAGGATGAGTTTTTCTAATTCGCCAAGTAAGGCTTTTCGTTCACGTCCATTGTCATCAATACTTCCCCTTTTGACAATTATTGCTATTGTCTGAAAAAACATTGAAAAATCATTTCATTACATTTTTGTAAGCTTTGTGTTTATTTAACTAAATGTGTATAATAATGGGGATAATGTTCGAATTAACGATTGAGATGTCATGATAGGCCATGGGCAATAATCCCACCTGTATCCCTAAGAATTTTGCCATGTAAGTACAGATTTATAAATTTATTATCACTAGTGTCTTTTATGATGACATAATGGTGAGGAAACCGGCCTGCTACAAGACATATTTCGAGGACAAGCATCATCTGGCCACCCGCACTTGGTCAGCATGGTGGCTAAATGACCTTGACTGTCGCCTTGTTAGTGGAGGCTTCATGTACCAGCACTTCGAAGCATCAAACTTATAACACCCCTTTTTGGTCGGTGGTTAAAAATGGACTACTAACGAAGTGTAATATATAAATATTTGTCATACATAAATACGATTTTTATACTACATATTATAAGTTTATTAGACAACTAGCTTTTACCCGCGACTTCGTCCGCGCCACATATTTATTAA
The DNA here is from genome assembly GCA_017562165.1 of Ectropis grisescens. Classification (NCBI taxonomy): domain Eukaryota; kingdom Metazoa; phylum Arthropoda; class Insecta; order Lepidoptera; family Geometridae; genus Ectropis; species Ectropis grisescens. The sequence continues at coordinate 16,746,900 of CM029789.1, read as the reverse complement.
AGTAATTGAGGCAGTACCTACTCGTATGTCTACTACCATACAAATTCACGTTTCCTAATCAAAATCGGTCTAAGTCAAAGTTTTATATTTATTAATAAATGTACAATTTACATGACAAATTACAAAGAAACTATGTTCTCAAAAAATTAATCAAAAACAGACTTTAATTTAAAATCATATTGGGACGTTCCACCAATTTTATTAGAGTATATTAGTAGATATTAGTAGATATATCGACTGATTACATGAACGCAAATTTTAGTTTGTTGTTCATATTTCAAAAACCGCCGCACTGATTGCGATAAAATTTATATGACCACCTCTGAACTATAATCTACCAACCAAAAAAATAACCATCTAAATTGATTCACAATTGGAAATACAACTGGATTGATAACCTCCTCCTTTTTTGAAGTCGGTTAAAAATAGCTTACAAAGAGTGCAAAGATCCTTCCATGCACACTTTTACTCCTCATTTCCACTCTTTTCAACTCTTTTTCTGTGATAAAAAGTCGCCGTTGACCTTTCCTAAGTCTAGGTAGTCTATCTGTGCACCAAATTGTAACAAACTCTTTAAGTGGCTTAGGCGTTAGGCGGTAACGGACAGAGAGAGTTACTTTCATATATATAATTTCGTATTAGAATTGAAAACAGGTTTTCCTGATCATTTTATAGGATGCAGTTGTAAAAGATTACCGAAAAGTAATACGTTTACTCCTCCAAAAAACTCATTTTCGCAGTTCTTAATTTGCCTTAATCGAGCGTCCATCATGCATAACATTTGATAAGACACCATGGAAATCTCGTCGACTATCAAAAATTCTGTCTGATACGCCATTTAGTGGCTGCGCCCATCTTAAATATTGAGGTTGTATAGTGCACTGTATTCTTCTTATCAAGCCCTTTTATTTGATACCCATGTTGATGGGGTTCATAAAACCTAAGTTATCCGCCATTGTGTAGAGGCCGCCATCTTGGATTTTAATTTTATATAATACATTGTATTGTACTGGTTGAGCACTTTCATTTGATACCCATATTGATGGGATTGATAAAACCTACGTTATCCGCCATTGTGTAGCGGCCGCCATCTTGGATTTCAATTTTTTATAGTATATTGTATTCTGCTTGTTGAGCCCTTTCATTTGATACCCATATTGATGAGATTGATAAAACCTACGTTATCCGCCATTTTGTAGCGGCCGCCATCTTGGATTTCAATTTTTTATAGTATATTGTATTCTGCTTGTTGAGCCCTTTCATTTGATACCCATATTGATGGGATTAATAAAACATAAATTATCCGCCATTTTGTAGCGGCGGCCATATGAATATTACGCGGATAATGAATAAACATAATTGTATTGTCATCAAAATCCAAAGTGTATACAAAATTTCAGATTAATCGGTTAACAGGAAGAGGGTGAAATTCGAATTACTTACTAAATTTGACCCAAGAATGAATAATAATAAATAATAAAAAAAAAACCCAATTCCACCCCCGTAGGTACAGTTTGAAACTACAAAACTGCTAAAACATACATTTTATGGTTTCGTGATAAAGTTAAAGTTTCATAGTTCTTCAACAATGACGAAGTTTTCCATATAAACTTTCATCCCTTATTTTAACCCTTTCAACCCTTTTTTCGGAACAAAAAGTAGCCTATGTCCTTTCTCGGATCTATTTTATCTATGTATCAAATTTCATCAAAATCTGTTGGTTGGTTTAGGCGGTAAAGACAGACAGACAGACAGACAGACAGACAGACAGACAGACAGACAGACAGACAGACAGACAGACAGACAGACAGACAGACAGACAGACAGACAGACAGACAGACAGAGTTACTTTCGCATTTATAATATTAGTATGGATGTAGTCTACGAGAGATTGCGGTTATCTAAAAGAAACCGATTCACAGTCGTTTTAAACACACCAAGATTATAATCATCTGGAAAACCCCACTCAGGCAACACATTCCACAGGCTAGACGTTCTTATCACAAAAGTAGGGTCAAACCGGTTTTTCGAGCTGGGAGTAGCCTGGTAGAAAAAAGGGCAAGGTGGTATTAGATCATGTAGATCAGTTGCACACTCTCTGAAATGTATCTGATAAAAACTATAAACTAGCAATCAATACCTGTAATAATTTCTCTCTTAAAAATGGTGGAGTTTCCTTCCTCATGAGATAATTGAGGAGATACTCTCGCAGCGATGATATGTCACTCTGTGTGAGCATATTCCATTCCCTAACTAAGCCAGATTTCAGTAATCCAGCAGCTTCGAACAGTACATAGTCTGAACTGGACTTCTCCAGGAGTTCTCTGCACATTTCGTAAGGGTTCTTGGTATTACGGAATTCCAGGAACACGCTTTCAGCTTGGTGTCGCTGCTCTGATGTCACCATGTTAGGTGGAGCCTGCAAGAAACATTGAAAATGTATTTTGATTTTTATGTAGATGGAAAAAACACTAAAGAGATTAAACTCTAATTACAGTACTTTATTGAAGGAACTTTGCTTAGTTTAAACATGAATAGTACAAGGTTTTCTAAAAATTAAACTTATCTAGATCGATTTATCACCTCCCAAAACTTCACGAATACTATTTATTTCATGAAAATTGTTAAAGCCATTACCGAGTTTAGATTATAATATGCATTTATATTTACAACAATTGCTAGTTTAATGGTTTCAGATATGGTTTTTAATAACTGACAATATAGGTTGTATTAGTATGTGTATTTATTTATATTGTTATTGTTGTTTTTTTTTTCCTGTTTTGTGTCACAATAAAGAGTTATCTATCTATCTATTGTTAATTGCAGCACTGCCCAAAATTTTACAAATTTAATTTCTTTTTTAAAAACTAGCTCTTGCACTCTTGAAAGTTAGCTATGTGCTTTCCTTATTGTTGATTATTATTTATTGAATCAGTATTCAATTAGTTCAGGCTTTTTTTTCCAGTAAATATACTTTATGTTTACTGTATATTGCTGCCACAGGGAAGCCAGTGGTTATGTGGGACTCTCTGCCTCTACCGACCGACGGCCTAGTGAGTACTAAAAACCCTGGGGTGTCCCCTCTCACCGCTTAGTGGCAGCAGGGCGCGGGATACTTAGGATGCCAGCTACCAATCACCCTCCCGCCGGCGCTGGTTCTTGGACCTACTCACGGGGAGGTGCGGCTCCACCCGTCTCTGTGGTGATGTGCGGGACACATGCGCGGTCCCGGGGGTCACGGGGGACATGATCCCCCCCCCAAAATCGTATAAGTTAAACAAAAAATCTAAGAAAATTAAAAATATCTAATAGTACATAGACTATTTTTTAACGCGGGAAAACAACTAGAACGGAAACTACGCGTGTAAAATCTTGGGGGTCTACTAGTACAGTATATTTTGCTCGATTTATTGTATTTCCACTTGTGACCCCCCCCAAAACCTGAGGCTGCGTACTGGCGACCCCCTCCAAAATTCGAGGCTGGGACCGCGCCTGGCGGGACACCGGCACATCTCTCACCCTCAAGGACTCTGTTGTGGGTGCCAGATCCCTTCGAACCCGTCGCCCAGAGTCACCTGTCTTGCACATGCATGGCCTTATGTGCGCATTCCTGATTATTATTATTATTCGACAGCCAATCTATGTAACTGTTCAATGGATCCCAACTCTTCAGTTGTTATGTTCTTTTACAAGAGTATGTTTTATTTTCTGCAATAGTATTAATTCCTTAACATATCATAGAATTCTAGACCACCAGAAATCTAAGTGATTGTTTTATTTTTTTCAGTTTTTATAGTATGTAAGTCTGTAGTTGGGTTCACTTTTAATGAAGTCAGGTTTTTTGAGTTTTTACATTAATTTGTTTTTTTTTGTTACAAAATACACATAAACTTAAAACTGCTCTACTGTAAAGTGTAAGTATTGCTTGGTAATTACTCCCTTTCAGACGTTGATACATATATCTTTACAAAAAATCTTGGATTACAACATATTATTATATTACTTTTGACCTGAAGATTCTATTCAAGTGATATTACAAATTTTAAAATGTCAATCTAAATACACAACACATCATGGCACAATCGTCTAGAACTCTGGATGGTTATGGTACTATGGTATATTAGTTTATGAGCATAAAACACAATTTCGAAGTTATGGATATATAGTTTTGTTCCATCACATAATTTTTTAAGACAGACAGAATCAGGAGGGGCTGCTTTATAAAAATAAATCTATATATCTTAGTTACTCAAAATTCGTCCCAATTTAATAAATATTAAGTCTTGATTGGAGAGCACTGTATCAGTACAAAAATTTACTGTGTGGGGAGACTGGGAGAGAATTTCTGTAGGTATTAAATAAAATTGGAGATTTGGGAAGTAGTTAAAATTTTTGTGTTTTTAAGGTTTGGCTTTATTAATTCATAAAATAAACACAAACGGTTTTAACAAAAATTTTTGTTTCCTAAACAAAAAAAAAATGCTTTTCAAAGACTTGAGGTCATCATAGGTAAAAAGTGAGGTGTACTCAAATCCTATAAAAACTAAGTACATCATGAGTTCTCCAAGGATCTAATATTTATTTATAGGTAGTTAGTTTTCAGGTTGCTAAGTCAATAAACACAAACTACTGATGTTTCAGGTCTTTTCCTAGTAAATCCTAGACAAATTAATAATAAGTAGGACTTGAAAGAAATTACTTCCCTTATATAAATTATTTCCTTTTTTATCCTGATTATTAAATTATTCTTACCATCAGCATTTGACCTGCAGCCTCCAGTGTTTGCATTGCTGAATTTACCATTGTTTCTTTGTTGTGGTAAACATGCACAGCAAAAATATGAATAAGAAGTTATTTAGACAAGTTTTTTAAACTACAGAATAAATTGAACTACAGAAAAGTCACATATTTATAGTGAGAAATGGCCAATATTTAAAATCATTTTTCGTAAATCACCACGACCAACATTTTTCGGTCGACTGGTCACAGATCACTATAACTGGTTCACCGTTCACCAATTCACCATTTGTAAAGAGGTGGGATGAATTCAACGAACGGTTTTTTTCAAAGGCTTTTCGTTGATCAAGGCATTAACAGCTTTTTATTGTTGTTTTCAAACTATCGCGATTTGAACACATACCTCATGTTGAGGTATTTAAACTTTTAAACAATGACTTATTCGCCCCGTAGGTACTATATTGAACATAAAGCTATTCATTAATGTGCAAAACAGTTGACGCGTCGACAGGTTTGCGCAAACAGTTGAAGTATCAACTGGATTCCATTTAATAGTTGGAGCATTAACAGGTTTGTACAAAACTCATCAACTGGTAAAACATCAACTGGTTTGCAAAAAACAGTCGAACTTTCAACTGGTTTGCAAAAAACAGTTGATTCATCAACTGTTTTGCGCAGTATTAGTATTTAGTGTTTATTATAACATTCCCTTTGGCTGATACCAATGACTGTAGAAGTCGGTATTAGAGTAAGCGAAATCACTTACTTTTCTATTACAAGGCAAAGTATGGTAACTAACTGAAAAATATAATATGAAAACGAAAAGGAAAAAAATAATAACACCAAAAAACATGTAAAAATAAGCATTTTTAAAGTAAAGAGTCGGTATTCGTGACGAGGCGAACAGGACATGTGCTTGTTCATCAATGCTTGTCTATGACAACACTGTGACACGCAGCTATTGGAACATGCAGAGTCTTAACCATTACCTAGCAATACATTGCGCTCGTCACTAAGGAAGTTTCTGACAGAAACATAAGGTGTTTTAGTTTGTATACTGTAATTTCACCGGAAATATTGACTTTTAAACCGGAACACAGTGAGGTTTTCCTAATAGATACTGGTTGGTGGTAGAATAACTGGCAAAGGTATGGTACTTCCCCAGGTTATAAAGATTTATTTGTAATGTTAAAGGTGCTAATGTTACTACTTACTACATAATGTTGATCAGCCTCAGTGAAAAAGCTAATAATTAAATTAACTGTTTTTTCAAACTGTTGACCATCGACGAAATGCTGTTAAATTATGCAAGCGGAAAAAATGTCAACGACCCACTTCTAAATTTGTACAAATCACAGATAACAAGAATGAATGATGAAAAAAGAACGAATATGCTTAGCTCTCTGGCTGACATAGTTGGACATAGTATCAATATTAGCCAATAAAATTAAAAAAAATCTCTGACCATTGCACAGATTAAACACTTCGACCATTGGCATAGAATAGATAATATATCCATTGGTGTATTCTGTGGGTACTACAAACCTGAGAGCGAAAGAACTTTCGCGCGTAACTTTGAAATGCTTCTAGTCCATGGAAATATTACAAAACTCTTACAAAATTTAGGCCATTTTAGGCCTTACCTTGCGTTTGCCTGAGGATGCAAAATGATGCTTTTAGGGTATTTAGAGAGGCTCACGGTGTCACTAGAAGCACAGAGTAAGTAATCAGTAATACTAGAAGCTTAACCCCATGTTTGAGCAGTCACAACTCACAACCCTTGTCCCGCGACTGCCATCTTGGAAAACGTATTTTTCCATATAGGTGTCATGGACGTATGAATAACATGTATAGGTATCATACGTCCATGTATAGGTATCTTTCAAACAGCTTTTACAGCCCTACAAAAAAGTTTAGAGTCCAAATCATTACCTAGCACTGCACTGCGCTCGTCACCCAGAGGTCTAATTTGTTATATCTCTAAACCCTGTAATTTCTCTGAAAACATTGCCCTTCAAACCGAAACACAGTAATGTTTGTACATTACTGCTTGGGGGTAGAATAGCTAGCAAAGGTGAGATACTTTCCCAGGCGTTCTCTGCCAAGAGTCCTAGCACCACATAATCCGGTTTCACTAGCGTAATTTCCGAAGCTATGAAATTCTGACTTATAAGTTTTCACTTCTATCGGCAGTTCCTATGACTGGCATTGTTTTTAACCCCCGACAAAAAAAGGGGTGTTATAAGTTTGACGTCGATGTCTGTCTGTCTGTCTGTCTGTCTGTGTGTGTGTCTGTCTGTGGCACCGTAGAGCTCAAACGGATGGGCCGATTTCGATGCGGTTTTTTTATTTGAAAGTTAATATCCGTGCGGGTGTTCTTAGCTATGTTTGGTTAATATCGATTCAAAATGGCCGCCTCCACAAAATGGCGGACAAAATATTTCTTCACAACCTACCTCAATATGGGTATCAAATGAAAGGGCTTGACTAGTAGAGTACTAAACACTATAACAAATTTCAAATCCAAGATGGCCGCCACCACAAAATGGCGAATTATATAATATTTTTTCACTACTGCCTCAATATGGGTATCAAATGAAAGGGCTTGATTAGTAGAATACTTTGCACTATGACAAATTTCAAATCCAAGATGGCCGCTACCACAAAATGGCGAATTACATTTCCTTTTTCACAATTCCCTTAATATAGGTATCAAATGAAAGGGCTTGACTAGTAGAATGTTCTACAGATAACAAATCTAAGGTAGTCGGGGGTTAATCAAAATTTTAAATTTTGTTCTTGTTATTCTCGGCCGTGGATACTAGTCCTTCAGCTGCATCTGCCACTACCGTGTCGTTGGGTTTCCTATATCCATGGAATATTTCAATGGACTAGGTATTCCGTACAGGGCAACGAAGTCGTTGCTCTTTCTAATTAGAAATATAGGTAGGTAATGTTTTGTTTGCTAAGGGTATTATTTCACCATAAATAATAATCATGAAAAACTGGCTTATACAAAATTTACCCTCGATTCTGTCAAAATTAATGGAGCAGATGATTTTGTTAAATTATAGTGTGTAAATTGACCGCCATCGCGCCTCTGATGTTAAGCGTTAAGCAGCGATGAGCGATGGAGCATGCATATCTAGAAAAAAACGGATTCGAACTCCATTTGAAGATGATAATAAGATTGTAACCATTGGGAAACTTCTCAAGCAACGCATTCCACAGCGTTTACGTTTTTATCACAAAAGTAGACTCAAACCTCTTCGTTCGAATTCTTAGAGCATCAACAGTGAAATGATGTCACTTTTTCAAGCTACGAACATTCCGATAGAAACAAGACCAAAACTAAAAATGTTGATTCACCCCGACTACCTCGGATTTTTAACCTGTAGGTACCTACCTACTTACAACATTCTACAACCTAGTCAAGCTCTTTCATTTGATACCCATATTGAGGGAGTTGTGAAAAAGAAATGTATTTCGCCATTTTGTGGTAGCGACCATCCTGGAGTTGAAATTTGTCATAGTGCATAGTATTCTACTAGTCAAGGCCTTTAATTTGATACCCATATTGAGGTATTAGTGAATATTTTTTATGTAATTCGCCTTATTGTGATGGCAGCATGGACAGGCAGACATCGACGTCAAACTTATAACACCCCTTTTTTTGTCGGGGGTTAAAAAAGGATTATTCGTAATTTCTTGCAGCTTACCGGGACAATAACATTCACGCTAATAATTAATCTTTTCATGTTAGCCTACCTTTGAGTATTCTACCTGTAGGTATAGTGAGAATAATTTATCTGAGTAGCCTAATGTACTATACCTACCTACATAGGGTATTATACTTGCCAGGTACTATACCTACCTACATAGGGTATTTATTACTTACATCATACTTTAAATATTTTTGAAGTGTAAACTTCTTTTGGCGCACCACACACACAATTTTCGTGGGCTGTGCATTGAGCTCAATCGTCACGCTCGTAAATGAAAGAATTCTTCGGGTGAACTCAGGACATCAGAAATGCGTAAGTAATTTCTTTTCCATTGCCATTTTAGGAGAGCCTTAGTTAAGAAGACTACAATGCTTTGAAGATTTAATCCATACCTACTAGCAACGCCCTCCGATTTCGCTCACGTAGTTTCCAAAGTGAGCGTACTTACATATAAGTTTTCACTTATATCGGCAGTCCCATGACTGCCTATTTTTTTTAATTCCTTTGTTTAATTTCGCAATTCAATCCTTTCTTAACTATTTCAGATATTTAAGGAAAGAAAGATAAATTAAGGACATCAATTTATTTATATTTATTTCATTAACCAATTAAATCTTTACTAAAAATATCTCAGAGATCAAATTTAGGAAATAAACTTGAGTAGGTACACCTTTTGAATCACTTATAAGTACTTATTTTATTGAATTTTACATTTAAACGTATCTAAAATCTTTTCAGAGATCAAATTCAGTAGGTAGGTAGGTACACCTATTAGAGATTTTTTACTTCCTTTATGTAATTTCGCAATTAAAACCTTACCTACTAAAACAGATTTCAGAGAGATCAAATTAAGGACATCAAATAAATAAAGTAGGTACACCTTTACACCTATAGAACGATTTTTACTTACTTTATTTGATATCACAATTAAAATCTTACTAAAAATATCTCAGAGATCAAAATAAGCACATCAAATAAGGTAGGTACACCTATTGCACGTTTTTTACTTACTTTATTTAATATCCCAATTACTTACCTATTGAGAGATCTTTTACTTCCTTTATTTCATTTCGAAATTAAAATCTTAATTAAAACATTTTCAGAGATAAAATTAAGCACATCAAATAAAGTAGGTACCTACACCTATTTCATGTTTTTTACTTACTTACCTTATTTCCCAATTTAGACCTTACCTACTAAAAATATTACAGAGATCAAAATAAGAATCTTTTTTTTTTTACTTTAGGTAATAGGTTTACACTTGACCGCCATCTCGTCTGATGTTAAGCGACGATGCGGTCTACGATGGAGCGTGTTTACCTAAAAGAAACCGATTCACTCTCGATTTGAATGACATCATCTCCAATTAAGTACGTACACCTATTGAGAATTTTTTTACTTCCTTTATTTAATTTCGCAATTAAAACCTTATCTTCTAAAACAGATTTCAGAGAGAACAAATTAAGAACATCAAATAAAGTAGGTACAGTTATTGAACGATTTTTTTACTTACTTTATTTAATTTCGAAATTAAAATCTTACTTAAAACATTTTCAGAGATAAAATTAAGAACGTCAAATAAAGTAGGAAGGTACACCTATTTCATGTTTTTTTTTAATTTACTTTATTTAATTTCCCAATTAAAACCTTACCTACTAAAAATATTACAGAGATCAAAATAAGGACCTCAAAAATATGATAGGTACTACACCTATTGAGAGATATTTTAAGTAGGTACTGTACCTTTTTTTTTTTTTTGACGTGGGGGAAATCCTTTACCGGCTGGGCATTGGGGTTCAGCCGAGTTATGTGAGATCTTACTCACTAAAACCCCCTCGGTGGCCTACATCTGTGCCTAGGAGGAGGACGCCGGGATCTCCGTTGGAACGCACCGGCGTCCTTTTGACACTTTGCCTGGAGCACCTTCCTTGGGTGATGGACTAAACGACACTGGCCGCACCATGCCGTAGCCTTTCCTTTGATGGGTTCGCTATTCATAGGACGTTAGGCCCCCAAGCCTATCCGTCTTCGAGCCCATAGGTACCCTTTTAATCGCCTCGTACGATAGGCAGGGTATACCGAAGCCGAATTCTTGTTAAGACCCCGGCTCCAGGGTCAAAGGGGGCTAAGAGCCACCGCCTCTACCACCTCTACGCCGTTGACGTCTCCGTGTGGGATCAGCCCTTTCGCGCTGTCGCTCGGCTTCTTCCTTCTGGGAAATTGCCCGTTCGCAAAAATCAACTACTGCTTTCCACGCTGTTGGATCCGCCAGCATGGCTGATACCACTTTCGACAGACACAGGTTCCGACCTATTTTAGCTGTTAAGCCCTGACGTTCCGAGATCCACGCCGTACACTCCTCGAGTGTATGCTGTGCTGAGTCTTCGGTCATCCCACAATGGTGACACTGCGCCGTTGGTTCCCGACCTATCCTATTAAGGTAAGTACCAAAGCAACCGTAAAATTCCTTCGACCGCACGTTGACGTACGTTTTGCGGTTCGAGGAGTCGCTGGTGCCACTTCTCTAATACAAAGTCGTGTTCCCGTTTTCTCAACCCTGGATCATTCAATGATAAATGATTGATTGATTGAATGGTGTATCATGATGTAAGCGACGATAGATCCGAGCATCCATTTCAGCCAGAATGTCTAGCGGAGGAAATCAAGGTCGCCGCCTCAAACGATATGGTACGATAGCCCCTCGCAATACGTATAGCCAACGTTCTTTGAAGACTATTGAACTTGGATTTATTGCGCTTTACGCTTGACAGCCTCTCAAACCACACAGGTGCTCCATAGAGTGCCATCGAGCGAATTACTCCCGCATACAGGCGACGAACCTCTTCACTTGGTCCCCCAAGATTCGGTAGCAGTCTATGCAGAGCACCTACTACTCTGACGATACGAGGTACAGTACGACTAAAATGTTCGTCGAAACGCCAACGACCATCCAAGACTAGCCCTAGGTATTTTAAAAGTAGGTACTGTACCTACTTCCTTTATTTCATTTCAAAATTAAAACCTTAGTAAAATTTTCAGAGATCAAATAAAGTAGGTACACCTACTGAATGATTATTTACTGACTTTATTTAATTCCCTGATTAAAACTTTCCCATAAGTATTTCAGAGGTCAAATTAAGGACCTCAAATAAACTAGGCACACCTATTCTTTTGATTTCGCAATTAAAACATACCAGAGATCAAATTAAGGACATCAAATAAAGTAGGTACACCCATTGAAAGATTTTTAACATCCTTTATTTAATTTCGTAATTAAAACCTTAGTAAAAACATTTTCAGAGACCTATTCTCTACTTAGTCCGTGGTACCTTTGAAACGATTTTTACTTACTTTATTTAATTTTCAAATTAAAACCTTACTAAAAACTTTTCAGAGATCAAATTAAGGTCATGCAAATGAAATAGGTACACTCATAGATTTCGAATTTTTGTTTGGTACATTCGACGTCTTTGAGTAGACCTATTAACTTGCTAAACTGGTTTCTATCTTTTTTAATAGACAAATAATCCAACTGGTATATCAACTCATTATTATTCTGTAGATATCTCTCAATCTCTATGTTCAATTAAGCAGCCATTTGAAAATCAGGCGAGTCTAGTAATTTAATTTTCCTCTTCTATTGTTCTTAGTCTGTGTTCAAGTAGATGTTTATCTAATTTATGCTTACAGAGAAACTGTCCATTGAGGAATAGTACTGGTATCTCATATCTATAAAGACGTAGCCACCTTAAATTGTCTTTATCTGTGATGTATACTTTTTTCAATAGTTAATCTATTTTTATACGGCTCTAAATCTTCCATGACTATATCACAAAGGCCGCAGGGGTCTTTAGTGTAAAAAGTCAGTACTGGAAGTCCTGGTGTACCATGTGTTCTGAAAGCAATATAAGGCAGTTTGCAAGTTGATAATAAACACAGTTTAAAAATAAAAATATATTTTATTAGAAAACCATCAATTCCTTAGAAAACAGTAATAAATTCTTTTTCCTCCACAAGTAATTACAAACATTAATAAGCTATTTTTTTTTCATAGAATATATTAATAACAATACATGCTTAAGCTAGACTATTCTTATTCATAACATGATTTATTCAGTTAACTAGGCTCTGCATTAATTACAGCAAATAGCGAATTATGGAGGCACAGAAAACAAAACAATAATATGAAACCCATGACAGACTTACAATTTTTCAATCATAATAGATGATGCTCCACCACCGCCATTGCAGATTGAGGCAACGCCTTTTTCTCCTTTCTTTAGGGCATGACACAAGTGTACAACAATCCTGGCTCCAGACATGCCAATGGGATGACCCAAGCTCACGGCTCCTCCGTGAATGTTAATTTTAGCAGGGTCTATGTCCAGCAATTTTTGATTGGCGACAGCAACAACACTGAATGCTTCGTTTATCTCCCACATAGCTACATCATCCTTCTTCACTCCAGTCTTTTCTAACAGCTTAGGAATAGCAACTGCTGGGGCAATAGGAAAATCTATAGGATCACATTCTCCATCAGCAAAGCCCACTACTCGAGCTATAGGCTTGACATTCAGTCTCTGAGCAGCATCAGCAGTCATCAATATCATAGCTGCAGCCCCATCGTTCAAAGTTGATGCATTTCCTGCAGTAACAGTTCCATTTTCTCTCTGGAAAACTGTTCCCAACTTGGTGAACTTTTCAAAGTTTACTCTTTTATATTCTTCGTCTTGTTCAAACAGTACAGGTGGGGCCCCTCTTTTTTGGGGCACAGGAACGGGTACCAATTCATCAGCAAAGGCTTTTGCTTCATAAGCTGCTGCACTTCTCTTGTAACTGTTGATGGCATATTCATCTTGCTGTTGTCTGGAGATCTCCAGTTTCTTCGCTGTATTTTCAGCACAATTACCCATGTGGAACTTATTGTACACATCAGTGAGACCATCAAATACTATGCCATCAACCAATTGCATACCTCCATATGAAGTTTCACCTCTCTTCAAATAGAAAGGCACATTAGACATAGATTCCATGCCACCAGCTAATATGACATCTTGTGCCCCAGTTTGAAGTCCCTGCGCAGCTAACATGATGGATTTCATGCCTGATGCACATACTTTGTTTACAGTGGTGCAGATTGTGCTTTTTGGCATTCCTGCAAAGATAACTGCCTGCCTAGCTGGCGCCTGTCCCAAATTTGCAGAGCAAACATTTCCAATGTAAACCTGAAAATATAACAAATAACTCTTTTTCAATAACGGTCACAAATGTTGAGGTAAATAGGAGATACATTTCGTTGAATATTATGAGTAAAATAAATTCATTAATGTTTTTAGGGCCTTTGATGGTTTTAGAAAGGTGAAATCAGAACCAATGTTTTGTTTTCAAATATTTATGTTATTTGGAAAAACTTTTAGATGAACTTCATTGTTTGTTAAAAATTATAAATAACAAGAACAAAATTAAAAATTTTGATTAACCCCCGACTACCTTAGATTTGTTATCTGTACAACATTCTACTAGTCAGGCCCTTTCATTTGATACCCATATTAAGGGAATTGTGAAGAAAGAAATGTAATTCGCCATTTTGTGGTAGCGGCCATCTTGGATTTGAAATTTGTCATAGTGCAAAGTATTCTATTAATCAAGCCCTTTCGTTTGATACCCATATTGAGGTAGTAGTGAAAAATATTATATAATTCGCCATTTTGTGGTGGCGGCCATCTTGGGTTTGAAATTTGTTATAGCGTTTAGTACTTTACTAGTCAAGTCCTTTCATTTGATACCCATATTGAGGTAGGTTGTGAAGAAATATTTTGTCCGCCATTTTGTGGAGGCGGCCATTTTGAATCGATATTAACCAAACATAGCTAAGAACACCCGCACGGATATTATCTTTCAAATAAAAAAAACCGCATTGAAATCGGCCCATCCGTTTGAGGTCTACGGTGCCACAGACAGACACACACACAGACAGACAGACATCGACGTCAAACTTATAACACCCCTTTTTTTGGTCGGGGGTTAAGAAAGTTAGCAACAGAAAACTTAATTATTTTAGACTTATATTTATTTACCACAAGTAAAAAATTAATGCCTATATAACAGTTACAGGTGATTTTTGTTCAAAACATAATGTACAAAAGTGTATTGGGAATCATCAACTATGCTAGGACAAATGGTTTTCGCATTATAATGGTATATAGCAGCTACAAAAATATTTTAGTCAATCACTGATATAAGCTTGATTGTTCCATTTAAAACAGTGAGTGGGTGACGAGTGCAGTGCAGTGCTAGGTAATGATTTGGACTCTACATGTTCCCATAGCTGGGTGTCACAGTGCTGTTATGTGCCAGGCATGTGACCATCAGGCAAATGACTGGCTCGTCTCGACACTCTTTATCAAAAAAAAAAACTATTCAAGTCAAAACTAACAATTGGTATAATAATTCAGTAATTTTTTTTTGTACTATACCTATAATACTCTATTCTGTGTCTTTTGTTGTTAGTTTTCTGTTTTGTACATATCGATCTTTGTTTTCTGAAAGAAATTAATACTTTTTTATTTTACTTTAATTTTATATTCTTTTGTTGAGCGAAGTATTCAACAAAAACTGTTCAAACCTTATGTATTGAATGACAAACATCTCTAAACAATACAGTAGGTGTTTGGTATGTTGTCTTAAATAATGATATGAATATATTTTGGTGTCAATCAATATTTACACTGTAGCTATTGCATTACAATAACTCTTTTAAGAAAATTGACTATGTATTAGCTCTATACAACAAATAATTGGATTTTATTACTTTCCTAAATTATTGATAAAACAGATTTTTATATATTTAATGGGACCAACTTCAAATAACATAATAGAGAAACGAAAAAATAGTCATCAAAATCTATTACAGTGGACTCCCAGTTATCCGACCCCTGTCTAATCTGGTGCTCCTTGAATTTCGACATGGCTATCAATGTTGAATTTATAAAAATAACATAAATATTTTCCTCCTTTGGGTTTATATGAAGGTTTATGATTAATATGGAATTCTATTATTTTGACCTGCAATTATCGGATTGCAAGAAGTTTTTTTTTTTTTTAAATCCCGATACTATAGAACCTCTTAGAGGTTTTAATATCGGGAACCTCTCTACAATCCAACAAATTCAATATTCCGACATTGCTCTGTATAATGTTTGCCGGATTACCAGGGTTCCCCTATAATTGAATGCCAAAGACAAGTAAAGTGTAATTGATTGACCCTTCAAATCTTAAAACATAATAAAAATATATATTTAAATAAATGTAGCAACTAGTTACTAATGTACTAATGTATTAGGTGAAATAATTCAATTGTTATCACAGGTTACCAAGCAAATAACAATTGATAAAAAGTAGGTAAAAACTCAACAACAAGAGTGATAACATTTTGCACTGATTGATGTGATTAGACCAACAAAGCCCTGTTAAAAAAATATTGATTATGGTTGTATCTTTGGTCACACCATTTTATGAGTTCAAATAACAGTTATATCAATAGAGAAAGTCAGCTAGTTCTAATAACCTCTTTAACTTCCTCCTGCGGAATGCCGGCGCGCTCGATGGCTGCTTTCACGGCGACAGCTCCAAGCTCGGATGCAGAAAGACTTGCCAGACTTCCCCTGAAGGATCCCATGGGAGTTCGCACCGCTGAAGCTATAACCACTTCGTTCAGGGAAACTTTTGTAGAGTACGCTGCCATCGCTTTTAAAAGCTGAAGATACAAAAAGTTTTAATTGATGAGAATTGTGGATGTAGTTATATTTATACTTAGGAATGCCGTAATAAATAATTTAAAACGGAAAAACAGCCTAGTTAGTTTAGGCAGCAGTCAACTTCTCGAGAAGACAGCTGGTTGACGACTGGTGGCTAAATCGAAGTTAGGAAAGAGGAAGACAAACCTTATTCGCTGGCAGCATTTTGATGTTAATTATTCTTTTTCCAACGAAGATCATGATAAAATTGTGTTACTATTACGTACGAGTATTCACCAGAGTAAAGATATTGATGAAACTGACTACAAAATGATAAAGCTTATCTTGTATAATTTACATTACATACACTAAGACTTATCGAATCGAATTAATCTTTGTCATGGAAATAATGCTTTGTCCGTGTGGCATAAAGTCGAAAATGCAATACTTCGCGTGTGGCAAACAAACTTTTAAATTCAAGAACGAGAACTTTGACCCCTTCCCCCTTCTGCGGTGCGAACATTACCATTACAATTAAATATAGATGTAACTATTTATTATATCTCAGTCTTTTGTGACAGAAATATAACGTGAAATAAATTAGCAAACAAGATATATTATTTTTGGTACCTATTCAAACCCTGTCTAAATGTTTTGTATTTAAAATGGTATATCGAAAAAAATATTAGAATTATTATATATTTTACACACAAATTTGTGTGCGCTAAGACAGCACGGCAGAAGTCAAAACTAAAATAAGAAATACTTAAGACTACTAAATAATTTTAATAAAAATTACAAATTCTTTAGAAATTGAAATTAAATATTAAAAATTAATAACAATTGACACAAACAAAAATAATTCAAAATTAAAATATACCTAGTAAGCACCTCAACACAAGAATAACATGCGGCTGAATGACTAGTGTATCCATGGCTAAGAATAAATTAAAAACATTTTTTTACGCGGCTCGGAAATAACGTTTAACTAGCAAATTTTTTAGTATTTGCTATTTATATATTTTGTAAACATTTCGGTAAAATGCCGAAATATGTCATGTGTGTGTATATGTGTAAGTGCTGTGCTAAAACAGTAAAACGAGCATATTACAACAAACATTTTTTTTGTAATTAATGTGAAATTGTGAAAAGTAAATTAAATATTTCGTAACAAGTTCAATTAATGTGGCCAGTACCTAGAAGTTAATGTCGCGATAAAAAGACATAGTTATGATAAACACAGGGACTATATTATCTTTCTCGCTCTGACGCGCTTGTTCACTGTATATTGTTTCTTGCTCTGGCATCCCGAGTTTACTCGAAAATCTCTTATCATACCCGAGCGTGACGCTAAAATTCAATTCACAGCCCACGAAAAATCTGTCTAGGCGCGCCAAAAGAAGTTTTCACTTCAACAACACAAATGGTCCGATTTATTTTGTTCAAAAGATCGAGTTGATGATATCTTTGGATGAAACGGAAAAAAGGTCACAGTAACTACAGTGCTATAAGGATCCAATGGCACGTTGTCAAAACAGGAACTAACGCTCCCGTCAATCTGCACAGGGCTGCTAGCTGATGCCCGATTTTCAGATTTCATAAAATTTCAAGGAAAAGATTGGCAATCATAGGGACTGCCGATAGAAGTGAAAACTTTGAACTTAGAATTTGATAGCTCCCTTTGGAAACTAGTGGCCAAGACCTCTCTATTTAGTCTGTGGCTATGACCATGGGCATCTAGATCATCCGAGTTTACCCGAGGATTTATGTCATTTACGTACGTGATGCTTAACCTCATTTCACAATTCACAGCCCATGGAAAATATGTGGTGCGCCAAAAGAAGTTGTCACTTCAAAAAGAGTGTAGTTAACTTTATAATTTAAGACGATGAAATACATATATTTTCTCCTCCAATCAAAGTAAGTTCAAATATTTCTGTGATGAATGAGTTCATTTAAACTCCTCCAAAGCTAAGGAGATTTTGTTGTCAGGTAGCCCTTATTGCTCACCCACGCCCTCCTGAAAATTTCATCCAAGAGCCACTAGATCCATGTAGAACTATGTTATATTGTGTTTTTGGTACGATTAATACAAGTTAGTATTTTAACACAGATTTCTGAATTTCTTTAATCTGTGTATTTTAATATATAACTAGTGACCCGCCCCGGCTTCGCACGGGTGTAATGCTGATACTAAATATAAGTATATACTAATAAAAATGGTTATTGAGGGTTATATCTAATTTCTCTATACATAAAAAGGTTATGTTGGTTTGTGTACGCTTCAAAAACTCAAAAAGTTCTGCACCGATAGAGCTGAAATTTTACAATGATATATAATCCGCATCAAGGATTGTTTTTATCAAATTTTTGCATCACAATGTGCCACAGCGAAGCGTGGCAGGGAGGCAGGGTACAGCTAGTGAATTATAAAGCTGAAGAGTTTGTTTATTCGAACGCTAGGATCTCGGGAACTACTGGTCCGAATTGAAAGATTATTTTTCTTTTGGATACCTAGCCCATTTATCGAGGAAGGCTAAGGCTATATAAATAAATAAATAAAATATGTTTATTTCAGGTAAAGTAAAATAACATTACAACCATGGAGTACATATAAGTACTATAGAGCGCACAATGAAGTGGGAACAGTAGGCACGGGTGAGAACAAAACGACGTTCCCGCCGCGAGCGCCTGTAGTCGTACCATAGAATAGATAATATATATAGAACGGACACTCCCCACCCCCCGCCAATTTCAAGCTTCCTCATCCCTCAGGCCGTTTCGGATACGCTAGGAGCACTCAACGAAGGGCTGGTATCGAACATCTAATTCCTAACGAAATATCATCATGGTGGGTTGTTGTGCTGTTTACGGCTGGCCGTCAACTAAACGGGACAAGATTAAAAGCTTTATTTAATTTCCTAATGATAAAATAACGTAAGATTTGAAACTTTTCAATAACGTTGCTTTATAATATTACAAGCTTTGCTTAGTTTGGGGTCAGATGGTGTTGTGTGTGAATTGTATACCAATATTTATTTATTTATAATAACGAAGTTGTTTTTAACTCAAAGTTCGTAACTCACACAGCCAGTAACTTATGTGCCCAAGCACGGATTGATAATGCCTGGAGGAATAATTGTAGTGACAGAATAAAGTTTCCTTCATGGGTAAGTGTAAAATAAAATGCGAATGTGTACCTACTAACAGAAATAGATATCTGATCTAATCTATCATCGGTTTCGTTTCATTTTACCGAGCAATACAAACACCCACAGATTTCTGAAACAATTTAGAAATCTGTGCAAACACCCTTTTAATTAGAATAGTATAATTTGGCTCCATTCTATTTATGTAACTCAACATTATAGCAAGTTTATAGACTACGTCACCAGGTGAACTCAACGGGCACAACTATTCAATAAAACAATTCAGTAGCCCTAGCGCTAACGCACACATTCACGCGTGTGTACGAACGACATCTGCGTAGTTGTGTGAAGAGTAGGCAACTCCACAGCGGCGGTTGTATGGAGTTTTAGTGGAGTGTCCGGGGTGTGGTTTGGGTTCAGATGGTGTTGTGTGTGAACTGTCTACCAATATTTATTTATTTATGATGAAGTCATTCTTAACTCAAAGTTCGTAACTTACACAGTCAGTAACTTACGTGCCCAAGCACGGATTGATAATGCCTGGAGGCATAATTATAGTGACAAAATATAGTTTCCTTCATGGGTAAGTGTAAAATAAAATGCGAATGTGTACCTACTAACAGAAATAGATATCTAGGTACCTGATCTAATCTATCATCGGTTTCGTTTCATTTTACGCGGCAATACAAACACCCACAGATTTCTGAAACAATCCAGAAATCTGTGCAAACGCCGTTTTAATTAGAATAGTATAATTTGGCTCTATTCTATTTATGTAACTCAACATTATAGCAAATTTATAGACTACTTTACGTCACCAGGTGAAGTCATGGGGCACAACTATTCAATAAAACAATTCAGTAACCCTAGCTCTAACACACACATTCACGCGTGTGTACGAACGACATCTGCGTAGTTGTGTGAAGAGTAGGTAGCTCCACAGCGGCGTTTGTATGGAATTTTAGTGGAGTGTCCGGGGTGTGATCGTACACTCCGCGAGGTATAAGCTGAGCTTTGCATTATTGTGAGTGATCACCAATCAGGCAGGAGCTTGAAATTTTGTCCGCGAGGTATAGGCTGAGCTTTGCATTAGTGTGAGTGATCACCAATCAGGCAGGAGCGCGGCGAGACAGAATGGTGCCGCGCCTAAGGCCGGTTGTCACACCTACACTATCCATGTACACTCACACAAATGCAAAGCTCAGCTTATGCCTCGCGAAGTGTACTTGATCACTAGTAAACTGCGTTTCTTTGGGGATTTTTTTCAAATATTGCTATTAAAATGTTGAAACGTGCAGTTAGATCTTGCAAAAACGATACCAGAATCACATTTCATCGGTAAGTCGATTATTTTACTTATTTTTATAAAAACTATTGAAAACTAATCCGGAATCGCGGGGTGAAGGAGACGTTCGAGAGGCGGGCACTCGCAGGACCGCCTCGCACCGCGCTCCGTCCGCGTGATTTAGAGATGGGATGTAACCAACTGCAAACCCTGAGTGGATAACATCCCCACCTGTGACCTCGGGGTAGAAGCCCTGTGACATAGAATAGATAATTTAGATAGAACGGACACTCCCCACCCCCCGCCAATTTCAAGCTTCCTCACCCCTCAGGCCGTTTCGGATACGCTAGGAGCACTCAACGAAGGGCTGGTATCGAACATTTAATTCCTAACGAAATATCATCATGGTTAGGTGTTGTGCGGTTTACGGCTGTCCGTCAACTAAACGGGACACGATTAAAAGCTTTAATTAATTTCTTAAGGATAAAATAACGTAAGATTAGAATTTTTTAAATAACGTTGCTTTATAATAACGTAGTAATTTTTAACTCAAAGTTCGTAACTTACACAGCCACTTTTGGGCATGGATTGATGCCTGGAGGAATAATTATAGTGACAGAATACAGTTTCCTTCTTGGGTAAGTGTAAAATAATATGCGAATGTGTACCTACTAACAAAAATAGATAGGTACCTATCGGTCATCGGTTTCGTTTGATTTTACGCGGCAATACATACACCCTTTTAATTAGAATAGTATAATTTGTGTAAATGTGTAAATTTTATGTAACTCAACATTATAGCAAGTTTATAAACTACTTTACGTCACCAGGTGAACTCAAGGGGCACAACAAACTATTCAATAAAATAATTCAGTAGCCCTAGGGCTAACGCACACATTCACGCGTGTGTACGAACGACATCTGCGTAGTTGTGTGAAGAGTAGGTAACTCCACAGCGGCGGTTGTATGGAGTTTTAGTGGAGTGTCCGTGGTGTGCCTGTGAGCTGAAATCAAGACATTGCACTACTGTCCGAGGCCTTAGCCTACCACTTCTTGCAAATAGAGGAAGCCACCACCTTCCACTAAAAAAATCTATTTAGAAAAAAAAACGAGTAATTCAGCTATCAATGTCACATTTCAACTGTCACAAACGACATCTATGAAAGTTGCCAAAGCGTTACTTTTTTTACATTTTACGTAACTTTTGCGACGTTGTTTGATAGTTGCCTTTAATATTAAGATAATTTCCTTATCCTTTAAAAATTCAGTTACAGTACAATAGCATTTGTGTATCAGCATTTTTTTTTAGTTTACTTTTGAACATTGTTAAGTTCTTTTATGGCATTTGGCAGCTTATTATATAAAAGAGGAGCCTTACATTTTATATTATTATAATATATGAAATCTTTTTTAACCGGCTTCAGAAAAAAGAGGAGGTTGCTCCATTCGACTGTATATACTTTTAATTATTAAAATGATTCAATATGTTTCAACGGTTATTTTTAATTTTGATTTTCTCTTCTTCCGTGTAGTCTTAAGTGCACACATGTAGTTTTCTTATAGCCTGGTTAGTTTTATTTGAAAACGTACATTCTTATGAAGATATTTATTTTAAATAAAAGTGGTCAAGTGCGAGTAAGACTCGCCCATGAAGGCGTCCGCATGAAGCAGCAAGTAACATAATATAAAAGTTCTTGTAGAGATTTACTACGATGGCCCGCCCCTCCAAATTACTGTTTTGATGTGTGTAGTCACATCCTTACGAAAGAGTTTGTATGTAGTTGTAATTATTCGTCTGCAGTAGCAGTACGCACACATGCATGGTGGTGCGTTGTATATACTTTCACAAATACTTTCAAACGTTTTGAATTCTGGAGGGGTGGGTCATGTTATCGTAGGAAATCTCTAGTTCGTTGTTACTTTAATTAGTGTTTTAACAATATTTATGACGTATTAAAACAAAACTACTTACTAGATCTCATTCAAACCAATTTTCGTGGAAAGTTTACATGATAATGTACATCATACATTTTATTTAGTTTTGTCATTCTCTTGGATTAGAAGTAATCTATTCAGTTTAGAAAAAAAAATATGTTAGAAACCTCAATATCATTTTTGAAGACTTTTAGATCCATGGATAACCAACACGTATGGGTTTCATGGAAAAAAAATGACTTTTAGTTCAAAGTATGATCCATACTTTATTGTATATTATTATATATTATGCCCCCAAAATTTTTTGTTTTTTTTCCTTATTTTTTGTATGAAGATTCACAGCATACTACTTACCAAATTTTAAATAGTATAGTTCTTATAGTTTTGGAGAAAAGTCGCTGTGACAGTGTGACATACGGACGGATAGACAGACAGACAGACCATCCGGGTAAAATATTTGTAATACCCATATTTTTCCATTTGGTTACGGAACTCTAAAAATGGTTCAAAACTTCAAAACTGCCGAGGGATGGCGCTGAACTGACTGTTATGTTATAAAATATTAGAAAATTCATTACACACTCTTCTAAATACATATATTTTTACTAACATTTTTTAATACATCTGAGAGGTCTTTTGTTACTTATTCCAGTTGCTTTGAGTTACTTGTTATTACCGAATAGATGGTATCACTAAAATAGTGTGAGTGACTGAGTGATTGAGTGATGTGTGCTGTGCTTGTGGCCGTGTTGTGTGTATTACGTTTGATCCAAGATTGCAACGAGATTGTTACAAATTATTAATAACAAACGTGCGTAAAACGAATATTGACTGTAAATTGTCAGCTTACCTTCTAAATTATTTCGCGAAATATCAGGATAAAGCAATGTGGTAAGCACTAGATTTGTCTCCATTGTGCTACTGTGTAGTGAAGTGAGGCCACAGGCCAGGGAAGTAGCGTTCGCTAGAACACGGGAAACCAGGTTAGTGGTGTACCAAGTGCGTGATTTAGTGGTGCTTTATGTCATTATATGTTTTTGGAAACATTTCAGTAGTTTCAGGTATAAATTGCAATTTTATTAAACGTTTATAATAACGAAATAATTGCATTGCTGCGCTGGGTATCATGACTGAAACCCATATCCAAAAATTTTAGAAATTCAGAAATTTGAGCTTTAAATAAAAGTTTCTACTTTGCTGTCTTTTTGTGTAATTCTGGTACACATAACTTTTGTATTTGTAAATCTGATGGTAAACTTCATTATTGTTAATGATAATAACAATCATGTACATAGGTATGCACCTTGTACTCAAATTATTAGATAATTTTTCACTTAAAAGTTCTTTGTCCTTGTTAGAATGTGACATATTAGAATCTAAAGGCTTTTTAATATTTTGTAGGAATGTTGTGGTTGGTCATTTTAAACAGACTAATTTCAGGATTTTAATTTATGTGGTTGGTTTTTTTATTCTATCAATTAATTTTTCAATTTGTAATAATTGGTCTGGTCATTTTTTTGATTAGCAAAATAGTTTTATGGTATTTGTTGCTGTTGTACATATTTTTATAGTATATGCACAGTTTCTAGGTTTCTACTCAAACCACAACGAAACAAACACAAGTTACAAGTGAAAAAGAAATAAGAGCACCTAATGATCAAATAAATCAAGTTAAAGACAAATGTTATTCAAGTTTTTGTAAACATAAATGTAATCTTACTCAAGTTCCAACTAGAAAAGTAAGTTATAGAACTAAAAAAGTTGGCTAATTTATAATTATTAGAGTTTCAGTATAGTGCAGTGCATGTTCATTACTCAAACCACAACGAAACAAACACAAGTTACAAGTGAAAAAGAAATAAGAGCACCTAATGATCAAATAAATCAAGTTAAAGACAAATGTTATTCAAGTTTTTGTAAACATAAATGTAATCTTACTCAAGTTCCAACTAGAAAAGTAAGTTATAGAACTAAAAAAGTTGGCTAATTTATAATTATTAGAGTTTCAGTATAGTGCAGTGCATGTTCATATAATAATAAAATAAAAATCTCTTTATTTGAACAGTTTACTTACAACAGTTTTTTACAATTATTGTAAAAAACTTGTGTTGTTAAAATGTTTAATATTTTTTAACTTTTATCATAGTTATTAGTATAGATAGAGTTTGACATAATTATCTGTGATCCTGTCTATATATTATTATGTCTGAGGGAGAATACCTCAAAAATGAATGACCCAATTTTTGATTCTTCGCTGTAATGGATTATTTAATTTTAATAATACAAGCAGCTATTATCAGAATTGTAGTCAAGTCACGAGACCATGTGCTAAGTGCATGCATGCATGCAGTAAAATTATGGTCCTCCTAGGTTCTGGACCCAGCTCGGCCCAGCCGACGACCCCCATGACACTTTCCCTTGGATCCACCCTTGATTCTACTAGACCTTTCATACGCATAGAATAGACAGATATTATAGTTATTCTACTTAGTTAGACAGATTATCATTCTATCTTTATTGCATTTAAATTTAAAATAATCAACAAAAAACACATATTGAGAGGAGTTTTTGGAAAAAAATACTATATCTCATTTTGTGGTGGTGGCTAAATCCAAGATGGCTATTTTAGAATTCACCAGTGACAATTGTGGAAATTTGTCACAGTTATTGTATAATATTATTGTTACACTAGCCGAGTTTGTCACTGTATTTCATACTGATATTAGGGCCGTTCAAATATTAACGTAATGCAATTTTTAAAGATTTTAGAAGCCTCCTAGTAACGCACGGTAAAGTTTTTTTTGCACTCGTACCCTCCCACTCCCTAAAAGTTACGTAACGTCCAAATTACCATTTCTACCTAAAACTCACCACAAAAGTTGCCAACTTGGGAGATTTTTATTCCCTAGTGTTTTTAAAATAAGGAAAATTACCTCAATGACACATCATTACGTATTACAAGACACGCCTTCCCCCGAAAATTGCGTAACGTTATACTTAAACTGCTTAAAGGGAGTTACGGGAGTTAAGGGAGAGAGGGAAAGAGGAGTTAAGGGAGAGAAATACATAAATAATTATGTAATCTGCCATTTTGTGGTGGTCCACATTGGATTGATTTTCATCTGACATAACACTGTAGTCTAATTTACCTTTTAAACGAAAAAATACAAATTCCAAATCAGTTACTCTGTTCGGTAGCTACGACGCCTGATATGATGATACACACATAAGTACACTCTTATACACACACCCGCACACGTACGCACGCACGGCAAACTGTACTGCAGCATATACACTCCGCGAGGTATAAGCTGAGCTTTGCATTAGTGTGAGTGATCACCAATCAGGCAGGAGCTTGAAATTTTGTCCGCGAGGTATAGGCTGAGCTTTGCATTAGTGTGAGTGATCACCAATCAGGCAGGAGCGCGGCGAGACAGAATGGCGCCGCGCCTAAGGCCGGTTGCCACACCTACACTATCCATGTACACTCACACAAATGCAAAGCTCAGCTTATGCCTCGCGGAGTGTACCACCCTGTGTTTTTCGTTCGCGAAGCCCTATCCCTAACTAGGGTGCAGGACGGCCATAGACTTCTGACGCCCCAGGCCCTCCTCCAGTGGAGACGGGATGCAAGCCGGAGTGTAGGCTCACGTCCTGTCCACTTTGACCTCGTTGGATGAGCGAGGGGTCATTGCCTCCTCTCGCTCTTCCGCCACACACTAATTCTCACTGTCGTGCATCTTGGCTAAGATGGTCAGCAGCGAGAGGCGGAGAGGTCCTCCGTCACGAGTCACGCCGGTTCCGCCTCCTTGCGGCCCTTATTCTTCCACTGACTGCTTATGAAAGTGGTCTGCGGAAGACCCTCATCTGGATGACTTAGGAATTTTACTTATAAGATAAGACTATCAGCCAAGTGACCTTCTCAAGTCCTCCAGTCTCTTACACCGAACTTCTAGACGTGCCGTTCGAAGAGCGCGGAGCGTCAGTAGAAGCTCCTTCCCTGGGCTTCAGATTCGCCATCACACAACAAGATACCACTGAGGCAAGTTGTTGTGTGATGCCCAAGGTGAATCACCCAAAAGCTCATGACTATGACCCTGTATAATATTACTACTTGGTTTGCTGAATTACTGGAAATAGTATGAGTTATCTAGGTACGAGTAACTATCTCTATACTTCACTGGTTGTTGGTAAATTAACTTAAAGTAAGTTTAATACATTTTCTATAGTCTGCTGCAATTGGTATGGTAATAAAATTGCATCAATTTGAAAGTGTCACATTTGCATTCAAGTGTTATTTATTCTTATCAGTGTATTCTGATTTATGCTGATTTTGTACAACATTGTATTATTTATTACTTGCTGCACGGTGTGACCTACGACTTTACAACTTTTAACATATAAAAAGTGTTCTATGTGTTGATTCAGGGTATGTACTTATTACGTATTTAATTTCTTTTATATTTGTTCGTTACAGAGACACGGAACAAACACTAACATGTTTTTCTATATTGAAATGGCTTACTATCAGGCTTATGAGCAGATCGTCTCGTCTCTCTATATACTATAAATAAAAGTGGTCAAGTGCGAGTCGGACTCGGCCATGAAGGCTTCCACAGCATAACATAATGTAAAAGTTCTTGGAGTTTGTTGTTACTTTAATCAGTGTTTTAACAATCATGATACGGTATTTTTTTATTATCACTAACACAAAGTGCACGCTATGAATTTAGAAATGCAAAGTGAGTGGTTAACCATAGGTGAGTTCTGTATCCCATTAGCTCTAAAGTGGCGCACCTAGATCTATGACTGGTCTCCTGCCTTATTAAAATTTTATCTAAATGCATTCCAAATGACCCTCCCTGACCACAGTAACTTGGTAAGGTGGGGAAAAGCCTCTGAAAAATGTTGCTATACTTGTGGAGAGGCGATATGTACAGCAAGGCACATATTGGTGGGATGCAAGGTGCTCCTTAATGGGGGTCATTACTCGCGGCACCATGACAGAGTACTTGAAATCATTCGTGAAGCCATGAGCCTTTCAGTAGCTAGAGCCCAAAAGGGATTGACGACAAACAAAAGACAAATTAACTTTGTAAAAGAAGGTTCAACTTCAAACTCCAGGCACAAGCCTTACTCAATCCTGGGTTCAGCGCCTGATTGGACTATTTTAATGGACACGTATGAAAGGCACTACAGGATCCCAGAGGATGTGGGTGTTTCGTCATCCAGACCGGACATTTTCCTTTTTCTAGAGCTACGAAACGCATAGTCCTTGTAGAACTTACCGTACCGTGGGAAACTAATATACCTAAAGACCACGCGATGAAACAAAATAAGTATTACGACCTCCTAAACGAATTAACAAAAAACGGCCATGTAGTTAGTTTATACGCTGTAGAAGTGGGAGCGAGAGGTATACCAGCAAAATCTCTCTACAACCTGCTGAAAGACCTTGGCTTATCCAGAAGTGCAGTAAGTTCTATACTAGAACGAGTATCTAAAGCTGCACTAGTAGGCTCATATCAGATTTGGCTGGGCAGGGAGAGAAAAACGAGTGGTGAAGGTGAGTGTTGATGCACGTCAGAAAGGGGCCCCTTAAACCTACGCCCGAGTCACAAGTCTCGGGGTCTACTCGGGTTTTCTCTCTCTGCCACACGATGGACCCGGCACCCGCACGGTGAATCCATGGAATGCTAAGAAAATCGTCTCGTTACTGGATGTTCACCAACGAACCAATGCTTGCTTTTTTTGTACCGTTCAGCTGTAGGAAGAGAATTGTCCTTATCAAAAGGATTTTGTGCGAACTTTTAAAAAAAAATGTCTTCAAATATACCTCTCGACTGATACTTGGCAGCGATTACCGTTTACGTCAGACGAAATCTCTGCTTGTTGGCCTCACAGTATAAACAGTCCACAAAATATTCCCACTGCTGAGACACGGGGTCTTCTCTCATAAAGAGAGGCAAAGCCATAGTCTAATACGCATGCGCGGTCCGAGAGGGGGGTCACAGGGGACATGACCCCCTCCAAAATCGTATACGTCAAACAAAAAATCTAAGAAAATCAAAAATATCTAATATTACATAGACTATTTTTTAACTCAGGAAAACAACTAGCACGGGAACTACGCGAGTAAAATCTTGGGGCGCTACTAGTCAAGTATTTTTTGCTCGATTTATTGTATTTCTACTTGTGACCCTCCCCCTAAAACCCGAGGCTGCATAGTGGTGACCCCCTCCAAAATTCGAGGCTGGGACCGCGCCTGCTAATACGTTGGTCGAGTGCGGATTGCTAGATGACAAATCTCCTCGAAAAAGTCCAATGTCCTAAACATCGCCGCAAAATTACTAGCTTATACATAGATAGATAAACTCTTTATTGCTAAGGTTACAAAAATATAAAAAAAACATTTTAAAAAACTTTAAAAAATATATCTTATGGGGTTTTCATCGGATACATTTAGGATCAAAGGTGACGTCAATCTATTATTCAAGATTTAAAAACGTACATCAACGTCATTTACTACTCAATTCAGTCATTTTGAAAACGCCTCCTTGACGCCTGAAAACGAAAACGACAGGATGACCAAAATTGTGACGGAAAGGTCCCCGACGCGACGCAAGGCCACCTGAGCGTCGGACATCCTCCAGATGGGTCGGCAATATTGTAACTATCGCGGGTCGAAACTTTACTCAATTAGCACAGGACTGACGCAGATGGCAAAGTAAGATAGAGTTCTATGCCCAGCAATACCAGCAATACGATATAAAAGCGGCGGAGGATAATGAAATAATGATATACCTACTAGAAGTACAATATTGGCGGGATTTTTCAAATTATTATCGGTTTACACTGTATCGCCATTTGCTTGATGTTTAGCCACGATGCGGTCTCCCATAGAGCATGCGTACATAGAAAAACTGATTCACTCTCGATTTGAAGACATCAGGATTGTAACCTTCTAGAAAATCCCACTCAGGTAACGTACTCCACACAGTCTATACGTTCTTATCATAAAAGTAGCATCACTCCTCTTTGTTCGAATCTTCGGAACGTCGACCTTGCAGCGGCAGCGAGCTACGAGCATTTCATTAGAAAAAGGGCAATGATGTGATATTAGATCATGTAGATCCGTTGCACACTCTCCAAAATGTATCCGATAGATAAATCATAATAATAAGCTCTCCGCGCCCATTTAGGTGTGTTACTGGAGTTAGATGCTACATACATAAATCTCTATAGTTCAATGTTAAGTAAATAACACATTTATCTGATAATTGATTTTCAATTAAGCACAAAAGAATTATAACGATTATCACTCTATTATCAAGTAGGTAAACATTGTGAAAGGTACCTATCCTGTGTATTCAAGCGTTATATTTTTTCCTCTCATTGTCTGTCTTATCTTGACTATATAATCATTGTGCTGATAAGTTATTGCAATATACACATCTCCATGTTAATCTTAAATGGTTATTTTGCACAACATGCCAAGTAGTGGTTCTATGTGGCTGTTCTTAAACTTGTCGTAATTAAATAGGTAGCTATAACTCTCATTATCTTTAACCTGTTATGCTCCTGGGCCGTGCTTTTACTATTGCTCCCACGTATAACCAAATCTTTGAGAGTGCTGCCCAACCCTATTGCTTCTGTCATTGCTATTGTCTGTTCTTTTTCGTTTGGAATCGTAATTAATTTGAGGACAATAGCAAGGACATTATAGTCGATATTCACCATCAAGGATATAAGCAATGTTGTTAAGTGATAGACGTGCTAGTTTGGATATCTTTGAGTCGCGTCGTGTGCATGATCACAGCTGGTTTGTGGTGTGTTTTATACAGGCCAAATGGAGCGAATTGTACCAGCTGGAGGCTCGGCAATCGATCGAGAGACGTGCCAAAATGCTCATAGACAATGACACTCATGTTCGAAAAAGACTTCAAAGTTTTGAGCATCGCCGGAAAATCCCTAGTTGGTTTTTTATCGGATACATTTCGGTTTGCAGAGTCCGTCTGGGGAACTACCACACCTTTGCCAGTTATTCTACCGCCTAGCAGTAATGTGCAAACATTACTGTGTTCCGATTTGAAGGGTAATGTTTCCAGTGAAACTGGGTGACGACCGCAGTCCAGTGCTAGGTAATGATTTGAACTCTTCGTGCGCCAATACCTGCATCACACTGTGCTGTTATGTGGCAGGCATTTTGCTTACCATCAGGAGCATGTCCTGCTCGTCTCGTCACTCTATACTATAAAAAAAATAGTCTCATAGATAAAAAACTTTTATCGAAGTTAATACATAGTGGTCATAAGCCTCTAGGTAATCTTTTATGCCGTGATCGTATAAATGATTCGGAAAGCACACTATAATAATATAGACTGTTCAAGATAAAACCCTAATTTAAATTACATGTAGCCATATTGAATTTGGCCGTTGTAAAATTTGTCTGACAAGATTACGAATTACTTTCATTTTATGTTGTACTGGAAGACGAGCAAAAATATAGAATGTGCTGTCTTGTTACTATGTTGTAAATATTATTAAAGGAATCCTAAGGTTTCGGTTTATTGTAGGCCATCGTTCCAACGATGCAAACAAACGCTGTAAATTTGTCATCAACGCAATGAAGTGCTTTAACAATGACGTCGCTTGCAAACAGATGAGTTTATGATCGAATGCAGTTAGTTACGTTAAAAAGGTTATTTAAACA
This sequence comes from Ectropis grisescens, assembly GCA_017562165.1. Taxonomy (NCBI): domain Eukaryota; kingdom Metazoa; phylum Arthropoda; class Insecta; order Lepidoptera; family Geometridae; genus Ectropis; species Ectropis grisescens. The sequence continues at coordinate 16,715,620 of CM029789.1, read as the reverse complement.
ATGCCAAAAGTATTAAATATCTATCAGCTCTTGGTTCCCTGTTTACCTCTAAAGCAAATAGACGTCAATTCTCGTAGTTTTGTATGCAATTACAGACGAGACATTTGCGTCTAGAAAGCCATCTCTAGTGAGATTTTTCGTTATCATCGAGCTAATCCACAATGAATCATGTGTACAATACATGTCGTGTGTTACACGGGTACTTCGCATCAGTGTGCTAATGTTTAGCCTTCTTTGACGCCGCGTAACGTTCAACAATTAGGCTAATTAGCGCGTTAATTCACTTGTAAACTCTAACACTCGCCGCAATAGCCCGCATTACACATCATGTACCAGCTGTGGAACACCGTCATCTCTAAATGTGCATACATTGTTTAAAGTTTTGTAATTAAAGTGAATTCCAATAATGAGTGCATCGCTTGTTGCAGGGTCGCCGAAGCGCGCAGGATATGACTTAGACCATGCGATAAAGATGGAAGCGGTGAACGTCGCAGAAGGTCGCTACGAACAAACTGAAAATGTGCCGGGAAGCAGCGTGGATAGCGATGCTTCCAGCGCTTACAACGATAGCGACCACTGCAGCGAAGACCTGGACAAACTCTCCGACGATGGTGACCTAAGAGAAGACCTACAAAAAACAATACCAGAATGCTACAAATCCGACTCCAACTTTTCATCACAAGCATCCAGCGACATCACAAACGACGAGGAGTTCCAAGCAACTGCTCTCGTGCAATTTATGGATATTTTAAACGATTTAGACGAGGTGCTAGACAAATCTCTGCTCGCGTGTCTCGATGATACTACTAAATCACTAGATAGCGACGATGAAGATCTCATTTGTAAAATTAAGGAAGTCATTGGGAGAGATGAATCGGAACAATCGGGGCACAGTTCAATTGACGACAATACACAAGTAGTCACGTGTACGAATTATGTGCCATCAGCGCCTTCATTGGAAGATCTAGAAATGCATGAAAGTGTTTCTGATAGGCCGAACTTAGTGAGTCTCGGCCGATCTAAAAGCTTTTCGGAGCTATCGGCGAGCAACCGGCAGGCTCTGGTCTCGTCGTTAGAAAGAGCGAGTACGAACGATACTTTACGGAATTCTATGAGAAGATTGGATCCTATAGTTCTTCCTGCCCTCAGTGCTCAGGAAACATGTGAACCTTTAACGCTACCAGTGATACTATTCCTAGATCATGTGAACATGCGGCCGACGAGCGCACCGATACAGTTGCAAGTGACGGCTGCTAATCTTAGCAGTGATGGGAGCTCAGGGCCTTTGATTGTAGGACGACGAGCTTTGCTCATGAACCGAGCATTGTCTTTACCATCGCCGGGGGGAAAGTGACGTCACGACAGGAGACTGGACGGGAAGAAACACAGCCAGAAGCACAGCTAGAAGCAGCACGTCCAGCTCTTCAAACGAATCTTTAGCGTTACCTCCCGCAAACCAAACCGCCGCCGTTGCCAGTGAAGAGAGGTAATTGTAATTAGTGTAACTAGGCACAAACCGTATTTTTTATTGAATAACCTTGCAAAATTTTGTAACGTTGCAATTTGAAACGCATCTAAAACGAGGTCGTACATAATGATGAGTCATTAAAAAATGTTTGATGATATCAGATAAGTAACGGTGCGTTATTTTTTTTTTTTCAGAAACGATGAGACTGATGAACCTCCTTTTGGAGTATGGCCGCATCGCATGAGCGCGATGCTCGCTTGTCTGAGCTGTACAGTCGGCATATTTAACATTTCTAGATTTGCCATATTTAGTGTTCACTTCGGAGGTACGAAACACACGTTACACAATAACTGTGAGAATTCCTGCATTGCGATAACAAATAATTTGAATGATTTTGTTACAGCGAGCTTCATTGTGCAGTTTTTTATACTGTCGCTTTTGGTTGGAATTCCACTGTTCACACTTTATCTATGTCTGGGTCAAATATTGGGAGTCGGGTCCGGTGGATATGTGGCGAATATCGCCCATATTCCAAGGAGTCGGCGTGTCACTGCTAATAATCCAAGCTGTGATCGGGACGTACAGTATCATCGGTCTCTCGTGGATATTCGTTTACTTCCGAGATTCGTTCATAACATCAAACGATAAATACAAGTGGGCGCTACCACACGAATACACTATCGAAGGTGAGTGAATCCACAGATTGTACAACAGTTAGCTTATAATTCCGGGCGTCATTGTTTGCTTGTGGCGAATTTGGTATTAGATCAATCAGCACTTAAATACAGGAACTTTGTCCGAAGGCCGTCACCGTCAATTTGTTCGATTGGATTTTTTTACACGAGCGACAATGAAAAAGCGTTACGTTTGCAGATGGCGTGAGAAATGGTAGTAACAAGATTCAGGAGACACTGCCGCTGTATTTCCACGGGGAAGTGCTGCAGAGGACCGGTTCCAATGGGTCTTATTTCGGCTCGATAAAGTTCCAAGTGGCTTTCAATCTGGCCGTGGTGTGGATGATCGTATTCGTCTCGCTTAGCAAAGGACTGCGGTCGTACGGAAAGGTAACGTCATTATCGCTAAGTTAGAGACTACACCATTACTGAAGTACATTGGCAAAGTTGTTGAACTATTTTTCTTTTATGCAAGTATTTTGTTTAATACTGTATTTTAAGACAGTGGCATCATTCGTCAAAGGCCGTGAGTGGTGCCGCGGGGTCTATACGTCATCATTATAGAGTATAGACTACGCTAGTTCGTAGAATTGCATCGTATTGAGTCATGAACTCGAATCTCGAGATAGTAATGTCGAAACGGCTTTTACGTAGAAATTTTCGCGGTTGTGTAACTTAATTATTACTCATGATTGGAATTCAGTTATCGATTTGTAGTATATCGTGATCTAATGTGGTTAATGTCGAGGTTGAACGGAAAACATTAAATTTCAATTAAATAAATAATGTTAAATCAATTTCAGTAACAATTACCAAAGTGATGACGAACTTCTACATCTAGATAAGTTTGTCACTACCATTGAATATAAAATTGAAGGAAAACGTCGTGAGGAAGTCGGCATTTCCCAAGACAGACATCTCTCTAAGACATGTGTGCTCCACCAACCTACAATTTGTCAGTGTGGTGGATTATGGCCTTGACTGTACCCTTGTGAGGGAAAATCCCGAGTCTCAGCTGTGGGAACATAAGCTGGGCTGCTTACGCTACTCCAGTTAATATAAGTACGAAAGTTTGGGGTTTTCGATGTTTCTTGCTCAATCATGTCGAAACTGCTGAACGATTGTGGTTAACACATAGGATTTTGAAGTGAAAACTTCTTTTGGTGCGCCACATACAGATTTTTCGTGGGCCGTGAATTGAATTCTAGCGTCACGCTCGGGAATGATAAGAAATCTTCGGGTAAACTCGGGGGCAGGCCCATTGGTGATCTAAAAATGCGTCAGCATTTCTAGATGGCCATGCTCAACGCCACGCCCTCCGGTTTCACCCGCGTAGTTTCCAAAGTTAGCTATCAAATTCTGAGTTGAGTAGTTTTCACTTCTATCGGCAGTTCCTATGACGACCAATTTTTTATTGCGGGTATAGGAAATACGCGGGTAAAACCGCGGGGTGGTTCTAGTGAGTAATAAAATACATTGACACCACCACAGCTCAAATCCAAAAATTGAAAATTCTCAATCTTTGCACGTGTAAGTATTTCTAGAGATAAAAGCAGGCGTCAATTCATCTTCCATTTCAAAATATCAGTGCAGGCTATCTCCATACCAAATTTAATTCAAGACTGTTACGCTGTTAGAGCATGAAGAACTTATAATCTTATCTATTCAAACATATTTTAACCATAAAATCGTCTCAATTTTCTGTAGATTTTTTGTGCAATTTTGAACTCTAAAATCAGAAATGTAAAGATTGCGGCACGTTTTCCTTTACCTGTGATTTTGAAGGTAACACACGTGGACGTTCACAAGAGTATTTCTTTTTTTTTTAAATAAGCAGTTACAAGACGAACAGGATATGTGCCTGATGGTAAGCAATAAGCCTGCCCATAACAGCACAATGACACGCAGCTATTAGAACATGAAGAGTGCAAATCATTACCTAGCACTGCACTCGCCATATAAAATATTTTATTTCTATGCTAAGTAATTTCTCTGGTACTAAATAAAATCGCTGAAAGAATTACTTTTACTATTATCTTATAAACTTCCCGTGATATCACGATTCTAAATACTCAGTCATTATATCAAATAATTTAATAAAATTACAGGAAATACTTCATAAATATTACTATTGTCATTGAAAAACTTCTTTTTATAAACGGACCTGTCTACCTATCTATATCTGCACAGAGATGCTGACGACATATTGCCAGCCCGTTTAAATGTTTATATTGTTTAAATAGGCTGTGATGCCCTTTTTAAATTGTTCCAAGTCATCTCAATGTCAGTTTTTGTTTCAGGCCGTGTACATGCTGATATTTCTACCGATCTGCGGAACGCTCGTGCTATGCACCAAATTATTAACGCTCATACCTTACGACGCTGTAACTAACATATTCGCGGAGACTGAGTGGAGCGAATTCTTCATCAATAGTAACGTATGTACATTTATTTAATACGTAATTTTTTTTACAAAGGTACCTGTTGCAGATGACGGCATCGACTGCCTAACTTTGGAAGAAGAATGAGGAGGCCCTACTGACCTAAACTTACTGACTTTTTTTAAAAGTAGATAAAGTTTTGGATGAATAAATGATTTGATTTTTATAGTGACGGTACGAGCATGATACGTGGCTGATGGTAAGCAATACGGCTACCCATAACAACACAGTGTCATGTAGCTATCGGAACATGAGAAGCCCAAATCTTTACCTAGCACTGCATTGCGCTTGTCACTCAGAGATATAAGATTTATCTCTATGCCCTATATTTTCTCTGGTATTTACTTTTACATTTCTCTTCCAACTGGAACACAGTGATGTTTGCAAATTACTGCTTGGCGTTAGAATAACTGGCAAAGGTGTGGTACTTCCCCAAACGGGCTCTGCAAAGAGTTTTACTAGTATACTAGTATGTACCCGAAACTTACTCTAACCATATCTGAAAGTATTCCCCATACCACATATTCATCAATTTCATCACTCATATTTGTTCTGGGCGGGAATCGAAGCCACGACCTACGGCTCAGTGAGTAGACTCACTATCGTCTGAGCCACAAAGTCTAAATATTAAATCATTTTTTATGTATACTTATTAGTTTAAATATGTGAAACGTATGCCCTTGCAATAAAAATGACTGTTGCAAAATGTTTTACAACATCTAGTACGATAGTTTGATAGTTATCATATACCTATTACTCCAACATTTTGTACTGAATGATAGGAATACATTTAAACGTCCGTGTTTTTATTTATTTAATTAATAAAAAAATATGATCTAACGAATTTAAACGAAACCACGAGGCGCTGTTAGTAAGCACGGTATATGTAAATACGATTAAAAAAGGAACATTTGGTTGTTTAGACATTTTATGCTCATTCACGTCAAATGTAATAACTGAACGAATAAGACACTTGGAATTCAGATAGATACATAGCAAATAGGCTATTTTTGTCAAAAAAGTGCGAATTTCCTTTAGGAATAATCTTGGGAATAACAAATAAAAAATTTAAAGTTTTGAAACTATCGATCAGCAAGAGTTTTTTTTAAATACAACAGATCTTTCCGGATTTCGTATTTGTAGTTGTAGGACTTTGCATAGTTCGCCTGGGGAAGTACCACACCTTGACTAGTTTATCTACTGCCAAGCAGTAATGTGCTAATATTACTATGAATGAATGAAAATTATTTATTGTTCACAACTTAAAATAACACAAAATAACACACACACACACACACACAATATAGGAACAGTAAAACTAGTGAAATAGCTCCTTATCGCTGAAAGCTGAGATTAGAAGGACAATGTTTCCAAAGAAATTACAGGGCTAAGGGATAGTCTTATATTAGAACCGAAAAAAATGTTGACTTCAAAAAATAGAATGTTTATACATTGATTAAATTATTTGTGAGTCAAATTTTTTTAAACCATATTTGTTGCAGAGCTGGGCAGCGGCATCACAGGAGACATTCCTAACATGGGGCCTCCTCGGCGCGTGCGTCATGCAGCTCACCTCACACAAGAACGCCAAGAACAAGACGAGCAGGATGCTTCAGAAGGAGAGCGCTTGTATCGTCGCGTTCACGTTCGCTGTCTTACTGCTCGGCTCCTTCCTGGCCAACACCTGTGTTCAGATACTGAAGAATTATGGATACGCTTACATTCCGGGTAGTTTTGGTGAGCGGCCTTTTTTAATAATAGTAATAGTCTCTTCATTAAAAGACCATGACACACAGAAAAGCAAGCTATTAACTTAGACACTATCGGCTCTAAATCTGTGGCCTTACTCGTATTGCTTAAAAGCAATAAGCCAACCAGGGAACCTTCCAGGGGATGTCTGAAATCTGGATTATCGTTTTATGTTCTACAAGCATCAATGCTGATATTTAATTTAGTCCCGGGTAATTCTCATGTGAAACGATCGGCCATCAATGCTGAGTTCAGATTTTTAAAAATAAAATCCTCTTAAGCCGCTTTTCGGACTTTTTGGTACGGGAAAAACTAATGGGGTTGCGTGTATGACATGCTAATGTCGCGGCGTAGCGTCGAAGAGTTGACGGAGCAACAGACGGGATTGATTTGAGTGACCAAGGTCCCACATTGCATACGTATCTCGTCGGTCGCTAATGAAATAGGTAAGCTATGTATTTCTATATTGAGAAATCTTATTATATTTCAATTGCGTGTGAAGTATTTGTAATCGTTGTTAGTTTTCCATCCAAATTTTCTGACTTGTATGTTGTGTGTATATTTCAAAGATTGTTGAACTCAAGATTTGCCCTGAACATCTTGACATCGGTAACAAACTGCGTCTGTGACATCTGTCTCTATCTAAGACATCTATTTCGCTCGCGCTAGTTATAATTGGTATTATTCTCTCTCTGTCACACGGTGATGTGTGACCGGCGACGATGATGGTAGCCCTTTTAAAATATTAATGGGTATGTAATTAGAAAATATATAAAATAATTTTAAATGCTGTATTTACGCATGAAATGTAATTCTATTAGATTTATTTGAGTTTCTAGAATTATTAGAACACTTTTTGAATGCACAGGAAGGCATAATCTTTTATACTTATGTTCAAAATGATAAACGACCCGTGTCCCCCGCATCCTACAACCGACTAGCACGGAAAGAGTGAGCTGACTCTTCCCAACGTTAACGTGATTCCGTGCGCCCTGCAGTTTGTGAGGGCTAATATTGAGTTCTACGATCTATGGTATATTTGCGCAAACTGAAGGGACTAGATCACGTTATCTCGCCCTTATTCATATGACATGCATTCCGTAAGTCGAGTAATAGGTATTTAATTTATTCTTCGTGTTGATTGTTCCAGAAACGGTAAAATCTTCCCAATTCCTATGGCCACTGAAAGAGCCTCTGCCTGGCAACGTCGCATCAACACCAGTTCGGTTTATGGGACACTACGGCAGCCTCGTCGGTGTGACTGTGTGGAAATCTGGCAACGTCGCACGCACCCTCAGCGGATGGCAGCCTCTACAGCTAGCGACGCAGATCGTGCCGGCCACGCTTGCGGTTCTGCCTGCTAACTTGGTAAGACTACTGGAGGTGAAAGCTCGCAACGTCGCTAGCTCCATCTAAAAAATTGGGATATAGCCGGATTCTCGTTGGAGTGAAAATGTAGAAAACTGGCAACGTCGCACGCACCCTCAGCGGATGGCAGCCTCTGCAGCTAGCGGCGCAGATCGTGCCGGCCACGCTTGCGGTGCTGCCTGCTAACTTGGTAAGCCTATGGTACTATAGGTGAAAGCAACGTCGCTAGCTCCATCTTGAGAGATGGGACATACCCGGAGTCTCGTTGGAGTGACTGTATAGAAAACTGGCAACGTCGCACGAATCCTCAGCGAGTGACAACCTCTGTATAAAGTGACGCAGATAGTCCCGGCCACGCTTGCGGTGCTGCAAGTTAGGAGAACTTGGTAACTAGCTATATACTAGAGGAATATTCTATGTATTCTATGCTAGAGGTGAAAGCTGGCAACGTCGCGAGCTCTATCTTGGGAGTTGGGATATAACCGGATTCTCGTTGGAGTGACTGGGTAGAAAACTGGCAACGTCGCACGCACCCTGAGCGGATGGCAACCACTGCAGCTAGCGACGCAGATCGTGCCGGCCACTCTTGCGGTGCTGCCTGCTAACTTGGTAAGTCTATATATCTATACTACAGGTGAAGCTGGCAACGTCGCTAGCTACTTACATCTTGGGAGTTGGCATATAACCGGAGTCTCCTTAGAGTGACTGTGTGGAAAAGTATTCTACCGCCAAGAAGTAATGTACAAATATTTCCGTTTTGAAGCAATGTTTCTAGAGAAATTACAGGGCTTAGAGATATACATCTTAGATCTCTGGGTGACGAGCGCAGTGCAGTGCTAGGTAATGATTTGGACTGTTCATCATCATCATACATTTTAGCTGCGTGTCACTGTGTTTTTATTTGGTAGGCATGTTGCTTGCCAGACATATGTCCTGAACGTCTCGTCACTCTATAATATAAATAAAAAAAAAGTTTTAGTAATGCTTATAACTGTTTGAGTAAAGATGACGAGTGCAATGGCGTGGATCCAATTACATTACGCCAGTTACAGCCGCGCCGCGTTGTCTAACTACCAGGCGTTCATAATACGCCGCAACTAATCTGTACGATTTCACAACGCGAATCTTTCTTCCGACAGTGAGTTAAATTATCACACTAATGTTATAAAGACGAAAGTGTGTGTGTGATTGTTCCGAGGTATCTCTGTAACGGCTGAACGGATTCTAATGAAATTATGTCCGTAGTACATTAACTATTATTAAAATTCAAAGTTATAAGTTTTCAATATTGTTTTTTTAATGTTCTTTACTTGTTGTTTTGGCTTTAGTGTTGCCGCAGTTTGCCTTGGAGGTATTGAAACTCAACCGCTACAATTTCACAACAGAATTTACTATAGAAGTATCTATTCTATTTATCTTTATTCTACCTTTACTCTTTTGAGTAATTGACATTAGTTTTAATATCGGAAATATTATTCTCATTAGTGAAATTCGGTATGAAGCCGGTACTAATTGATCAAAATAAAAAAATAAAAACTCTTTTAGTATTCTTACAAAATACCTAGTTTAATCGTCGTATCTATTAATTTCAAGGCGACTCATGTGCCCTAAATAACTTTATCATACTCAAATACCATATCACAAACATGTCTAACGAACTGAGAAATACGTCCGCTGTCCTAGTTGCCATTGTTTTATTGACCGACGCACATAAACATATTTCCTAGTCGGGATTATCCATTGTCAAACATGATAAGACGACAAACATGTGTTGTTGTGATCCCCTGTTGATAGCTAGTAGACGTAGGTCGTTGACGGTTTTAGCGTCGACGAAACGAGACCGTTTACCGTCGATAGTGTACTAGTCTATGAAACCGTTTAAATTTCGACTAGTTTACCGGAGAACTGCAATGTGCAAACTAGTCTATCCGTTCATGCTAGTAAAACTGTTAGTTGATTCAACGCCCACCCCTAAAAGATAGATTATACAAATATAATAAAGGAAACAATCTTCATCTATATTAGGTCCTTACATATGAAATTAGTGTTTTGTCGTACTGGCCACTTTGATCTCAAATATCTCCTCTTTGGTTAGGAATTCCAATTTCAAATTTATATAGCTATATGTACTCATCCTTTTGTGTTTTGAAAACCTTAAATCATTGGTCTTTTTACAGTAAATTTTTTTAGTTAGTAATTTTTTTTTTAGTATTTTTGCTTGGGGTGGGATTTGGCTGGTTAGCCAGGGTTTAGCCATTGTGATGCGTTTCCGATTATTATACAGGATTCACTTTTCATCACAGGTAATTTTTGAGATCAAAGTGGCCAGTACGACAAAATACCAATTTCATGTGTAAGGACCTAATATAAAATACTAATAGCACCCCGCGGTTTTACCCGCGTAGTTCCCGTTCCCGTTATTTTGCCGTGACAAAAAGCAGCCTATGTGTCATGCAGCCTGTGCCTATATTAGTAGGATAATAGTTTTGGAATTTAATTGTTATAATTAAAGATGGATTTAAAAAATCAGTTCGATAATTACAATTACACTGGTAGTTCTAATATCAGTGCACATTCATAGAGGAAGCTACCACTCATGCGGAGAAACAATGTATGTCATTCAGTGCTTATCTTTGAAGCATTTGCATGATATATGAAGGATACTCGAGTCATATCCTCATATCAGAATGCTTTTCATAAATCATTTCCTACTTACGTAGGACTATCAATGTCAGATTCATTTGATCTAATCTGAAAAAGAGTTAATTTTACGTAATCCTGGAAGTGCGATGCATTTTTGGGTAGATAAATACAGTTTTTACGTATATTTCTCACCTTCATCATTGTCCGTTTACATGTAGCTCTACAGTCGTAATGTTGTCTAACATCGATATAGCTAGGAGAGAAAGCAAAGGTACCTTCCGAAAAATCTTCTTTAGCTCTATGCGAAAGCGTGTTTGACTCCATCTAAAATCAAGTCAGTATTTCAATTGGCCTTTACGTGTAAAACGTTCTTGTCTTTCGTAGATATACGCATACAACTCAGTATTTCCACAAACGTTAAAATACGCGAATGAGAATATAATACAATCAAAAAATTACCTTTATTGTTGGGTGGTCTAGTCGGAAGAATGGAAATTGCTGATCTGGAGCCCCTGGTTCGAATTCCACGCGCACCACTGGCTTTTCGTAGTCATGTGCGCAATTCCGCTAACTTTAAACAGTGAAGGAAAACATTGTCAGGGAACAGGCATGTTCCTAGAATCTTTCGAAGTCATACGTCATCCACCAGCCCGCATTGGGTTACTGGGGTGGATTATGACCTTGACTATCTCCTTGCGAGAGAAAGCCTCGTGTTTTGGCCCCAAAATAACCTTCTCAATGTTTTTTATTCCAGCTATCCCCGGCGTGGGCAGTGATATTCTACTTCGTTCTAATAATGTTCGGCATCGCGCAACAACTGGCGATATGGCACTGCGTCATAACCGGCATCATGGCCATCAACCCCGCCGCGCTCAGGGTCTGGGAGACCAGTATTACGTTCTTCAGCTGCGTGTTTGGACTTGCTATGGGGCTGCTGCTTAGCACTGACGTAAGTTTCAAGTTTTTTTTGTATATAGGCACCTAGAACAATTGTCAGCAGATTGCCTCTACTGTCTACTGAACTTTGGGCTAGAGCGAAAAATGTAGGTAGGGCCCTATTAATGCACAAACCTTGTATGCCTGAAAGCATTCCATATACATACTTACCTTACTTACGTGCTGTACTATGTATAAATATTTTGGGTATTTGAATACTGGCTCCAGACTGAGCATTGAACTAAACTGAGTTAAATTAAATAAATATAATTTAAAAACTAAAAAAACCCGACTGCATAAAAAGCGAACCAAACTACGTACTTACATACTATAAAAACTGAAAAGAATAAAAAACAAGCATTTAAATTTCTGATGGTCTAGGATTCTATAATATGTTATTGAATTAATACTATTGCAGAAAATAAAATATATTCTAGTAAAGGAACATATCAACTGAACGGTCGGGATCCAATATTATTCTACAGTCAATCTAATTGTTCAATGAATTACCAATTAATCAAACAGGGATTTTTTTGATTGCGAGTTATATCAATTTGCCAATTTTACAACAATTATTTTATTTATTTATTTAATTCACAACTAAAACGATTTATAAAAAACCAATTACATTAGTTGACAGAAATTATTTTGTGTCCCGAACTTTGTCAGAAGGTCCTTGTTGGGTATAAATAACTTGGACATTTGTCGACCTATACTTCTAAAGATATGCTAGTCGTTGAACGTACTGGGAACTTTACGCGAACAACGAGCTCCAATTAAAACCGTTTTTTTCGACTTCCGTCAGATCAAATGAGTTGCGGTCAACCTTCGTCTTATTTTAAAAAATCGGAAGTAAAAATTGTCAAAGAGGTGGCTAATCTCTGGCTTTATTACATTATGGTTAGCCGTGTTGAATAGCCGAGTTCAATCCGGCTAATCCTTAAACCGCCGCGGATTGTATAATTAGCCGTATTACATTACGGCTAGCTGTTTTTAAAAACAGCCGGTAGCCTTACCTAAATGTATCAAAAACAACTTTTGAAATGAAATGACATTTTATTGCGCATTCAAAAACATCTTTCTGTGAAATCTTAATTATGAATAAGGGTTAGTAAGTAGTGTGTGTTCGCATCTTTGGGATGGATCGGCCAAGTATCAGCTGGAGGCCCTGGAATCGATCGAGAGACGTGCCAAAAGGCTCATAGGCAATGATACTCTTGTGCGAAAAAGACTTCAAAGTCTTGAGCATCGCCGTAAAATTGCTAGCCTATCGGTTTTTTATCGGATACACTTCGGAGAGTGTGCAGCTGATCTGCATGATCTAATACCACCTTGCCCTTTTTTCTATCGGAATGCTCGTAGCTCGAAAAAGCGACATCGTTTCATGGTTGATGTTCCAAAGACACGAACGAAGAGATTTGACTCTACGTTTGTGATAAGAACGTCTAGGCTGTGGAATACGTTGCCTGAGTGGGTTTTCCCCGATGGTTACAATCTTTGTGTCTTCAAATCGAGAGTGAATCGGTTTCTTCTAGGTAAACACGCTCCATCGTAGACCGCATCGTCGCTTAACATCAGGCGAGATGGCGGTCAAGTGTGAGCCTATAAAAAAAAAAAAAAAAAAAAAAAAAAAAAAAAAAAAAAAAAGAGTAACTTCACTGTTAGAATCTCTGTCTCCAACACTAGGTTACCGTAATTACCTGTGTCGTGGGGTTCAGTGCCAGCTTTATGAAGTTGGCGTTGTGCTTGTATTTATAATTTTTGTTTTACAGGCCGGCATAAAGTTAGTCCACTTCATCGACTACGTGTGGGTGGGAGCATGGTGGCACTGCATAATTCAGATCGCGTTAGCTTGCGGTGTGTTCGTAGTACGAGGCAGGCCGTATTCGCCGGATGCTGTGGTTGGCGCTTTGTACTCCGCCCGGTCGAAACTGTCCGCCACTGTCGCCGCTTTACTCAGCTTCACGTGGACAGTCGTGTTACCTGTTTTACTGTGTGTAAGTCTAGCAATGTATTCTTAGTTTGGTAGAATATTGTGGTAATTCAATTCACCAAGTGTCCCTCACTTTGGTGGATTTTAGGAGTGTACTAAATGAGGCCAGTGATCCTACTTCCTACTAATATTATAAATGTCAATGTATGGATGTTTGTTGCTCAATCACGTCGTAACGTATGAACGGATCGGTTTGAAATTTGAAACACAGATAGATTATGGTATTTTTACCCCGGGGGAATAACGGCAACGGAAACCGTGAGGCGCAGCTAGTAGTCATTATTACTAAGCAAACACCCGTGTTAAAAACACGACTTAACTTAAAATTAAATAAATGCCTTTCAAAACTACTTCGCTGAATGCGGCCTATAAATAATCCTGATTTGTGGCCCCACTGATGTAGTGGACAAAAGCCGTGATGGCCTAGTGGTTACACCGCGTGTTTCGTTATCGTGAGCTCGTAGGTTTGAGTCATGTCTGCACCTCTGGAGTATTTTCCCATATGCAGATGCACCGCTGTCTTTAACGGTAAACGAAAACGTTGTAAGAGACCCAAGAATATTTCGAGGTCACGCATTGTCCCCCAACCTGCGCTAATGCATCGTGGAGGATTATGGCCTTGACTCTCTTCTTGCGAGAGAAACCCCGAGTCTGCTTATGCTTATGATGCGGCTACATTAGGGGAGCAGCAACCGTGTAATAGTTGAGTAATAATAATTGGTTGACTGAGTATAATAATAACTAGGTATGTCAATTAAATAAAACGTACCAACAGTTCTTATCTCGGTTTTCAGGCTATCTGTGTAATGGACTTCCGAATAGGGCAGCAAAAACAACTATACACGTGGCGGAAACCTGTCGGGTAAGTAATGCATAGTTATCGACCTCTCGTGCCAAACAATATCGGCAATTAGTTCGCCTCCAAAAATAATAATAGATGACGTTTGTAAGCCTTAAAACTTACTGATGTTTATTATCGAGATAATGATCTCTGAAAAGATTCGGTTATATGTATTGAACGCGTATGTACTTTAAGAACAAACGAATATGTGTATTTTTAAACCCCCGACACTACGAGGAGCTATAATTTGTGTCTATGATCATCGTAGATCCCGAGCGTAGGAACCGACTTTGATTTTATTGTTATTACTCTATTAGCATTTTAAAGTAAATACACCTGTAACTCACGTATGAAATAGTCAGTCTAGCCCGGGTTAAGTTTCGATCGCGTCCGGCAACCTTTTCAAGGAGAGTGCGCGCACGTTATTGCAGCTTGTTTAGCACTGCGGGCAGCGGCACGGCGCGGCGCGTACGCAAGCTCAACGGCTGTTGTGGAGGTGTAGGGATTTTTTAGGGTTCCGTAGCAAAATACGGGATATCATATCTGTCTGTCTGTCCGTCCGTATGTCACAGCCACTTTTCTCCGAAACTATAAGAGTTATACTATTGAAACTTGATAAGTAGATGTAATCTGTGAACCGCATTAAGATTTTGAAACAAAAATAGAAAAAAAAGAAAAAAAAAATTAGGGGTGTTCCATACTTAGAACTGAAACTCAACAATTTTTTTTATCAAAACCCTACGTGTGGGTTGTCTATGGATAGGTCATCAAAAATGATATTGAGGTTTCAAACATATTTTTTTTTTCTAAACTGAATAGATTACGCGAGGGACTTTTCCAAAGTGGGAAAAAGTGTCCCCCCCTGTAACTTTTAAAATAAGAGAATTACAAAAATAAAATTATGATGTATATTAATTACCATTACTATCAACGAAAATTGGTTTGAATGAGATCTAGTAAGTAGTTTTATTTTAATACGTCATAAATTGACTATTGTTAAAACACTGATTTAAGTAACAACGAACTACAAGAACTTTTATGTTATGTTACTTGCTGCTACGGAAGCCTTCATGGGCGAGTCCGACTCGCACTTGACCACTTTTATTATTTATTAGCTGTAGGAATCTTATATGCATTATGATTATTTAAATGCAAGCAAGTGCGTTAGGGTATTTTTAAAATTTGTAATTTAGTACATTTGTGTTTGTGTTGTCTTTGTATTGGTAACAAATAGTTTATAGTATGTTTGTCGCAGGTACTGGGCGGTTTGGACGCGTCAGGTGGGCGTGTTTCTCCAGCAAGGCACGGTCCTGATCGTACCGATCGCTGCCTTCGTGCAGACGTGGCGGTACATGAACAAGGGACCGCCTGATATACTGGACGTAAGTCACTCAAGCATTTTATTGGTGGACCTTTCTCACGTAACACCATCTAGTCTTCATCTTAAATATCTAATAAACTCAATACTTTTTCTTTATTTATCGCTGCTAGGAATTCAGAATAAACGACTGTTTTGAAGAATTGGTAAGTTGTGTGGTTGTTCAGTAGACTAGAATCAGTAATTACGTGATGTTTGTAGTGGTAGTATCGATTTCCCCCGATATTTTGATTCAGTTTTGTGCACCATATTCTAGGGTGGACATTAACCGTGAACATGATTATGTATGAAATTACATCGAAATATCGGGAGCACAGCGGTCAAAGTCTCGTAATTAATGACATAATAGTAAATTTGTACACGAATATTTTTCTATTAAATGGTACCATTCACTTCGAAATGGCCTGACTATCATATTAACATAATAAAATACTGTACAAAAAGTGGTTAAATGTAAATAGTGTTTGTGTGATGCATAAATAGCCCAATAAATGTTCCACTGGCCCAGTGCGGGTTGGTGGATGACCCATGACTTCCAATGATTTTAGGGACGTGCCGGTTTCCTCGTGCTGTTCTCCTTAACCATTTTTAAGTTAGCGGCATTGCGCATATGACTTCGAAAAAACTCTCCCGACTAGACCAGCCCTAACTATTTGTGTGATAAACGGGTACATAAATAATAATTGTTCTATGTGTGGGCTAAACCCGAACAATCGATCAACACTATTTCAAATTGCAATAAAATTGTATGAATTAGAGGGTACAGAGTAGTTACATAATATTTTCTTCAAACCAAACTAATCTTGATTGACAGTGGATCAATGCTTATCTTTGCGTAAAACAAGTTATACTCAGATAATCTATTTCTGAGTTATCGGTCAAGTTGGTTATGTAAAAAAATCAAGGTTACGCATATTGCCTGTACTAAGCTGAAAGAGTCATCATAAATCCTACTATTGTTATAAATGTCAATGTTTGGATCTTTTTTTCTCAATCACGCCGGACCGACTAAACGGATCGGTTTAACTTTATTCCGGGAAAATAACGGGCCCGGGAACTACGTAGGTAAAACCGTGGGGGTGCTGTTAATATATAATATTACTAGGATTAAAATAAATAAATAAATATTGGTGGACAATTCACACCAGCACCATCTGACCCCAAACTAAGCAAAGCTTGTAATATGGCGGCCAGATAGCTCATATAATACTTATATAGTTGTAATTACATACTTATTATACATAGAAACACCCAAACACAGTGCAAACATTTGAATTCATCACACAAATATTTGCACTGGGTGGGGATCGAACCCACGACCATCGGCTTCGCAGGCAGAGCTACTACCCACTAAGCCACAAGGCCAGTCAAAAATAATTTACACATCAAATAATAATATTATTTGAAGATTTGTAATTTAAAAAAATATTTTTTACAATATAAAAATAACTTTGCTTACCATAAATAACTTAACTTTTAATAACACATTCAAATCAAATATTTTTTGTAAGATTATCTAAGTTCCTGTTGTAAATTTTCGTGTTTTTATTTTATGTGGCTTTTAATAAAGAGTTTTGTTTATCTTCTCTTACGCTTTCTCTTCCAAAAGAAGAGGAAAGGTTCAATTTAGTTACAAAATAGCAATTTGACTGAGGCTGCATCTTCATACACTTCAGTAGGTAGTTAGCATAGGTTTTCTGCGTAGCCTGATATACGTTACGTAAATAAACGTACGTGACTTTATTTGTTATTTATTGAGACACCTTACAGCAATTGAGTACGTGACGATTAAACGTTTTTGATAATGTTTTTAAAACAATACATTACTTACCGTGGGAATAATTAGTAATAATTTGTTTTTGGAAATGTAGTGAAGGTCAAGAAAGAATATTAATGATATGTAGCTATTGAAATTAGGTAGCGTACGTTAGGCAGTTACGTAACATTCAAATTCATCTATTATTATTATGATTTTTTTTTTAATGAAGAGTGACGAGACGATCAGGACATGTGCCTGATGGTAAGCAACATGCCTGACACATAACAGCATAGTGACACGCAGCTATTGGAACATGAAGAGTCCAAATCATTACCTAGCACTGCACTGCGCTCGTCACCCAGAGATCTAAGATCTTATATCTCTAAGCCCTGTAATTTCTCTGGAAACATTGCCTTCAAATCGGAACACAGTAATGTTTGCACATTACTGCTTGGCGGTAGAATAACTGGCAAAGGTGTGGTACTTCCCCAGGCGGACTCTGCCAAGAGTCCTACCACTACAATTATATTTACATACTAGCTGAACCCGCTACTTCGTTCGCGTAAGCAGATGTTGCTGACTTATACATTAATTGGAAGTATCGTACGTCAAATATTTGGATAAGTAGTCATTGAAAAACCTTTGAGTTTGAGTGAATTTGTTTTTCCACACAAAAAATTATTTAATTTCATCATCTTTATTTTTCTTTTTTTAAACAAAATCAACTTATTACTTATTACATATCTACTTAGTA
Organism: Ectropis grisescens; assembly: GCA_017562165.1. Classification (NCBI taxonomy): domain Eukaryota; kingdom Metazoa; phylum Arthropoda; class Insecta; order Lepidoptera; family Geometridae; genus Ectropis; species Ectropis grisescens. The sequence goes on along the minus strand of CM029789.1, from coordinate 16,697,616 downwards.
AGGTTTCGTAGTATCGAACATAGCCGCAAGTGTTAAGTTTGTAGGATTTTTATGTATCCTACATTATGAAAAGTCTGAAGCTAATGTGCATGATCTGATACCTACTTACCTATTTCTTTTTATCCGCAAGCTGTTTTCTAGCTGTTACCCGCGACTTCGCCGGCGTAAAATTTTGAACGAAGCCTGTGTGGAATCAAAATAATTAAAATTATGAGTTTTAATGATATTCAAGCAAGTTGAACCCGTAAATCTAAGCCAAGTCCTAGTGAAATGTTAATGTATGAATTTAATTGTAGGTAACACAGAAAAAAATCAAGAACGAAAGAATCCAAATTTGGCATCATAATCCTTTTAGCAGCAAAAACTTATTAGTACAATTTAGAATACCAGTAACGCCACCTAGTGATGAAAGAAAAAATACATACCACAATAGCAAAACATCGATTTAAATGGCCTTTAGTGCTATTAGATTTAAACTGGCATTAGCGCCCTCTAATGAGAATATTATGTTGCTTGTTATTTTGATTCTGGACGCAAATCACCTATATGATCTACGCCAAACGGGTGCATATATTTTTCATTTTTTTGCTTTTACCTTACCATCACATCAAGTTCCTTACGAAAATATATGCTTATATTAATATGGAGTTAAATGAAAATGTAGACTTATTAGCCCATGTGAAATTTTAGACCCTAAACTATGTGTGTTTCGTATGTCAACCCATATCGTTGTGCCGTTTTGACGTGATAGTTAATATTTGTTTCCTTAGGCTATGAGTTATTTCTGTTTCAATTTTCTACCAAATTTGCTTAGTCTATCCTACGTCACAGTAACCTATAAGTAACCGATTTGCTATTTCTGAGTTCAAACTACGTGTGTTTCGAATTCCATCCAAATATGTTCAGCCGTTCCAACGTTGTCCTGTAAATATTATAAATGCCACTGTTTGGATGCTTGTTACGTAATACATGACAATGTTTAGCCTATGTGTTCTTCCAGACTGTAATCTAATTCTATTTCAAATTTCAACCCGATCACTTGATACGTTCCGCCATGATTAAAGTGGCAATAGAAATACATCATCTGCGAAAATTTCAACTGTCTAGCTATCACCGTTCTTGAGTACACAACATACAACATGGTGACAGACGGACGGACGGACGGATAGCGAAGTCTCAGTAATAGGGTCCCGTTTTTACCCTTTGTGTACGGCACCCTAACAACGGTCTGCTTCGGTCACCGAAGCTTGTTGAACACTACCTTTAAATTTTAAACAGTATTTGGATTGAAATAATACGTTTTCTAATAAGTTACGGCTGGTCTAGTAAGTTACAGCTGACCTAGTCGGGAGAACGGCGACTGTCGATCCGGAGACCCAGGGTTCAAAACCACGCGCACCACTATTTTTCAGAGTCATGTTTGTAATGCCGGTAATTAAAACGGCGAAGGAAAACACCATGAAGAAACCGAAATCTACCTATAATCTAAGTTCTAAGTCATATGTCATCCACCAACCGACACTGGGCCAGCGTGGTGGATTATAGCCTTGTCTCTCTCCTTGCGAGAGAAGGCCCCGACGCCCAGCAGTGGGAACATTTAATGGGTTGTTTATGCTGCTACTTATTATGCTGATATGTTTTCTCCAAAATACAAAAATCTACTTCAATGACAGGTAATTTAATTCTGTCATTCGACTAAATTTTATAAGAAGGTATAACTATGTCGTACAAATAAATCTAAGCTGATTTTAGTTTTTTGTTGATATTTAAAAAACTACCTCCCTGTTTTCGATATCTATGATCACTTTGAAGTATTTTCTACCAAACAAAAAAGGAATTATCAAAATCAACTAACAATTAGCGGAGTTATCGCGTAAAATAAAACCAAATAAAAAAACATGCAACCAGATTGAGAACATCCTCCTTGTTTGAAGTCGATTATAGCCGAATGATGTTTGTTTTTCCACACAAAAATATATTTTTGACAATTATTTTGTCATCCAAGACGACGCGACGCGATCACGTGGGCACTTTCTAGAATCTAGAATCTAGATATTCTGTGGATCGTCTGTGATACACAGAATACTTAGAAGTTAGTATGTACCGACCGCGCCGCGCGTGTCGTTATTATTTAATGTTTGTGTAATTTCAGAACCAACACACCGATACTGTTCAAATTTTGACCGGACAATATAAAAAATATGTTCTTTCTAACAAAAAAAGAATAAATGAAATTAAACAACGCAAACATGAGTTACAACCAAATACACATTCTGACTTTCAACCCCTCCCGCAAGAAAACCGATCAGAATTTGGGGATCAAAAGTAGCCTACAGCAATGTCCTTAGTATAAACTAAAATCATGCCAAGTTTCAGCTGAATTGAATCAGTAGTTTCGGCGTGATGCGTGAGCCCTATACAGAAAGACAGACAGACAGACAGACATGAAAGAAAAAAAATGCAGTTTCGCCATCAGTATCAACTATGGAGTGCCCCAAAAAAAAAATTTTCAAAATATCTTCAATGTACAGAATTCGACCCGTTACAGTTTTATTATAAGTGTAGATAAATAATATATTTTTCATCCCACCAGCTCGGAAAGAGTACTTTTGCTCCTCGATATCAGGGCGCAAAAGTTGTTTTTACCCTCTAGAGGTTAAAGTAAATTTGAATTTAGAACATCGTGTGTACTTAAGTTTTAGTTTTTTAAATGCAAAACATAATTCAACCTATTTATTTCTACCTCCTTGGTGCCGAATGCATCATACATTTTTTTTTTATATGTTAAAAACTCAGACTCGGAACCTCCTAGGTGTACTTACTTTTTTTTTTATTTGCTTAGCGCGAAAACATTTAAAAATTTGCATTTAGTCATTTCCTCGCTGAGGTGGAATGAAAAGTTACGTGTTGCACTCGAGTGCAAGATTTTTCACCTTGTGCTCTTTTGATTCCTTGCTACGCTCAGGATTCTAATTTTGAATCACTCGCTGCGCTCGTGATTCAATTTTAGAATCCTTCGCTTGCTCGGTCATCAAAATTGAGCACGCGGTTAAAAATCAACTTTGCACTCTTGTATAACAAATAACTATTTCATCCCACCAGCTCGGAAAGAGTACTTTTGCTCCTCGATATCAGGGCGCAAAAGTAGTTCTTACCCACTAGAGGTTATAGTAAATTTGAATTTAGAACATCGTGTGTACGGAGGTTTTGAATTCAAAACATAATTCAACCTATTTATTTCTACCTCCTTGGTGCCGAATGCATCATACATTTTTTTTATATGTTAAAAACTCAGTTTCGGAACCTCCTTGGTGTACTTACTTTTTTTTAATTTGCTTAGCGCGAAAACATTTAAAAATTTGCATTTAGTCATTTCCTCGCTGGAATGAAATATATTTTATTTGAGTCCCGTTATTTGTTCCCGTGGGATTTATTTAAATTGCGTGATTATATATAGCGTTCGGAGATCACGTACATATCAAAAAGTGTTTTTTTAAATCTGTCCTGTATTTCCTGAGATTAGCGCGTTCAAACAAAATACCTTTTCAGCTTAGCTATACTCGTAATGTTAGTGTAAATAGAATTTAATCATATTTGGCGAAAATAAATTATCCGAAAAACTGTTGGTTGTTCGTTAGTTTCGAGTGACGTCACTTCATTGTACGATGTTTACGAAGACGTGACGTCACAACCCCCCCACGCCGGAAGTTTGAATCTTAGTTCTCGTGTTGTCGTTGTTAAGATGGTTTGAATCTTAGTTCTAGTGTATTTATTGTCAAGATGGATTTAATCTTAGTTCTTTACCTTACTTCTTTAGTCGTTGTTAAGATGTTAATTTTTTACCTTTTTTCGATCTCAGCGGATACAGAACCTGTACCGGCCCCGGCTGGACCCCGCGCCGGAAGCATCCCCTCGCGCGCCGGCCCCCCCGCTACCCGCGCCCGACCCGCCGCCGAAATACACCCCTCCGCCGTCCTATTCTACCGCCACGGGGGCGCGACTACTCAACACTATCAGGAGGAGCTTTAGAACGCTTAGAAGGTGAGACTGGCTTCTAACATGAGAAAGAAAAGATAAGAGACTTACAACTAATGCCATAAATGGTAGTGTTATCGCTAACAGCTGATGTTTTCAGACATCTAATCGTGGCAGGCAACATACCTCTACAACTTAGAAACACGACTTGCTCTTCTATCGCCTAATTAAAATGATTATGACGTTGCTGTTATTGTCTATTTGATTTCAAGCTGCGTTTCGTAAATCGTCACATCAACCAGACTTATGGATAGTCTTAGTGTCTTCAAGTTGAGAGTGACGGTTTCTTCTAGGTAAGCACACTCCATCGTATATCGTATCGTCGCTTACCTATAGGTGAGATGACGGTCAAGTGCAATCTATATTAAAAAAAAGACAAATTTCCATTCAAAAATCAATAAAAAAAATAATTAAATAAATTTTATTTCTATTTGCAGAATCACAACAGCTCGCTCAGAGCTACCAAACGACGAAGCATCACAAATGCCCATCACACTGAGCGAGACGGTCGAAAACAACCAACATTCCGAATCACACCCTCCCGACTACAGCGGGGTATACACCACCCCCTCCATCACAATCACCGACGAAACTGACTCTAGGACCAGCGTGCAACCGCGATCGACATCACGCAACTCACTAACACTCACTAGAGACTTCCTACGGCGTTCGTTTGTGAGAAAAAGCGATTCGGTCAAGAGTATCCGGTCAAGTCTTCGTAGAAATTTTAAGTACGGAGGTGCTTTGACGACGAGTCACGAACACTTAGTACGTGATGCGGAACCGATCTCGAATACAGTAGCAATGTCGGCCATGTTGGATACGGAAGGTACGTCGCACAATCGTAGCATCGCTTCTGTGATTTGAATTTGGAATATGTTTATTTTGATCTTAAGGTTGTGTTCCGAATCACGTTATACTTAAATGCGTTCATGTCGATTCCAAATCACACCAGCAGACCTTTGAATATAAATATGACGCAGCTTAGCTTTTTGAATATAATACCTCATTAATATGTAACATTACAGCTGAGATTCCACTTGAAATACACGAAGCAGCGAAGTGGTGTGCACAAACAATTGCTATCAATACCGTAAGACAGAACAGCAAAGTTTAACTATTGGTTCATATTTCCCTCGCACACTGCTATCGAGTGAACCCTAAGTTTAAATAAAACGTTGCAAACTCATTCTGTTATCGATTAGTTAGTTTCATAGTAATTGGTAGATTTTTAACATATTGATGCCAAACGGAACGAAGCGTTATGATCTACAGAACTTTGAGCGCTGGTGAAATTCTGAATTAGAGATTTACTACGATAACATGGCCCGTCCCTCCAAATTACTGTTTTAATGTGTGTAGTCACATACTTACAAAAGAGTTTGTATGTAGTTGTAATTATTCGTCTTCTGTAGCAGTACGCACACATGCGTGGTGGTGCGTTGTATATACTTTCACAAATACTTTCAAACGTTTTGAATTCTGGAGGGACATGACATGACTCATGTTATCGTAGTAAATCTCTACCTAGTATGAAAACGGCTACTTACATCACAGAAAAAAAAAACTTTAAAAAGAGATGTATTTTACATAGTTTTAAAATTGTATCTTGATATACGTCAAATTCGATTTAGAAACGTAATTATTTAAAAAACAATTGTTACAAAGTGTGTTGGAATACTATTTCTGTTTCCATTAGAACCAAAATTGTACTTACATTATGAATTACAATTTACTTTACATTATGAATTATAATTTAATTTAATTACAATTACAAGTACTTAATCATAAGACTTATTTTTAGTGTCATGAAAAGTAACAAAATAGAAGGTAGATTTACTATGTTCTAAAATCTAAATGAATAGACTCATAATAACCAGACCGCAAAGTCTGGATCGAAGAAGCCTTTATACTAAGTAGTTAACGTGGGTGTAGCTAGGGGGAGGGCAAAATGGGGCGGCCTCCACTTCAAAAATATTTTTTTCTCTAAAAAATAAATTTAATAAATGTTGGTGGACAATTCACAGACCCCAAACTAAGCAAACCTTGTGCTATGGCGGCCAGATAGCTGATATAATACTTACTTAGTTCTAAATATATACTTATCATCAGATATTGTATATGTGTATGGGGGAGTGCGAATAAAACCCATCTCATTACAGTTGAACGTGCTCAAAGGTCAGTTTTAAAGGTGATGATGCACCTTCCCTTTAGACACTCTACCACGGATCTATATGATTTAGTAAACGTTTTGTCTGTAAGAAAACTATTTATCTATGAATGTATTCGACGTTATCATAAAGGAATTGTAGTTCAACAGTGCGATAGTAGTGATACTATTTCAAGGAAATTTTATATCCGTGCTATTCCCTTGGTTAGTACAAGGTTTGCTCAAAAACAATATACGGTTGTCTCTATTAAACTATACAGGGAAATAAATAAGCATGTCAGTGTTGACAAATTAACAGACAGGGAACTTAAAAAAACTATACTTACTTGGCTTAAAAAATATGACTATAAGCAAACAGAAAGCATGCTAGAAAGTTTCTATACTTAACTATTGTTTATAAGCAGTAAAATTCGTAAGTACGCAAATATATGTATATGGTCACCCTCACACGTACACACACACACACTCTCTCATACTCACCACACACACACACCCTCACAATACACACACACCCTCACAACACACACACACACACACACAACACACACACACAACACACACACACACAACACACACACACCCTCTCACCCTCGATTCAGACTTAGATACAAAATAAACTAAACACCTCACTCAACACATATTTTCTTTTTCTTTTATTTGAAACTGTTTAGAAACAGTTTGTTTTTAGAATTAATTGTTTATATATATTGGGAATGTTCGTTTATAAAATATTTAATTAATATTGTGAAAAATTATTAGTTTTAGCATTTGTTATAATTTATTGTTGTAATTGGGAGTGGCCATCGGCTCCTGTCACACAGTTTTTAACTACTTCAGGAGCCTTTGGATTCAATTTTCTTGTACATGTATTTATGCCAAATAAATTATTATTATATAATTATTATTATTACTTATTATACATAAAGTTTTGATGTTGATTTTTTTACGGGAGCATAAAGGTATGTTGGGTGGAGATACAATCCTTGGCCGCCCCAATGCTGGTTAGGTAGGTATATTTCATCTTAAATATTTGGGTACACAGTTGAAATGGTTGTTTATAGTTGCATATACCCCAATAATAAGTACACTTAAAAAGTGAGAGCAATATAGGATAATGTTTAGATGTTATTTTAATATGGTAATACAATAATTCGATTTAAAAGTTTTATTAGACATGTAGTTAATTTTATGGAGCGTTTGTATATTTAGCGCGTATGAAATGATGAATTGTAATCTATACTAATAAATGAAGGTGTTGAGTTTGCTTGTTTGTACGTGCTAATGTCGGGAACTACCAGAGCTAACAACAGCTTTACGAAAAAAGGCTATTACAAGCTATATGTCATCGATGGGTGAAGCCGAGGGGGTTTAGCTAGTATTTGATATAGAGGGAATCTCAGTTACTCCACTATTTTTGTATTGTTAATTTATGTGTAATCACAATAATTTTGAGCCATGTAGCTTAGTTATACAAGGATTTATACTTAATTAGAATTAATGTGAATGTACTTAAAAGGCACGTAACCACGCAAATGAAGACAAGACAATATTTTGATTTATCACTCAACTTTTGTTTAAAAGGCAGGTAGATTTTTAACACTATATTACGCTACGTACTTAATAATTACACTCAGTCCATCTGAATTATCCATATACCGATGGAGGTCTAAAGATAACCAATATGCACAAGCTCACATAGTTATATCAATTCTATTTACATCCGGGCATATTAACAACAGCACCAATCATTAATCAGGCTGATAATTCACAACGCAGTGGGAACGATTCCGGCACAGACTAACAATCCTAGTCGTGTCTAAATGGTAAGAAAGAAATGAAGGTCGAGTGATATGTTTTCGTGTCCAGATCAATACGATTGGGTTGTGAACAGAGGCGGATTAAACTTTGAGAGCGCCTTTTAGACAAGCAACTCATCGGCGCTCCTGTACTAAAAATATGTAATAGTAATAAACATTTGATGATTAATTGATGTTACTGCATACAATACAATAAAAATTATACACGTTCAACAAAACAGATTTAGATTGACTAGGTACCTGTTAACTTTATATAACTTTTTTTTTGTTTTATAATGACGCGTTTTCCAGATGCAAATTGACTTGTCAAATATAGTTCTAAATTTTGCCAAATATGGCACCACTGTTTGTTTTTGTGAAACTTTTGTAACAAAATAAAACATTGGCGCCACCTATGGTGTAATTGGGAACTGTCTTTGACAGGACTTTTTGCATCTTGAAAATGCCCCATTATTCTCCTTGGCACGTTCCTTTATTCGCACGCGCCCCTAGGCACGTGCCTAGTTTGCCTTTGGATAATCCGCCTCTGGTTGTGAATCAGGGTACCGTAACATTTCCTTTGTTAGGGTGAAAGTCTTTGTTTCTGTGGTTACTCGTCTTCAAACGAATAAATCCAGAGCTTAGTGAGAGCGTGTTAGGATTCAATATAGTGTTGAATTGTTATACAAATTTACGAGTGAGGTAATCAAATTAGAGTGTGTTCTCTTGTTGATCTAAAATCTAAATTATTATAGGAAGTTTGGAAGCTGAATGTTTATATACCGGTGCGTGTGTCATTGAATGTACTTACTGATAAAGCTGAATTGAGCGGAAATGACGAAAACAAACCGTTGAATACATTGCCTGAGTAGGTATAATCTAGGAATATTTAAATTTAGAGTGAATCGGTCTCTTCTAGGTGCGGTCAGTCACAGACCGTAACGGCGCTTACCATAGGTCGATATAGCGGGCAAGTGCAAAACTATTATCGATAATCACCTATCTATGACTTTTTTTACATAAAAATATAAACTTTAGACTAAAACCAAATAGTATTGTCACAATGCATGACTCTGGAAGATGCCTGTTTATATGGGTCAACTTTAACTCAAAACACTTATTCGTTATTTATGTTACGAGTATCTTACCTACAAACAGCAATGCCTAAATAATTTTTGTATTTGAGTGAACACAAATCAGTATAGAAATTCGACGTTTAAGACAATAAACGGACTCAAAAAAGTAAAATTGAATTTAAATCAAGTTTTGTGATTCGGGAAATTCCGTCGAACATTCTCGTCACTCCATTACACAAAGCTTAAAGAATGAAGTAAGTTTACCATCAATGCTTAATAATGCTTTCTACCGGTCATGACCTACAGTGCCGAAACGGTGGTCACCGACACGCGCGGATTCAGGCTGGGGGGAGGGGTCATGACCCCCTAGGAATGGTCCAGCACCTAGGTAGACCACTGATTAAAAAGCATGCATGTACTTATCGCACAGTTTCGTGACATGACCATGACTAAGTGAAATCCTAGAGTCAAAGCTGGATCCGCCCCTACACCGACAGTCAAGACAATATTTAATAGGTTGCTAGGCATACCAAGAATTTCTTAATATAATATAGACACGCCGCTCATATCAGCTTTTGTTTGATAATAAATCGAAAATGTATGACGAAGCCAACCAAAGCTTCATTGTAAACAGAGAGTTACAGTAATTTTTATAGCATGTCTTTGTATGACATTAGGGGAATGCAGTTGAAATAGCTGGTAAGATGTGTGTAGTACAATAAGTTAAATGTTTTAAAGATTGTTTCTGTTTGAATCGTGTGAAGTACAATGACTATAGATTGTAAGCATTGTCGCTTGTTTGATTAGTATGGAATCCTATTTAAATGTGGTATATTGCAATGAAGAAGTAATTTACAGTATAGCTGTATTTCTCAACCGTACAATAAAGTTTTTTTCAGAATGCAAATACATATATTTCTTCTAAGATAGTTCATAATTTCACCATAGGTGGCGCCAATGTTTCATTTTGTGAGAGGAATTTTACAAAATGAAACATTGGGCCACACTTGGTAGAACTGTGAATTATCTTTGTTAGTTATTCATGTGCATCTTGAAAATGCCTCCTTCAGACACAGAACATAGACCCTCGTTTCTGTTATAGTTAAAGATTTTAATTTAAAAAAATCATTGATGGGTGAAATGTTGGTTGTAATTTTAACTGTACGGTTGAGAAATAACATGATACAGTATAGACGGAAGTTAGTGCCTAAATTTATCTTAGTTCCTTTCCCTGCATTTATATTGCGCTTGTTCTAAAACAATGTACTTCGAAATCTTAGTTAGTTCTAGTCAAAATGCAGCTCCCTCTTATTTTGGATCTAAAACATCACATTTTGTTTTACACAAGATTTATTATTATATCACAAAAAATGTATCTGCTTTTTAAATACTAATAATTTTAATATGTTATTGTATTGAATGATTACATTCCAAATTATTACTATGTTACAAAATAGATGTGTAATAAACATTTTTATATTTTACAAATCAAGTTTTATTTTATTTATTGACATTATCTGCCCGATTTACGATCAGTGACCTAAACATATTAGCCAGTATAACTTGACTGTATTTAAGTATGAGTAATCGTTAAATCAAGCTGTACTACTTGCGTGTTTATTTCGTTTACACTGAGTTTTAGCGAGTAGTAAAAGAAAGAAAGTGTTGAGTGATTTTGACGATTCAGCATTATTTATAATGTTTATAATCTACAAAAAAGACTGTCTGCCTGTCTAAAGAGTTAGAATCTAGAAAAATAAAAAATATAGTTTCAGCATATCATTCTTTATTTCTTAATATAAAGATTACAAAGTATCTTAATCACCACATTCTTAAATTGATTAAAAATTAAAACAAATAATTCAATCAACATCCTCTACATTGTAGAGTACATACGTCACAAAGGTACTCACAACAAGGAAGCCGAGGTAATGAAATGTATCTTAAGTTATACATTAGAATTGAAGATAAGGAATTGATTAACATTGAAAATATTATACAGAACTTACTAGATGTTTTAATAATACTACTAATATTATAAATGTCAAACTTGGGATGGTTGTTGCACAATCACGTCGAAGAGATCAGGTTTAAATTTGAATCACAGATTTATAGTTATTATAGCGACTATGCTAGTTTTTATTGCTGGAAAATTATGAGAAAGGGAACTACGCAGGTGAAACCACGGGACGGTACTAGTAAGTAGTTAACGCGCCAACGCCGCCGAGCTTGCGTTCGCATCGCCGTCCGTAGTAACAAACGAGATGCAGTAGCACGGGCACTTTCCTTACAAAGACCGCCGAATGCGGTTGAAACTTAATTGGAACTTTACCAATCACATCCACGTGAGAATCCGTTTATTTCAAAAGTCGATATTAAAATATGTTTATAAGATTATAAGATGGAAGTTTAAAAGGGAACTATTTATGGCTCAGAATGCTTCTGTTTTGGAGCGCAGATTGTTCAGCAAAGAGTATTAAATAAGTTCTGTACAATGTTTGCAATGTGTTCAAATCGAAAACAGTTTAATAAGAATCGAAGAATTCAGAAAATAATAAGAAATATTAGGGGATAGTAAAGTTTAAAATAATCCCACCATTTTACGACCTCAACTTCTCTATGTTAGTCGAAAACCAAAAAAGTTGATACAAATAATAACGTTTTATAAATAACGCGCGTCATTAAAATTAAGTATAAAATCAGTCGCGCTGAGACTTGCTGAATAAAATATCAATGAAAAAAATCACTACCCGTCAAATCTTATCACACCAACGTCCTCAAAATCTTTTTTTTTTAAATGGCACATTATGTATGGACAATATTTGTTTTTTTTTTTGCGATTTAGGGATATATAGCAAGAGTTGTTCGGAATGTTTTAAGTTTAAGGTATCTGGGTTATTCACTACGAGTATTGATAATTACCGTGTATTATGTAGTGGAGCAAGCCCGCAAATACTATGTTCATGTGTTTTTTAAAGATAAATAATAATTATTTATAATTATGCATAAATATAGTTATGCATGAAACTGCAAAAATTATTAGATACTACCATATAAAGATGAAATCCCGTGCTTTCCTAGCGGCGAAACGTACGATTTTTCAATCGTGAGGTCAAAGGCTCGAATTTTACGGTAAAAAACACACCTGCTCACAATAGCAGATACATAGTTAAAATTTTACATGAAAGTTGAAATCACTGCCTAACACTGCTTTGCGCTTTTCAACTAATCATACAATATGTATATTTCATCACATGGTATGATGTATATTGTATCTCTTTGTCTTTTAATCTTTTTTTATTAATTCCCAGCATAGGTACACTCCGCGAGGCATAAGCTGAGCTTTGCATTTGTGTGAGTGTACATGGATAGTGTAGGTGTGATAACCGGCCTTAGGCGCGGCGCCATTCTGTCTCGCCGCGCTCCTGCCTGATTGGTGATCACTCACACTAATGCAAAGCTCAGCCTATACCTCGCGGACAAAATTTCAAGCTCCTGCCTGATTGGTGATCACTCACACTAATGCAAAGCTCAGCTTATACCTCGCGGAGTATACCGGGTTCATGGACTATCCCTCACGAACAGGATTTTCAAGGGTTTTTGACCCTCCTTTCATTTATTACGTTTTGCTTTGTCATATTAAACTATTACGAAACATTAGTGTGATAATTCTCAAGTAATATATCAATATATCCCTAGCACAAGTATTTTTACGCATTACATATTAACTATCAAAAGTCAACACCAAATTTCCATGCTAGGGGCATTGAGTAACGACACAATCATATTCAACATTCAGTAAAGCTAAATTGTAAGATCACAATATTTCAGTCAAAAGGACAATCATGCATTCGTCAAATAAACTAGTTTATCTAATAAGTGAGTTCATGTTGAGTAATGATTTTGCTGCCTTCGAGTCGGTGGGCTCTTTCTTCTTCGATGGATCCATCATGAAACACTTCCATAATCTGGAAATGAAAAGGATCGAATTACGTCTTGGGTTCTATTGGCATTGTTGTGGGTTGCAATTTTTTTTTCTACAAAAACTGAAACATTAGCAGCCCACTTCATAAAAGTGCCCAATTTGCAGTTATAGCAGTATCAAGTCAAAACACACCAAGTCTTTTATTTATTTCGTTGATGATGTGGAGCATCCTCCACATCATCAGTGAAATTTCGTCGATTGGTGATTCGTGGGACGCGCGGTGACTGCATCATCGAAGACTATAAATGAGTAGAACTTACAAGAAAATGGCAATTAAAGACGGGGAAAAGGCATCAGAAGCACTGCTGAGATTAGAGCGCGCTTCCCGCGTCTCGCCCCGCACGATTGTCTCGTGTCTCTTCGACGCTCGCCGAGACGACGGTAGTGCCGTATAGTCTTGTCCGTAAAGCACAAAGCGGTGCCCGGGTGCCGCAATGTTTCGTTTGACTTGACATTTTATTTTCAGATATTTAAGGTATAAATCAAACTGAACAGCGCGACACCCGGGCTTCGCTTGTTTTACGGGCTACACTTGAAATAGAAAGTAGCGTAACTCCGCCACACTCGTCTCATCAGCGGATACTTCCATATCACCAGCTAATTGTTCCCATAAACATATAGTCTTAACTCATAAAACACCAAGCGGCGCCCGGGTGCCACGGGTTTGACTTTACACCTTATCTTCTGACATTTAAGGTATAAAATCAAACGGAACAGCGAGTCGTCCGGGCTTCGCTCGTTTTACAGGCTAGATGTGAAATAGTAGGGAGCGTATCACTGACCTGAGGGTCTCGTCAGCGCCCGCGGACACGACCGTGGTGCCATCGGGTGACAGCGCGAGGTGCAACACCCGCGCCATATGTCCCGTAAGCTCTGCCACTCGGCTCATCAGGGGGGTACTTCCATATCACCAGCTGGTTATTCGCGTACCCGTGACCGGAGATCAGCTCCTTGTAGTGCGTACTCCATACTATGGAGCACACCTGTAATAAAACACAATTACGTGAAGTCCAAACGGTCGAACATTGTTTGACCCACAAGTGACGTCACGACTCTGGAAGTTTGATAATCTATAATCTTTGTTGATTTTTAATAAAAAATTTTTTAATAAAATGTTACGAAACGAGCAGTACATGTGCCTGATGGTAAGCAACATGCCTGTCACATAACAGCACAGTGACACGCAGCTATTGAAACATGAAGAGTCCAAATCATTACCTAGCACTGCACTGCGCTCGTCACCCAGATCTAAGATGTTATATCTCAAGCCCTGTAATTTCTCTGGAACAAAAAATATTTTTTCATGTTCAGCATCAGCTATACGGACTAATTAGAATGGTTTATTTTTGACCCAGACACTATTTATAGTAGTGAAGAATCTGTGACTTGGTATTGACTGTGTAAAAAATATCAAGTAACGTACCTGTGACTTGGTATCGACCGTGTTAAGATTGGCTCCGGTGTTGACGTTCCAGAGACGGATGGTGCGGTCGGCGGTGCCGGCGCCCGAGGCCAGGATACCAGGGCTCCACGGACACCACGCGATGGCCTTCACGGCTGCCAGATGTTGGCTGTAAATTTAAATACATCGTTATATCCCATTTATTTAGTTGTTAACTGTAAAATGAGATTGACAGACAGAAAAACTTTACACACCAGAAAACTAATATAAAATTAAACTATACGAAAATTGACTTATATAATATGGGCTGACTTATTTATAGCTTTACAAGGACAGAAGCTTGGTCGATGGCAGCTACATTTGTAATAGTAAGCCTCTTTCCAGAGTCCGCCTAGGGAACTACCGCACCTTTGCAAGTTTTCTACCAAAAAATAGTAATGTGAAAACATGGAAAACATGATGATAGTAATGTGAGTTTGAAGGACAATATTTCCAATGAGATTACAGAACATAGAGATAAAAAATTGGTTGCCTGTAAAGTCGGTATACGGGCGAAAGTTTTACGTGACAACGAGTTTGAGTGGTAAAATAATTTTACGGAAGGGACGCGTGCCTTTCACTTTTTATGTCTGTCTCTCTCGCTCTTAGGCGGGCTAACCATGCCCGAGTGGAAGGGACGCGTGCCTCTCACTCGCTCTCGTTGTGAGCGCATAACGTGAGCGGAGCGTAACGCAGTTTCTTGAAGTGTCACCCGGCAAACCAATTTATAAGACGTTGTCACGTCAAAACATTCTATATATCTGGGTAATAATAAGACAGGATAGGAAACGATAGGAAAAACTTGGAGGAAGCCTATGTTGAAAGAGAAACTGGGGTATAAATTATAGAGTTAGAATAAAATAAATATATACTTGTAAAAAATGTAGTCGATACCCTAGAAATAAAGGCTATCTTTATATATCTGGGTGACAAGCACAGAACAGTTCTTTATATATCGTTCTTATAATAGCTAAGTGTCACTGTGTTGTTATGGGAAGTCGTACAGCTTAACATCAGGCACATGTCCTACTCGTCTCATCACTCTGCCAGTATAGAATTGTGTAAACAAAAACGTTTTAGAAATGTTGCTATATTTGTATTGATATTATTTTCTGACTTAGATCTTCCAATAACTATAATTAATTGACGCATGGCATAGCACTGTTTTAAATAGGGCCATTGCACAAACGTCAAAATAAGTCTAGTCTCACAATAGAACTCATTACCTTAATAGAACTTACTTGAATGAGTATAAGTGCTGGGGCTGCGAGTAGTGTTGCCCCTGAGCGATCGGCCAGATGTTCAGCAGGTTGTCGTTACCGCCCGACGCCAGGTACTTGCCGTCCGGCGACCATTTCAAACCGCACACCTACGAATCATTACAAAAATAATTAGAATCATTTTGGAAACAAAGTTCCATGGCATGCTTGAAGAGGCGGATTTTGCTGAGTAAACCAAACTAAAAAAAATGTGAAATTAAGCCAGTAAGAAAAATTCGTATAAGTTACGGAAGTGACGCGTAAAAACTGCCTGTGACCATCTATTCATCTATATATCATAGTGTTGCCAACTATATTTTTGAAAGAACAAAATTTAAAATTTTGATTAACCCGGACTACCTCGGATATGTTAATATGTACAACATTCTACTAGTCGAGCCCTTTCATTTGATATCCATATTAAGGGAGTTGTGAAAAAAAATGTATTGCCATTTTGTGGAAGCGGCCATCTTGGATTTGAAATTTGTCATAGTGGAATGTATTCTACTAGTCAATACTTTTCGCTTCGTTCGTACCCACATTGTGGTAGTAGTAAAAAAAAAATATAATTCGCCATTTGTGGTGGCGGCCATCTTGGATTTGAAATTTGTTATAATGTATAGTATTTTACTAGTCAAGCCCTTTCATTTGATACCCATATTGAGGTAATTTGTAAAGAAATATTTTATCCGCCATTTTGTGAAGGCGGCCATCTTGAATTGATATTAACCAAACACAGATAAGAACATCCGCAAGGGTATTAAAAGTTTTTTTTATTTGAAAATAAAAACAAAACGCATCGAAATCGGCCCATCCGTTCGAGGTCTACGGTGCCACAGACAGACACACACACAGACAGACTTGCATCAACGTCAAAATTATAACACCCCTTTTTTTGGATGGGGGTTAAAAATGTAACGGATCGCTGTCTGTACATACATTTATGAGAAAAAACATTATAGGATACCTATATCAACGCAATAGCAACCAACATAATGATTGTTGGATTTTTTCTGTTTATCTGTTTGTCTGTGTGTTTGTACACGGTAATCCCAAAAACGGCTTATCGGATAAATAATAAAATTAAGCTATTTTATTTGCAAATTACTTTACTTCTATTTATATTATTCTATATTTTTCGCAGGAACTTCGCTCCTAACTGGTGTACCACGGCGCCGCGCTCCGCTACATGTACATGTTTCACGCCAGAGAGCTGACGCAGTGTCCTCACGTGGCCTAACTAACTAGTCTCGTCGCGTGGCCGTCGTGGTTACCTCCTGCGAGTGCGCGGCGATGGTGGCCACGTCGTGGTCGTGCTGCCGTACGTTGTGGTGTACCATGGCGGCGTCGCGCGCTCCGCTCGACACTATGTACATGTTCCACGCCTACGAGCTGACGCAGTGTCCTCGCGTGGCCTAGTTAACTAGTGTCGTCGCGTGGCCGTCGTGGTTACCTCCTGGGAGTGCGCGGCGATTGTAGCCACGTCGTGGTCGCCCTGCCGCTCGTCGTGGTGCACCACGGTGCCGTCGCGCCCTCCGCTCGACACTATGTCCATGTTCGACGCCAGCGAGCTGACGCTGTGTCCTCACGTGGCCTAGCTAACTAGTGTCGTCGCGTGGCCGTCGTGGTTACCTCCTGCAAGTGCGCGGCGATGGTGGCCACGTCGTGGTCGCGTTGCCGCACGTCGTGGTGCACCACGGCGCCGTCGCGCCCTCAGCTCGACACTATGTACATGTCCGACGCCAGCGAGCTGACGCTGTGTCCTCACATGGCCTATCTAACTAGTGTCGTCGCATGGCCTAGCTAACTAGTGTCGTCGCGTGGCCGTCGTGGTTACCTCCTGCGAGTGCGCGGCGATAGTAGCCACGTCGTGGTCGCGCTGCCGCACGTCGTGGTGCACCACGGCGCCGTCGCGCGCTCCGCTCGACACTATGTACATGTTCCACGCCAGCGAGCTCACGCGGCCCGTGTGCCCGTCCATCACCTGCATCAATCAAATGTCACTTTATATTCTATATAGTTATTATGAACGTCGCATTTTTTCTATCGGATTGCTCGTTACTCGAAAAAAACGGCATAAATATAAACTACCAGCGCCCCAAAGTTTAATTTCGCCATTCCACAGTTGATTTGCACAGGTGAAATTGCGTGTTGCTTACTATCAGATGCATGTCTCGCTCGTCCCGCCACAAAAAGCGTAACTGACATTCTAATGCGTAGTAAGATACGGCCGGGTTAGTCAGGTGAATGGCAATTACCGATCCGAAGCCCGTGGTTCGAAACCCACGCACACCACTGTCTTTTCGAAAGTCATGTATGCAATGTGGCTAACTTAACAAGAACAAAATTAAAAATTTTGACTAACCCCCGACTACCTAAGATTTGTTATCTGTACAACATTCTACTAGTCAAGCCCTTTCATTTGATATGTTGTGAAAAAATAAATGTAATTCGCCATTTTGTGGTAGCGGCCATCTTGGGTTTTAAATTTGTCATAGTGCAAAGTATTCTACTAATCAAGCCCTTTCGTTTGATACCCATATTGAGGTAGTATTGAAAAAAATTATATGATTCGCCATTTTGTGGTTGCGGCCATCTTGGATTTGAAATTTGTTATAGCGTATAGTACTTTACTAGTTAAGCCCTTTCATATGATACCCATATTGAGGTAGGTTGTGAAGAAATATTTTGTCCGCCATTTTGTGGAGGCGGCCATTTTGAATCGATATTAACCAAACATAGCTAAGAACACCCGCACGGATATTAACTTTCAAATAAAAAAAACCGCATCGAAATCGGCCCATCTGTTTGAGCTCTACGATGCCACAGACAGACAGACACACACACAGACACACACACAGACAGACAGACATCGACGTCAAACTTATAACACCCCTTTTTTTGGTCGGGGGTTAAAAACAGTGGAGGAAAACATCGTGAGGAAACCGATATATTCTGAGAATCTTTTAAAGGTTTTCAAAGTCGTTGTCCACCAATCCACACTAAGCAAGTGTGGTTGGTGTTGTAGGTCCATCTCTATATAATAATTATAATAATTCACTAAGCATTCCCATGCACATACATATACTGGACCTTATAATTCACTAAGCATTCCCATGCACATACATTTACTGGACCTTATAATTCACTAAGCCTACTCATGAACATACATTTACTGGACCTTATAATATTAGCTCATTACCCGTAGTCTTTTGATTTTCTCGCAGTCCCATAATTCAACGAGGGCAGATGAGGTCCCCACAGCGAGGTGCGGGCTGCCACCAGGCACCCACGCGACCGAGCAGACCGTCTCCGAACCCTCCAACGAGCATAGTTCCTCTATTTGTCCAGTTCCAGCATTCCACAGGTATACAGTGCTTCCTAGAGCCACAGCTAGGATGTTGGATGAACTCCAGTCGACTAGGTTCAAATCTGAAATAACAGTTATTTTTAGAATCAAGGCTAGATTATTGGGAGCAGATTGAAGTATAACATAGGAGTCTTCATAATTTCTTCATTATTGGAGTTTCTACGTCATATTGGAAAGAGCCAGACAGACAAAAACCCTTTATTACGCACATAAATAATAAAAATAGCACCCCACAGTGTTATCTGATCCTTTTATTTTGCCGAGATAAAAAGCAACCTGTTTTCTTCCAGTCTATCTAAGTGAAAAAGCAATGTGTCCGGTTTGTAGGGCAATATTTCCAGGGAAATTACTGGCCATAGAGATAAAACATCTTATATGTCTGGGTGACGACCGGAGTGCAGTGGTAGGTAATGATTTGAACTTTTCATGCTCCAATAGCTGCGTGTCACTGTGCTGTCATGGGCAGACTATCTATATCTGTATCTTGCTTACCATCAGGCATGTCCTGCTTGTCTTGTCACTTCATACTATAAAAAAAAACAGTATTTCAAATTTCTAACTGATCTGTTCACACGTTGCAACATAATTTAGCAACAAACACGTTGACATTCATAATATTAGTAGGATTGTATTATACTAGCCACGCCTCGCGGTGTTACCCGCGAAGTTTCCCTATCTGTTATTTTTTCGTACTAAAAAACTAGCTTTAGTGTTATTCCAGACCATAGTCTGTGTTCCAAATTTCAAGCTGATCCGTTTTGATGTTCCAACATGATTGAGCAACAAACATCCATACATCTCAACTTCTCAACTTTCGCATGTATAATATAGCAAGTAACATAACTCAGCAAAAATATAAGTATTTTTAAACTCCAAACTAATTCAAGGGTGTTATAAGTTATAAGTTTGACGTCGATGTCTGTCAGGGTGTGTGTGTGTGTGGCACCATAGAGCTCAAACGGATAGACCGATTTCAATGGATTTTTTTATTGAAAGCTAGTTACGTTTCCGTGAGGTGGTTCTTACTTCTTATCTATGTTTTGGTTTATATTGATTCAAGATGGCGTCCTCCACAAAATGGCGGACAAAATATTTTCGCACAACCTCCCTCAATATGGGTATCAAATTAAAAAGGCTCCACTAGTAGAATTAGTATTCTACTAGTACATGTCACTAAACACTATGAGAAATTTAAAGTCCTATATCCACCAACACAAAATGGCGAATTAACATATTTTTTTCACTACTCCCTCAATGTGGATATCAAATGAACTAGTAGAATACTGTACGAATTTAAAATGTAAGGTAGACAAAATTTCTAATTTTGTTCTCGATACTAAAAACACTATATTTTATTAAGTAATTCGTTATTATTATAGTTTTTCTTTCAGCTTTATTCCAAGTTATATTCTGGGGTCTTTCTCGAATTTCAAAATGAACCTTTTATTTTATGAGAACTATAGGAATAGTTAAAAACGTAAATACTCACAATAGTCGTCTACAATGTCAGGTGCATCCAATATCCTATCCGGAGCTTGAGGAATGTACCTTGTTGTGTTCTTTACTGAAGATGGGACTTTAGCCTGAAAATATGATATACAAGGTTACTGATAAACAGATTGCATCCATTTAAGAGCATGTTCTGTATATTTTTAAACAAACAATAATTGTTCTACAAATCAAAACATATTCCAAATGCTCTCACTGGACGCAGTCAGTAAGAATGGCCCAGATCGCCTTGAAAGTCGTAGGGCTTTTCTCTGAGTGGGTTCCCAGCAAGCCCGCTTTTCTACCTCGTCAACTTGGGAGTAGGTTGAGGCAGATGCGCCCCACATCTATCTACTATCAAACACGACACCGAGAAAGTTTAGTATCCGCTTGATAGCGATGGATACGCCACCCACCACAACTTTGGCTCCTACAAGTGGAGCTCATGGTAGATCACACTGAAGCAGATGGCTACCGCCTTGTGGAGCGCTATCGTCACCTCCCCATCTTTAGCTACCACGGCTATACAAGGAATTATAGACAGAGGGTGATGGAATCAGCGACCCGCAAAAAAAAGAATACAAAAAAAAGCCTAATAATTAAGGCTAGGCTGTAAAATCCGTTGCCTGAGTGAGATTTTCCCGATGGTTACAATCTTGGTATCTTCAAATCGAGAGTGAATCGGTTTGGGCAGCACTCTCCGTCGCATTATCGGTTAAAATCAGGCGAGGCGACAGTCAAGTTTCAAAAAAATTTTAAATTAGCATGAGCAAATGGTGAGTTCTTTAATATAAATTTACTATGTAGGATTAAGCTTTAAATGAGGCATAGTAAGCAGTCTTGTGCGTCTAGTTATAGGATGAATCGATGGTATTGTCTACAGTCTCAACCACAGGTCCAACCAGGCCTATAAAAAATTGTTATGACTTAGCTATTGCCCTCTCTATCATTCAAGTGAAACTAAAAAGAGAGCAGTATCAAAACCAAGACTGTTTTAGTTAGGTGTTAGATAGCCTGGACTCAATTGGCAAAAGAGTGAGGAAGATGGCATAATAAAATAGGGCCTTTAGGTACCAGCAGTAGAATAAAGGAAGGCAACAATGCATGATAACAACAACTGATGTAAATAAATCCCTTCGGTTGTAAAGCCAAGTCAATACTAGTCTTTCAGTATTGTACAGGTGTTCTGCATATAATCAAACTACATGATGAGAAAAATAATAAAATAATTATTAGTTACTACACCGAAAATTAGATGTAGTAAAGTTTTACTATATCTAATTTTGTAATCTAATTTTTGGTGTAGTAACTAATAATTATTTTATTCTAATCAGATTAGATTCAAAATTATGTGAAGAAGGGAAAGCCACAATAGTATACCTGAGAATACACAACCCTGAGTCTGTTCTGATAGCCCTCTGGAGCCGCTGGGGCCTTGCACGTGTACTGCAACAGTCTGCCAGGCTCGGTGTCTGTCAGGGCACGGCTAATCACTTCACTAGCAGCAGCCTGAGATGTACCCTCTTCTGATTTGTCATCATCACGACTCATCTGTGTGTCAAAGAAATGTATAAAAAATCACATAAAATTATATATATATAAATATACATTACTGTCTTATACAGATTTACACTTGTCCTTTGCTAACAATAACCCTTATTATAATAAAACAATTATAATTTTGATATTGTATGCATAATAAAATACAGTAAGCACAGGCTAAGAACTCATAGAGCGGTTTTCAGCCGCGCCCGCCGTGGTTGTGGGCCTGCAACTTTTATGGAACGCCGATATAACCGAACTCAGGACGCGTTTTACGGGTCGCGGTGCGCGCGGGTTTTGCCACTTTCGCGGGCGATAATCTCACTCGCGGCAGCTGCGAAACCGCGAATATCAGCAGTCTCGTGAGTTTTGAAATAAAACCCGCGCCCCCCGCGGTTGCGGAAATCATTCCATGAGTTCTTAGCCTAAGTTACTGTTTTCTTAATAAATTTATGCACAAATACTATAACAGATAACATAACAAATATAAGAGACTTTGAACCAAGACAAACATTAGAGTTCAATAAGACAAGATTATCTATAATTCTAGTGTCTAAGACATAGCAGCTGACTCAATGTTCCCACTACTAGGACTTGAAGGTATCTCTCACAAAGTCAGGGCCATTATCCACCACTCTGAAATATAGGCTGGGGAATGTCACAATTCAAGACATTTCTTAGATTTTGACAGTGTTTTTCTTCACAATTAAATCCAATGATAATAAAATATTACTCTATAGGTACATAGTTGGAAAAATCCTCCCAATGTGGAAGACGAGTTTGGTTCTGCCATGCCACACAACATCACTGACAAAACACTGCCCATCACATACTCACCAACAGAGTGGTTTACAACTGGAACAGGTTGCTTGAGGATGTTATTTAAGCAAAATCATTGAACTCTTTCAAGAACAAACTTGACAAATGGATAGCGAAAGACAAAATCATTTTAACAGAAAATTACCTATAATTCGTTATTTCAAAACCGAGATATAGATATAGATGCCTATTATTCAAT
Organism: Ectropis grisescens; assembly: GCA_017562165.1. NCBI lineage: Eukaryota > Metazoa > Arthropoda > Insecta > Lepidoptera > Geometridae > Ectropis > Ectropis grisescens. The sequence goes on along the minus strand of CM029789.1, from coordinate 16,674,436 downwards.
AAATAAAATTTGTTCAATAAGGAGTTTTCTATATTTATAATATATTTAGGTCTTAATTTAAATAATAATTTTATTTAAAAATGAATAATTGTTTAAAATTCGAGTCTTACCATGTAATGACATAGGTCATAATTGGAATTACTTCTTGATGGAATGAACCTGTCTCCTTTGTTGGGGGTCTTGGAGGATTTGTTTGGTGTAGGAGTTGTGGAGCGACCTACAAAACAAGATATTTATGTAACATTCATTATTACATACATTGGTGTAACACATTTCATAAATAAGACCAGTCCAAGCCTACCTACACCTACTATGTAATATTATTATTCTATAGTGGTGATAGGAATCATTCCAGAGTCCATAATCAGTTATGTCCAAACATAACTGTGTTCTGGTTTGAAGGCCAATGTATCCAGTATAACTACAGGGCATAGAGATAAAACATCTTATAAATTTATATTCTTCTTATATACTTATCTCTGGGTGACGAGCACAGTGCAGTGATAGATAATTTGGACTCCTCATGTTCTAATAGCTACGTGTCACTGTGGTGGCTGGCATGTTGCTTACCATCAGGCACAACCCTAGCTTACCCTGCTTGTCTCGTCGCTCTATACCGGGTGTCGGCAAAGCGCGGCCCGCAACCCACCTTCTTGCAAAAAATATTCTATTTAAACTTAATAATTCGCCACCTACTTTTATTACCGTATTATCGAACGCAGTTTATCCATAGGTGAGAGGGGGTGCAGGTTACTCTGGGTGATGTGTACAGTGTTAGGTAATAATTAGGACTATTCATGTTCCAATAGCTGTGTGCTGTGCTGTTATGGGTCATTGTTTCACGTATTGTTAAGTTCTCAACTTACCTGGAGATTTATTTTTAGAAGGAGTTTTCTTCGTTTTTCTAGTTTCATTCCGAGTAGGAGTCTTATTGCTAGAGAGTACTGTACTGTTGCTAGAAAGTATTGTACTGTTGTTATAACTCTGGTTGGTAGAAATTGATAGCTTCTGCATCGATTGATTACAGGCACTCAAGCTCACATTTGACTGGTTCTTGAACGATGCACTCAAAGACGGATTCACATTCTCGCTATTTCCTTTTTTAGCCCACCGCTGCAACGGGCCCCGGGTAATAGGCCCATCCATAGTAGCTAAACTATTGATTTCATTGAGATAATTGAATTGTGCCATGCCGATATATGTACGTGGTTAAAACTTCAAACTTTACACAATGTGTGTTGTATAATAGCACTGTGAACAGATAAGTCTGTAGAACTAATAGTCATTACAGTCATGAAAATGTTATAGTACTAATTGACGTTCAAATTAATTAAATAAATCGAGTCTAAAACCCAAAACACTGACAAATCATCAGAAATTCGTTAGTTTTTGAAATAACAATTGGGTGTTTAAAAATGACAGGAGCACAGGAGAGACAGAGACAGCACACCTGATTTTTGTTAGGTTGGCGTATTAACTTAAGTAGCGATTACACGACACGATTCATCGTGCACTAAGTCCCTAAGTCCCGATAGATTGGGTGGTGTAATCGCTGTTAGGCAGTTAATGTGACTAAATCGGGCGATCGAGAGTGCCCGACCGCCCTAACTCCCTAAGTCCCGATGAATCGTGTCGTCTAATCGCTGTTAGGGCTCAGTGGCCGCGCGGCGTTCGACGTGAAAGGACGTGTTAAGTGAGTATGGCTAGTATAGTACCGCGCCGGCGCCGCGCCCGTGTGCCTCACCGTGGAGTGCGCCTCGCCGCTGCACACGCTCTACAAGGTCATCTCCAACCGCCGCCTCTACGACGGTCTGTACCTCTGTGCCCGCCACCACCAGTCATCAACATCAACAGCCCATATTGTTTTTAAGCTTTCGCGATTTGAACACATAATGTTTATAATGTACAGGACTTAATCACGATTTAATTCATTGTTTAAATACATCTATGTAGCTTTGCACGTATCCGGTACCATTTCAGACAAAAGGGGTTCCGATATTAAGAGAACATGTTCACAGCGTCCTTCGTCTACCACCCTATCACCCAGATTTCAATCCGATTGAAAATATATGGGCAATGATAAAAGGATACGTCGCGAAAAAAAACGTGTCAATGAATATGGATACAATAATGAGGTTAGCAAATTGAAAGTATCACTGTACAGGAATGGAAAAATGTTTGTGATCATGCAATAAAAGAAGAAAAAAAAGTTTCATGGATACGACGCCGTTATTGACAATATAACTGAAAGATTCATTATTAAAACAAACGACACATCAGACGAGAGTGAAAATGATAAAGAAAGTGACTATGGTGCAATGTCTGGTGTAGAAGATGTGTAGTTATTTTGTCTTTCAAATTGAATTTTTAGTAATAATCACACAATAATATGTACTCATCAGTCAAATACACAGCTGGACTTTATTTTATCAATTTAGTTTTATTTTATTTTAATACTAGAATACTTCTCCGACTTATGTTATGCCTTAAGTACTTACCTAAAATATAATGATATTAATTTTTAAGAGTTTGTTGTCTGACTGTACTTTTGGTGATCACTCACACTAATGCAAAGCTCAGCTTATACATCGCGGACTGTACCGTGTTGACCTCATCGTATCGTAATTTAAATAATATTTATATTTATTTTATCCCGAAAACAAACAAAAACCTACTTCAATTTTATTATCCTACTATATAATATTATTAATGTTAAAGTTTGGATGTTCAGGTGTTAGGATGTTTGTTACTCAATCAGGTCGTAACGCCTGAACGAACCAGATTGAAATATGGACAACAGCTGAATTATAGTCTAATCTATTACTTATCCTAGGAAAATAATAGGAACGAGAACTAAATGGGTAAAATCACGGGCGCTGCTAGTTGAAAATATAATTCAACTTACTAAACATAACAAGCTATGAATAATATTTTACATAAATACACGGGTAACTCACGTATAATGTAGTCAGTTCCAGAGTACACCGGCGCAGCCCTCCCGCACCCCCTCACCTGCACCCCCGCAACAACCGTTGAGCTTGCGTGCGCGCCGTGCGGCTGCCCGCAGTGCTAAACGAGCTGCGAACCCGCGCGCGCACTCTCCTTGAAAAAGATCGCCGGACGCGATCGAAACTTGAGTCGGACTGGACTGACTACATTATACGTGAGTTACCCGTGTATTTATGTAAAATGTGTAATAACCACGTTAGTTTTCATACTATGAATAATAGCTTCAACTTCTTATCTTTTGCTTCTGTATGCGGCGTGACCGCAACTTCGCAGTGTCTTGTGTGTTGTTGCTGGTAGGCTGGTACGATTATGAATTATAGTCCGACCGCACAGAGAATGCGTTTCTGACACCTGTCAATTCGTCATGGCTACTGATGTGCATAAAATATCATTTTTTATATTTGACAGGTAGCGTTATTAATTGAATGATATATGATGATGATGATGTATATTTGTTCCTGTTTATGAAGGTATAAAAATATTTTGTTATGTTTATAAGAACTACATGTGTCTGAAACAATGTAAATAAGATTGTTATTTATTGAAGTGAATCCTAATTTTTGAACGTAACGATTAATGCCGAAATCCGTGGATTTATGTCACGTAAGTATTTTTGTGTAATAAAACAAATGCTAAAATGAACCTAATTAAATAAATAAATAAATAAGAAATAAGTATAGATTGCAAAAAAATTCGTAAATACTTTGAGAAAAAGTTTAAAAAAAGGTTTTTACCGACTTGGTCAATTTCTTACGTTGTATGTTACGATGTTTGTTAGTAAATACAGTAAAAATACTATGAAAACCAATTAGAACTAATGTACATAACGAAAAGATAATGTTTTTGCGAATGTGTGCTAATCTCAACATGAAAATCAAAATTCCCGCGCGGCTAATTGCGTAGATTCAAAATATCACACAATTTGATCTTTCTTTGTATGACGGTAAAGTTTTTACTGATCGATTATACATAATAAGACTATCTTATACCTTTCAACGTTATACCTTTAAACGACCAATTCTTGTAGGTATATAGGTATATATATATAGAATCTGAATCTCGGAAACGGCTTGAACGATTTTCATGAAATTATGTATACAGGGGGTTTCGGGGACGATAAATCGATCTAGCTAGGTTTTATTTTTTTTAAAACATCATTTTATGCGCGTTTTTATACTATGAAAAACTCCTACAATATCATTAGCGTACGATAACTTATTTCGCCACTGTTCTTTAAGTCTAAATGGTGCAGGCGGAATATGCTCGCCCTCGGAGTCAACATGCCTCGGTTCGAATCCTGATGGTTTCACTCGGGATTTTTCTTTTTGTAATTTTTTTTCTGAGAAAATCTTATACTTAGAGCCTTTTATAAACGCATTTAATTCAAGTAAGTCATCACTACGTAATTCGTCCCTGCCTAAATATCGTTTAAAAAAACCGAGCAAAGCTCGGTCAACCAGGTATTAATATTATAATACAAGTAATTAATATTTGTTTACAATACCTAATAATTTGGGCGCATCACTATTATATCAAACAGGTGGCATAGCCTTGAAACAGCGTAATGTGGCGCATAAAAACATGCGGTTTTATTTTTTAATTGTAATATTTTTTATCTAAAATTTAAACTTTTATTGTAAATAAGCATAATTCCTCAGTTTTTTTATGTTATTAGTCGTTAAAAAGATAAATTTATGATGTTTAAAAATTTGCCGTACGTGGTACGTCAATTCAAAGTTACATCACCCATCACGACTCGACCTGTCAGAAACGCATTCTCTGAGCGGCCGGACTATAGTCGTTAATACCAAAACCGGTATTTTTTTTGTACGCACAAAAAAATTGGCAGTCATAAGAACTGCCGATAGAAGTGAAAACTTATAAGCATAAGCATTCCCGAGCGTTACGCTAGAATTCAATTCATAGCCCACGAAAAATCTGTCTGTGGCGCGCCAAAATAAGTTTTCACATCAAAAACATAAACAGAATTGAAAATCTCCTCCTTTTTTGAAATCGGTTAAAAACACACACGTTCTTACTCTGCAGCGGATAAGAACAAGTGAGCGAACGTGAGAGTGTGGATGATTCCCTTATTTCCTCGTGTCCTTTGATTTGCGTCCGAAAATCCGACACAAACAGCAGGAGCGGACGCGCGAGGGGAGGCGAGGGAAGACGAGGCGAGCCGAGTGTACCGTCCACACCATTTTAGCCTCGCTTTCTCTAGTGGCTAGTGGCGCATCGTGGTGTGTGGATCGGTCAGCACAAAAGGGAACGGACGCGAGGCGAGGCGAGTGCACCGTCCACAATGTCCACATTCTCCGCTCTCGGTCTCGCGTTCTCTCGTGTCACATCGTGGAGAGCGTGGATCGGGCATAACCAAGGCATAACAGTTTCTCTCTCGCTGTGTGAATAGTGATTTCTATCCACTTAGCAGTGCTGCCAGCTTAACAGATTTCCCGTCATATCTAGCGGATTTGGGTACGTTTAGATCGGAAAATTAAAGGAAACAACAACTTCATATTTTCTTCGATAAATGTTTATTGTATTTGTCAAACCGTATAGTAAGTACCTTGTATGAGCGAATTATTTTATATGTCCAAACACAATCCTTTCTTTGTTTATAAGCTGTGCTTATCTCTGCTAACTGCTAAGCAGTGAAGCCAGATCATGTGGTTTTTAACCTTTAGGCTTTTAGCCATAAGACGCAGATTGAAAAAATATCGTGATATGACTTCACTGCTGATAAGTATGATCGGAAACCAAGGTTTAGGTATATATATTACTAGCACTGCTCTGCGGTTTTACCCGCGTAGTTCCCTTTCCCTTGGTTTTCCCGGGATCAAAAGTAGCCTATGTGTTGTTATAGTCTATGTTCTAATTTTCAGCCCGATCTAGACATACGTTACGACATGACTGGGCAACAAACAACCAATCAGTGACATTCATAACATTAATATGATACGGATACTGAAAGCTGATGCACATGACCTGCAAATATAAACCTTTAGACATTTAACTGTTGTTTTTGGAAAACAAAATAATGGGTTTTTAACGGAAATTCACAATTAACTTGGTGAATTTTGAAACATCTTGTTGGCAGCACTACTTCATATATTTACCTTCTTATTTTATAAGACTTCGACTGAAGTACTATGTATCCATGGTCATGAATAAAATTATTTAAAAAAAGGTATCTTCTTACTTCTTAGTCTTTAGTCTGTGGCAAGCGGGAAGTGTCGTCATATTTAATATACATTTTATACATATTACTTTAATATAATATAAAGTGTTTTTGTTTTGTTTGTAGGATTTTTGAATGAAAATTGTAAGTAATGTACTTTGCGATTCACTAGTTCAATAAGAAGGGAAATGCGAATATTATATGTCGCCGCAATGGTGATGAAAATAAGTAATAAGTATTTCACTGAATGCCAATGACGATCTCCTCAAATTTCGTTAATTTCGTTTCTTTCATTTGTAATATATCTGTGTAAAAGAGATAATTTTACGTTAAAATAGAAATAGACTACAAAGCTATATGATATATGATTGCCATAAATCATAAAATACAGCAATACAAAGACGCAAACAAAAACAAACATGTTCCTTCGTTTTTTTTAATTTATTCTTACAATTTACGATTCTTAGCCATGGATACAAGGCCTTCAGCCGAACCGTGTTCAGGTTTGCAACCAGTGCTGCCAACCAGGTTAGAAAATTACGTAGAATTTGTGAATTGTTATGAATAGTTCGTAGATCTAAGTACTTTATTTGAAAGTAAAATTATAACAACATTGTTTTTGAATTAAAGTACTTATCCAGGATAACCATGCATATTTGAAATGAAAACTTCTTTTGGCGCACCACACACAGATTTTCCGTGGGCTGTGAATTGACCTCAAGCGTCACATTTGTAAATGAAAGAAGTTTTCGGGTGAACTAAGGGTGTTTATGGGGGAAATGCCTTTACGCACCGGCCACCGTGAAGGGACACGGCAGGTGTGTCGGGCTCGACACTATGACAACGACAGACATGGTGCCATGGTGCCTGTCTGTCTGTGAGGGTTTTAGTAGGTACTAAACCCCCTACAGATTTCTCCTGCATGGCCAGGATCAGGGTCGCAGGTTCACTTTTCACACTCCTATCAACGATCGTGACCCACTTGGCATCGCCCTTGCGGACCCACTTCGCGGGGAGAGTTAGTACACTCCGCGAGGCATAAGCTGAGCTTTGCATTTGTGTGAGTGTACATGGATAGTGTAGGTGTGACAACCGGCCTTAGGCGCGGCGCTTTTGTCTCGCCGCGCTCCTGCCTGATTGGTGATCACTCACACTAATGCAAAGCTCAGCCTATACCTCGCGGACAAAATTTCAAGCTCCTGCCTGATTGGTGATCACTCACACTAATGCAAAGCTCAGCTTATACCTCGCGGAGTGTACCCCCGCATCCTGCATTTGGCCCTAGCGACGCGCCGGAAGTCAGCGGCGCGTCACCTCGTAGCTCGAAGGCCCTAGGTGTTGTGTCAGACGGAGCTATCTGATTCCCATAGTACAACCTTTATTTAGTTTGAGGTCAGATGGTGTTGTGTGAGAAATGGCCACGAATATTTATTATTATTATTTGGGGTGGATAAAATTAGCCCATTTAAAATTTTATTTTGGGTTATTGTTCAGATGGAGAACACAACTGCCGCATGTGGGAGTTCTGGTAGCCGAGGCCGAGGTCGCTGTCGCGGGCGTGGTCGTGGCCTTTCGCCGCGTGCTCTCAACAATTCGTAATTATGGCAAATCTTCAACATATTTAATAACTAGCTGAACCCTGAGCGCGTTACTAAACTACCTATAGAAAATTGGTCGTACCAGCTAAGATATAGAACAAATTTGGTTAACCTAAGTTAATGACGCAACCTTAAAATAATGATACAGTCATGTTGTCAGCGCACGTCAGCCAGGCGCGGTCCCAGCCTCGAATTTTGGAGGGGGTCACCAGTACGCAGCCTCAGATTTGGGGGAGGTCACAAGTAGAAATACAGTAAATCAAGTAAAAAATACTTTACTACTAGTGCTATATGACTTTACTCGCGTAGTTGCCGTTCCAGTTGTTTTTCCGCGTTAAAAAATTGTCTATGTACTATTAGATATAATGTTTTTTTTTAGATTTTAATTTAACGTATAAGATTTGGGGGAGGTGATTTTATTCCTTTATATTATTTTTTTTCCTTTTAGCGTGAAAATTTTATTATTATGCGCGCGCAACGCGCAACTAAGCTACAGATAAAAAGAATAAGTTTTCTTTTTTTCTACAAAATTTGGAATTATTTGAGTGTTTTATTTTATGACACTTACAAGTTCAAATTATTTATTGAAAGCCGAAGTTGCATGAAGTGAACAAGCAATAATTATTTTGTTCTATTGAATACGACCTTTTTTGTACTTAACTTTTAGTTTAACTCACTTGTGAGTAATAGTAATGACAAGTCACAGTTTGGTGTCATTACATGCCTGATTGCGGTGAAATTAGAGCCACTTTATGAGCAGGTGTGTGGAAAATAGATTTTATTAATGGTTTTAAGGGATTGTCATATCAGGTTAATCCTATCGTCCAACCAGGACCCTCACAGCCAGGGTCATCACAATCGTACATAAATATTTGATGTTCATTGAGTTTTTTAGACTACGAGATTAAATTACACAGCCCTAGAAATGTACTTATGTATGATTTCAGAAAGTCGACAGTCATCTCAGCCGGCCAAATCGCCAAGAACCGAATAGCCATAGCGAAGGCCAAAAAAAATGAGAAAAAACACCCAGCTGACCTGAAAAAAAAGTTGGCGACACAGCGGCAAAAAAAGCAAATCAATTCGTTCCTGGTCCCCAATGCGATAGAACCTAAACGGGGGAGGTATGGAATGTTTATGTCACCGTAAATTTGTTAACACCCTCAGATTATAATCTAACGCGTGAAATTATAGCTAATCTTGCGGTAGGGTAGGTTAGTTTGTAACAGGCGCGGTCCTAGCCTCGAATTTTGGAGGTCAGCGTAACGCAGGTTTGGGGAGGGCGGTCACCAGTAGAAATACCACAAAGCGAGTAAATAAATAAAAGTGGTCAAGCGCGAGTCGGACTCGTCCATGAAGGCTTTCTTAGCAGCAAGTAACATAATATAAAAGTTCTTGTAGTTCGTTGTTACTTTAATCACTGTTTTAACAATAGTGAATTTATAAAAATAAAACTACTTAATAGATCTTATTCAAACCAATTTTCGTTGCTAGTTTACATAGTAATGAACATCATACACTTTTTAAATTTTTGACAATTGTAGAAGTTAGAGGGGGGGGGGGCTCACATTTTACCAATTTGGAAGAGTCTCTCGCGCAAACTATTCAGTTTAGAAAAAAAGTATATTAGAAACCTCAATATCATTTTTGAAGACCTATCCATAGATAAAACACACGTATGGTTTAGATAGAAAAAAAATTTTGAGTTTCAGTTCTAAGTATGGGACACCCCTAAAATTTATTGTTTTTTTCTATTTTTTGTATGAAAATCTTAATGCGGTTCACAGAATACTACCTACTAAGTTTCAATAGTATAGCTCTCCTAGTTTCGGAGAAAAGAGGCTGTGACATACAGACGGACAGATAGACATGACGAATCTATAAGGGTCCCGTATTTTGCCATTTGGCTACGGAACCCTAATAAACCCTTTAGCATACTAAATTCAGAAGCCAGGATTGCTTGCTGCTATCTTGCTTCTGAATTCAGTCGGCAAAATTTAGCCAAGTGTAAACTATGCCTTTATGCTGCTTGTATCATTCGTATTTTTATGGTGCAACTCATCCCAATCTCAATATCCCAAACTTCATCATCATCAGCCTGTACTTATCCACTGCTGGACATAGGCCTATCCCAAGATACGCCACACAGCCCGATCCTCGGTCTTCCGTCTCCAACCGCCACCAGCTGCCTTTCGAATATCGTCACCCCATCTAGTCTCAGGGCGTCCTACACTACGTTTACCGGTTCGCGGTCTCCACTCCAGAACCCGTTTACCCCAACGGTTATCAGGTCTGCGACAGATGTGTCCGGCCCACTGCCACTTCAGCTTACTAATACAGTGATCTATGTCGGTCGCTTTAGTTCTCTGACGAATTACTTCATTGCGAATGCAATCCCTCAGAAAAACTCCAAGCATAGCTCTTTCCATAGCTCGCTGGGCGACTTTGAGCTTACGGACCATTTTGACTGTAAGTGTCCACGTTTAAACAAACCCAAACCAAACCAAACCCAAACCGTTACTCCCAAACTTCAGGCGCACGAAATTATGTCATCGTTGGGAAGAGTGAGCTCACTCTCTCCGTTCTAGTCGGTTGCAGGACGCGGTGAACGCCGTTTCCTGGGCCGTTTTTTAGGTTTTTACCTATCACTATTCGTTGTAACACACAAAATAAGTAGAACCACAACATATCTCGCCGCTAGCGATTCTGTCTTAGGTGCGCGTGTGCTGTTCTGTTAAAATGTACATTGTGATAATTTTTGGTATTTTGTCGACGTAATGTCCTTTTTTTAATGTTCACCTTGAATGTGTCGAGAACTATTTGTCCTAGAGTCTAGGACAAACTCGACACACGACTCTAGGACCTAGACGAACTTTGTACAGGTTTAAAGGGTGAATTTAATGATACCTGTAACAGTTATTGTGCTTATGAAATAAATAAAAAAAGGGGTCAAGTAAATAGGTTGTGTGTTCACTTACGCTACACACAGAGACGCAGTTTATTACCAATTTCAAGGTGCTCAGGGCACATCTTTTGGTTTATATCGATGGCAGCATTGATGCAGCTGTTTATATTATCCTTTTATTGTCTAGAAAAGGATCGCCAGAACGATTGGTATGCCCACTGGCACCAAATACTCCTGCTGTTCCACCATTACCAAAACGGCAGTCTTGGCATACGACCTCGGAGGACCCAAACAGTAAGAACTACATTAAGTATATCATATTGGAATTTTAAAATGTTTTTTTTTGACTGAAATTTAGAACACAGTTAGGTTATAGTCTGGAAGTCTGGAACACATAGGCTACTTTTTATCCCGAAAATAAAGGGAACGGGAACTACGCTAGTGAAACCGCGGGGCGCTACTAGTACTATTATAATAGATAATATTTTTAGTTCGAACACAACGCGCACCACTGTCTTTTCGAAGTCATGTGCGGTTGTGCGTAATGCCGTGAACTTAAAAACGGTAAAAGTAAACATTTTTAAGGAACTGACATGTTCCAAGAATCTCGAGGTCATTCGTCATCCACCAACTCGCACTTGGCCAAAGTGAATTTAACATGCGAGGGAACGCCCCGAGTCCCAGCTGTGGGAACATTTAGTGGGATGCTTATGTTGTTATTAAATAATTTTCTTATATCTTAGATTTGAATGATCCGCTGGGAGATTTCGCGTCTTCAAATGATAACCAAGCAGCAGAGCCTGTTACTGAAATGTGAGTATTATGTAGCTACAATAAACTATGTAAAATATTAAGTTGTGAACAGTGATTCAATAAGACAATTATTTTCGAAAGCGTGAATGAATGTGTGTGTATTTACTAAAACCAGTTAACAACATATTTATTATTTAAAAAAATCCTAATAATATTATAAATGCGAAAGTTTAGATGTGTAGTTGTTTGTTGCTCAATTAAGTCGGAACGTATGAACGAATCGGGGGAAAATTTACAACATTATGGTCTGGAATAACCATATGCTACTTTTTATCGGAATAAAGGAAACGAAATCTGTGCGAGTAAAACTGCGGGCGCTGCTAGTCTATAAATAAATAAATAATGAATGTTTGTCTATATGTCCTTTATAGAATCGTAAACTATGATGATATTACAGAGTTTAGAGATAAAACATCTTAGACCTCCGGGTGACACGCGCAGTGCTAGGTAATGATTTGGACTCTTCATTTTCCAATAGCTGCGTGTCACTGTACTGTTATGTGGCAGGCATGTTGCTTAACATCAGGCACATGCCCTGGTCCTCTCGTCACTCTTTATAAAAAAAAAGATATTTACTAAGTTGCTGTGAATGAGCCAAAAAAAGTTCTCGAGTTTGTACCAACGGTATTTATTTCCTCGTCAAAGGTTGGCGCGGCCTAATTTTGACAGGTGGTGTAGCAACACACGCTTTACAGCTAGTAATAAATATATTTAAAATTTAGTCTCAAAGAGTCAAATAGGTGAAATTAAAAAAAAAAAAATTCTAAATGATATATATTTTCAGATTACCTTCTATTATTCTGTCTTCAGATTACAACCTTCCGCTGACTTCATTTGCTCACCTTCCACTGCAATGTGTCTAGCGGACGAAGACATCAAATTCAATGTCGTTCCCAACCTCGAGATGGAGTTTGTTGACTTCAAACCAAGTGAGTTTTGACTATTATTACATCACTATCAGGCGCGGTCCCAGCCTCGAATTTTGGAGGGGTCACCAGGCCTCAGATTCCGGGGTAGGGAGGGGGTCATGTTCTCAGTTCTGCCAGCGAGGTGGCCTGTGCATTGCCACTTCAGCTTGCTTACTCATTGAGAATTTACTTTCGAATATCCTCATTACGGATTCTGTCGCGCAAAGAGACTCCGAGCATAGCTCTCTCCATAGCTTGCTGTGCCACTTTGAGCTTCGTTATGAGACCCACAGAGGACCACGTCTCAGTTCTATAAGCCATCACTGGCAACACGCACTGGTTAGACTTTCGTCTTTAGGCATTGGGGTATTTTGGACTCAAAGATGTGTCGAAGTTTCCCGAACGCTGCCCATCCGAATTGGATCTTTTGACCCAGGTATACGTATTCGTCAACAACTTCGAGTTTGGTATTCCCAACAATAAGCGGTACAGGTGAGACATGAACATTTGACATGACCTTCGTCTTGTCCATATTCATCCTCAAACGAATGTACCTGTCCTCAAATTTGCTTTACAAGAACATAATCAATTTTATTTACCTCCGGATTTGCCCTCTTGGATTTCAAATTTGTTATAGTTTTCTACCCTTTCATTTGATACCCATATTATTGAGGGAGTTGTGAAAAAATGTAATACGCAATTTCTGTGATGGCGGCCATCTTGGATTTGAAATTTATTATAGTGTGTAATGTATAGTATTTTACTAGTCAAGCCTATTTCATTCAATGCCCATATTGAGGGATGTAAAAATAGGGGGTATAAAAAATGATAAGAGTACATTTTTCTGATGTTTCCGAATGTTTCGTCACAATCACAATTGTAACAATCTAATATAATAGCTATCTCTGAATAAAATAAGTGAACAAAATTTTCAAATCCTCCTTTATTATTTTTAGCATCCATCGTTCAGAAGTCAGAGGCGAGTTCTGAAATGGGGCCCAGCAAAAGTCAAGGTTTGTGATACACAGTATCAGATAATACAAAGAATTATACGGATATTATGTTGCTTAGTGCTTACAATATTTATTTAAAAAAAAATCAACCATTTTTATTTGTGTATTTTAGTAAGCTCTTAATTAGTTACTAGGTAGAACCTACTTAGGACCGTTGGGGACCGTGTCACCTTCGTCCGTGGGGAAGCACCTGTATACAGAAACCCCCACACGTGGTCCCTGGGTGGTGCAAATCAGGTGACAAAATACCGGTGGTAGGCTTCGGCCGTGGCTGGTGACCACCCGCCAGATTGAGTCGTGCCGCCAAGCGGCCTAGCCGTGTTCCGGCATGTAGTCTGGTGACGCCATTAGGGAAAACGGGTCAGAACAGTTGCTGCATACTTGCAAGACCAGATTGTCACACATCGAAACATTACATCGGGAAACTAGTCATGGAGGGTAGCGGGATCCGAGGCACGGTTGCCGCGACCGACCGCAGATAGTTGGGGGCCCAAGTAGTGAGCTAGCCACTCATGAAAGGCTGCCCCGCCATCTAGCGAAAAATCCGGGATGCGCTATCCTGCCGGTTGGCGACCGGATGACAAGGCCAGATAGACATCCCCGGGGGGGCTCGGGCGTCCCCGCAGTCTCCAGACTAGTTTCCCATTGGTGTATTTGTCTTGTGTGTTGTGGCCGTTGGTTGGCAGTGTGCGGCCTCGTTCTACTTCCGTTTTCCCACCGAAACTCACTCTCTTAAAAACAATGAAAAATACAAGAAATAGGAACAGAGTTAAACAGCGGCTGCACTCCTTGTCTCTCAAAGTGCACCTCACTAACATTCGAGGCCTGCACTCCAATATCACACCAGTCCACCATCACCTCGAGACTGAGCAGCCGTCGCTCTTATTTCTTACGGAGACGCAGATAAGATGCCCGTCGGACGTGGCGTACCTAACCTATCCAGGGTACACCTTGGAGCACAACTTCAAGCCTCGTGCTGGAGTGTGCCTGTACGCCCGTGACGATATCTGCTGTCGGCGTCTCCGTAATCTTGAGGACACCAGATTCTCTGTTTTATGGTGCTGATGGACACAGGCATTGACAAAATTGTCTATGCATGTGTCTATCGATCGCACAGTGGAGATCAGGAGACGACTCGGCTCACTGATTATTTGAGTGAGGCAGCGGACGCGGCTCAGCAGAAGTACCCATCTGCCCAATTAGTGTTACTGGGGATTTCAACGGCCACCATAAGGATTGGCTGTACCCATACCGGGACACTGACCACGCTGGGCTGGAAACGAGAAAACTTGCTTTATCGTTAGACCTAACCCAGCTGGTCCAAGAGGCCACAAGGGTTCCAGATGTTGAGTCGCATACTCCCTATTGCTTAGACCTTCTGCTGACGACTGATCCAGACCGATACTCCGTGGCGGTATCTTCGCCGTTAGGCAGCTCCGATCACTGTCTGGTGAAATCGGTATCCGTTTACCATCCGCCCGATCTCAGCCCCAGAGGCAGCCGGCGGCTATGGCGATACAAGTCAGCAGACTGGGACGAGATGCGCTCTTTCTTCGCATCTTACCCATGGCAGTCACTGTGCTTCTCTTCTGGTGATCCGTCAGCCTGCGCGGATGCTGTGACTGATGCAATACGTACGGCTATGGAATATTTCATTCCATACTCTGACGTTCCATTATCCAGCAAAGCTCGCCCATGGTTCGGTTCTCAATGTAAAAGTGCTGAAGCATTTAAACATGAGGCCTACCTAGCCTGGGTTGTTGCTCGACAGCGTAAGGCAAGGGACACACACCGGAAGAAGAAGGCGTTCAACAGGGCTGCCAAGGCTTGCAAAAGGGTTCTTCAGAGGGCTCGTTTTGACCACATTAGTCGAATAGGGAACAAACTAGCTTCGTACCCTGCGGGCAGCAAAGCGTTTTGGTCCCTAGCTAAATCGGTCGAATCAAACTTCTGCCGCTCCTCACTGCCTCCAATGCTGAAACCTGATGGGGCACTGGCTCACACCGCAATGGAGAAGGCAAACTTGTTTGCATCTCAGTTTGCGGAATCTTCTCGTCTAGATGCTGGTAGTGCGACACCTCCTACTCCACCTGGCAGTCCGACTTTGATGCCGGAAATACATATTCGCCAAATGGAGGTTCGTAAAGTGCTACGCAATCTGGATGTGAACAAAGCCAGTGGTCCGGACGGAATTCCTGCCCTAGTATTGAAGGCTTGTGCACCTGAGTTGTCTCCTGTACTGACGCGCCTGTTTAGGCTCTCTCTCCATTCTGGGCAAGTACCGAAATCATGGAAGCTTGCTAACGTGCAACCTGTGCCCAAGAAAGGTAGTCGTGCTGACCCTGCCAACTACAGGCCTATCTCGGTCACGTCCATACTCTGCAAGACTATGGAACGTGTCCTAAACCACAGGCTCCTGATGTACCTAGAATCTAATGACCTCCTCAGTGACCGGCAATACGGGTTTCGCCGAAACCGGTCCACTGGGGATATTCTAGCGTATGTCACCCACATCTGGAGTGAAGCTATCGAGAAACATGGGAAGCACTTGCAGTCTCCCTGGATATCTCGAAGGCTTTCGACAGGGTTTGGCATGATGGCCTTATTAGCAAGCTGTCCAGTTATGGTTTGTCTTCAGGGTTTATTGCGTGGATATCGGACTTCTTGAGGATCGATCCATACGAGTTGTCATTGATGGCTGCTCGTCGGATCGAATGGCTATCAATGCCGGAGTCCCTCAAGGGTCGGTACTCTCTGCGACGCTTTTTCTGCTACATATCAACGATCTGTTGAAGCCCGGTATCTTTGGGTACGCAGATGATAGCACCGTTGTAGAGAGTTACATATCTAGCGCGAGAGCCAGTGGACAGCATACTAAGGTACTGAGAGAGAGTATGATCGATCGTTTGAACATGGCCCTTGAGGAAGTCTCTGAATGGGGCGAAACCAATCTGGCCAAGTTTAACGAGGAAAGACGCAGGCGTGTCTGTTCTCCGCAAAAGGAGTCAATTTGAACTGACTCCTACTTTTCGAGGTGTATCCGTGCCGGTTACTGATCATCTTGAGCTTTTGGGCGTTACCTTAACTTCTACGCTCAACTTTGGCTCGTATATCGAGTCAAGGCTAAATTAGCTGCCAAAAACTAGGTGTCCTCTCAAAGGTGCGAAAGTACTTCAAATCTGAACAATTACTTTTGTTATACAAAGCACAGATTCGCTCTTGTATGGAGTACTGTTCGCACCTTTGGGATGGATCGGCTAAGTATCAGCTTGAGGCTCTGGAATCGATCGAGAGGCGTGCCAAGAGGCTCATGAGCAAAGACATTCTAGCGCGAAAAGACTTCAAAGTCTTGAACATCGCCGCAAGATTGCTAGCTTATCGGTTTTTTATCGGATACACTTCGGAGAGTGTGCAACTGATCTGCATGATCTAATACCTCCTTGCCCTTTTTTCTATCGTACTTCTCGGAACTCAAAGAAGCGGCACCGTTTCATGGTGGATATTCCAAAGACACGGACGAAGAGGTTTGACTCTACGTTTGTGATAAGAACATCTAAGCTGTGGAATGAGTTGCCTGAGTGGGTTTTCCCCGATAGTTATAATCTTGGTGTCTTCAAATCGAGAGTGAATCGGTTTCTTCTAGGTAAACACGCTCCATCGTAGACCGCATCGTCGCTTAACATCAGGCGAGATGGCGGTCAAGTGTAAACCTATAAAAGTTAAAAAAAAAAAAAAAAAAAATAGTTATTTGCCAATGAAATATATTCTAATGAAATCTAATTTGTTGTAAGGTATGTATGATTTTTAGAACAGCAAACTAAAAAAGAATTGTAGAGGAAATCGTCGACAAAAATCACATGTATGTAATGATTTAATATTTTATGTTCTACCTATTGATTGGGTACACTTGTTTCAGACTTCACCTTCGACGACATTGAGCGAAACAATTCCGATCCTGAAAGTGAAATTGACGAAATAGACGAGATTATTGCGGAATCGGATATCGTCGATATTACTTGTAGGCGAGATGTATGGTGTCAAATGCTCGATGACGAAACTTTGGCCATGCTGGGCCAGAATGATGCCAGCGACGACTCTGCGTTGAGGGATCTGGCGAGGTCGAGCGTGGAAGACGTCCTTCACTTCGATTGGTCCGGTGACCCGGATGTATTCAAAGGGCAGCGGGAAACATTTACTGGCCAATCAGGACCAACGTTCGATAAGGAGGGAATGACGCCATTCGAGGTTCTTCAAAAAATTTGGGATACGGAGATCATCAATTTAATCGTACAAGAGACAAATAGGTATGCAAAATATTGCAAAGCCACCGGACGCCATGCATATTTAACTAAAATATGGGCAGATGTAACGAGCGACGACATCTGGATATACTTTGCGGTGCTTATGCTTCAAAGCATTTATCCCATCCCAGTCGAAAGAGAGTATTGGTATCCGAGTCTCTCATACTTTAAACTAAATTTTTCTAAGATAATGCACCACAAAAGGTTTATGGCGATAAAATCTTTTATGAGTTTTGTGGATTATGATAAGTTGAAGAACGACAGCGGTGACACCAGTAAGCTAAACAAAATAACGCCTATCATTAACCACCTTAACGACAAATTTAGCTCTCTATACCTACCTGGGCAAAACGTTGCTATTGACGAGTCACTTTTGTTATGGAAAGGTCGACTATCATTTTCTCAGCTGATCGCAACGAAAACCGCAAAGGTGGGTATAAAAAGCTACGAGTTATGCGAATCGTCTACAGGCTATTTGTGGAAAATGATAGTGTACACCGGAAAAGGCGAAGTTCATACCGAACAAACAAATACCGACGAGCCGCTAGGAGCCACTTCTCAAATTGTGTACAGTTTGCTTCGTCCTCTGCTGTACAAAGGTCACACAGTAATCATGGACAACTTTTATAACTCCCCACTGTTGTCGCGTATGTTGAAACTTCAACGTACCGATACAGTTGGCACATTGCGTATAAACAGACAATTTGTTCCCGACGGTATACGTAATACAACAAAATCCAATACAAGACCGGGCGAGGTCGTGATAAGTCAAACGCACGACTTAGCAGTTCTAGTGTGGCATGACTCCAACATGGTTGCCATGATTTCGTCATACCACAAACCAATGGTCGGTGGTAAAGAAAAATACGGATATTACAAGTACAAGCCGCAAGTCGTTCTAGATTACAACATGGCAATGGGCGGCGTTGATAAGAAAGACCAAATGCTACAGGCTTTTCCAGTAGAACGTGTACGCAACTTAAAATGGTATAAAAAACTATTCCGCCGACTTCTGAACGTGTCCATATATAATGCTTTTATTATACATAATCACGGCCAGAACAAGTCCCAACGGAAATTCAGATTAGAGTTAGTGGACGAAATTATAAAAAAAATAAAGCCACAACAAGATCCCTGCAAGGCAAACCCTAGAATTAATCATTTTCCCTCCAAAACTTCGGGAAAGGCGCGGTGCAGGTGGTGTTCTAAACACAAGAAAACGTCCCGAACAACTTTTCAATGTGATACTTGTGGGACTGCGCTTTGCATTATCGACTGCTTCCGAGATTACCATTTATATAATGCTATTTGATATTTTGTACAGTATACCCAAATTAAAAGAATTGTCAAAGCCGGTTCGGGCGTTCTCGAGAAATCAGAGAACATAAATAAAAAATGGTGGTCGAATTGATAACCTCCTCCTTTTTTAAATTTGATTAAATAGAATCAGACCGACATACAACATACGAACAATTTAATGTTGTGGCTTAATTTTTATTTCTTTTGTTCACATATATCTTGAGATTTGTTGAGTTGCGTACCTTATTTTTGAATTACTTATCATAAACAGACAGACAGACGAACCATGACTATTATTTCGACTAACTTTCGCCTTTCCGGTTACCAAATTTCATTCAAATCTGTTTCCACCAATGTATTTTTAGATGCAGAATTTCATTAAAATCCGTTCTGTCTGACAGTTGTCACCTACAAATTATGGTTTTATGAATGAATTGATAAGGTATGCGTGTTTTTAGTATCTGTGTAACTTTTATTACGAACCGTTTGACGAATTTCATCAATATTGGTTTAGACGTTTCAATGATTTCATCAGTTTTTATTTCTGTTTAGTCCTCTGTTTGAATTATGTAGTGACTCTATACCAGTACTTTCACGTTTGTCTGTAATCGGTTCACACAACAGTGAATATTATGTTAGTAATATCTCCAATGCCTACCAAAATTCATCAAAATCTATTCAGTCGTTCTAGAGTGGGTCATTCTCTCTTTGCTTTGTTCAAATCCGTTGAGTAGTTTAATTCTGCTCGTTACTTTTTGATTATGTTTCATCCAAAACTGTTAAATTAGTCCGGCAACATTTTTATTTAAACGCCATATTTACCAACTGTACTGTAACAGTTGTGTGAAACACTTTCCGAATTTTGCTTCAATTTAATTTTGAGTTGCTCCAGATCAATGACCTATTAATAAAAGACGAGTTCCTCGAGCAAAACTTTGGCAAGACGAAAACGAGGTAATTACCTTATCCCCGCTAGGACCGCTCAGTCATGCACTCTCCAGTGTCGAGAGCAGTCCGTACCGCTTGTAGGTATTTTCGGTTAACATTGTGATGTGAACAGAAGGAAAAAATGCCATCTTGTGTTTTTAGTAGTGTCCGACCGAAAGTTCGGTTTCGGTTTCGGTTTCGGCCGAGTTTCGGCCAAAAATCAAGTTTCGGCCACAGTTTCGGTTTCGGCCAAAATCGGCCGAAACTTTTGCCGAAACCGAAACTTAACAAGTTCAAACACGTTCGCGATCGCCTAACTTTGTTTTCCGTGGCAACGCTTTGACGGACGCTGTCGGCGCTTTTTCGGGAATTATCGTGCGCTGTTCGGATAGTTCTGTAGCAACCAGCGATGCCAACCGTACGAGGTTCCTCGTACAAATACGAGATTTGTAGTCTTTCGTATGAGGTACGAGGACACTATTAATTAACTTCGTACAAATAAGTACGAGATTATAATATTGCTATTATAAAATAGTGAAAACTAGAGCCATCTATCAGAACTTGTAAGGACTTACAAGACTTCTTACTGATTTCTTATCTATCCGGTTAACAAGGAAATCCCCGACTAATAAAACATTTCATTTTTCGCTTTCATTCTACTTACTTTCTGATCTTGATTTAGGTAGACGACTGATTTGACAGAGAACTTAATTTGAAAAATTATTAAAAATGTTATAAATATGTTTTTATTTTATATTCAATAAATGATTACAACGATCTTAATATATTGTGTTTCCATTTCATGCCCTAATAAGGCAAAATAATAGGTAAAATGCACCAAATTTCAGTATTTTAATAAATTATATACTTGACCACGTGAGTTTCGGTTTCGGTTTCGGTTTCGGCCGAAACTGAAGCCACGGCCGAACATTCGGTTTCGGTTTCGGTTTCGGCCGGAAAAACAGTTTCGGTCGGACACTAGTTTTTAGACTTTGTAAAAATTATACTGCAACTGTTAAAGAGAAAAAATGTTTAAAAAATGAAAAAATGGCGCTTTGACATACGCGTCGTCCGTTTTTTCTTCAAAAATTTAGATTATATATTATATTTATACATTGGCGAAAATGTGTGGCTGAACAACAAGAAAAGCCATAAGCCAAGAGTTGAAGTTGAGAAAAAAAATTCATTTCATTCGTAAGTAACACTATAATTATTTGTTATTTAATTTGGTTGTTTATTCCTACGAAGGGATAGAGCGAGATGGATATAGTCAGATTAGAACGAGAGTGTAAAAGAGATCCGGCCTTCTACCGCCTAACTAAATCGGCTTTCGCTTTGCTATTGCGGTCTCTATCATTTGAACCGGAAAGAAAAGGAGAGAGAAATATCAAAGCTAAGACGTGTTTCGTTCGGCGGTACACCTCCCGATTAGTGTCATGGCAGCAGATTGTATAGTTGTATGATGCTGTTTGCTAAACCTATATCTTTTCCTTTCCAACAACCGATATTCTGGATATGTTGTCTCTTTCTTCCGCGTGATATTTATTAATACAAATGGAAGTGTAGGTATATGTGTGTGTGCC
Organism: Ectropis grisescens; assembly: GCA_017562165.1. NCBI lineage: Eukaryota > Metazoa > Arthropoda > Insecta > Lepidoptera > Geometridae > Ectropis > Ectropis grisescens. The sequence goes on along the minus strand of CM029789.1, from coordinate 16,652,899 downwards.
AGTTCCGCTGTGATTGAATGTATTGCATGATTGAAAAACCCTCTACACACGAGCCCTGAAATCAGAGGAAATTACGTAAAAGTAGTGGGGAGGAGCCTACATCGCACCATAAATCACCAATCATATGATGCGATGTAAAGTCCTCCCCACTATTTTTACGTAATTTCCTCTGATTTTAGGGCTCGTGTGTAGAGGGTTTTAGACTATAACGCTTCTATTTGTAATACTTCGTTGCTCCAGATGTATTTTTTTTTCATTGTTCATAACAAGTACTAACTGTGTTGTGTAACTTGTTGTATTGTGTATGGTATATTGCTCCTGATGTATTTGATTATTTCATTATTAATGATATTGAAGCTACACATTTTTTTATTCATGATGAAATATCTTTCAAAACGTTGTGATGTGTTTAGCATTGGCCGAATTTGAATAGGACACGTTTAAAAATCGAGCTATTTCGAGAATATTTTTCCTATGTGTAATTTTGTATAGGTCATAACTCTTTTGTCGGTCTGGAAGTAAATGTAACATGTCAAACGATAGGTGAAAATACGTAAAAATATATTTCCATGTTGATTAGCTTATTGGTAAGTTTATTGTAAAATTTGTTTTAAAACCAAACCATTGATGACATTGTGATGGAAACCTCTTAATTTTATCTATATTATTAAATCTTCGTACATACAATATTACCGAGGTTTGTTTGTGATATAAGCTAACAAAATATTTTCCAACACACTTGCTCATAAAGTGACTCTAATTCCACCGCAATTAGGCATGTAATTACACCTATACTCAAACTGTGACTTTTCATTGCTATTACTCACAAGTGAGTTATAGAGTTGTTTTTATTGGTCGAGTTGCTTTGTTCTTAAAAAAAATCGATACAAAAAAGAATAGTTCAATAGAACAAATGAATTAATGTAGCTATTGCTTGCTCACCCATGTAATTTCGTCTTTAAATAATAATTTGAACATAAAATAAAGTGTCATAAAATAAAGTGTCATAAAATAAAATATTCAGTGAAAAATAACTTTTGGTTTTTTGTAAAAAAAATAATAAATGAATTCCACATTTTGTAAGTGGCTAAAAAACGCTATCCAAAGAAATGTCACAATGTCTGGCTTAGTTGCGCGCGCATATTAGGACAACTAATTGATAATATGATTAATTTTTCCCGCCGACATATTTTCATCGCTCTTTTTCACTGTTTTTAATGATTTTTTATTGTTATTTTATTCGCAGGTGTATTGAAAAACGTCGTATGAAACACGTGTGTATTGATGATTACCGTCTTCGGCTCTCTGAAGCCTTAAAGGCGCCTCAGCGGTAATCACCAACTTTACGCACTTATAGCATAATCTACTAATATTTTTGATGTATATTGAAATATGCATTCATAAAAAAATAATCAAGTAAACATAAATTTTTGTTCTAAAAGGTCATAACTGTATTTTCTTTTTTATTCGGGTTTGTATCGGATTTTAGCTAGTTTATTTAAAAGTCGGTTCGCTAAAACGAAACGAATTCGACAACCACTTGTTCATGTACCTCAAAAGCTGAGGCAATTGAGATACTATATAACATAAGATTGAGAAAAAAAATGTGAACGTACATAAATATGCCTACCTAAGGTCGACTAATCAATGACATTGACGGCGATTAAAAACATTTTGTGGCCTCCACTATTTCTTTGCGAGAAAAGTCCAAAGGCAGTGGGAACGTAACAATCGAAGTCGTGGGTCGTGGTTTCGCTCCCCATCCAATACAAATATTTGTGCGATGAATATAAATATTTGTAGTGTACCTGGGTGTTTTCATAGTATTAATTACCAGCTATCTGGCACCTATAGTACAATCTTTGCTTAGTTAGGGACTAGATGTTGTTGTGTGTGAAATGTTCACCAAGATTGATTTATTATAAGGTGGAAAAAATATGCACAAATACCCGTATTTACAATAAGGTAAGTAATTAAAAAACAAAACTAATTTATAAAAAAACTGTATATTATTAAAGAATTGATCTTAGCTTACGTATTACGTTAATTACATACAATGAAGTAAAACAATTAAATATTGCATTAAATATAATAAGACTAATACAAATAAAACCGATACACAAAAAAGAGCACAACGATACTTATTAAGCTACAAAATAAAACTAATAATTTCGATAGGAATTATTATTAATAATGAATCCACATCCAAGAAAATTCTACCTAATACTTGGCATTAATTACTTGGACGAAATACTTAAAATATTATGTCAATGTAGAAAAAACTTGGATGTGGATGCACTGTGAGAACAAATTCAGAACAGAAACAGTTATACATATTAAAAAAAGATTGGTCTTTTCGAGATTTCAACTTTTCAATGGCATAAAGGAACACTTTGGTCATGGAGCCGTTTTCAGAACAAAAAAAAAATAGTTCCATAATAGGTACTAAATGGCGGTAGTAGGTTTTTAAGTACTAAATTCCCACAACCATTACTTGCTTATTTCTTTTTTGGTCAAAAATACACAGATTTCATGCAAACGACAGATGTTTTCGTGACTGTCGTGTTTTAACGAGATTATACGTAAAATTAAGAGGTGTATCAAAAACGGCATATTCCACAAATCTCCTTAGATTTTCCCCTGCCAGGGATTTGAGGAATTTTTTTTGTCCATAAATCTCCTGTGATATTTCGGAAGGGGATTTCTGGACAAAAATCCGTAAATCCCCTCTCGTATCGGTGGCATGAAATTTTTGAAAAAAGTCTACAAATTATAGTCATTATACATAATGACTAAATTGTTTACTTTATCCGGAGATTTCAAATAATAGCAAGTTGAAGTTACTCAAAGTAATAATTATCATATTTCCCGCCAATGCCAATGAAATACGAAAGGGGATTTGTTTGTCCAGAAATCCCCTTCCGAAATATCACAGAGGATTTATGGACAAAAATTCCACAAATCACCTTTCGTATTCAGACAGGGGAAATTCTAAGGGGATTTGTGGAATAAGCCAATAAAAACATGTTTAGCATAAAATTTTAATTTTAAGAATCTAATATGTCAAAATAGGCGCTAGTTAGCCTAATTGATGTAAATATAAAACCTTGATCAAAATAATAATGTTCATAGCTATTTTATGTGTCAGAGAAGAGCCACCTAAAAGCTATTACTGAAAAAAAAATTGTCTTTTCTGAAAACAGCTCATTGATATAATTCTCAAGTACATGATCCTTCAACTAAGTTCTTACTACTAAAATGTATAAAAGTAGCACCATGTTCATTTCATTCTATCTATTTACATACTTCACAGGTAAAATCTTACTACATTACTTCTATGAGCATTTTGAAGACGCAAATAGAGATAGTACTTAATCTCGCCATAGGTGGCGCCAATGCTTCATTTTTTTTAGAAGCAAATTATAATTTTACTACTACATTTAACAGGTTTAATTGCATCTTGCATATGCCTCAATAACATTATTTTAACTTTATATACATTGGCCCAAAACACATGGCACATGTTCTCTATTCAGCACGGAAAGTAAATGAAATGCAATATTGAGCAGTGAAAGTTTAAAAATGCATTTTATACAATCTAGTATTATTAAATTTAATACACATCGATATCGATTGCAAAACAACAGAAATCGTTATCTGAACGGGGTTTTCCCAATGGATAAAAATTTCCCGATTCGATAGTGAATTGGCTTCGTAGACCACATTGACAGTTGACAACATAAGACAAAGCGGAGAAGCGTCAGCGTGTATTAAAAAATTGGTCTATTTAATTTTCCTATTTCGAACTTTAGACAGTCTAGCTATAGAAAGAAAAGATAATTTTGAAAAATATCATTTTATGAAGAAATAAGGTACACGGATAGCAATCAAAATATTTAAACATGTTTCAATCACTCTTGATGTTCTAAAAATAAAGCTGTTCATTCGTTTACACATAATTTGTTCTACAAATAGAAAAATATAAAGTCATTGATACGTATAAAAAAATTGAGGAAATTAGTTTTAAAAATAAACTACGTATGTAACACAATGGTGGGATAATAATTTACGAGTTATATGTTTATTTACTAGATACTTGCCGTGATTGTGTTCATAAGATTGATAACAATACAGTTATATTTTCAGAAAAACTGTAGTATAAATTACATGTTTTTATATCGGACGTTTAATTACGGAACATATCTAGTAAGTAAACGGGCAATTATTTATTATATACCAATCTCACGATGAAAAACATGTTGTACTTCTACGCTTCGTTAGTAACATACCTATACCATGGGCGTCTTATAATCCTACATGTAACGGTTTGTATTTTCTCGCACTCACACTTCGACATATTTTTTATAAAAAAATATAAATTAATGTGTAAACCCTTTACACACGATCCCTAAAATCAGAAGAAATTACGTAAAAGTAGTGGGGAGGCCCAACATCGCACCATAAATCACTCATATGGTGCGATGTAGGGTCTTCCCCACGACGTTTACGTAATTTCCTCTGATTTTAGGACTCGTGTGTAGAGGTTTCATATCTATAGCAAATATTTTAGATTTACACGTCAATGATAAGCATTTTGGGGAAGAAATAGATATTTGCTTCTAGCTCGTGAAATATTTTAACTTTAAAAAACACGAACAAATAGATAATATTTTTTTTCTTGTTAAATGAGTCATTTAGTAATTTATTAACTAAAAGAATATGTCGAAACGCAAGGGCAAGACGGCGTTTCCAATATAAACCGTACCTGTATGCATCGCACGCAATGAGTGTGTATTCGCAATGACCAGTAAACCAACAAAAGATATTAGCCGATAAAATTTGACCCCAAAAATTACTGCGTTTTTACGCAAATCGAAGTAAACTGGCGTATATTTCCTTTAATTGTCATCATGAATCACAGCCCAGAACTTGCAACTCAAACCGACTTTACAGACAAGAGTGTCTCAAATAAATGTATTTATTTACACAAAACATGCATCTTATAAAAATATTACAAAATAGTTACTCTCTTCACTCTTAATGCTCGTATCTTTACTTGCCTACGTTCGAGATCTTTAGTCTTTTATTGAATCACATGACAATGAGCAAACTAATCGTTGTTCAATTTTATCACTTAAAAACTTAAAGCTCACTGCCTAATTTCAATTTATCGGACGATTCAACCTTACCGACTTTGGTCCAGCAATTTCGCTAATATTCGATCACATTTCGTTAATTATATAAAACCTTATGAGATAAAATTAAATATTCAAAATATATCAGTTCAAATTTTCTAAAACTTATTTACAGAATCCGTTTCTCCACTATACTTTATTTACATGTAATAATGTATGTTTGTAAATCGTCATACACTGTTTCTAGCAAAATCTTAAATTGAAGCTGTTATGATATTTTAAAATATACGATTATATTATTTGCAAAAAAAAAAATTATTTAATTATTATAAGTAAGTATACTTTGTTCGAAGAAATTGAGCAATATTCTTAACTCAATATTTATTATTTTAATTTAATTTTGAGCTCGTTATAGAATTACTTGGACTATAAGTAATTTGACAAATGTTAAAGCACCAATACCTTTTGGTACAGAAGTCGAAGGACGAATAATCGCATCTTACGAAAAACGAAATAAAAGATTATTTTTTGCTCATTTTACTGTTGTAAAGCTTTTTGGCAACATCGGTACTGTGTAGCCCATTCTAATTGTAAACTATTATTATATTTTTAATTCTGATGTCCTTTTCGATAAGGTAGTAAAACATATCATACTATAAATGCATTGCGGCAGTAAAGTGTTCTGTTTAGGAACTTATCGAGATTTTTAAAGTTTTTACTATAAAAACTAACACCGTTTTATATTATTAAAATGAGAAATATCGTACTTGTAATAGTAGCTATCTCAAGTTAGAACCGTCACAGATGGTTGTCTTAAACCCTGCATATTAAAGCGACCACACACGATTCCTAAAATCAGGGGAAATGAAGTAAAAGTAGTGGGGCAGAGCCTACATCGAACCATAAATCACCAATCATATCCTACATCGCGCCATATGATTGGTGATTTATGTTGCGAATATGATTGGTGATTTATGTTGCGATGTAAGGTCTGCCCCACTAGTTTTACGTAATTTCCTCTGATTTTAGGACTCGTGTGTGGACGCTTTTAGACTTTTTACACTTGGCCAAATTTAGTTATTCATTTTCATCCGAGAATTCAGTCAGTCAGAAACCATCCTTGCTTCTGAATGCTATTATTACACTTCACTGAATTCAGGAGCGGCTAAATTCAGTCTAAATTTAGCCTAGTGTAATAAGCCTTTATATTATAAAATTAAACCGCTATGGTTTTTAATTTTGTAGTAAAACGTTTGTATGGTAAACAGGTCTATGGACTCCTAAGACATAGACCACATTTAGCCTAGTTTGGGGTCCGCTGACAGAAGCATACATGCGACAGGAGTTAGTGACCTATGACAGCGGCCTCTACAATCGTGACGTTCGAATCCGACCTACCTCTGAACATATATCCAAGTACAAGACAAGTTTGTCATTGCCACAACGGTGAAGGAAAGCATCACACGGAATTGTAAGGTTATTATACGTTATCCGCCAATTCAATGGGACAGCGTGGTGGACTATGACCTTGACTTGCTCGTCGCGAGAGAAACCCCCGAGTCCCAGAAGTGGGAACATTTAGTCGGTTGCTATGAAGCAGACTGCTCACCTGATAGTATAAATACACTTATGAGTATATAAGAAACATTAATCGTTTTGTCAACCTAGTGAGGTGCTTAGAGATAAAAACCTGGTAATACAATGGATCATATAAAAAAAATGTTGAAATATCTACACAGTTTAAGTACAGGGTATAAAATGCTAGTTTGACGATTAATGGTTACGTATTTTAAATATTTTGGACTTTGTGCGTAATAATTAACGTACTTATAGAGCACAAGCCCGTGAACAAAATTTATGGGTCATAAATACGATACAGCAGACCTATGTAGGATGATATAATATGTATGTAATGGGTATAAAATAATAATATTCAGCACTATGCCGCTGTCTGTTCTAATCCTTTATTCCGTAATGCCGTACAAAATCATGCGACAAGAAGAAAAGAGCGAGGGTCGCAACACCCCTCTCTTCAATTTGCTTTCAGTTACGACAGCTTTCAAATGCTGATTTCAAATAGTGCTGAATCCTATTATTTTTAACCCCCGACCAAAAAAGGGGTGTTATAATTATAATACTATAATTACTCATACCAGTATTCGTTGCAACTAGATATAGGTGTTCTAAGTCTCAACCTAATTTGACAATGACATTGAATATTTGATTTAATTTTTATTTTTTTCAACTAATTTGACATTGTATAATAATTTTTTTCTAGTAACAAACATTTTGACATTGTTTCAATAAATTTTTGCATACCTCACACGAGGAAAACATAATGGACATGATTCTACAAATTAAACCTAATTTATCTACATATGTTTACGCAAATAAACCTCATTTCATTTCATTTCATTTTATTTCTCATTTCATTTGACGTCGATGTCTGTCTGTCTGTCTGTGGCCCGTAGAGCTCAAACGGATGGGCCGATTTCGATGCGTTTTTTTTTATTTGAAAGTTAATATCCGTGCGGATGTTCTTAGCTATGTTTGGTTAATATAAATTGAAAATGGCCGCCGCCACAAAATGGCGGACAAAATATTTCTTCACGACCTACCTCAATATGGGTATCAAATGAAAGAACTTTACTAGTAGAATACTATACACTATAAAAAAATCAAATCCAAGATGGCCGCCACCACAAAATGGCGAATTATATTATTTTTTTCACTACTACCTCAATATGGGTATCAAACGAAAGGGCTTGACTAGTAATAGAATACATTGCAATATGACGAATTTCAAATCCAAGATGACCGCTTCCACAAAGTGGCGAAATACATTTCTTTTTTCACAACTCCCTTAATATGGGTATTAAATGAAAGGGCTTGACTAGTAGAATGTTGTACGGATAACAAATTTGAGGTAGTCGGGGGTTAGTCAAAATTTTTAATTTTGTTCTTGTTTACCCTTCTATCATCCTACATAGATCTCCTGCTGTATCATATGACCCATGAATTTTGTTCACGGGCCTGTAGTCTATTATTATCATATCTTGTTTTATGGAATACTCGAAACTGGCATCCATAATGTGACGTTTACAAGATAGCAAAAATGACAAAAATAGTTCAAAATTTTGCCAAATATATAATATGGTAGCGCTAATGTTTCAATATGTTAAATTTTGCCAAATGTAGCGCTAATGTTTCAATATGTTAAATTTCAGTAACAAAATGAAACATTGGCGCCACCGTTACCTACGGGGAAATTGGGAACTATCTTCGACGGGTCTATTTGCATCTTGGAAACGCCTATTTACGTTCCTAACTCGGCAAGTCCCTAGCTGCCCACAGTAAAGGCTTCACACAAAAGGTTCACAGCGGTTCGCGCCGCGACCGAGCCCTGAGACTGCGACAAGCATCTCGGTTCGGTTTCACGATAATTTCATTCTAAAAACGAACAATGAGTTTTGTACATTCGCTAATAAGCTGCAGCCTTTGGTCACAGATCTGTAGTGTCCGTAGAAACCAGACAAATTCACATAAGAATACATTACATAAGAAACTAGGTACAGGCCGCTAAAAACCAGGGACGGGCCTATAACTTGGAAAGTCTCTAGTTGTCCTACAGTAGTAACAAAGCAAAACAACCCCTTGTATAGGACCAATTCATATCCACGATTATTTCATTATAAAAACGCACAATGAGTTCTGTACATTCGCTAAAATACTGCAGCCTTTACTCATAGATATGTAGTATCTGAACAAACCAGATGCATGCCCAAAGAAACCACGTAAAGGCTTGTATAAACCAGGTACGGGTTGCTAAAAACCATGTACAGGCTGCTAAAAACCAGGTACGACCTGTCGAAAACCAGGTACGGATTGCTAAAAACCAGGTACGGGCCTGTAGAACCCGGGCTAGAGTATGCTAGGAGCTGTCAGCCCTCATTACGTTCATCACGTGCACATGTCCCGTGTTGTCGACGGTCACGAAGCAGGAGAACCGGTCGTCGTGGCGGAGGTAACTTGCGTGGATGCCCGATAGTTTGATGCACGCCAGGATCTCTTTGTGTTTTGAACCTTGTTTGTACCTGTAATAGATTACAATATTGTGAATTTATGTTTGTTACAAAATGTAAAATTGTACTTACTCATCATACAGTTTTTCAACTTTCGCGATTCAGACTCATATTGTAAACATGACACAGGACTTAATCACGATCTAAACACAACACTATCTAGCCCGAAACTAAGTAAAGCTTTTTAGATACTAGAGGTATAATGCTTATTAACTCGTGACACAACGGAATTTTAAGACTAATTCTATTCATTTATTTCACTAGTTCATAGTTTTTTTCTGCTGCCGCGAAAATTATTTAGTTGATATTTGTTCATTTAACGAAAGTATCAAAATACGTACACATAAACACCCAGACATAGAACACAAACTTATCTGAATTCATACAAATGTTTGTCCTAAGTGAGAATCGAACTCAGGAACTTATTTATAGCTCTGCAAACAGACTTACAAAATTTCTTCTTCCAGCTCAATCATCAGGCTCAGCTTACCATCTAGGACCAGAGTACTCATCAAGACGAATCAAACGAGCTCAAACTGGATGAGATTTTGTTGATTAATTACTGAGTTCCTTTAGCCATCTTCCAGCTCAATCAACAGACCATGGGTATCATTGAAAGACATACTATTCTTCAAGACGATTCAAATGAGCCCAAACACAAGGTGGTTTGATTCCTTTGTCCACATTCCAGTTCCACCGTCAGATCAGCATAAAATATTGCATTGTCGTGTCATTGTCGCATGTATGCAAAATTTCAGCTCAATCGAGAAACTGGACGTGGATCAAATTTAATTTGCAAGATTTGATGACAAATGTCTACAAATGGTCTACCGTCTCGCTAAAACTGTTATAGTTTCGAAATTGCTCTCTCTCTCTTTTCATTATGCTTGAAATTATAAAGACAGCAATCAAATCCACTTCAGTTAGGCGATACAAGAGCAGGTGAAACTAAATGAAAGCTTGTAAACTACTCACGTCTTCCCCTTCCAGAGATCCTTCCAACAATTGTGATCGAGGAATCCCTCGGAGAAGAAGTAGTTCTGCGAGGGTCCCGCGCCGCCGTTTACCGTCGACAGCGAGAGCCCTTCCATCCGCGTTTCGATGGGCGTCCCCACTGGCGTCAGCGCGTTCACACCGGGCCTGGGGTACAGTCACAATATAGAATAAAATAAAACAAATATCACCACCAGGTCTGCGAGCTGTTGATAATATAGATATAGAGTGACGCGACAAACAAGATATGCACCTAATACAAGCGTATTAACATTAACCGAATAAATCACACCAAATGTAAACAAACTCTCTCCCATACACTGCCAATAAATAAAATCTCTGAAAATTTCCTTACACCTCACCTCAGGACGCCCCCTGAGGTGAGTGTCAAGTGTTTATTAGGTAACGCGATTTTAGATAATAACGCACCGCAACCTCTTATAAAACACCCCCTCTCCCTAAAATATTACGTAACGCACGTAATAGTTGAGAACGTCCCAAAGTATCACGTAACGCACGTAATACTTGAATGTCTCAAAGTATCACGTAAGGCACGTAATACTTGAATGTCTCAAAGTATCACGTAATACTTGAATGTCCCAAAGTATCACGTAACGCACGTAATACTTGAATGTCTCAAAGTATCACGTAACGCACGTAATACTTGAATGTCCCAAAGTATCACGTAACGCACGTAATACTTGAATGTCTCAAAGTATCACGTAATACTTGAATGTCCCAAAGTATCACGTAACGCACGTAATACTTGAATGTTCCAAAGTATTACGTAACGCACGTAATACTTGAATGTCCCAAAGTATCACGTAACACACGTAATACTTGAACGTCCCAAAGTATTACGTAACGCACGTAATACTTGAATGTCCCAAAGTATCACGTAACGCACGTAATACTTGAATGTCCCAAAGTATCACGTAGTACTTGAATGTCCCAAAGTATCACGTAATACTTGAATGTCCCAAAGTATCACGTAATACTTGAATGTCCCAAAGTATCACTTAACGCACGTAATACTTGAATGTCCGAAAGTAGCACGTAACGCACGTAATACTTAATTGTTCCAAAGTATCACGTAACGCACGTAATACTTGAATATCCCAAAGTATTACGTAACGCACGTAATACTTGAGAATGTCCCAAAGTATCACGTAACGCACGTAATACTTGAATATCCCAAAGTTTAACGTAACGCACGTAATACTTGAATGTCCCAGAGTATCACGTAATACTTGGGAATGTCCCAAAGTATTACGTAACGCTCGTAATAATTGAGAATGTCCCAAAGTATTACGTAACGCACGTAATACTTGAAAGTCCCAAAGTATCACGTAACGCACGTAATACTTGAATGTCCTAAAGAATTACGTAACGCACGTAATACTTGAATGCCCCAAAGTATCACGTAATACTTGAATGTCCCAAAGTATCACGTAACGCACGTAATACTTGAATGTTCCAAAGTATCACGTAACGCACGTAATATTTGAAGGTACTAAAGTATTACGTAACGCACGTAATACTTGAAAGTCCCAAAGTATCACGTAACGCACGTAATACTTGAACGTCCCAAAGTATCACGTAACGCACGTAATACTTGAATATCCCAAAGTTTAACGTAACGCATGTAATACTTGAATGCCCCAAAGTATCACGTAATACTTGAATGTCCCAAAGTATCACGTAACGCACGTAATACTTGAATATCCCAAAGTATTACGTAACGCACGTAATACTTGAGAATGTCCCAAAGTATCACGTAACGCACGTAATACTTGAATATCCCAAAGTTTAACGTAACGCACGTAATACTTGAATGTCCCAGAGTATCACGTAATACTTGGGAATGTCCCAAAGTATTACGTAACGCTCGTAATAATTGAGAATGTCCCAAAGTATTACGTAACGCACGTAATACTTGAAAGTCCCAAAGTATCACGTAACGCACGTAATACTTGAATGTCCTAAAGAATTACGTAACGCACGTAATACTTGAATGCCCCAAAGTATCACGTAATACTTGAATGTCCCAAAGTATCACGTAACGCACGTAATACTTGAATGTTCCAAAGTATCACGTAACGCACGTAATATTTGAAGGTACTAAAGTATTACGTAACGCACGTAATACTTGAAAGTCCCAAAGTATCACGTAACGCACGTAATACTTGAACGTCCCAAAGTATCACGTAACGCACGTAATACTTGAATATCCCAAAGTTTAACGTAACGCATGTAATACTTGAATGCCCCAAAGTATCACGTAATACTTGAATGTCCCAAAGTATCACGTAACGCACGTAATACTTGAAAGTCCCAAAGTATCACGTAATGCACGTAATACTTGAAAGTCCCAAAGTATCACGTAACGCACGTAATACTTGAAGGTCCTAAAGCATAGGTTCCCAAAGTGGTCCAGGTGGACCCCTAGGGGTCCATAGGATACCACAAGGGGGTCCACATAGACTTGAAAATAAAACAGGGGTTCACAAGTTGTAACTGGTCCACGAAAAAGTTTCTGTTTATCATAATAAAGAAAAAAAATGTTGGCTTGGAGTTACCTATCAACATCATTCACTAAATCATTGTTGATATCAATTGTTGATTGTTTGTAATGATAAATTTTTGTATAACTACTAGTATTATTTAAATAAATACGACACAAGATTATATGCTACTTTTTTATTCTTAACACCCCCAATTTAGAGTGAGTAGAGTGATACAGTACAAATGTAGCAGCAGGGGGTCTACCAAAAATAGTAAAACTTTGAAAGTGGTCCAGGAGAAAAATAAGTTTGGGAACCTCTGTCCTAAAGAATTACGTAACGCACGTAATACTTGAAAGTCCCAAAGTATCACGTAACGTACGTAATACTTGAATGTCCTAAAGTATTACGTAACGCACGTAATACTTGAAAGTCCCAAAGTATCACGTAACGCACGTAATACTTGAACGTCCCAAAGTATCACGTAACGCACGTAATACTTGAATATCCCAAAGTTTAACGTAACGCACGTAATACTTGAATGTCCCAGAGTATCACGTAATGCTTGGGAATGTCCCAAAGTATTACGTAACGCTCGTAATAATTGAGAATGTCCCAAAGTATTACGTAACGCACGTAATACTTGAAAGTCCCAAAGTATCACGTAACGCACGTAATACTTAAGAATGTCCCAAAGTATCACGTAACGCACGTAATACTTAAGAATGTCCCAAAGTATCACGTAACGCACGTAATACTTAAGAATGTCCCAAAGTATCACGTAACGCACGTAATACTTAAGAATGTCCCAAAGTATCACGTAACGCACGTAATACTTGAACGTCCCCCTCTCACCTGGTCCTGTGCGAGCGGCGCATGCAGCGCGCCACGTCCCAGCAGACGAGCTGCGCGGCCACGGTGAGCAGCACGAGCGGCGGCTGCTCGTCGCCACCGGCGCCGGCCCCCGAGCCGCGGTTCAGCCGCTCCGGCACGGGCGAGAACGAGCAGTACTGCACGCGGTGCTTGTGGTGCCGGAGCAGACCGTTCGTGATCTGACGCTGCCCTTTCACGTTCCACACCTGAACAGACATTATCTATCTATACATATGAAAATTTTAGCAGTGCGACTGTGGTGTAATCTCTCAGACTATGGATCAACTTCTCATATGTCCACTGTGCCCCAAATACCTGTACACTGAGCGACCTGTGCGAAGCAAACCCCGTTGCAGTTTCTGTAGCCTCTCATTGGCCAGAAACTGTTCACTTAAAAAAAAAAAAAGAAGATATAGAAAAAAATAACACAAAAAGTATTTATTTAGTTGCCTGAGTGGGTTTTTCCCGATAGTTATAATCTTGGTGTCTTCAAATCGAGAGTGAATCGGTTTCTTCTGGGTAAACACGCTCCATCGTAGACCGCATCGTCGCTTAACATCAGGCGAGATGGGGGTCAAGTGTAAACCTATTAAAGTATAAAAAAAAACAAAAATCAAAATTTAATAAAATCATTAAAAAAAGTTTTTAGATGTAGCCAGCCCACAATTTAATCGCTGACACGACAAGAAGAAACTCCTTTTTTCCCGTTTTTGTTACATTCTTCATTCATGATCCGCTCCTATTTATAGTAGCGTAATGTTATATAGCCGGCCTCGATAAATGAACTATCTAACAGAAAAAATAATTTCTCAATTCGGACCAGAAGTTCCAGAGATCCTAGCTTACAAACAAACAAGCTTTATAATATTAGTATAGATCTGCTAACTCACCAGCACATCTCCCGAGTCCAGCCCCAGCGCCAGTAGGTAGCCGTCCGCCGTGAGGTCGCAACACGTGATTATGTTGTTCAATTTCTGCTCTCGTATCGACGTCAGCTTCACGGGGCCACCGTTCTCTAGGACGAACGTCTGAAATAAAACAAAACAGTTGTTTTAACCTATGTCGATTTTTAAGGTTCCGCAGCCAAATGGCAAAATACGGGACACTTATAAATTGTCTGTCTGTCTGTTCGTCCGTATGTCACAGCCACTTTTCTCCGAAACTATAACAACTGTACAATTGAAACTTGGTAAGTAGATGTATTCTGTGAACCGCATAACGATTTTCATATAAAAAAAATTATCTATAGATAGGTCTTCAAAAATTATACTGAGGTTTCTAACATTTTTTTTAACAGTTTAATTGCGCGAGAGACTCTTCCAAAGTGGTACAATGTCCCTCCCCCCCGCACCCGTAACTGTTAAAATAAGAGAATGACAAACCTAAAAAAAATCTATTTCTTACAAATCTATTAAAATCTAGTAACAACGAACTACAACAATTTTTATATTATGTTACTTGCTGCTACGGAAGCCTTAATGGGCGAGTCCGACTCGCATTTGACCACTTCTATTAATAATTTTACAGAACAAAAAATCCGTGTCCCATATCTTTGCTAAATCCACCTGACTAATTAAAATAATATGTTTTTGACCAGTTCTCATCCCAATTACGGGAACGCGTACATCACGGGGAAAACCGCGGGTCACTGCTAGTAATTTATATTTTACAACATTTTCGGGGTTAGCTAGTATATGTATAGATAGCTCACCTCAAAAGCTAAATTATGACTATCACAGATAACGAGTATATTCTTCCTGAAGGTCGCACAAGTAATGTTGACGTCCTCCTTCCTAGGGTTCAAGATGCAGCTGAGTTTGAGCTCCTTATCCCACAGTTTAACGCTAGCGTTGTTTTCCACAGTCATGAGACCGACGTCGACGATCCAGAATGATTCCACGAGGTTGCTACTCTTGCATAAGTTTGTCTTTCGTTCGCCGTTCGCGAAGGTTCGATGAGAGTCGAGGCTCCCGTGGCTTTCGGATGTCGAAATGCTGTCTGAATGCTTTTTCTTTAGACCTGGAAAGAAATTAATAGAATGAGGGATTGTTTTTGGAGTGATTTAAGAGTGGGCAATACCGGAGGGCGTAATACCGCTTCGATGCGTAACGCGTTACGGTGCCAGTCTTTCTGACTTCCCTTTCTCTCACGCATACTACAGCGGTAGCCAGGTTCCTCCTTTGTCACTTCAACCCACAGAACTAACCGTATTTCGGATAGACACTTCCCCGTCTCTCTACGCAGTATATAGCTCAACTTAGATTAAGTTATCATTTACAGATACACACACAGACACACAGGATTTTTCTTCCATATTTTATTTTCTTTAATGCTTACATATTGAAAATATTACACAGGACTTCGCGATTTAGATTTAAGGTGCTTTAATTCTATGACCTGTAATTTCTCTATAAACATTACCCTTTAAACAACACAGTGACATTTGCAAATTACTGCTTGGCCGTAGAATAACTGGTAAATGTGATACTTCACCTATCATACTCTGAAAAGAGTGCAATCACTACTAAATTCTAGTATTTTTCTAGGTGGCAAGTATGTATGAAAACAAAGGATTTCACATTAGCGTTTAAAAACGTCTTCACCAAGAGTTTCAAACGGCAAGTTAACGAAAGAGTGCTAACTTGTACTCTTTTACGACAGTCGTTATTTGACCCAGCGCTGCAACAGACAAACGGACATATTGCGAACTACTTAAAATGGTATTGTGGATATTTTCGTGAAAGAACTACGCTAAAAAAAGCGAGTGATTGGTTTGTATATTTTCAGTAAGTACATCATTATTTCGCACATTAAAAGCCGAGTCACACAGGGGCGGGAGCCGCGAGAAAGCGATCGCGATCCGGGACGGGAATTTTTGTAATATTCGAATTTGTATGCAACCTGACACATAGCAAGCGGGAGCGATCCGGCGCGATGCGATTTCCCGCGCGACAAGATCGTGACGACAAACAAGAGATCGCTTCGCCATGCTTCGCGGGAAGGACGCGCGACGGCCGGCCCGCGCGGGCGCTGTATTCTACGGTAGTCAGTACAAGCTGTCACAAAGGACAGAGCGTTCGCGTAGCGATCGCGATCCGATCTCACGAGTTGTATTTTTTTACAACGTAAGGTCGTGAGCCATTCGATCGCTTTTGGTGTCACACCGGCTGTGTTCTCGCCATCTGCCCGCCGCGGGCTGCGGGCAGTAGCTCTGTGTGACATGGTACGGACCGCTATCGCTTTGCACTGGATCGCTATCGGATCGCTATCGGATCACTCCCGCCTCTGTGTGGCCCGGCTTTTAAAGCGTTACTACTTTAAAAAGCATAACAATTCTGACCAAAAACACAACATAATCCCGACTAATTCAAAAATTATCTGTATATTTAAAATAAATAGAGCTGTACTTAAAATTTTTGGGTTCATAATAACTATAAGCTTCTAAATACGTACAGGTGAAATAAGGACACTTTATTTGTAACTTTAATTTCAGACATTGTGTCCATGTGATGTAATGTCATTAGTTATAGTAATATTTCCAACTTACCCTGTATATCGTTGAGTATTTCCTGCGAGCCGAGGAAGGCGTTACCCTTCTGCAACATGACTGTCTCCCAATTTCCGAAGTCCATGAGCTTATGCGCCATGATCGACTTGTTCTCTCCGGACACGATCAACAGGGTCGGATTTACAAACCTCATGTACTGAAAGAGATACAATCAATTGGTGTAGAAACATTTTAGTATCATTCTAATATATAAATATTGGTAGAACAGAATATGTTTATTCGCCTTAAAACTATATAAATATATCATACCATATTTACAGCAAGTTAACAAGTGTGTGTACTTAATATGTACGCTTTCTCTTTTATCCTCGTGCTAAGAAATCTAACTTTAACCATAGAATAAATAATATATTCTACGCAAGGTGCATTAACCTGAAGTCAGGTTCAATATTCACTAAAATGTTGACTAGTTAACATCAGAATATAGATTTTTAGTGACGATGTGTGCGCGCGTAGTAAGAAAATATTCTCATCGTTTTCCCTAACGCACCAAAAGCAGTGTAACTTCAAAAAACTGAATGTAAAACAAATTGGTACACATTTTTGACACATTTTGAGTCCCTAACATTTTTTCTATAGTACGTACGTATAGTGTGACGAAACGAGCAAGTCATGTGCCTGAAGGTAAGCAACATACTGGACACATAACAGCACACGCACAGTGACACGCAGCTATTGGAACATGAAGAGTCCAAATCATTACCTAGCACTATACTGCGCTCGTCATCCAGAGATGTAAGGTGTTTTATTTCTGTGCCCTGTAATTTCACTGGAAACATTGCCCTTCAAATCGGAACACAGTAATGTTTTCACAGTACTGCTTGGCGGTAGAATAACTGGCAAAGGTGTGGTACTTCCCCAGACGGACTCTGCGAAGAGTCCCTTAGATAGAGAATAAGTAAATAGACTGGTTTTCCCGCACGGTTCCTTTGTACCAATCGTAAGCAGATGAAGTGTATGTTAACTATGGCAACAGAGTGATGTGCCGTGACAAAAGTATGACACTTCCACAAGAGTCAGACCCATACTTTCGGCGTAAAGCGTTCTAACTCTATACGTAGTATATGTAAACTCTGGTCCGAAAGGACGTTGTTCAAACTGGACTATCCTTGGACAACATGTTCTTGATAATTTGATTTAGTCAAAAACTCATTTTTGTAAAGAATTATCATGCATTATTTTAGTGCCCAGACTAATAAACTAAAACTTCATTTTATAAGTATTTTAATCATTATTTCCGCCCCTCAACCAATTATATTTCCATTCTAAGCATTAAATAATATCGATTTTTTGCCAATTTAATCTTATTCTGATACCTATTGCAAGAAGCTATCAAGTTTAATTTATGATATCAGTGAAATTAAATGTCCACGTTTAGCCCAAAGTCCCTTATAAATGAACAATGTCTTTGGTACAAAAATTACTTTACAAAAATTGTTTAAATATTCTGTTTACCTGAACAGCACTATTGATGTGCATGATAGTGACGACCTCCTTGGTCCGCAGAGTGTATCTCTTGACGACGCCGGACTTCTGCCCGTAAACCACGTGTTGGTTGCACGGACTTATCTTTACGGTCGTTATCTGGTCCTTGATGTTTTCGGATATCTCTGTAAGAATCTTCCTGCCGCGCATTACCTACGAAAATATTATGGATCAATAAATAAATGTCAAAATGAATGTTTGTCTGTATGTTCTTTATAGAATCGTAAACTATGTATTTGATAATGTGATGATATTTAGCATAGTTATTGTGCCAAAGAAGGTTTCTAAGTTGGTACGACCAATTTTCGCCCGGTGGCGTAGCAAAACGCGCAGGTTACAGCTAGTCACTATATAGTAAAACATAGCAGATAAACACTGAAAATTTTAAGGGTTTCTTATGTAAAACTCATTTTAAATATAAACTCATTTTTTGCGCTTACACTGCAAACGCTGGCTGAACCCTATGACATAGATCAAAATAATGTACAGCAGTATTGTACTCCTTCAAAAGGTCTACAAAGAGTCTACAATAGTATATCTCTATCTCTTAAGAACATACCACAATAACCATTTTTATTAGTATATTATATTTAGTTCCAGCCTTGCACCTGTGCGAAGCCGGGGCAGGTCGCTAGTTTGGAATAAAATACATTTTTCTACCTTTATATAGTACGGAGTGACGAGACGACCAGCATATGTGGTGGTAAGCACCATGCCTGCCCAGTGCCCATAACATCACAGAGACACTCAGCTATTGGAACATGAAGATACCAAATCATTACTTCGCTCACTGCGCTCGTTATCCAAAACTATACGATGTTTTATCTCTATCCCCTGTATTTTCACTAGAAACGTTGCCCTTCGTGCAAGTATTGTTGTTCAGCCTGGTAATATCCACGCTTCCGACTGGTAGTGGGCTTGATCGTCTCATATCCACGTTATCCATAAACTTAGATATTTCAGATGTGGTTAGCCTAAGTGGATATACATGTAGTCCTCATTATACGTTAATGTTAATAAAAGCTCTGGCAATCAATAAAAAATAAAAAGTACCTGGATATTGTTCTTGTCGTCGATGACGGCCAACAGCGGGTAAACCGTGGCGTCGTTATTATTACATATCCCCTTCAGATTGAGCGGTTTCAACGACTGCCGGTCTAAGCTCAGTGTGTTGATCAACTTGCCCTTAGACGCTGGCCGCTCGTTGAACGACTGGTGCCGTCTCGGCGAGGATGAAAAGCTCGCAGTACTATAGGACGGGGTCGTGGGCGTCACTGGGGACGTAGTGTTGAGGAAACTTACGTCGAATTTCGTTGTAAGACGGACTTTTCTAAAAAACAAAATGTTTCAAATGAATTAATGGGTTACTCAGGTGGGCCATTGTCCAGTCCGACTTAAGTTTCGGCCGCATCCGGCAGCCTTTTTCAAGGAGATTGCACGCTCGACCACTGTTCGTTGGACCAAATAGTTTTTATATTAAATCTAGCAACCCGTTCCGGCTTCGCTCGGATATTGTCACATAAAGACTATTAATCGAAATACCTATTTTTTTCAAGTTGGATCAAACTACTCAAATTTGATTAAAAGCGGTTAAGTAGGATGTAGGAGTGCGCCGCGGACAAACAACGTGACGCATAATTTATATATATATTTAGAAGATAAATGTTTAGTCTCTCTCTTAGATACTGATGCTTATTGGATTGGTTGAACGTATGTCTCCAAACTGTACTGTCATCAGCATACCCGTAAATAGCGGGCTTTCCATTAATATGCAGTAAATAAAGCGTTACAGAAATCGTTGATGAAGCATGATCTAATTCCTTTTATCGGGCTGATCGTAACTCGAAAAAGGGACATCGTTTCATGGTTGACGTTTCAAAGACTTGAACTGAGAGGTTTGATTTGATTCTATATGCGTCATAAGAACGTCTAGAGTTGGTTTTTAAGTTTTTATGTGTCAATTTGGGTGTCTTCAAATTGAGAGTGAATCGGCTTCTTCTAGGTAAGGCAGCAGGCTCCGTCTTCGATTGCATCGTGCCTTAATGGCGGTCAAGTACAAACCTATAAATATTTTAAATAAATACACGGGTAACTCCTCACGTTTGATATAGTCAGTCAGTCCGACTCAAGTTTCGATCGCACTCTACTGTGCTAAACGTGCTGCGAACACGCGCGCGCACTCTCCTTGAAAAAGATCGCCGGAGGCGATCGAAACTTGATTCGGACTGGACTGACTATATCAAACGTGAGTTACCCATGTATTTATTTAAAATGTGTAATAAACACGTTAGTTTTCATACTAAACCTATAATAGTTAAAAAAAATAGATAAATTATCTTACCCATTCTTGTTGGTGGCCTGTGATATGTAGGAAGTTTCGAGATGCCACACCTTGACCGCGTTCTCGACCGTGCCTGTGCCAGTCAGCAGGACATCATATCCAGGGGTGAATTCATCCCACATCAGTATCTCACTCACGGCCATCGCTACTACGTTCCTGGAAAGGAGATAATGGAACTAGGTTAGTTATAATGATAAGAAGGAAGCATAAGAAGAGTATATACAGAAGACAACAGGCAGTAGACTGTAGTAGTGCCGGCAACGTACCACACCTTTGCCAGTTATTCTACCGCCAAGCAGTAATGTGCAAACATTACTGTGTTCCGGTTTGAAGGGTAATGTTTCCAGTGAAATTACAGGGCATAGAGACAAAACATCTTATATCTCTGGGTGACGAGCGAAGTGGAGTGCTAGGTAATGATTTGGACTCTTCATGTTCCAATAGCTGTGTGTCACAGTGCTGTTATGTGGCAGGCATGTTACTTACAATCAGGCACATGTCCTGTTCGTCTCATCACTCCATACTATAAAAAAAGATGGAGACGTAAAGCTGAGGATAGCGTTGAGTGATGAGCCATGGGATATGCCTATGTCTAGCATTGGACTAAGATAGGCTGATGATGATGATAAATAATCTCGTTCTTTCACGCAGAGGACTGCAGTCGGTGATCGAAATAATACTGCACTCAATAATATGCAATAGTCCGCATTATTCCCGAAGTTCCAAATGCTGGCATTTATCCTTGCCATGGGTAAACAGCCTCCTTGGAAAAGGTAAACAACCGAAGGAGGGAAAAAGCATACCTAGCGTACAATGGACAGTAATGATCACCGCAAAACTTTACAATCCCCGGAAGTAAGATAAGAGAAGATATCTCGGTATTAAATACCAAAACACACTGAACAAAATTAACGTAAACTAACTTAAAAATGACATTTCAATTGACATTGACGTACAGACATGAGTAACAATCAACTACCAATGTAGGTACAACCACCAATGAGCCACCCATATTTACATGCGCTTATGTGAATGTACTACTCAACACTTCGGCGCTGGAAAAAAAAGGGAGTCAAGGTGAAGCGTCTCATCGATTTACTTTTATGCCACTGTGACACTACTAAAAATCCTAATAACAAAATGGCGTAATGTATATGGCTACGTAGTACGTATATACTACACTATTTTTGACTAAAATTCTGAAAGTCATATAAGTTTTGCACACATTCATTACTTAAGGGGAAGCATACCACTTTTAGGAAGTTATTCCAAGCCGTAAAAGGAATATAATTATGTTTCAGTTAAATAAAAATTAAGTATATTACTGAGAAACCGCGTAGTAGTGATGTCGATAGTATTGTAGGTATCAACAAACCTAAACTATTGTTTTAAAAACGGATATACATGTTTTAAAGTATGTATAAATCTAGAATTTTCCAAGGTCAGAGTGAATAGGTATTTTCTAGGCCAGCGTGCGTCATCTTCGACCACACTGTCGCTTATCATCAGGCAAGTTGGTGGTCAAACGCGGACCTATACGCGATAAAAAAATGTTTATACTTATTCCTTTTGTTTGAATACATTACAAAGCGAAATTTGAATACAAACTTACCCTCTCCTATTATCCAAATCGAACACGTGGGTATTAGTCTTCAAATCGACGCATATCACCCTACTATCGTCTGTCGAAACGAATAGCAGCATCCCTGTCTTATTAACGGCGAAAGAGAGGAACAGCAAGTTCGACTTTATCGCTTGGCTGCTCGTTATAACTTTGGACTCGACTGATGTGTTCCCTTTGTTGATGTTAAACGAGTGCTGAGTTATTTCTGTGGTCGTGAGGGTTAGGATTTTGTTGCTGCCTGAAATATTTACAGTGTTAGTAACATATACAACAAAAAAGTGCAACCAGTGAAAGGATAATATTTTACACAAACACAATGATTATGGGGGCGCTCAAGTATTACGCAACGCGATTTGGGGGGGAGAGGATGTCTTGTAAAAAGTTACGGTCTGTTATGGCATTGTGTTAATTTAAAAATCCTAGGTAATTAAAATACTTATTTTTTAAAATTGGCTTATTTTTAGAGATTTTACACACCTCCCCAAAATACCTCCATGACAGACCGTAACGTTTTATAAGTCACCCCCTCCCCCCAAATTGCGATACGTAATACTTGAACGCCCCCTATGGCTAAGGGACAAGAAGTACAAGGGAAAGGTATGTATGCATGCTACGTACAGCGGTAATAGTGTCAACATGGTATGACTTACATAATAGCACATGTGAGATGAAAGATACGGCTCTTATAAAACGGTTAAAGTAATAAATAAATTGGTAGAAATTTCTCGCACAACACCATCTAGCCTCAAACTAGTCTCGAGTTTCGTCAAAATAAAACATGTAGCACTAAATCCATTATTGCACAGTTTTAAATTAATTTATAAATGTATTCCAAAGTCTGGCATAAGCGGTTAACAATAATGGCGAATAATGAATGTGCTCAGTTGATATTTTACTTTTTTTTGGTTATAACCGTTAAAACGTTAAGGTGCAATATTAGAGTTGCGATTTTGGTTTAAATAAGTCTTAATATAGATAGATACTTCAATATACAACAGTAGTGGCCCATTCCGGCTTCGCTCGGATAATAACCTAGATACCAACTGCAGCGCCATCTGCCGGGGTGATTTGTGAATCTAAACCATCCAGGACCCTACCCAAACGTATACAAAAAAAATCATTCAAATCGGTCGAGCCGTTTAGGGGGAGTTTACTTACAACGAAAAGTGGCATTGACTTTTATATATTTAGATGTACACATATCATACGTATTGAAACATATGTATAAGACAATATAATGTTTTCTCGCTGTTGTAAATAAAGTGCATATTGACATAACACTAGGAATACAGGCCGTGTTGTTATACATGCGAACTACGCATACCTACGTGAAAAATCAAGTGTAAATACAATAAAATTGAGTAAAAAAAGTTTCCGTTGTATTCCAAACTTTTACTCAAAGCTTACGCGAACTAAAGCGCTATAATTTTTTTTAGTAACATCAAATCTGTAGAGATATTTTCAACATTTGTGAAGTACAATTTGAAATGGGATTCGGCTGAACATATCTGACGCAAGTAGAACGATCATTGGGCCAAGATCACCAGACCCAGTGGCAACCAGATTGGAAATGATGTTGCGGAAGTCCCGAATTGGTGGGCCGAACTCAACAAACATTCGGAAACTAGGTTACTGAAACGACGTATAGAACTCGACAAACTTCTTATAGATGGATCTAGGGCTGTATTTTTTGCTGAATGTAATTTCGCCGTTCTTTTACTATTATTAACCGACTTTAAAAGAAGGAGGTCTCTCAATTCGACCGTAGCTTTTTTTTGTGTGTTCGCGAATAACTTCGTCGTTTATGAACCGATTTTGATGATTCTTTTTTTGTTGTAAAGAAGATATTCCAAGGGTGGTACCATGATAAGGAAACCAGGATCTGATGATGACAACCTAGAGAAATCTGGAAAACTTTTTTACTTTATAAGTTTTCCGTTGAAAGTCGGTTCTTTTTTGTTAAAATTATATATAATACTAAACATATAGTATAACAGCACATGAAATTGCACAAATTCATACACACACTGTGTAAGAAATCGCAATAATCTATACACACGCTATCATAGTTGTCACAAGAGGGTAAAATAATTACTTAACTGATTCGTTGCGATGGCTAATTTCGCTAACTTTTAACTGTGGCGTCGAGCAAAAATAACGTGACACTGATCAGTGCCTAGCGCCATACGATTAGATGACACGCATCTGTGTTTTCCGCCATGCGGAAAAGAAAACAGTATTTTGACCATTTTTTACACGTTCAAAGCTTGAATACTGTTAGTTTACATTCGAAATTTGACGTGAACGGACAGGCGCGTTGTTTTAAGTGATTAGAAGTGGCAAAATAAGTGTAATTTTGGAAATGGAAGGTAAGTGACTTTTTAATACAGTTGTGCTAAACCTTTTCAGCTTATTTCGCATTTCCTAATGATATTATTGAATATACAATATTAAATTAGGCCTAAAATATTGTTTTACTTATAAAGTCTCACTAACAGCAATACATATGAATACGCTAGATAAATTACAAAAACATATTAATTCTGATATGTATGTCACTTACAAGTGAGCACAACATTTAATAGGTAGTTTTATTTAATTATAAATTAAATTTGAATTTATGGCGTTAACAGAAATTAGAATTACTACTCTAAGAAACTATGCTATGAAAACTGTTGGTGATCGATCAACAATCACATTACTTTTTTCCGAATTTTTGTAACTGTCAGTAAAAAGCATTTTGAAAAGTACATACTGCCATATATTTGTTATTAATAGTGGATTTATTGTTTAAGAACTAAGGCGAAAAGGAAGTACATTCCCGAAACAGAAATCGAGACACAATGTGACAGTGACGAAGAGACAATACCAAATTCACAAGACTGGGACCTACCACCAAGCTGGGAACGGATTTAATACCGGACAAAAAAAAAACAACTAGGGATACTGCAACAAATAAAGAAGAAAATATGATGGACAGTGCGACTACCACAGAAAAAAAAATGGTTGAAAGTGAACCATGCACAGAAACTTTAGTAATGGACAGTGTAAATAGCGTAGAAACTAAGGAATGTGATGTCCCTACCGTACTGGACATACATAGCTGTAAATATTTTGGCCAGTTGGTTTCCAACGAATTATTGCGATTCAAACCATACGAGCGAATTATGAAGATGCAGCAAATATTAGATTTATTAAAATAATCAAATGAATACCAAGAGTTAAATGAAACCAGAGTTTGAATTTAGATATTAATATTTATTGAAAACATGACATAAGTGGATCCAATCAACCTAAATATACATTTTACAGCATTTACATTTTCGCAGCAGTAACATAAAACATAAGACAATGACTCTTCCGAGGGTTTTAATAATTTGTTAATCTCGCTCACTGCGAAGCTAAGGTCTATTCTAATGACATTGATATCAGTATGTAGGTAAATAAGGATGCGTTTTATAATTTTGTATGACTTGTTTTATATTTATGTAAGTTAGGACTGATTTTTTAAATAATGTATAAGCTAGATTTTTATGATTATGTTAAGAGGTTAATTAATCTTGTTGAAATTGGCAATAATAGTCTTTGGTGAATGACGCTTTGATCAAACAATAAATATGTACCTGATTCTAATAAAATATTTAAATTTACAAACAATTTATTTGTAGACCATTAGCTCGTAACTTACATAAATAAACATAATAAAAGGAAGTATTTTATTAGTAGGTAGGGTTATCCTGTATAATAAAAGTAGTAACTTCCTTTTAACAGTGAACATTTTTATCCCTTACGTAGTACCTACATTTCTCATTATTGACAACATACAAATTAGCTCGATTATGCAAAAAAACCAAACGAGTTAATCAAAAAATGCTGAACCTCAGACATCTCAACTTATTTTTAATATAAAAGAAGTACATGCATATTATACTTAATTATTAAAATAATTTCGCGGACTATTTCAAAAGTTTGCCTTTTTTTTTTTTCTTGTGTTTGAGTAGGTTCATTAATATTAACAGTTCGACCCCAAGCGGAAGCCCCTAGACACAATTAAATTCTATTGTTATCTAAAATGGCCGCCGCTGATAGGTTAAAGGCTCTGATAATATGAAATGAACGGACACTGCTTAATTTAAATATGAAACTGAATAAACAAATTTCAGGTTTAGCGCTTTTTCATTAACACGTTGTACCTATACATAGTACAATCAGACGATACAAAAATGAAGGGATATAACTGTGTAGATGATTTAGTGATTTATATGTAAATATTCGTACGGTCGAAGACACAAACGGTGCTAATTTACAACAGACGCATGCATGATCACAAGGTTACAGAGAATTTCAATATTTATGAAATTCTCTGAAACAATCTTTAAGGCATAGGCCTGGGAATCCAGGGCAATCGGGACAGCCAGTTATTACAGCAACCCTTTTTTTAGTTTTGGCGTAACAGACCTTGCATCTTTTTCTTAAGGTATTATTACCTCTCTTTGGCAAGTTGGTCGGTAAATGTATTTTCCCCTCTGATAGAGGCCGAGAAAGTTCAAAGGTGTTGGGCATTGGTAACAATTCCTCCATGACACTTCTTCTAAATTGATATAATGTGGTTTTATTAGTTGCATTGTTAGCATTATAAAGTAAATACCCATTCACCAAACATATTTGTATAATATGTACGATGACTTTTTTATACCAGCGCAGGGTCTTGTGCTCACAGCAATAATAACTTAGCATCTGATCGTGACGGTCTATTGCCCGCATATATTGATTATATTTTATTTGTACTGCCGGTTTATATTTTATTGTGCGTACACGGCGACTAGTAGTCCCTCGATAGAGACTTTTATGTTCAGTACTTATAAATATCACCTCCCTTTTATCTTGCCATTTGGTGATTATAATTTTTTTATTATTATGTACTATATACGATTCGCCAGTTTTAATTTGGTAGTTTTTAATTCCGATGGATTTCCGATGCGGTTTGCTCTTAAGGTACCAGTCACGTACGTCTTTTTTCCTATTAGCTCCTCAGCTAATCCCACGCTGGTATAAAAATTATCCAAATATAAAGCATGCCCTTTTTCTAAATATTTTTGCATTAGCAAATGTACTACTTTTTTTGTGTGATTTCTACCTCCTACTAGTACGTCTTGTGACCCTGCGTATACATGGATTTTAAAATTATGCCGTTGGCGTCGGCTAAAATGTACAATTTAATGCCGTATCTATGAGCTTTACTTTTGATGTATTGGCGAAAAATAGTCTCCCTTTCCACAGTATAAGAGATTCGTCAATTGTCAACTCTTTCACTGGGTAATACACTGCATTAACGGTGTCGTTGAATAAATCAATTAAAGATTTTATTTTATAAATACTCTCTGCCCTTTCGATGGTTTGCACATTCAAAGCTCTTAAAATTAAAAAAAACCTATCCCTGGTCATAAATAGGCGTGGACTTAAGCGGAAAAAATAATGCGTTGACCAATAATCTACCATTCTATTAAGTTTTATAGTACCCATTAGCAATAGTATGCCGAGAAAGTTTTTGATTCGGGGACACTTAAATCGGTCCAGTTACTAAAGCGAGCACGTGCAGTAGTCGCTTCAGCTTTTAATTTGTTTCCGTACTTATTTGTACATTCCATTATTAATGTTAAAAATGGGAATTTAAAAAAAAAAAAAATAGTCTAAATAACTATTGATGTCTGCGTTATGTGGCTCCAATATACCACTTGTTCCCGTAAATGATATTTTGGCATATCACTGGGGTTACCTGGAACCCAACCAGTCGTTTCTTCTACAGAATCTTCCTCTTCATCATTGTTATCGGCGTGATAATCTTCAGCATTTGCTTCCACGTTAGGACTTGCACTGCTTAATTCATTTAATACTTCTTCGTTATTGCCGCTTAAAATCCCATACAATTCTTCGTCTCCATATAAATCTAAGCCTGGTATGTCGTATAACGGATCACTTTCTTGTGGAGACATAATTTGTTCCAATTCCACGCTTATGGGATCTATGGTGGATGATGGTCTAGGTATGGGTGAACTTGGGAGAAGAGCCATATATGGATCTATGCCAGATGATGGTCCAGGAATTGGCCAATCCAAAGGATCTATGTCACACGATGGTCCAGGTTCCGAAGAACTCGAAGAAGGGTATTCCATACCTACAAAAAGAAATATTCGAATGAAACTCCCGTATATAGTTTTATTTCGACAGTAAAAAGGCGAGACGCTTTAAAGGGGCATTTTTATTAGTCTATAAATCCTAATTGGTCTAAAAATATGTACTATGTAGGTAGTGATGTAAATTAGGTGTATTAAAAAGAGCTAGTAAGTAAGTAGATATCATATTTGGGATTTAGCTACTCTATTTTGAAGATAATGTATTTTTTTTACATAATATTTAGCAGCGGATACACTCTTGAGTGAGTAAGGTTCTCCCACGAGAGCGCGGATTAAAGAGCAAGCCAGTGAGTATGAAACGAGAGCGCATCTTTCCGATTCTATTTTTTTTATTTATAGCGACAAGTGAAGTTGACTGCTCTTTGCCTGCACTAAATGGACGCGAACAGGGAAAATTTCCCCAAGTATGAAAATAATCTTACTTACTTGAATTTCACGGCAAACAGAGATTCGCGTGCACAGGCTGAAGTCGTCACGATGGTAGATCACGGAGTCCAGTTCAAAGCCAAAATCGTCGCAAGGCAAAATCACGATCCAGTAACACAAGCCAAAATCGTCACAATTGCAAATTACGGAGTCCTGTTCAAAGCCGAAATCGTCGCAAGGCAAAATCAGTAGAGTCCAGTAACACAAGCCACGGTCGTCACAAAAACACTTAGCGAAAGTCGGTAAGGTAAATAGGAACAAGTAGAGCACGCACGTCTGGTTACTAAGGATAGCAAACCAGAAGTAAAAGTAATTCAAAAACAAGATGCGCTTACAAGATAAATAGGTTGTATCCTTCCGTGCAAAAATAAAACATACACGCAAGGCATAAGACCGAATATTGTAAATTGTACTTCGTAGGGTCACGCAACTTGCATCCCTCCGGCCGGGGCCGTCCATTGTTTACAACAACTCGTGGTATTTTTCAAACCCTTTTTTTGCAAGAACTTAAAATTTCATGCAAAATGAACCTTATCGCAGAGTGATTACAGTCCTTGCGGGCCAACGGTAAACAATATCAACAAAACAGCTCTTTTCTAAGGAGTGACAGCACTTTTAGCAAATGCAACTCTCTGTCCTAGCGTTATGACTCATATTAACCATGTTGACCCGCGCAGTTTGAAGCAGCGTGGTATTTTTCTATATCAAGTAGGTACATACATATGATGCATAAATGTCTGATTTATTTGTATATCTATAATTTAGCTTTATATAAAGTTTAATTCTAAATCCTTTTGTGTTTTAAAATAACGAAGAATGTAAATAGATTCTAGACGCCAGAAATATTTAGGTATGATGTCTTACTACATATTTTTTTTGATTTAGTATTTGTATTTTCTTATTATTCTTAACATAGACGATTATAAATATGAGGACTATATTTTGTATACCGCCAAAATTGTATGACAGTGACCTGCAATATTTCGAGACATTTTACATTTTTATCAACACTTCAGGGACTGTGTTATTTCAACGTTATAGATAAAGTTGTCGTTACAATGGGAAAAGAAAATGTTATCGTGCGTTTTTAAAAATGTAGCATTTCATAGGAGACAAAGAAAACCAACAGAAGCAGTGTGATTTTCCCGCTTTAGGGAGTTGGTCGTTTACGCTGTAATAAATATATTATTTATATTATCAAATTCTGCAAATTTAATAAAAGGTTGGTGACTCCTTTTTTATAAAAATCTTACTAAATCCAGAAACGAAGTCTACGAGCTTAAAATACGTGAAAAATTGAAATAGTTTGGTTCTGGCTAATTTTTATCTTAAACTGAATCGAAGGAGTTATTGTCGATTTTAAAATGACACATATCCGTGCCTAACGCCACACGCGAAAGAAAATGATGACACTGATACGTGCCATCCGCAACGAATCAGTTAACAATGTTACAAGACGAAGAGAACTAGAAGTTTAAAATTGCCAACAGGTCAAGTCATTGTCTCAAGACAGACATAAGTGGAAGGACATTGGGACACAAAGGGCTCTTTATAATAATTCTGATGTACTAAGAGTTCAAAATTGTGGTTAAGAAAAGTATTGGAATATGTAGGTTAGTTAGTAATACATTAAGTTAGCATCAACCTCCTTTTTTTACTTTATTTACCATAACATTGTTTGTTGAAATGATTTCTTCATTTATACTTACCAGGTAAAGCGAGTACGTCTTGCACCTTATCTATTTCCAGATCCCCGCCAAAAGTCAGCACACAAGTTTTAGTGTTCAAATCATACACATCCACTCCTTGCTTTGTTCCAACTGTGGCTGTGGCTAGATACCTAAAATAATACAAAAATATTTATACAACAAGATTACCCCCTCACGCGCTTTATGTCAACAATCGTTGCTTAAGGACAGGCGGCCAGAAGTGGTTTACGCAACGCATAGTGGCTTAGGCGAAGCTCTCTTATTGGAAGACGGATTGTGACACGTATACGTCATATCACGTCACAACACGTATGCAACATTCTGCGGGTTCACATATCTCAGTACCTCACCTCTAGAAGAGTTAAAAGATAATGAAAACTACAAATTAGTTTTGTGTAGACAAAACTAATTTGGCATGAAATATTGCCCTTCAAATTGCAACACTGTAAAGTTGACCGCTAGGGTAAAATAACTGGCAAAAATATGGTCCAGATGGTCTTCCAGAGAGAGACTTTGGAATGAGGCCACTCTGAGAGTCCAAATTACAGTTGGCCATCAGGGACAGAATTGTGTCTCGGTGAAGGCTCTGAGCCGGGAGGAAGCGACTCAGAAAACACCAAAATCGAAATAAATAACAGCACTAGAATTAGGTTGAAAATTCTCCCTACTCCCCCTTATTTTCTTTTTCTTCTCGTGATCCAAGATAAGAAAAAGTTTATAATAATATAATTTTAACAAAAAAAGAACCGACTTCAAACAGAAAACTAAAAAGTAAATTAATTTGGCACAAATACATACGTGTTTTGATTTATTTTAACACAAATGATTGAATAAACATTTTACAATTCTGAAGTCGGTGCCAAGTAAAACAATTACAGCTGAAGCTAATATTAGTAGGTAATTATTGTTTTAGATTAGTTACTATAGATACAATCTTAAGTCGAGAGTAAATCGGTTTCTTCTAGGTTAGTACGGTACATCATAGACACCATCGCTTAACATCAGGTGAGACGTTGGTTAAACATAAACTTATTATTGTAGAAAAAGATGCCATACCTGTCATTATTGCACGGCACGCAGCAAACCAAGTAGGTTTCAGTATCGAAGTCGTTGATAACATCCTTTATGTCGCCGTTGGGGAAGTACAGCACTATCTGATGGTCCGTGTGGGTGATGAGGAAGTCTTCGTTGGCGCTCCAGCGACAGTTCCGGATGGCTCCTATGCGGCTGTCGGGGGTGATGGTGACGTTGCACGGAAGGTTGTTGTTTCGAACCTCTTCTGGCTCTGAAACACATACAAAAGGAAAAAAGGTTAAGCTGGTATTTTTCAAAATATTGGAACGATTTTTGAAGTCACTAATTCTGGCACACTACAGACAGATTTTTCGTAGGCTGTGAATTAAGCTCAAGCGTCACGTTCGTAAATTAAAGAAATCTTCGGGTCCATGGCCATGGCCACCCCCTCCTGTTTCACCTGATTAGTTTTCAAAGCGAGCTTTCAAATTCTGAGTTACAAGTTTACACTGCTATCGGCATTTTTATAACTAGTTGAAACCATCTGACACCTCCATTTAATTTACTTTGTCATAGTTTTCGTAGAGATCCGTAATTCGATTAAAAATATACCTTTGCTTAGTAATAAAGTAGCATAATATTATTTAACGATTTTTTTATATCTTGAGTATTATTATAAATACAAAAGTTCGTAAGAATGTATAGCTGTATGTTTGTCATTCTTTTTCTCAAAAATTACTGAATGGTTGAATGAAATTTGGTACATGGTTAGATAATGGTATGGAATAACACATTAGGCTATTCCTAATCCAGAACAAAAACAGGATCGGGAACTACGCGGGTGAAACCGGAGCGTAGCTAGTTACAAAGCTTAATAATATTAGTAAAGACGTATGTACCTTCTTCAATAATGTCCTCATTATCAGACGTGGTCTCGAAGTCGTCAATGCTCCACAGTTTGAGCGTCCCATTGTAATAGAGAACGGACACGATGGGGTACCCCCTGGAGACCGCCACTCCGATCCATTTGACAGGATGACCGTGTGACGCCTCCATGTCCGAGTATTCCTTCTTCAGTTTGTTCGTCGGGTTGTGGAAGAACTGGAAATGCGAGGTTGATACATTTTAAGTTAAATTCAAAAGACAGGCTATCATCCGAGTTTTTTTTTTTTTTTTTTTAAATGAAGAGTGACGAGACGATCAGGATATGTGCCTGATGGTAAGCAACATGCCTGACACATAACAGAACAGTGACACGCAGCTATTGGAAAATGAAGAGTCCAAATCATTACCTAGCACTGCACTGCGCTCGTCACCCAGAGATCTAAGATCTTATATCTCTAAGCCCTGTAATTTCTCTGGAAACATTGCCCTTCAAACCGGAACACAGTTTACCCGAAGATTTCTTTCATTTACCAACGTGAGGCTTGAACTCAATTCAAAGCCCAAGGGAAATCTGTATGTGGTGCGCCAAAATACATTTTACTTCAAACAGTGAATTTGCCCATCGATCTCTTGGTAACAACAAGCCTGTGCGCACTCTTTAATGCTCGATAAATGAAGCGCCAGCGTAAAGCTAAACAGTGCTAGAGAGGACAACAAAAACATTTTTTTGGGACTAGTATGGAATTTTATCAACATTTCTAGAACAAGAGTCGTTTATTTAAATATACAGAACATAGCCGCCTCAATTTACCAGCATCCCAGTTTACGTAATTACTTCATCATTAATATAAATCAATAGATGTGCCCTGAGCACCTTGAAATTGGTAATAAACTGCGTCTCTATGTAGCGTAAGTGGTTTACACCGTTTACACACAACCAATCTACTTGTTCCCTAGAATCGTTAGCGGCGAGATATACTGTGATTCTACTAATTTTGGTTATTGACAATGAATGACACGCTCTATCGTAGATCGAATCATCGCTTAACATCAGGCGAGATGGTGGTCAAGTGCAAACCTATTCTAGTAAAAAAAAAAAAATTACTAGTGATAGGTAAAAGTACTACTTATTTTGACTATTGACAGGATACGTAAAAACTTCCTGCGCTTTTCAACAGTTATATACATACATGTATACACTTACATACCTTAACAACACCAGTCTTTGTGCCGACTAGTACATAATCACCAAGGAAGCAGACGCACGTGATTCCCTCTTTGACGTCTATTGTGGAGTGCTTTATACCGTCAACGTCTTGTTCATGCCTGGTAATGAAATAATGAGCAAATAAAAAAGAGTAAAAAAAAATCAGAGTAAAAATAATTAAAAAAAAACACACACAATAATATCTAGCCCAGAACTAAGCAAAGCTGTACTATGGTAGCCTATTATTTCAAATACATACATATTATGATTAATAGAAATACCCCAGGCACAGAACTAACATCCATATCACATAATCTTGTAATGATAGGATTTTCTGCAGAGTCTATCTCTGGGAAGTACCACACTCTTTCCAGTTATTCTACCGCCAAGTATTAATGTGAAAACATTACTGTGTTCCGGTTAAAAGGGCAATATTTTCAGTGAAATTACTGGGCACAGAGATAAAACGTATTATATCTCTATATTATATACTAATGGTCCATTAGCTGTGTGACAACGTGCCGTTACGAGCATGCGTGTTGTTTAACATCAGACACATGTCCTGCTCGTCTCGTTACTCTCTAGCTCTATACTATACTAAAACAAATTAGCAGTGTTAGGAACTGCCGATAGAAGTGAACACTTATAACTCAGAATTTGATAGCTTACTTTGGAAACTACGCGGGTGAAACCGGAGGGCGTGGCCATGAGCATGGCCATGGTCCCGAGTTTACCCGAAGATTTCTAATCATTCCCGAGCGTGACGCTAGAATTAAATTCACAGCTCACGAAAAATCTGGCTGTAGCGCGCCAAAAGCAGTTATCACTTCAAAAAATTGTTCCGGGTGGCAATCGAACCCATGATCTACTATTATTACGTTTATACAGTGAGCAAGCAGGATCGCTACCAACTTAGCCGTCGGGCTAATCAACAAAACAAAACTCACAGAAACTCAAAATAGAGTTCGTTCTTGCGACATCCCTCCTGCGCTATTTCGACCGCCTTGGTGTAGAGGACTCCTTGGGACTCGTGTTGGGAGAATACTCTGCACGATATCCGTGCACTGGTAGCGGTGGAGATCTGTGCCGTGAGTCATCAGGTGGGCTACAATACTGTAGATTAGATCGCGATCTAAGTCCTGAAACGTTAAGATGCTTTGTAAAAATGCAGGCCACATAAATCAAAAATACTTTACGCAATAACATTAAATGTAAACTAGTTTTACTTGTTACTATGACGTCCCTCAGGATAAATTCAGCCCTAACTGTTCCCGGAAGCAATAAGTCAAACGAAACTAACACCAGTTCCCCAAACAAGGTGCCCCGTCGATACTGTACTAATTATTGTCGAATGATTCTATGAAAGTCATTGCATATCTCGACATATCTATACTAATATTATAAAGCTGAAGAGTTTGTTTGTTTGAACGCTAGGATCTCGGGAAGTACTGGTCCAAATTGAAAGATTATTTTTCTATAGGATAGTCCATTTATCGAGGAAGGCTATATAGGCTACAGAATATAACGCTACTATTAATAGAAGCGGAGCATGAATCAAGAATCTAACAAAATCGGGGGAAAATATTCCTTTTTGAGAGATTGCGTTCGTTTCGTGCTTTGACATGACACATGACAGCATGGGTCTAAGATTGCGTCATCGAATATCACAGATTACATACCTCTTGAATATAAACCTTTGCTAATCAAAATCTGAGATGGTACGACCAATTTCCGACAGGTGGCGTAGCAGGTAGCTGAAGAGGTTTTTTGTTTGAAAGCGATATTCTCAGGAATTACTGAAGCAATTTCAGTCATTATTTCACCGTTGGATATGTACGGGATCCCAATGACTGCTATATGTATATGTACCACGGGCGAAGCCGGGGCGGATATCTAGTATATAATAAGTCGAATAGAGACTACCAGGAGCCAATTACTTTGAATCCCTTTATAAAGTAAGGAACAAATCCCTATCAAATAATAAACTGCAATCCTTACCTCAGAAACGATATAATCCTCATATTTTTTCAAATCAAGTATGACATCGGCCGGACCGGTCAGTCTCACTTTGTTCCCAAGAAACTTCAAATCGAGAAACAACTTGTTAAACAGGCTCCATTTCTCATTGTAATTGCGCGTCCTTAAAATATGGTATCCGACATAAAACGCCATATAACCGTCATCGACTATTTCCACGGGGGCATTGTTTCTAGTGTAGTGATAACTATTTAAGAACCCATCGTGTAGTTTAATTTCTTCATCACTCGATAAACAGGCCCTAAGATAGTTCATTATTAAATCATGCACTTCGTACGTATAATTCCTCATTTCCTTATCATAATTTGCTATGATTAGTGACTTGTTGGTGAGTTGTTGCATTATTGAGTTGACTTCTTCGACGTTTTTGTTCCACAGTTTGGATAGCACATTGGCCGATACTTTGACGTTGTCAGGTAAGATCGCCAGCTTTTTGTAGAGCGGGCGTATGTTATCGTTTAATGCGTTTATACACATTTCGATCGGCTTCATTGGGTTGTCACTTGGTCGTGTAAAAAAGCTGTAATCACAACACAGACATTTTGTGAAGATAGATAGATAAAATAAAATGGAGGACATTTCTACAAAACACCATCAAGCCCCAAACTAAGCAAATATATTTTAGTAGTGACAAAGAAATTTAAAAGAATAGTAGCAATAATGGCAACACAGGGACTGCCGATAGAAGTGCTCAGCATTTTATACCTTACTTTGGAAACTACGCGGGTGAAACCGGAGGGTGTTGCCATGTGCATGAAGCAGACGCATTGCTATATGGCCAATGGCCATGGTCCCGAGTTTAACCGAAGACTTCTTATCATTCCCGAGCGTAACGCTAGAATTCAATTCACAGCCCACGAAAAATCTGTCTGTAGTGCGCCTAAAGAAGTTTTCACTTCATACAAAATCTGTGACAAATTACTTACAAAGAGTATTCCTTCTTCTCCAACTTCTTAACAAACTGGTCCCACACTCTAGGGTCATCCTTGATACGTTCCTTGTTCTCCGCGAGTTGTGCCCCAATAAGGTGGATGTGGAACGGGCTGCCCTTGCACAGTTCGTGAAGTTTCTTGGCCTGTCGGGGCAACTTGCCCACGGGCTCGTCTAGAAACGATGCGAACATTTCTAACGATTCCGCTTTTTGGAGACTGTTTTCTACCTGAAAAGTACACATCAATTATAACATTAAAAAAGCAAAACGGAAGTTGTGGGGATGTGGATTTGTAAGTGTATACGATTGTTCCCATATATCTCTGTTACGGCTAAACGAATATGAAATTAAATTAAATACGTAATGTACGGCTGGTTTAGCCGGGAGAACGGCAACTACCGATCCGAAGCCTTAGATTCGAATGCCACGCGTACCACTGTATTTTAGTGATGTGCGTATAGCCGCTAAAATAAAAAAAACGGCGAAGGAAAACATCGCGAGGAAACCGACACGCCTAGAAGTCATGACGTCTTTCGAAGTCATGCGTCATCCGCAAACCCAAACCTACTTGGCCAGCGTTATGAATGATGACCCAAGGCATGTTTCTTACCACCAGGCACAGTGTCCTGTTGGTCCCGTCACTCTATAAAATAGACTAACAAGAACAAAATTAAAAAATTTGATTAACCCCCGACTACCTCGGATCTCGGATTATCTGTATAACGTTCTACTAGTCAAGCCCTTTCATTTGACACCCATATTGAGGTAGTAGTAAAAAAAAATACAATTCGCCATTTTGTGGTGGCGGCCATCTTGGATTTGAAATTTGTTATAGTGTATAGTATTCTGCTAGGTAAGCGCTTTCATTTGATACCCATATTGAGATAGGTTGTGAAGAAATATTTTGTCCGCCATTTTGTGCAGGCGGCCATTTTGAATCGATATTAACCAAACATAGCTAAGAACATCCGCACGGGTATTAACCTTCAAATAAAAAAACCGCATCGAAATCGGCCCATCCGTTTGAGCTCTACACACCCCTTTTTTTGGTCGGGGGTTAAAAATAAAACTTGTTAAGATTTTTAAAACGGCAAGTTTAAAATACCTTGATAATCTGCGCCTGATAGTTATCAACAACCTCCCTATCCCGTGTAGTAATCAGTATCTTGCATCCGACATCGAAAGCGTCCAAGCACTTCCTATCATTGACCTCGTCGAGCACCAGTAGAGACTCCTTGAGCGGTTGCTCCAAGAATTGCGCCTTCAGTTTGTCCTTCAAGTCTTGGTAGTTGAGATCATAGTTCAGAGAGCTGTCTCCGTTCGAGCCGATGCTAGACATCGACGTGGTTGAGATCATGAACGAATTGCGTGTGTAGATAGAGGAGGCCTTTCTTAATAATCTGAAAAGACAAAAACATAATATTAGTAACAAACAATAACAAAATTAACATTTTTGACTAACCCCCGACTACCTCGGATTTGTTGTCTGTACAACATTCTACTAGTCAAGCACTTTCATTTGATACCCATATTAAGGGAGTTGTGAAAAAATAAATGTATTTCGCCAATTTTGGTGGCGGCCATCTTGGATTTGTTTTTTTTTATAGTGTATAGTATTCTACTAGTCAAGCCCTTTCATTTGATACCCATATTAAGGTAGGTTGTGAAGAAATATTTTATCCGCCTTTTTGTGGAGACGGCCATGTTGAATCGATACAAATCCAAACATAGCTAAGAACATCCGCACGGATATTAACCTTCATATAAAAATAAAAAAACACATTGAAATCGGCCCATCCGTTTGACCTCTACGGTGCCACAGACAGACACACACACACAGACCGACAGACAGACACACAGACAGACAGACATCGACGTCGAACTTATAACACCCCTTTTTTGGTCGGGGTTAAAATGTAACGGCTGGTCTAATCCGGAAAATGGCAACTGCCGATCTGGAGCCTCTGTTTCGAATCCCATGCGCACCGCCTTTTTGAATTCATATGCGAAATGACGATAACTTAAAAAACGGTGAAGGAAAACATGGTGGGGAAATCGACATGTTCCTAGAATCTTTCGATGACGCTAACCCGCACTGGGCCAGCGTGGTGGACTAGCCTAGACTCTCTTCTTGCGAGAGTTCCAGCCATGAAACAGCAGAAAAAGTAGGTTTAGTCGAATGCTTATGACTTTTTACGCGGGTAACTAACGAGAACGGAAACTATGAAAGTAAAACAGCGGAGCTGCTATTCTTAATATACACAAATTACGCGTCACTTTGTTTGTCCGCGACGAACTCCCTAAACTACTTAACCAATTTAAATCAAATTTTCACACCGTGTTAAGCTTGATCCAACTAGAAGAATAGTTTTTATTTCGATTATTAGTTTTTATATGAGATTATCCGAGCGAAGCCGGAACTGACCGCTAGTATTTTGTAAGTAGAAATCGCTTTGCTCATCCGGTCAAAGACGGCAAGGCACGGGCATACAGTAACTAACAAAATTGACACGGACTGGTGCAGTACATGCAAATTATCTGTAGAATGTAGCGATAGCGCCACGATCGAAAGGTTGTAAGTTATTAGTCGAAAAATTAGAGAATTTCTGCGTCTGCACACTTAACACAGGACTTATTCATGGTCTAAATTTCACATCAAACTCGATTTACAATTAGCGAAGCTATCGCATAACATAGATACAAAAAAGGAACATACAACCAAATTGAGAACCTCCTAATTTTTTGAAATGGGTTAGTTAAAAAAAAGATAAAAAACATACTTAGTCTGTTGCGCTTGTATATCATCGTCAGTCTTACAGTCGCCGAGGTTGAGCCAGAACACGACGCCGCCGAAGCTGTCCGTTATCAGCTGCTGGTTGCTTCTGAGCGCGCTGATCGCTACGCAAGTCTTCCCACTACCGGACATGCCGTGGAGGGCCACGATTTTATGACGCCCCAGAAGTTTTAACTTCGCCGCGACCGTCGATTCCTGGGAAACATAATCGTTGGTTTTATATTTATCAATCGGCGGTAAAATGGAGATCTGACTTCTAATTAGGTATATCTGAAAATAGCGTTTAATCCGAATCTTACTAATATTATAACTGCGAAAGTTTGGATGTTCGTTGCTCAATCACGTCGGAACGTCTGAACGGATCGGGTTGAAATTTGTCGCGAAAAAATAAAGGGAACGGGAACTAAGCGCGTAAAACAACGAGGTGGTGTTACTTCTTCTTTACCTCTATATGTAAAATAAAAGTGGATATTGGAAATGTATGTAATATGCTAATATGTACGCTCATAACTTTTGAATTATTGCACCAAATTGGATGATAATTTGTTTTATGTATTCGTGTTATCGTCGGGACAATGTTTGTGTGGCAGAAAATGTATGAAGTTTTGGCAAAATAAATATGGGTGGTACGAAGTTCGCTAGTTTTATTTAAAACATCGATCCATCGAGAACCCGAGATTTAAACAAATATCAACACTGTTGATTCAACAGTGAGTGTCCATAATTTGCCAACTTGCTCCTAAAGCTGTGTTCTTTAGGAGCAAGCTATAGTATTGTGATATTCTCAAACGTCAACTACAGTCGTCCTGAGACAACGCAGTGAACACAAAACCGATATATTTACAATATCAGAAGAGCGTACTACTATCTATTTTTCAATAGAGTAGCACGTCCGACTTCGTTTGGAAGTACTACCCTACGGCACTTGCCAATTGGTGATACGTAGCAAAGGATGCTTTCTATACCGCCGGCTAAATCGACTACAACGCCATCTAGTTCTAACATAAAAATCTCGTGTCACGATGTTTGTGTTGGTATTTCTCCGGGACGGCTTAATCGATTAGTTGGAATTTTTTACGTGGTGTACATTTGGTAGGTATTAGAATAGGTTGTAAAGCACCTAAATGTAAGTAAGTGTAGTTTTCAACCTACTGACCTCACTCTTCATTAATCGAGTTCAACAGGACGAGGTTATCAATTGGGTCGGTATCTTTTTTTTTTTTATGTACGCACGTCGATTACTCTGAGATTAATTATCTGATTTACGTGATTCTTTTTAACCGACTTCCAAAAAGGAGGAGGTTATCAATTCGACCGCTTGCTATGTGTCAGGTTGCATACAAATTCGAATATTACAAAAATTCCCGTCCCGGATCGCTATCGCTTTCTCGCGGCTCCCGCCTCTGTGTGGCCCGGCTTTAAACTAAAATTTGCGTACAATTTTCTGGATGACGTAGATTTCACAAAAGTTATGAAACTCGATCCTGTAAATTAGAAATTGTGTAAATGGATTAATAAAAACTTGTTTTACACTAAAAAGGGTGAAATAAACTTACAAAAAATTAAACCGACTTCAAATAGATGAGTAGCGCTTATAATTTTAGTTTATTTTTCGGTTTTGAGTGCCTATTTGTGGTTTTGTAGTCGGTTTAATTTTTTGTACGAAAATAGTTTATTGTTTGATGCAAAATAGCAGCCATTTGGTCCCATAAAAATTTTACTCAGTTCGGCTGAGTAGTTTTCATTTTATGAACATTTTTGTGAAAATTGTGTTTAACTGAACGTTGTTATCATAG
The DNA here is from genome assembly GCA_017562165.1 of Ectropis grisescens. Taxonomy (NCBI): domain Eukaryota; kingdom Metazoa; phylum Arthropoda; class Insecta; order Lepidoptera; family Geometridae; genus Ectropis; species Ectropis grisescens. The sequence goes on along the minus strand of CM029789.1, from coordinate 16,611,301 downwards.
CTTGTGTACACGGTTTTTTGGATTTTCATTTAGATTGATTATATATCATTACTAGCAATGCTCTGCGGTTTTACCCGCGTAATCTCCGTTATAGTTCGTGTGATAAAAAGTAATCTTTAGTCTACCTGATGTAATCTAGAAAAATCCTTCAGTATTTTACAGAGCAACATAATAAAGACACTAAAAAGCAAAAAATAAAAAACTACGTTTCAAAAAAAAACGAGTACAAAACAAGGGGGTACTGAAAAAATTAAAAATAAAATAATATATTTGTTATAAACGCTATCGACTTGTCTATTTCAAGTCGGTACCAGTCACACACAGCTAGTGGATTTTTTTTCTGTTCTGCAATCAGTCCAAAGACTTTAAGCAGATGAACTTTGCGAGTGTGCCCTCCAGTAAGGACACTCCTCTTATTCCAGTGAGGCTATTATTCTCTGTCCTGTAACCTCAAGATGTGACACCTTTAAGACGCTTAGGATAGTTCTGGAAATTCAGTTGCAGCGCTAGGTTTTTTTTTTTTTCATGGATTGTTGTCATGGATTTTAATTTTTAGTTACAAACCAGGGAACATCTGATATAGTGTGCAAGATTTTATTTTGCATTCTTTAGATGACTTACTGGTGTTATATATTGGAGTTACTGGCACTACCCATAGTTGGATTCCATACGTCCATATAGGCTTAATGATCATTTTATAAATAAGCAGCTTGTTGTCGTAAGTTGCACTTAGTTGTTCTCTTTTGGCTTTTACATGGTTTTTCCAAGTTAATCGTCTGTCTAGACGCATACCAAGATAGTCAAGATACTTAACTGAATTGCTACATGGCAATGATGCTCTACCAAGGAAAACTGGTGGACATTCTCCTTTTCTAAGGGTGAAAATTTGCTAGCACTAGCCCTGATTTTCCATCTCTGCAACCAGGTATTAATTTCATCCAGTCCTCTTTGCAGAGACCATGAAGCTTCTACTAGGTTCTTACTGCTAGCCAATATTGCAGTATCATCAGCGAATGTTGCTATTGTTGTCCCCATCACTTCCGGGAGATCCGCTGTAAATACTGAGTACAGGACTGGTCCCAGCACCGAACCCTGCGGTACACCGGCGAAAATGTTGTGGAATTTCGAAGTATTACTTACTCTATATCTCTTTATCTCTTCTCCTTACTTGAAACATCCTTCCCTTCAAGTAAGATTGCATCAGCAAGTAGGGAGATATTTGTATGTATCTATCTACTACCTATTAGACTTGGCTGGAACCGACTTCAAATAGCGTTTATAACAATTATTTTATTTTCCATTTTTCAATACCCCTATGTAGTTTTGAACTCGATTTTTTAAACGAAGTTTATTTTATTATTACGTGCACTATGAATTAAATCCTAATAATCCTACTGCTTGTCAATCACGCCTGCCATACGCCCCCAACAAACATTTGATAGGTCGCCACAACGTGCCGATTCTTACTTTTGGTTCTATAAGCTGGTCGCAAATACGTCGCTATCACGTTAAAAAAACCGAAAATAGGCCCATTTTATGCGAATCAGTGTCGTAATAGAGTTACGTAGCAGTCGTTTAAATAACTAAATGGTCGTGTAGTGGTTGTACAGACGTCGTGAGACATTATTTTCGTCGAGTTATGATGCTAATTGCCGCTACTTTATGGCATTTTATCGAATAACCAGCATTCACCAGGACTTTTGTACGGGATTTCGATATAAAGTGGTTGATTAAAAGTATATAGTATGTAACTAAAGCTACAATTTACAATGTGTGTTAGTTATTATAATCCATTAACTTATTGAAACGCCATTTCATCATAACTATAACGTCTTTGAATCATGTTCAAGTACAGAAATCTGTTGGGAAATTAATGTTATCGAGTGATATTTGCTACTTTTCTCAATATAGCTAACGCGCCTTATATAGTCGTTAAAATAAGGAATATTTTTAACTATATTTTTAATGAACGTGCTACCAGCTACCTTTATACGGCTTCAGGTTTAAGACACAACTGTAATACAACATTTAAACGACTTTCCACTCCGGGCGCGTCTTTATGGACAGCCATATTAACGAAATTTTAGGGTTCAGCTGAAGAAAATTTAATGTAAAAAAACCATGAGAATTAATTTAATATGTAGGATCATTCGTCATGCCTGTTACTCGTATGTAGAAAAAGTTATGATTGTTAGTAGTTTTGTAAGATCATCAACAAAATTCTTTTGGAAACCAGGGTTTACCATTGCTTTAAAAATAATTTTGTTAGTTTTAAGCCATGTACCAAAGAAAACATTCTTGCTTAAAAGAACCATCTCAATATATACATATGTTGCTATACATAGTTTAAATGATTACGTGTGGATACCCTTATGATTGTATTTTTTTTAATTTATCTAAACCAATACAATCTCATCTAAAGCAAAAAAAAAAAGATTTGATTGTTTGTAATAAATAAAACCAAACACTGTGATTTTTCTATTTTATTTACGCCTTTTACTTAGATCTTACTTCAAAGAATGTACCACTTATACAAAATAATACTTAATTCTTTCGACTTCAAAATTTTATTTTGTGAGGAACCATCTACAGTTTAGTTATACTTGACATGTCGTGTGGAAATATTTGATATAATAAAATCAGACATAAGAATAGAACATCTGGTCGTTTAAAAGTTGTGCAAAAGTGCTCATATTTGCTTAAAGCCGTAAATAATTGCAATTTATCACTCTAATACGATCGTCATGTAAAAGTAGTTCTCGCGACTCTAATACAATTAATGTCGGCGTAAAATCCGTATAAACGTTATTAAGGCGACGCACTGGTTAATACTACTGAAAGTTGTATAACAGTCTTGCAAAGCAGTCGTATAGAAGTTTATACGATGTCTATATACGACTAAGAGTTGTATAAAGATAAAAGGCACTAAGTCGTGTTACACGCTAACATTACTTTACTGCGATGTTTATAGAATTTTGAATCGCGTTATAACCACTTATACGACTAAAATGTTTGTTGGGCCATTACGTTTTTCATCTTTTTATTTCAAGTCATTTTGAGCCGTGCTTCTGGCGACTCTTGGCAGAGTCCGCCTGGGGAAGTACCACACCTTTGCGAGTTATTCTACCGCCAAGCAGTAATGTGCAAACGTTACTGTGTTCCAGTTTGAAGGGCAATGTTTCCAGAGAAATTACAGGGCTTAGAGATATAACATCTTAGATCTCTGGGTGACGAGCGCAGTGCAGTGCTAGGTAATGATTTTGACTCTTCATGTTCCAATAGCTGCATGCTACTTTGCTGCTATGTGCCAGGTATGTTGCTTACCATCAGGCACATGTCCTGCTCGTCTCGTCACATTTATTAAAAAAAAAGTTAATTATTTAGCTTAGTCTAGTCTTCATTTTCGGCCTAAATTAAAGAGAGAGCGGTATACTAATGGCATATATATTTTATCCACGTAATTCTCGAGATAAATCTGTGGAATCTAACTGGCTGTTAGTCTTCCAATGGTACTAAGTACCTACTATTCCGTATCAACCCATAGGATCCCCATTGCTGGGTCACGGGTCTGAGCAGGGGGCTGCTCAAGTAGAGAGGTTTAGGCTACATAGTCTACCACACTGACCAATTTGCGGGTTGGCAGACTCTACCTTTAAAAACAGTCTTCTCCGACAAACAAGTGAGCCTTCAGCGTTTTTAGGGTTCTGTACCCAAACAGTAAAAACTTGACCCTATTACTGAGACCTCGCTGTCCGTTCGTCCGTCCGTCTGTCACCAGGCTGTATCTCAAGAACGGTGATAGCTAACCAGTTGAAATTCTCAGATGAAATATTTCTATTTACGCTATGACAACAAATATTAAAAATAAAATAAATATTTAAAACTCCCATACAACAAACTTTATATTTTACCGTTTCTTGCTCGATAATAATAACGGTGACAAATAGACGCTTTAACTATTCACAGAATAATTACTTAGTTCTATATAAGTCTATATAATTTAAAAAAAACTTGAGAGGTGTCAAGGGACACCCGGATGGAACGAAGTTCCTTTCGATTAATTAGTGAAGGATTTTTTTTTTTTTTATTATTTACAAAAAAACCTGTATACACTCAACAAAAACAATAGTCGCGACACCACACTGTTCAATGCAAATGCACTGTTCAAATAGAAATGAAAATATCTGGCTTGCTTTCTATAAGAGAGAGAGAGACAGACAGAGAAACATGCGACGCCGCACAGCTTACAATAGCAAAAAGTGTCGTGACAACTTTTCGTAAGCATTTTTTCCGTCTAGCCCCTTTCACAACGCGCGATAAGGAACTTCAATTCAAGAAACTTGGCGTGACTTTAGTTTAAACTAAGGAGATGGCTGTAGGCTACTTTCGATCCCCAAACTCTGGTCGGTTTTCTTGCGGGAGGGGGGTGAAAGTCAGAATGTGTATTTGGTTGTAACTCATGTTTGCGTTGTTTAATTTCATTAATTCTTTTTTTCTTAGAAAGATCACATTTATAATACTGTCCCGTCAAAATTTGAACATTGGCGGTCTGGTGGTTCGGAAATTACACAAACATTAAATAATAACGACACGCGCGGCGCGTTAACTTTAACTTTTAACGTTAACTTCTAAGTATTCTGTGTCTCACAGACGATCCACAGAATATCTAGATTCTAGAACGTGACCACGTGATCGCGTCGCGTCGTCTTGAATGAAAGAATAATTATCAAAAATATATTTTTGTGTGGAAAAATAAACATCATTCGGTTATAACCGACTTCAAACAAGGAGGATGTTCTCAATCGGGTTGCATGTTTTTTTATTTGGTTTGATTTTACACGATAACTCCGCTAATTGTGAATTGATTTTCATAATTCCTTTTTTGCTTGGTAGAAAATACTTCAGAGGTGATCTCATACATCGAAAACAGGGAGGTAGTTTTTCAAATATCAACAAAAAACTAAAATCAGCTCAGATTTATCTGTACGACATAGCCATATAGCTTCTTTTAAAATTTAGTCAAATGACAGAATTAAATTACCTGTCATTGAAGTAGATTTTTGTTCTTTAGGAGAAAACATATTAGCATATTAAATAGCCATTTAATACCCATTAAATGTTCCCCTCCCACTGCTGGGCGTCGGGGCCTTCTCCCGCAAGGAGAGTAACACGGCTATAATCCACCACGCTGGTCCAGTGTCGGTTGGTGGATGACATATGACTCAGAACTTAGATTCTAGGTACATTTCGGTTTCTTCACGATGTTTTCCTTCACCGTTTTAATTACCGGCATCACGAACATGACTCTGAAAATATAGTGGTGCGCGTGGTTTTGAACCCTGGGTCTCCGGATCGACAGTCGGCGTTCTCCTGACTAGGTCAGCTGTAACTTACTAGACCAGCCGTAACTTATTAGAAAACGTACTTATTATTTCAATCCAAATACTGTTTGAAATTTAAAGGTAGTGTTTAACAAGCTTCGGTGACCGAAGCAGACCGTTGTCAGGGTTCCGTACCCAAAGGGTAAAAACGGGACCCTATTACTGTGACTTTGCTGTCCGTCCGCCCGTCCGTCTGTTACCAGGATGTATCTCAAGAACGGTGTTAGCTAGGCAGTTGAAATTTTCACAGATGATGTATTTCTATTGCCGGTTTAACAAAGAATACTAAATAAAATAAATATTTATTTAAGAGGGGCTCCCATACAAAGTCATATTTTTTACCGTTTCTTGCTCGATACTAATAACGTACTCGTCACAGACGCTTTAACTATTCACATAATATTTAGTTTTATGTTCTCTTTAAATGTAATTAATTAAAATAAATTATGAAGCGGACTCCCATACAATTAAAGCCGTTTATTTGCTAATCGTTCGGAACCCTTCGCGCGCGAGTCCCACATGCACTTGACCGGTTTTATTTTTTGCTAAAATTTTGTAAAATCCTATCCTACCAATATTATACAAATATGCCAATGTTTAAATTTTTGCTGCTCAATTACGTTGGAACGGCTGAATGTATTGAGTTACAATTTGAAACACATTATATCTTGGCTTAGTTTAAGTAGCAATGTTTAGCCTATGTGTTCTTCCAAACTATAATCTAATTGTATTGCAAATTTCAACCCGATCACTAAATACGTTCCGCCATGATTAAGTAACAAACATCCAAACATTGACATTCATAATATTTAACGAACGAACGGCTGAACACATTAGGACGGAATTCGAAACACACGTACTTAGTTTGTACTCAAAAATAGCAAATCGGTTACTTATAGGTTACTGTGACGTCAGAAATACTAAGCAAATTTGGTAGAAAAATAAAACAGAGATAGCTTGTAGTCTGAAATACCACATACACTACCTATCATCCCGAATAGAACCATTGGCCCTAAGGAGGTATGTAATCTGTGGCCCTAAGGAAACAAATATTAACGTCAAAACGACACAACGAATTGGTTTGACATACGAAACGCAGATAGTTTAGAGTCTAAAACATATGGGGTAATAAGTCTATATTTTCATTTAACTCCATATTATGTTAAATACAGCGTGGCGCTTTGGTCCCGACATTAAATGAAACCACCTATAAAATATCATATTTTGACCTATTCTGTCAAATTAAATTTCATTTATCGTTATTATTTACTGAGTTATTCGCAATTTTCCAAAATACCGTAATAAAGCAGCCTGTATCTAAAATTTCCTGCGCAGAGGTCATTACACCGCAGCCCACAGTCCATCCGATTTATCAATTAAAAATCAGGCGAAAAGCAAATACTAAAGAAACGAGATAGGCGATGTCCTGCAACACACTTGTAAATGTTTGTGAATGAAATGCAGACGAAAGAGACCTATTAACTAATGTTATATGTAGTCTTTCTCTTTCTTTTATTTTTCACTAGTTTTGTGCTAGCCGCCGGGATGCGAAGTTGACCGTAGACCCTGACACATTTCTCTAAATGACGCGTTAAAACTTTTACTTTAAATCCTAGGGAATTTTGTAATCTAATTATTCCCGAAAAAGACGGTTACATGTTAATTTTGTTCGTTCTTTTAGAGTAATTTATTTTTAGAGTCAGTGTCAATAAGATAGGTTGCTTTTCGTTTTGTTTGTGTGACTCTGATTGTGTTGTGAATAGTTATTAAATTAGTGACGTCGAACGTACAGTGTTTTCTGAGTGTACCTATGCACATGTGATTTTAGTCTGATATGTCCTACAATAGGATTTTGAAAATCGACTCAGAGCATGTTTTCGACCGTTCCGCCAGTAGGAATGGTAAGTACAACGGTTTAATTCGATTTTAAACAAAATTACTTTTTCTCTCAAAGGGGTTTATTGGTTAGATTGTTTACGAAATTGAAATCGTATTGCGAGAAGTTATTTTATTTTAAAGAAAGTTGTAGGTACCAACCATTTCAGCAGCTTTCACGCTAAAAACGGAAATGCCCTTTGTTATTACCAAGTGCTGGTCTAGTCCCGCGTTCAAATCCTACGCGCACAAACTGTCTTATCAAAGGCATGTGCGTAATGCTGCTAACTTAAAAACATCGTGAAAAAACCGACATGTACTTACTTACCTACAATCTTTCGAGGTCATGTTTATGTTAACCACCAACCGCACTTGGCCAACGTGGTGGATTATGGCCTTGACTTTTTTTGTGCGAGAGAAGTCCCCGAGTCCCAGCAGTGGGAATATTTGATGGGCTGTTTATGCGAAGTGTCCTTGATTCTGACAACGCATCTTACTTCAAAAAGCAATCATTTTGTAATGTTTCGCCAAAGTTACAATAGATACCTACCTACGCATTTACCTATTGACTTTATGTTATTTTGTTAGCCTTATTATTTGGTAGGTATTCGATTTATTAGTGATGAACAGGCATAAAGTTGACGGGGAGTCCCCGTTCCAAATTATCGCGCATTTGTAAGTACCTACCCCCTCTCGACCGGGGCGGCGTTGCCACGCCGTGCGCCCGCCCGCGCGCCGCTTACAGATAGGTAATTTCTGCAGTGCGACGTTGCCAGCTTGTTTTACGAAAAGCGAACGTAAATCACGCACACATCTGACGTTGGTGAATGAATCTAGTGCACAGGATGCTTTTCGTTCGATCGCTTGATACAATTATTAAGTTTGTTAGAAACATTTTTTTTTTTCAAATAAGCGAATATTTATTTTTCACACCTTTTGTATGATCACTGGTTAGTAACCCTACCCGTGTGTTCATTTAATGTCGGCACCAAAGCGCCACGCTGTATATGCACCCGTTTTAGCGTTTTGGATGCACAATCAAAATAACAAGCAACGTTATATTCTCATTAGATGGCGCTAATGTCAGTTTAAATCTCAAACACTAAGCCCCATTTAAATCAATGTTTTGCTATTGCGGTATGTATTTTTTCTTTCATCACTAGGCGTTACTGGTATTCTAAATTGTACTAATGAGTTTTTTTGCTGCTAACATGATTTTTTTACCGAATTTGAATTCTTTCGTTCTTTGATTCTTTTTCTGTGTTACAATTAAATTTATAGTTTAACATTTCACTTAGATTTTGCTTTGATTTATAGGTTCAACTTGCTTGCGTAACATTTAAAACTAAAAAAAATCACCTTGAAGGCTTAATTCAAAATTTTACGCGGGCGAAGTCGCATGTAACATAAAGAGATAAGTAGGTATAAGATCATGCACAACAGCTTCAGACTTTGCATAATGTATCCTATAAAAATCCTACAAACTTAACAATTGCGGCTATGTTCGTTACTACGAAACCTACTTATTAAGTATGTTTGATTTTGTTTAAAACAAGAATAATAAAGATATGATTAAATTATTTTTTTTTGTGAAAAAACAAATTCACTCGGGTTTTCAATGGCTACTTATCCAAATTTAGTTAATTTTGACGTACTTTCAACTAATGTATAAGTCCGCAACATCTGCTTACGCGAACGAAGTAGCGGGTTCAGCTAGTTATCAATATTGCACTAAATTTCAAATTATTACCAAAGCAGCTCTCTTGACGTGATGGTTTGGCGTCCTCGGCACGTCGCCTCTACTGAGGCTATCTTCAAAGCTCTCATTCAGCTCCACTTCCGTACTATCCATCTTCAGTTTCATCCACAACCAATTGTAGTCCTTAGAGAGACTCGCTACGAAGACTTCGTATTTAGCGTTGTTGCCGTTTAGCATGAGCGACGTCAGGAGGTCCCGGGCGCGGTCCGCTCTGTTCGACTGAAACGAAGATTAGTTTCGGTTATTGAGTGAAGTATTAGTATGCAAACTTATATTTAAGCGTAGCGAAATATTTTTTAGTTACTTTGTAAGATGGCACAAATCAGGGTTAATCATTGAGGCTAGATTTTAACTACATATAAAGCAGGTAATATTACTCGGCGAATGAGACAGGACCCGGCGCCTTCTGCCGAAAGTTCGGAAGGCAGAAGAGGTCACATCAGGCCATAAGCCTCTTAAAAAGAAAAAAAGTGGACGAGACGAATTGATTTTTCGTCCTTTTTGTATAGTATAGAGTGTGAAGACCAAGATGTGCGACCGATGCGTAAGCAACACGCCTGCCCATGACAGCATTAGCGCCACGCAACAATTTGAACGTGAAGTGTCAAAACTGTGTCGCCACACTGCGCTTGTCGCCCTTAGGTTTAAGATAATGTATCTCTTAGTCATTGAACTCTTAAAAACGGAAGAAGCGGCACACGCTCCTCAACGATGGTGATGTAAAATCAGGTGACGTCTCCTGATTCAGATCAGTCGCTACGTGAGCGACAAATGGAGCGCATGTGTGCTAATAATTCCACGAAATACGATTTGAGCTGTTAGAATGCCATTTTGTGTGTGTACAAGGCGCACAAATAGTTCCAAGACCCAGAAAAAGTTTCGTGGCATCACTTTTCATACGCAATTACACAAAATCTTTAATTATTTCAATTAAAATAACATTTTCTGTTGTAAACAATTTGTCATTCGTAAAAAGGGACAGATATAAATGACGCGAAAGAGTGGGACACGACCAGCGATATGTTGATTGCAGTGAGAACCGAAGTCGGAGGCGTAAGCAGGGTCAGAGTTTGTGACAGGAGAGATATTTTACTGAGGGCTAAAGGTACAAGTTCGCGCTGAGACCGCGACATGAACCGCGACAGGCACTTGACACTATGTTATTGTATGGACGCCAGTCCGCGCTGACACCGCGACACGAGACCGAGATACACACGTGTCGCGGTCTCGGCGCGAACTGGCTCCCATACAATAGGCCTGTCGACTCATTTTTGATTTAATGTGCCATCAAAAGGCTACTCTATAACTGAAACATAGGTGAAATAATTACTTTGTTATCTTAAAAACTTGCCGTGATATCACGATTTTAAAATCACAATTTTGGACTCTCCCAAAAACGCTTCATACAAATCACTACAGAAACGTGACGTCACAGTGTCGGATTCTCTATGCGTCGCGCGTAAAGTTTGTATGGTAGCTATATTAAATATTGCGTTTAGGAAACTGGTTTCATAACAAAAGTAACTTGAAATTGAGTGGGTTATCCAATGGTATATTCATTTTCTAATAATTTCGTACTTTCAAAATGGGCTTGCCCATCCAGCTTTGAATGATCATAAAGTAAGTTAAACAAAAAAAAAATATCAAAATTAAAATTGGTACATATTTTGTTCTATTTAAATACTGTCATTATTTCAAATAATTTGATATAATTGCAGGACCTGTCGTCACGCCTATTCCATAATCTCAAGTGCTTGTCGCGGTCTCCTGTCGCGGTCTTCGGGCGAACTTGTACCTTAATAAAGCATTATTTAGTCATACTTTTTTCATTTTGATTATAAAATATTAAAACACAAGCAATAAAAAAACTGGCATGTTTTCAAATAAACAAGAAACTAAATTAGATGAATCGAATTCCAAAGTAGCATAATATGTGTTACACATATTGTGTACAAATTTCTTTCGTACATTTACAATTTCTTTTGAACAAAAGCTTTGAAACAAATTAAATCAAATTAATTTGTATTTTCTTTTCATTTCCACCACAATAAGAGATTATCACTAATACTTATACACCTTGCCTCCGACAAAAACTCCGGCTAAGTTTCGGGAGCCGAAGTCGGAACCGAAGGTGTAATAATAATCGGAAGTTCCGACTTATCGGAGTCGGAGCTCCGTAACATCCCTGAAGTGTAGCGTGCACGTTGTGTATGAAATGTTGAAATGTGAAATGTTCGCCACAGTATGTTGTTTTCATAATATTAGAACGTACCTCATCTTCCTTTCTTTATTTTTATCAATGCTCTTAGCCCTGAAGTTTCTCTGGAAACGTTGCCATTCAAAGTAGCAAGATAGCAACATTTTTACATTAGATACTGGATAATTATGTTAGTAAAACTACACGCGTTGCTTTTTTGACGATTCTAATCGGAAATTTACATTTTATTTAAAGTTATCTTATCTTTTCTAGAGGTAGCAGCTAGACAGCAACTTTCCTTTTATTATTTTACCTTATTGGATGCATTGGCCCACTCATATTCCTCCGTTTTGAAATATCCTTTTTCGTAGAGCTGATCTTGTATGTCCGATACATCTAGGTCTCTGATTATCGCCTCGAATTGCTGTTGCAGCCGACGGCGATATTTGGCGTCCATCTTGCCATGAGACTCTGAAATAGAGAAATACCATTATTTAGTAGCCAAGCATAACAAAGGAGTTTTTTAGAACCATAATCGCACAGGACGTAGTTGCGATCGCGAATATTTTCGTATTACTTATATTGTGAAGGTTTTTTTGTTTGAAATTTGAAGGGAAAATTGTTTACACAGGTGGAGTGCAGTGCTAGGTAATGATTTGGACCTTTCATGTTCTAACAGCTACGTGTAACTGTGCTGTTATGTAGCAGGCATGTTGCTTACCATCGGGCACATGTCCTGCTTATCTCGTCACTCTATACTAGAAAAATAAAAGTGGTCAAGTGCGAGTCGGGCTCGCCCATGAAGGCTTCCGTAGCAGCAAGTAACATAATACAAAAGTTCTTGTACTTCGTTGTTACTTTAATCAGTGTTTCAACAATAGTCAATTTATGACGTATTAAAATGAAACTACTTACTAGATATCATTCAAACCAATTTTCGTTGATAGTTTACATGGTAACGTACATCATACACTTTTTTTATTTTTGTCATTCTCTTATTTTAGAAGTTACAGGGGGGAACTTTTTACCACTTTGGAAGAGTCCCTCGCGAAACCTCAATATCATTTTTGATGACCTATCCATAGATACCACACACGTATGGTATTGATAAAAAAACATTTGAGTTTCAGTTCTATGTATGGGACAACCCTAAACATTTTTTTTTCTATTTTTGTATCAAAATCTTAATGCGGTTCACAGATTACATCTACTTACCATATTGCAATAGTATAGCTTTTATAGTTTCGGAAAAAAGTGGCTGTGACATACGGACAGACAGACAGACATGACGAATCTATAAGGGTTCCGTATTTTGCCATTTGGCTACGGAACCCTAAAAAGGTATGTTAAAATATTCTTTTGACTGAGAAATTGTGAACTTTTTCCAGCATTATGCGATATTACAATGAAACGGAGAGAAATAGTACCCACCATGTCCGTGTCACTTTAACTTACAATACACATATTAAGTTTTACGTATTCAATTTACATATCTTTTAATCACCGGAATTGTCCCATAACACTGCACTTTACGGTGAAGTATAATGTAACAGCACTATCGTCACAGGATGTAAACAGATACGAAATCAGAAAAGCGTCAATTTCAAAACAATAATTTTATTGTTACATCATTTACGAGTGATTCTACTCGTAGTATACACGATACGATATATCCTACTAATGTTATAAATGCAAATGTTTGTAAGAATGGATAGATGGATTTCTTACTCTTTCACATAATAACTACTGAAGGGATTTGGATGAAATTTGGTATAATATAGATAGATAATGGTCTGGCTAATACACTGAATAATACACAGGCTAATTTTTATCCCGGGAAAATGACGGGAACGGGAACTATGCGGGTGAAACCGCAAGGCATTGCTAGTAGAGAGATATAGGTATTTGTATTTTAGTAAGAGCGAAGTCACTGCATTGCGGTGACTATACGTCATCCTATCGTATAATTACGAGGGACTTTTGTACTTCGGTTACAGCCCTTCAATACCTACCAAGATACCACAGACATGAACTGGTCTGACTAAGCTTGATTTTTTTTATTAGTACCTACATGAAAACTAAAAATATAACAAACTTTTACAGTATTTTTAATCAAAATTCATCGTATGATGTTGAATTCCACATAAGCTACGAAAAGCTGTATTTAAAGATCGGAACATTCCAAGTAATTGCTTTTTTTTAATGAAATGGACTGGACTGACTACTATCCCTCATTACGTCAAGATGATTCACGATTGTCGACAGGTACCATTTACTTTCTATAAATGCGCTTAATAATGTGTGCAATACCATTAGTAAAGATAAACAATGCATGGAACTCATAAAATGACAATTCGTGATAAGGTCAGGCTATGTATGGTTTGTCCTCTGCGATATTGATATGACATGACCATTGACATTGGGCATTGTATTAGAACATAATCTAAGTATACTCGTAATAGCGATATCTAGCCTTTCGCGCCATCATAAAATTGTACACTGTTTTTTTTTCCAGATGAGTATGGTATCAAAAGGATGGTTTTATACAAACATGATATAGAAAATATATACCATATATTTTCGTTACGTGCAAACGTGAAATATATAAAAAAGTTATAAGTAGGTAAGCCATCCTAATTTAATAAATGCGCAAGTTTAGATTTTGCTCAATCACGTTGAAGAACTGAACAGAGAGGGCAGAAATTTGTATTTCAGCTAGATTAGGTAAGCCTGAAGTCTGAAATAGCACATAGGTTTTTTTCGCGAATAAAGCAGGCTACATAATACTTTAAATCTTAAGCGCACCAGGGCAGACTTTAGTTTTCTATAACTTATTAATCATTTGGAATATCTTTCAAAAAAGCGAACGTGGGAGTCATATGAAGTGCGGTAGATAACCAAATAACGTTAATAACGGTACTTTACTTGAGGCCCGATTTACAACAAGGAAAACGCAAATATTCGCCGTTATAATTAATTCTACGATAGCACGGAATCACAGCGACTTTTAGGACGAACTTATTCTGGTAAACACGGGGGCTAATTAGGAATAAAGACTTTGTTGCTATGCTTTTACATTTGTTTTAACAATTGTTTTCCTTAAAATTTAGTTCCAATTTACAGAAGAATAATGTAGAGTCTACTCAAAACGACACTGATTATTCTAATAATGTTTGTAACAATATAGTTAATAATAAAAAAAGTCTTGAACAAAAGTCGACGTCGGTCATCAATTAATCTTACTACTACGAATTACGATGTTCTACTTTCCTCAACTGAATATGGATCATGGGCAGATTAAGTACAAAGAACTGGTGAGCCATCCAGGGTCGCAGCTTCCGAAAGAAAATAGAAATGTTGTGGACTTTCTTACTTCACAAATACAAAATATATTTATATATTTATTTTTTATTTATTAAATATATTTATATGAAAACATTACGCGTAAAACTTTAAATTGGCACAATTGAGATAACGTGACCGACACATGTAACCACAGACTCAACAAATTGCCGGACTTACTTTTGAACTTATACGGCCACAAAACCACAAATATTATTATCAACAAGACACACAACAACAGCTGACAACAGATTAAAAAAACACACAAGCACATCGACGCGTCTATTCAGGACACCATTTCGATATAAACTGATGAACCGATCGCAAATAGAACTGGAAGCCTGATTCATGACCTTGAGTATTACATACCGCCTACATAAGAAGATAAGTAAACACCTTATTTAAAATGACTGGCACAGTGCATTGACTTCTTACGAGTGACCTACGTGGCGTCATGCCGTGAGGCTAACCAAGGTTTTATCTCAAATTGTCGCAGCAATGTTGAATTTTTAGGAATTATAATATAGGTAGAGTTATACATACATTTCTATTTCAATGTACATATAAGGTAAACTAATAAACCTGTGTTTAGGAAAACATTGTTATAATATAATTAATGACGAAATGATTGTTGTATGTACAACATGTCCATAAGATGTAATCGCCGTGTAATATGTATTATTTCATAAACTTTTGCAATTAGATGAGACAGTTAACTTTGAAGGTACTACCTTGGTAATGATGGCAACGTAAGGAGTTGAAAGGCATTTCTCAGGTTCAGAAAGACACCTTGCATGAAACTAGATGTCATAGCTAAAATATTGAAGTTTGAAGCTAACTTGTTCCCAATCGAGTTTCAGGTTGGATTTGACACCATTAAGTTCTCTATTACTGAAAAAATATCTGTACTGAGGGCAACGAATCCAGATATACAAAATATAGCTGGACCATTGGATGTTACAGAGAAGCGAAACAAGCACTGCCTATTTTGCTCCAGTTTCTCAAAACGCCAGGCCGTTGGAAACGGACGACCGATTACAGGGTCTGCATTACGACAGAATGGTGGCCGAGGCAAGGAAAACGGAACGTTGGACGTCCACCAGCAAGATACAGGTTGACGAAACTTCCATAGTGGTAGGGTAGGACGCTTTGCAGTGCGTCTGGGGAAGTACCACGCCTTTGTTAGTTGTTCTACCGCCAAGCAGTAATGTTGAAACATTACTGTGTTCCGGTTTGAAAGGCAATGTTTCCAGTGAAATTACAGGGCATAAAGATAAAACATCTAGATATATCTCTGGGTGATGAGCGCAGTGCTAGGTAATGATTTGGACTCTTCATGTTACAACAGCTGCGTATCACTGTGCTGTCATGTAGCAGGCATGTTGCTTACCATGAGGTACATGTCATGCTCGTCTCGTCACTCGATACTACAAAAAAGAAACTGTAAATATCACAGGCCGAACCTGGACTCGATTGGCACAGGACCGAGGCAGATGGCCTATACCCTGCAATGAGTGGATAATGATGATGAATCTCAAAATAGCCTTTCCATGAGAGGCATATCCAGCCAATTATCGAGAGAATAGCAGGCTGAATGCAGTCTACGTTTGAAATCTCAACTTTTAAGCAGACCATGATCTGCCAGCTTTTCTGTAAATTATATCTTTGACGTACGAAATAGTTTATACGAAAATATCATTTTATTCTCAACAACTTTCAACTGAGATACGTCTAGATTCATTAAAAAAACAGCGAATGATATGTTATCATCAGTATAAATATACTCGTACATAAGTAGGCAACATAACGTACCTACACGTTCTACGTAGCGATCAATAACCTTAACTAAGTTTGAGAGTAGTCATTTGTAATGGGCAATATGTTTAGCATTATGCGTACTGTGCCGCTACCATCCATGGGAAATCATGTATTTTAAGATGGTTTTAAATGAGTTTGTCAAGTCATAGGTAGTGACATAACTTGAATTGACTCGCCTCGTGGCTTAGTGGGTAGTAACTCTGCCTGCGAAGCCGAGGGTTGTGGGTTAGATTCTCACCTAGTGCAAATACATATAATTACTGTGTCTGGGTTTCTGTACAAAATATGTATTTAAAACTATATAAGTAATATATCAGCTATCTGGTAGCCATAGCTTTGCTTATTTTGGAGTCAGATGGTGTGTGTGAAATGTCCACCAATATACAGTTTCACCGCTGCAAAGTGAGGGGTGCTCTAGCAGTGACGAAGATGACGTCCTGCGTAGCCCATAGCCCCCTCAATTTCATACAGACCAATCTCCAGCACAAGCAAATAGCGGCGGCCACTTTACGCAGAGTGCTGGAGAAAAATAACAAGACCGTCGCCATGATCCAGGAACCCTGGATCAAAAATAACAAAATCTGCGGTCTCAATAACATCGGCGGTAAGTTAATGGTAGATACTACTGTCGAAAACCCGAGAACCTGCATTTATATGCCTAAATCTATAACAACCACTCTGGGTGACGAGCGCAGTGCAGTGCTAGGTAATGATTTGGACTCTTCATGTTCCAATTGCTGCTTGTCACTGTGTTGTTATGTGTCAGGCATGTTGCTTACCATCAGGCACATGAACTGATCGTCTCGTCACTTTTTATTTAAAAATAAAATAAAAAAAATGCTTAACCAATTCTGTTCTAGAGACCTTACAGCAGTGAGACTCACCACAGAAAATCAAACCGTCCTAGTACTAGCATCAGTGTACCTGCCGGGCGAGGGTGATATTCCCCCAAAAGAGCTGGCCGACCTGGTGCAACACTGCGAAGCACACGACTGGGACCTGATCGCATCTGCCGACTGCAACGCTCATCACTCTCTGTGGGGTAGTAAGAACACCAACAAAAGGGGGTGAGTCTTTAGCCGAATACCTATTCCAGACCAATCTGAATATTATGAACAGGGGTACGGAACCTACTTTTGTAAGCTCTAGGTACCAAACTATCATAGATATTACACTGGCAACCAACGCGGTGGCAGGCCAAATCGAAGGATGGCACGTATCAAACGAGCCATCGTTTGCGGACCACCGCCGCGTTTGTTTCCAATTACAACATAAGTCAACAGGCCATGTTCCATATCGCAACCCCCGTAAAACCGATATAACAAGGTACACAACAGCAGTAAACCAAACACTAAGTAATATACATCTAACTGACGCAACACTTAGTACAGACAATATAGAAACGAACGTACAAATCCTAACCAAAACTCTTTTGAATAGTTACGAACTAGCATGTCCTGTGGTAAATTCAAATAACGTAGGTAAGAGTTCCTGGTGGGGGCCAGAACTTGATAGACTACGCCATAAACTAAGGACGCTTTATAACCGGGCAAAAACACCAGATCCATTGAAGACTGGGATAACTATAAAACTGCACTAAAGCATTACAAGAAGCGAATCAGGTTCCGGAGAACAGAATCTTGGCACAACTTCTGTAATAGCATAAACTCGACAAACCAAGCCGCCAGAATAAAGAAAGTCCTAGCCAAGGGTGAGCTCAACCTCCGGGCTCCCTAAAAAGGAAGACGGCACTTACACAAATACAGATAAAGAAACAAGTGTAGTACTTCTAGAGACACATTTTCCTGGTTGCCAGCTCACAGGTGACACAGAGTGGCCAGAAGAAAACTACTGCAAACCAACAACCCAAGAATGGGAAGTCGCAAACAAGGTAGTAACTGCGGATAGAATAAAATGGGCACTAAAAGCTTTAAACCTTTCAAATCCGCAGGTCTGGATGGCATATTTCCAGCATTACTACAATGGCAATCAAACCAGGCAACAGAGCACCTACTACCAATCTATAGGGCCTGTTTAGCTTTTAAATATATTCCGAAAACATGGAGGGAGGCGAAGGTAATCTCTTTCTACCAAAACCTGGTAAGGAAGATTACACGCACGCCAAATCGTTCAGGCCTATCAGTCTAACGTCATTCCTTCTAAAAACTTTAGAACGATTAGTGGACCGACACTTAAGAGACGGGGCACTAAAACATAAACAACTACATCCTCAGCAACATGCATACAGGAAAGGTAGATCAACAGAGTCGGCACTACACATGGTCGTACACAAGATAGAATCGGCTCTCACAAACAAACTTTCAACACTTGCCGCCTTTATCGACATAGAGGGGGCTTTTGATAAAACAATGCACAACAGCATTAACCACGCTCTTTGTAAACTCAAGGTCGAACCAGTTATGAGGAACTGGATCACCGAGTTGGTTAGCAAAAGAGCGGTCCAGATAGTGATGAATACTACCATAAGGGCAAAGGTAGTAAAAGGATGTCCTCAGGGTGGCGTCCTATCACCACTATTGTGGAACATAGTAGTGGACAGCCTCTTAAAGACGCTAAACAATAAAGGATACACTACTATTGGTAATGCGGATGACCTCACAATACTGATAAGCGGAAGCGCTGAAAACGTCCTTTGTAAGTCAATGCGCTCGGCTCTTCAGATTGTGGAGAAATGGTGTGACGAACATAAACTGTCAGTAAATCCGAAAAAACAGAACTTATTCTTTTCACACACACAAAGAAAGTTACCAGAACTACAACTCCCAAAACTATTTAATACCAAACTCACCCTATCACCTCAAGTTAAGTATCTGTTATCCTTGACAATAAGTTGAACTGGGCGAGTCATATCGATACAAAAATTAAGAGGGCCTGCCTAACTTTTTGGCAATGCCGTAGACTCATTGGGAGAAAATGGGGTCTCAATCCAAAAATAACACTGTGGTTGTATACTTCAGTGATCAGACCCTCTATGACCTATGGATCGGTTGTGTGGTGGCCTAGAACACAACTGACCACAGTAAAAGCTAAGCTCCAAAGTCTGCAACGCCTGGCAAGCATAGCAGCCACAGGATGCATGAAAACTACACCCTCAGCCGCTTTGGAATATCTCTTAAGCTTGAGACCTCTACACTTAGTCATACAGGAGGAGGCCACGACAGCCGCCCTAAGACTGAGAGCAAACGGACTGTGGAAGCAAAATACAGAAACAGAACACTCAAAAGTTCTGCAACGGGTGCTGAAAGAAATACCATTTCTCGAGGCACCCGTGGACAAACTAATATGCCAACATGTCTTTGATCGAAGATACAATATCCAACTCAATGCAAAATTGAAAGACAGCTCTGGCAGCAGAGAAGTAAGGATATATACAGACGGCTCCAAAACCACACAAGGTACAGGAGCCGGTGTCTTCTCAAATGACCTAAACATAAAAATATCAACATCACTAAATAAGCTAAACACAATCTTTCAAGCCGAATGTATTGGCATCACCAGGGCAGCACAGGCGGTCGCAGCCAGAGATGTCGGGGACTTAAACATCAAAATTGTTTCCGACAGCGCGTCAGTGCTTCAAGCCCTAAAAAATAATACCATAACCTCTGTCCTTATATTGGAATGCCATAATGCACTCCAATCCATAGCAGGGACGAATAGAGTAACCCTCCAATGGATTAAAGGACATAGCGACTCACTAGGTAACGACGCAGCCGATGAACTGGCCAAAAGAGGAGCAAAGGCAGTAGTGTTTGGACCGGAACCTTTGATGCCTATACCTCAGGCCCAAATAAAAACATGGCTGCAGGAAAATACTTGGAAAGCACATTCAATGGAATGGAGAAACTCTGAAGGTTGCAGGCAAACCAAAAATGCTGTTCCGGTAGCAACAAAAAAACTTGCCCGCAACTTGATCAGATTAAGCAGGGACAAAATCCGTAAAGTTATAGGCACTATGACTGGCCATTGTCCTTTAAACAAGCACCTGTTTAATTTAGGTGTGACAGACAGCCCTCTATGCAGGGGTTGCATGGAGGAGGAAGAAACGCCACAGCATGTGATTGTGGAATGCAGGAGCGTGGCAGATCAACGGGCAGAATTCCTCCACTCCCCAGCAGCAGTCCCAGAGGCCTTCACCAACCTGAATAGGTTGCTTGCCTTCTGGGATAGCCTGGGATGGTTGGAGTAGAAGGGGAAATATGAGCCACGCACAATGGCCCAATTAAGAGGCTAAGTGCGGAAAAGGCCCCGTCAAACTAACTAAACTAACTAACTATGTCCACCAATATTTGTTTATTTATAAATAATGTAATTATGGTTTCTTGAGCACGTCAAGCTTCATTAACGGGTTTTTGAAGACAAAATAACATTTTTCTTTCTTGAAAAATGTCATTGTATTATTACTTTTTTTAAATGTTGATATTACAAAAACAGCTTTACCAGTTTCGGTAATATTTATGGCCCCATAGGACCATTTCGGAGTCTACCCTTTCGACCAATAACTAATTTTCTCTAAAAAACGAAACCGACTTCAAAAATTAAACTTAGAGTTTTCACTAATTTTCATAGAATTAATAAACTAATATAATATCATCGACGTAGTATGTTTTATTTTTGTTGATATTGAAAAACCGCTCCACCGATTTCGTTAAAATTTACATGGGACCGTTCGGGTAGTCGCGTTTCGAACGCAAAAAAATATCAAAATCGGTTAACCCTGTCGAAAGTTATGAGGTTACAAACAAAAATATATAATGGATACAGTCGCGAACCTCCTCTTCGTTTTTGAATTCGGTTACAAATCATTATCTAAATCTGTACACGCGTTCTCGAGAAAACGGGGATCAGACATAAACAAGAACAAAATTAAAAATTTTGATTAACCCCCGACTGCCGCGGATTTGTTATCTGTACAACATTCTACTAGTGAAGCCCTTTCATTTGATACCCATATTATTTATTGTGAATAAAGAAATGTTATTCGCCATTTTGTGGTAGCGGCCATCTTGGATTTGAAATTTGTCATAGTGCAAAGTATACTACTAGTCAAGCCCTTTCGTTTGATACCCATATTGAGGTAGTAGTGAAAAAAATAATATAATTCGCCATTGTAAACAAACTTGCGGGAAGGATCAGAAAGCTCATTTACGTGATGAAGTGTTTGCGCTCCTCCTGCGATCTGAAGACTCTCACGATGGTTTATTTATATGTCACTTGGTCAATCGATTTTAATCTACTGCAGCCTGGCTTGGGGGGGTGCTGCCAAGACCATCATGTTGGAGCTTGAAAGAGCCCAACGTGTAGTATTGAAAACCTTGCTGAGGAAACCTTTTAGGTTCCCCACCCGAGAGTTATATAGGGAGGCCGCTGTTCATTCAGTACGACAGCTGTTTATCCAAAATGCAGTACAAATAATACACAAGTCGCTGAAGGGGTCGAGTCGGCTCGCAGAGGTGACATCGTGAAGAGTTTTTAGACTACCAGTTTGCGATGTTAGGTCTGCTTTTGCTGCCAGACATCCTAAATATCTGCTTCCACGAATCTATATTGAAACTGTCAAGGCTCTCCCATTCATCAAATGTGAACGGTTCACGAAGGTAAAGCGAGTAGTTCGCGAATGGCTAAGGTCTTTGTCGTATGAGGATACTGAAAACTTTATCACTCGGATACGCTCAGCGTTGTGATTGGGCTCTATTATAATTTGCCACAACTTAAGGAACTGATTTGTTTGATTCGAGAACACTCGTTTGATTTCGACTTAGTCGTACTTTTTCATAGTCTATCTCACTGTCACTTATTTACTACGAACACAAACACATACACATACCCTCTCCCTCACACACACACCCTCACACACACGCACTCACTCACCCACTCACACTACATCTTTCGTTCCCTGACTTCCACAGCACAGGGCACCCCGAGCCTAGTGTGGGGCCGAAGGGTAACTGTGGGAACAGACCTATGTATTTTTTTGTGAATAAAATTAAGAATTTTTGTAATTTGTTTCAATTGATGTTTTTTGGTAATAAAGATTTGTATTTGTAGTTGTATTTTGTGGTGGCGGCCATCTTGGATTTGATTTTTTTTATAGTGCATAGTATATTACTAGTCGAGCCCTTTTATTTGATACCCATATTGAGGTAGGTTGTGAAGAAATATTTTGTCCGCAATTTTGTGGAGGCAGCCATATTGAATTGATATTAACCAAACATAGCTAAAAACATCCACACGGAAATTAACCTTCAATTTTAAAAAAACCGCATCGAAATCGGCTTAACCCTCCGTGTACGAGGTGACTAAAAGTCACATGGCGTACTAGGTGGGGTTTTACAAACCCCAAAAGAAAAACTAAAATATACAACCGTCACTTAACCTAATTGAGATATTGCTGGTTTTAAAGATAAAATAAGGTTTATTAATAAGTGTAAATAAAAAAACACACATAATTATATATTTTTTAATACTTTTCTCAAAATCAAACTAGAACACAACTTTTGTGACCTAAAAATATAAGAACATTTTATACTTAAGTACGTACTATTTGGAAATGGCACAAGTTACAATCATAGTTTTTTCGTGATATAAATACAGGATACATTATCTAACAAATCAACTACAATTCAGTCTTATATTACGATTTATAAGTTGAGATCATCAGCTTCGAAAATACCGCAATCTTGGCAAATATGAATGGCATGCTCCATACATATCGGAGTTTTGCATTTTTCGCAACCATATTTAGTTTTTCTATCCTTCTTTCTTGGACACATAGAACAACTCTTCACAATATTAGGTATCTTTGGAGCAGGTCCCTGTAAATCTTCAGGAGGTCCTTCAAATTATTTGTCAATTCTTTGGCGCAGTTCTCTGGGAAGCTTATTATTGTGTCTTCTTGTATTCAGGTGGTTTTTCACCAGAGATTTGCCTAGCTCTTTGATGAATTTGCTCCGCAAATTTGATCCACGGCGTTCGATGTTGTTATTGAGCATGTGTATTACCATATCATTTATCCCCGCGTGGTTCAACAGAGCAAAAAATATCGTAAGTGGCCATCGTGGCGTGTAATTCTGTAAGGATCTTTCTGCCATTTGTTGTGCCGTCTTTACCGGTGAAAAACAAAGTTCTGGACTGACGAATTTCGGAGAGTGGTACATTGTCAGTTTCTGAATCGGAAGAAGACATTTCAATATCAGTTTCACTGTCTGTGTTAGTTTGTACGCTCAAATGATCATTTTCGCTAACAGAATCAGGCAATCCACTCATTAATTTGGGCTCTAAGTCATCTTTTTCCTCAAAAAAGAGCATTGAATATCTCAGAATCATTTAATCTTGACATGATTAGCCAATATCACAACCTGTAAAGTAAGTATTTTCAATTAAAATATTGTAATTTAACTCCAGAAATAATAAAATCAAAAGTATAATTACCTACCTTTTTAGCGACGCGCCGTACAAGGTGGGGTATGTGACACCCCGTGGCACTTTGAGCACCTGCAGCTCTCGCGGTGCCTGCCACTGGGCTGACGTAACTACGCTGATCGGAGCGTTGATGTTTTTTGCGAGATTACTACGAAAACCAACTCCCGCGCTTTAACAGTTTTCAAATTATCGACATTATTCTGCGGCTGGGGTTTGTGAAACCCCACCTCGTACACGGAGGGTTAAGTATCCCTTTGGTAGAAAGTAGGATTTGATCTAAGACTTATGACAGCAGTAATCAGATATGGTAATAGAGTGGTGCCAATCAACATTGAAGAAAGATGAATGTATTTGAAATGCAAGTTGTTGGATTTTAAGACATAATAGGACATGAAGTAAAAAGTAAAATACACTGTAACAATATACACTGTAACAAATATCCAATCCAAGAAGGTAGCCACCACAAAATGGTGAATTACATTTTTTTTTGTCACTACTACCTCAACATGGAAATTAAATGAAAGGGTTTGACTATTAGAATATACTATGCACTATTTCAATTTTAAATTCAAATTTCAAATCCAAGATGGCACTTGAAGTTGAACTGAGGAAATCACAAAATAGCTACCAAGTTTCTTTACTTGTATGCCAAGGACATTTTCTTATCTAAAATATTTTCTACTCATGGGCCAGTGGTCTACAGGAAGTTGGTTAAGTGCCTTGATAAGGGAGCAATTAATGTTAAGGTTGAATAGGTACATAATTGCTGATTCATAACTACAAACTGTGGTATTGTTTGCAGTAGTGCCATTAACAGTCATTAGTGGCTTATCACTTCATTGCTACTATTTCAATCAAACAATACATGGTTTCGAGTTACATTAATAGCCTATTTTTTAATCAGAGATTGTATGAAATCATTATGTTGTGTTATTTAATAGGAGTATGTAATGTATCAATAGTCATTTAATGTAAGGAAAATTAGGTTTTTTAACCATTATTACGGCAGAGGTTCTCAATATTTTTCAAAGTTATGTGATTGCTGTCCTTTATAGACTTCAATCTGAAAGAATCTATTTTAAATAAAAATCAAGCCGGGGCCCGTGCCCCGGACGGCACGCATCAGGGGGCGCCAAATTGAGCGACTCATCACGTATTGCAAGCCATCGTCGTAATATCCGATCCAATCCCCCGGGCGGCATTTTCAGATCTTGCCCCGCCTAAAAAATATTGAAGATCTGGGGCTGAACTTGAGTAAATGGTCCTCAAAGTGATATGTTGGACATTCTTCACACAACATCAACTATCTCCAAACTAAGCAAAACTTGTATTATGGGAGAGAGTATTGTAATATCTGATATTATACTTTTAAAATTGCTCTTAAGACACACAGAAACACCCAGAAAAATTGGAAATTTTGTTCTGGTTGGGATTTGAATCCCAGAACCAGAACCACACCCACAACCTCCAGCAGATTCACTACCAATTAAGCCACAAGGCCAGTCTAAATATTACTCGATCTAGGTCTCATTACTGACTTCTTCAATAATAAATAATCAGAGATAATTTATTTTGGACAGTGTGAGATGTTTACAATCAAAACCTGTTGGGTGTGTATGGAGACATGTGGTAGTTCACCTAACTGTCAAGTCAAAGTCACAGTCAAGGACAGTCAAAGAACTTAAGAGAAGGTCTAAGTGTGATAATTGTCCCACCAAGCCACCAAAGCTTACTGTAACACTAGTAACACAGGCAATTCTGCCATCGAGGATGACCGACCCATAATGATCCCATCAATGTGGTACTCGCTGAGTATGGGAATTATAAGTTTATAAGGTATTTATAAAAAAAATAGTTCAAATTTTATTTTTTTTACTGGGCAGAGCCTTTATTAACACGTTCAGGACGGGGCCCGATTATGGTTACCGGCATAGGGTTTACAATACCTGTTGGTGAACTTCAGTTATGGCCGGCATCAGGTGGAAAGGACCTGTTACACCTTTTGACATTGTCAAATATGTCATCCAGTTGAAGACTTATTGAAATATTTTTTCCTGAAATACATTGTTATTGAATCACTGCATAACAACATTAAACCCGTTTTTAAAAAAAAAATAATTAAAGGAGGTTAACAAAACTTAATTTTATTAGTCACCAATTTCATTGATTTCTTCTAGGTAAACATGAAATGAACAAAGAGTGTGGTATTTATTATATGATGCAACAAGTGGTACTCTAATACATATTTTTACAAAGAGTGAAAGGTTCTACCAGGAATTCATTTATAAACACATATATAGTTTTATCAAGAATATATTTATGAAATGAAATATATTTATTTGGTTAGAAACTTCACAAAAAAACTGTAATATTTTAGAGACAAGTACATAATAAATTATTACATTGATTTTTATTATTTACCTAGGCAGAACTTTTAAAGAAAGCTTCACAAACCCTTAGTGGCTCATTGAATTTATTTTTATAATCTCCACTTTGAAAAGTATGCCTGCAATATACTTTTAAAGTGGAGTTTTACAAATGGGAGAGCCATACATATTGTTATCATTTTTTTTTTAAAACATAAGTATATTTTTGTTTCTCAAGTTAAATATTTAATAGGACAAGTAATACATAGTTGCACTATAAATATACAAACAAGCAGTTTATATATCGTTCAACACATTTTATTTGTCGAAACTTTTGCCAAGACATGGTAAGAAATCATTTGGCACTTTGGTAATGAATAAGTTCAAGAGAGTTATTTTTTTATTTGTACACTTACCACTTTCGGATTTTCCAACATAGAGTCATACCAAGGATTCACTACAAGTTCTATAATATATCACAGTAATGAAAATAAATGTATTCACTATTCACAATCGTGTTCCAAACAATGCATTTACAACAAAGCGTGTGCATCGAATCGAATGCAGTTTTGCAGTTCACTTCACGGAGTTCACGGGAGACATAACACGCAACTTCGTGATCGTTTTTATAGTTCAAAATGTAGTAATAAGTTGTAAAAATGTAGCTAAAGCAGTATTTCATTGATCAAGACATATTCAGCGCATGAACATAATGGCTACGGAACTATTTTTAAACAAATGGACAACAAAAATACCAAACTGCATTTCGAGTCAGTCTCGCACTTAGGGCTTAGGGATGCAAGATGCAAACGAATCAAACGATAGAACGAACGTCGAACGTCGATGTTGATAAACATCGATGTAGTACGCATAGTTACTAAAACTTAAGGAGCGGTTCTTTATACTCGTCTTTTGATAACTAAAATCCCAACACTATTATTTTTTTATTTATTCTTGGCCATGGATACTAGTCCTTCAGCCGCAGATAAATATTTTCATTTCAGTGTTGCCATTTATGGGTTTGAATCTTCCTTTCACTTGCTTAGTTGGTGTCTCTGCATCGTGTTTTAAAGATTTTTATTGAAAATCGAATGTGATCATTAACGATTTTTTATTGCATTATCAACTTAATTGACTTTTTTTATTCCAAATATTTAACACTATAAAAAGAAAAAAAAATGTTTTAGTATGAAATTTTTTCTTCGAGTATTTAGGGTTTATAGAAGGTAAACAAACCAAAACACATCAGCTGAGCTGAGAAGCAAATTATAATTTACTAGCGGCCCGTTCCGGCTGCGCTTGGATAATAACCTAGATACCAATTGCAGCGCCATCTGCCGGGGTGATTTGTGAATCTAACCATCCAGCGTTCATTCCAGCATTCACAATCCATTCGGTTGAGGCTGAGCCACGGAAACTGGCCGCTACCGACTGGTTTTGGCAATTTGCGATTCACAACGGAGACTCCGAATACTATTGACGTTTGCAACCGATTACCAGCTGTTTCTATTCGGTTGAGATTCGGACAGCTTTTTTTATCGTGGATAGCTAAATCTGATTTTGAGATTATTGTATTTACTGAATTTTTCTCTACTTTTGCTCATTATGTTTGAAGGATTATGGACACTAAACAAGTTTTTGTTTACTTTAGTGTATAATACGTGTATAGTTTTTGAAATTTTGGGGTTTGAAGTTAAGCTTGTGCTTATTTTAGTTAAAATTATTGCCATATTTGATTTGTAATTGTTTATTTTTTGAGATGATATGATGAAATATGTGATGATTGAGCAAAAAGGCAAGAAACTTTGGAGATACGAGACATCACGTCATACACGATATAACAGCAAGAGCGGACCCAGCTTTGGCCCCAGATGGTGGTCACATATTCACATAGTCGGCGCTAAATAAGAAGTGTGAACGTGTGATAAGTGCGTGCGTTTTACTTCTGCAACCAGCCCAAGAGGGGTCATGACCCACGACCCTCTTAAAAGTACAATCTTACCGGTGTAAGGCATATATGTGATTCAACATGCAAGATATGGATTATTGCCATACTCACTTTTTTGAGATGAAACATTATCATGATTGAGCAAAAAGGCTAGAATTCACTTGCACAACCGAATGGATTGTGAATCGCTACCCAGGGCTCTACCCAAACGTATACAAAAAAAATGCACTAAAATCTGTCGAGCCGTTTAGGAGGAGTTCACTTACAACGAACAGTGGTATTGATTTTTATATACAGCATGGCGCTTTGGTGCCGACATTAAATGAAACCACCTATAAAATATCATATTTTGACCTATTCTGTCAAATTAAATTTCATTTATAGTTATTATTTACTGAGTTATTAGCAATTTTCCAAAATACCGTAATAAAGCAGCCTGTATCTAAAATTTCCTGCGCAGAGGTCATTACACCGCAGCCCACAGTCCATCTGATTTATCAATTAAAAATCAGGCGAAAAGCAAATACTAAAGAAACGAGATAGGCGATGTCCTGCAACATACTTGTAAATGTTTGTGAATGAAATGCAGACGAAAGAGACCTATTATCTAATGTTAAATGTAGTCTTTCTCTTTCTTTTATTTTTCACTAGTTTTGTGCTAGCCGCTGGGATGCGAAGTTGACCGTAGTCCCTGACATATTTCTCTAAATGGCGCGTTAAAACTTTTACTTTAAATCCTTAACTAGGGAATTTTGTAATCTAATTATTCCCGAAAAAAGACGGTTACATGTTAATTTTGTTCGTTCTTTTAGTGTAATTTATTTTTTAGAGTCAGTGTCAATAAGATTAGCCTGCTTTTCATTTTGTTTGTGTGTGACTCTGATTGTGTTGTGAATAGTTATTTAACCAGTGACGTCGAACGTACAGTGTTTTCTGAGTGTACCTATGCACATGTGATTTTAATCTGATAAGTCCTATAATAGGATTTTGAAAATCGACTCAGAGCATGTTTTCGACCGTTTCGCGCGCCCGCTCAGGCCGGGCGCGCGTTGCCGTTCCGCCAGTAGGAAAGGTAAGTACAACGGCTTAATTCGATTTTAAACAAAATTACTTTTTCTCTCAAAGGGGTTTATTGGTGTATCAAAGTCATGTGCGTAATGCTGCTAACTTAAAAACATCGTGAAAAAACCGACATGTACTTACTTACCTACAATCTTTCGAGGTCATGTTTATGTTAATCACCAACCGCACTTGGTCAACGTGGTGGATTATGGCCTTGACTTTTTCTGTGCGAGAGAAGTCCCCGAGTCCCAGCAGTGGGAATATTTGATGGGCTGTTTATGCGAAGTGTCCTTGATTCTGACAACGCATCTTACTTCAAAAAGCAATCATTTTGTAATGTTTCGCCAAAGTTACAATAGATACACTCCGCGAGGAATAAGCCGATCTTTGCATTAGTGTGAGTGATCACCAATCAGGCAGGAGCTTGAAATTTTGTCCGCGAGGTATAGGCTGAGCTTAGGCTAGTAGTAAGCTTATTAGGCTAGTGTGAGTGATCACCAATCAGGCAGGAGCGCGGCGAGACAGAATGGCGCCGCGCCTAAGGCCGGTTGTCACACCTACACTATCCATGTACACTCACACAAATGCAAAGCTCAGCTTATGCTTCGCGGAGTGTACCTACCTACGCATTTACCTATTTACTTTATGTTATTTTATTAGCCTTATTATTTGGTAGGTATTCGATTTATTAGTGATGAACAGGCATAAAGTTGACGGGGAGTCCCCGTTCCAAATTATCGCGCATTTGTAAGTACCTACCCCTCTCGACCGGGGCGGCGTTGCCACGCCGTGCGCCCGCCCGCGCGCCGCTTACAGATAGGTACTTTCTGCAGTGCGACGTTGCCAGCTTGTTTTACGAAAAGCGAACGTAAATCACGCACACATCTGACGTTGGTGAATTAATCTAGTGCACAGGATGCTTTTCGTTCGACCGCTTGATACAATTATTAAGTTTGTTAGAAAAAAATTTTTTTTTCAAATAAGCGAATATTAATTTTTCACACCTTTTGTATGATTACTGGTCAGTAACCCTACCTGTGTGTTCATTTAATGTCGGCACCAAAGCGCCACGCTGTATATGGATCTAAAATAAGTGATGTGTTTCGGAAACCTCCAAAATTTTTAGTTATCGCAAATAATTTAGATTTACACTTTTTCCCTGAAAATTGGGAGAGGCTTCGTAGTATTTTTTTTTTAAACACTTTTGAGAGTCTATGTGACAGCTGATGTTATGTTACTACCCAGATGTTACATTCCTAAACATCGATGAATATCGATCATCCCTAGGGATGTTCCGATACCATCAAAGTATCGATACCTACTTATATCAATATACTCAAATCATTAAACGATACTACTCATATAAACACTCTTAAAGTTTCGATACTTACTTTTATCGATAATTTCCATTTTTTTGAAGTGAAAACTTCTTTGAGCGCTCCTACGACAGAATTTTCGTGGGCTGTGAATTGAAATGAACCGTAACGCTCGGGTATGATAATAGCTTTTCGGGTAAGCTCGGGATGCTAGAGCGAGAAACAAAATACAGTGAACAAGCGTGTCAGAGCGAGAAAGATAATTTAGTCCCTGTGTACCTGCGTTTATTATATTTATATCTTATTATACTGACATTAACTTCTAGATACAATTTCTAAATAGTTTTTATTTTTAATAATTAAAATTATTTAGTGGTCTTTAAATATAAGTATTTCTTATTTTAGTTTTCATTTCTGCCGTGCGGTCTTAAGCGCACACATTTTTTTTATTTTTAAACTAAGGTAGCAACAATTAGAAGAAAACAATTTCGTGAGAGTAAAAATGAAATAGTAATTAGGTATTTTTTTTTATTAAATTGATAAAAAAAATATTTTTTAGTAAACAATTTATCAGAATATTATGTTTTAAATAAAAAACTCTTTAGCATCAAGATTGTTAAAAAAAAAAGTAACTGCTCTAGATATT
Source organism: Ectropis grisescens (assembly GCA_017562165.1). Lineage (NCBI taxonomy): Eukaryota > Metazoa > Arthropoda > Insecta > Lepidoptera > Geometridae > Ectropis > Ectropis grisescens. The sequence goes on along the minus strand of CM029789.1, from coordinate 16,580,151 downwards.
TTGGATACAATCTGTTCCTTGTTTTACGACATTATTGCACCATCTTTAGAAAATAAGCACTCGCTGAGAACCGATGTTGTGACTTCAATAATTAAATATTGTTGTGCATATCTGTACAGACAAGGAAATACAAATTTCATATCCTCTCATGCTGCAAATGGATTGCTTTTCAGGGAAATTTCATCGCCCTTATGAGATTTCTTTGTCTTCTAGTGTCCGTGTGCTAATTCCTCTTGATATTTCCAAAAATCATATTATTACTTAGTTGACCGACAAATGTTTGTATGTATAAAATAAGTCTGATTCAATACCAAGTACTTTTATTTCGATACCGAGTAAGTATTGCAAGATTAATTCGATGCTTTCGTACTTGGTATCAAAATGAAAAGTATCGAGTACCTACTTGTATTTACTAGTATCGGTATGTTCTTAACCATCCCTGCATTTAAATGTTCTGCTCGGAGCAGAGCTACTTAGTCTGTGGAGAGTGGAGCAGAGAGCAGAGACAGAGAGTGAGCAGACTGTTACCCTGTCTCCCTGTCAGGTCCAAGTCAGTTCATTTGTGTTTGGTTTGTGTCATTCTTGATATCTTATATCTTGAATCTTGATTCTTGTTTCTGGCTTTCTGGTACCTACAACACCAAGCACGAAGCAAAAATATTAACGGATACTGAAGAAACGCCTTAGTATTAATGTGATAATGTGTGATTATAGAGCATCACATGCAACCAATATGAAAAAGCATAGGTACCTAAATTAACCCATTCTGGAGAAAAAAAAGGCAGTCTACGACTGCCGATAGAAGTGAAAACTTGTAAATCAGATTATAGTGATCTGCTGATCTGTGCGCAGAATTTGATGACACACTGTTGAAACTGTGCAGGTGAAATCGGAGGGTGCTGCTAGTCTGGAATAATCTTCAAAGCATTGTCTTAAATAAATCTTCTTGTCATGGCCATTCAGATGTGCAATGGCGACACGCCATGGCCATACAGAAATGCTGACGCATTTCTAGATAGCCATGGGCACGAGTTCACACAAAGATTTCTTACATTCACAACTGTGAAGGTTGAGTATGATAGATTTCAATATGATATGTCTGAAAATAGAACAAGAGATCCAAGCAGCTTAAAAAACCATAAATTTCAATGTGATATGTGTGATTATGGAGCAGCTCATTTATCACAATTAAAAAGGCATACCTTAACTCATACTGGAGAAAAGCCATATGAATGTGATTTATGTGACTATAGAACAACACGTCATAACAGCTTAAAACGACACAAATTAACTCATACTGGAGAAAAACCATTTGAATGTGATATGTGCGAATACAGAGCAACACTTGCAAGCCATTTGAAAAGACACAAAATTATCCATACTGGAGAGAAACCATTTCAATGTGAATTGTGTGATTATAGAGCATCAACAACAACCACTTTAAAAGTGCACACATTAAGCCATACTGGAGAAAAACCGTTTGCATGTGATATGTGTGATTATAAAGCAGCAACAGCAAACACTTTAAAACTGCACAATTTAACCCATACAAAACCATTTGAATGTGATATGTGCGATTATAGGACATCACGTGCAAATGCTTTAAAACAGCATAAATTAAGGCATACTGGAGAAAAATCACTTGAATGTGATATGTGTGAATACAGAGCACCATTTGCAAGCCATTTGAAAAGGCATAAATTAACCCATTCTGGAGAAAAACCATTTGAATGTGATATGTGTGAATACAGAGCACCACTTGCAAGCCATTTGAAAAGGCATAAATTAACTCATTCTGGAGAAAAACCATTTGAATGTGATATGTGTGATTATAGAGCAGCACAGGCAAGCTGTTTAAAACAGCATAAATTAACCCATACTAAGGAAAAATCATTTGAATGTGATATGTGTGATTATAAAACAATACGTGAGAGCCATTTAAAAAGCCATAAATTTATCCATACTGGAGAAAAACCATTTCAGTGTGATATGTGTGGTTATAGAACAATATATGCGAACAATTTAAAACAACATAAATTAAGGCATACTGGAGAAAAACCATTCCAATGTGATATGTGTGATTATAAGGCAGCATTTCCATCCTATTTAAAAAACCACAAGTTAACCCACACTGGAGAAAACCCATTCCAATGCGATATGTGTGATTATAGAGCAACAAATGTGTCTATGTTGAAAAGGCATAAAGTAAGCCATACTGGAGAAAAACCATTTGAATGTGATCTGTGTGATTATAGAGCAGCTTTTCCATCCAGTTTAAAAAAACACAAATTAACCCACATTGGAGAAAAACCATTCCAATGTGATATGTGTCATTATAGAGCAGCACATGCATCTATTTTGAAAGAGCATAAATTAACCCATACTAGAGAAAAACCTGTTCAATGTAATATGTGTGATTATAGAGTAGCCCGTCCCTCAATGTTGAAAAGGCATTATTTAACCCATACTGGAGAAAAACCATTTGGATGTGATATGTGTGATTATAGAGCAACACAAGCATCCTCTTTAAAACAGCATAAATTAACCCACACTGGAGAAAAACCCTTTGAATGTAATATGTGTGATTATAGAGCAGCATATTCATCCAATTTAAAAAGCCACAAGTTAACTCACACTGGAGAAAAACCATTCCAATGTGATATGTGTGACTTTAGAACAACAGATCTTAACAGCTTAAGACAACACAAATTAAACCACCATACTGGAGAAACTCCATTTGAATGGCTGGAAATTACAGTAGATCCTTTAGAATTACAGTAGACTTATTTTTCAATGCTTACTCCTGAGCTTCATTGTTTCAACTACGCTGTCATATTAGCTGAAAAAAATAATTCAAGTAATTAAAATTAAGACATATAATCAACAATAAAAAACAAAATAAAAAATTTTGAAAATACCCACTACTGTTATACAGTAATCAAAAAAAAATATTTAGAAACTCCGAGTTAATAACTACCTAATAACTTAATAAAGCCCCGATAACATCCATCCGGGGCTGCCATTAGATGAACTAGTTTTTCAGTTTTATGATAAAATTAGTAGTTGAAGATTTTTAAGCGCTATGTTTACACCCTTTAAGGGGTAGGCCATGCTTCTACAGTAGGACCTTTACAAGTTGATGATGATATTTATTTTTATTTATGATGAAATTTTAAATAGTGATGGGAGCCCACTATGAATATTGTCGGGACTTTATTAAGTTAATAAGTAGTTGTTAAGTTGGAGTTTTTAAAATTATTTATCCTTTCAACATCCTTTAAATACCCTTTTTCGATAACTATATAACTGTCAAGGGTATTAAAAAAAAAATCATTTTGCTTTTTATTTCAAACTTTTTAGAGGGAGATAGATAGTTTTAACTTTTTAAGTAACTAGAATTATTGTTTTTGTTTATATGTCTGTGCTCACTTTGTTTGTTAGATTGTAAATTTAATTTGTTAAGTTGTTGTTTTAATAAAATATAGGTCTTGATAGATAAAGATCACACATACATAATTATTAAAACAATAACTTGAGACTAAACCTATGAATATTGCTATGGAACTTAAAAACGATAGAACTTAATATTTTGCATTAAATGAGTCTTGTGTAAATTGACACTTGTTTTAATGTGTATTTTCTCAGATTGAAACATATTTGTCCATCAATATTATAATTTATGGTAGCCTGTAGTGTACAATGATTATGGAACAACCTGTCTCAGTGTTGGAACAACAAGCCCTAACACAAGGCTAGTTGTTTCTTTCCTCTTTTTTGTAAAGATATGTTTGTCAGCAAAAATCTATTCTTAATTTCCTAACATTTACTGCAAGAGACGATTTTCTTAGCATTCCATGGATTCACCGTGCGGGTGCCGGGTCCATCGTGTGGCAGAGAGAGAAAACCCGAGTAGATCGCGAGACTTGTGACTCGGGCGTAGGTTTAAGGGGGGCCCTTTCTGACGTACATCAACACTCACCTTCACTACTCGTTTTTCTCTCCCTGCCCAGCCAAATTTGATATGAGCCTACTAGTGCAGCTTTAGATACTCGTTCTAGTATAGAACTTACTGCACTTCTGGATAAGCCAAGGTCTTTCAGCAGGTTATAGAGAGATTTTGCTGGTATACCTCTCGCTAACACTTCTATAGCGTATAAACTAACTACATAGCCGTTTTTTGTTAATTCGTTTAGGAGGTCGTAATACTTATTTTGTTTCATCGCGTGGTCTTTAGGTATATTAGTTTCCCACGGTACGTTAAGTTCTACAAGGACTATGCGTTTCGTAGCTCTAGAAAAAAGGAAAATGTCCGGTCTGAATGACGAAACAACCACATCCTCTGGGATCTTGTAGTGCCTTTCATACATGTCCATTAAAATAGTCCAATCAGGTGCTGTACCCAGGATTGAGTAAGGCTTGTGCCTGGAGTTTGAAGTCGAGCCTTCTTTTCCAAAGTTAATTTGTCTTTTGTTTGTCGTCAATCCCTTTTGGGCTCATGGTTTCACGTATGATTTCAAGTACTCTGTCATGGCGCCGTGAGTAATGACCTCAATTAAGGAGCACCTTGCATCCCATAATATGTGCCTTGCTGTACATATCGCCTCTCCACAAGTATAGCAACATTTTTTCAGAGGCTTTTCCCCACCTTACCAAGTTACTCTGGTCAGGCAGGGTCATTTGGAATGCATTTAGATAAAATTTTAATAAGGCAGGAGACCAGTCATAGAGCAAGGTGCGCCACTTTAGAGCTAATGGGATACAGAACTCACCTATGGTTAACCACTCACTTTGCATTTCTAAATTCATATCGTGCACTTTGTAACCGTCATTTTCGTCTTGTTGTAGAAAGGTTTTCATGTCTCGGTCTTCCCTTTTCTTTCTCGCACCCAACCCAGCAGTATTTACTTGTGCACCTGCCATACCTGCCTGTGCAATTGCATTGTTTATGGAATTGAAGTCTAGATTCCAGGTCTGAAGCAGTTTTGTCTTTTGGGAGAGATATAATTAATTCGTCTTGCGACTTTCCCAAAACATGTGTTTTTGTAACTCTTAGGTGTTTGTAAAGTTCAGACGGTTTCTTTAGTTTCAGCCCAAAACTATTGCGATCCCTAAAAAGAGTAGAGGGATCAGCCGGATGTGCCAATCCGAACCAAGCTTCTACGAACGAACGGACGGACTTGCACATAAAACTTCAACCCTTTTTTACCCTCAGGGAGGGTAGATTTCAGGATAAGTCGCGGGTAACAGCTAGTAATGTTATACATAATACCTATATACTTACAAGAATTGCTCGTTTAAAGGTATAAGATAACTTTTTAAATTAACTGTAGTTTTAATAATGGAATTTCTCATTAGGTAGTATAATTTGATAACTTTGACGTCGATGTCTGTCTGTCTGTCTGTCCGTGGGGGTGTCTGTTTGTGGCACCGTAAAGCTCAAACGGATGGGCCGATTTCGATGTGGGTTTTTTTAATTTTTAGGTTAATTCCTGTGCGAATGTTCTTAGCTATGTTTGGTTAATATCGATTCAAGTTGGCCGCCTCCACAAAATGGCGGACGAAATATTTCTTCACAGCCTACCTCAATGTGGGTATCAGATGAAAAAGGTTGCCTGGAAGAGATCGCTTTCAGCGATAAGGTCGCCCATTGTCGCACTACTGTAAAATGTATTGTTTTTTTTCTGTGTTTAATTTTGTTTGGTGTGTCAATAAAGAGTATATCTATCTATCTAATCCAACGAGTTTGAGGCAAGACCATAAATAATTATCAATTATTCGCTTTTATGACATAATTTTTTATTAATATATTTAAAAAAAGGATTAGTTAAATTTAAAGAAAGGAGGAAAAGGAGATTCTCAATTCGGTTATATGTTTTTGTATGCATGTTACGCAATAGCTCCGCTAATTGCGAATGGATTTTAGTGATATTTTTTCATTTGTTTGGTACATAATATTCGTACTTGAGACATGGTCTCAAATTTATAGAAATGTGTGTGGGGATTTTCTAATAGACGATGTAATCATTAGCTTCTTATAAAATTTTATCGAGTGTCTGAATTTAATTTTAAATTGAAGTCGGTTTTGTATTTTTCATAGAAAATCCTATCCTATATATTTATTTTATTCCTTTACACGAGTAATTCTTGTCTGTACCTATCTTGGATACATACAAGAATTATAAATATATAGAGGCCGTAAATAGAATCTGAATCTCGGAAACGGCTTCAACGATTTTGATGAAATTCAGCAGGCCTACTACGAAGTCCGATAAGCGATATATCGGCCGAAGTTATGGACGTTTTATACCACGAAACACAATCGGTCGGTAAGGTATGCAGATGGTTTCGAGGGCGAATAATCGATCTAGCTAGGTTTCATTTTAAAATACGGCATTTTAAGTGCATTTCCTGGCAATGAAAAACTGCTACAATATCATTAGAATACGAAAGCAAATTTCGTATCATAATAGCACAGTCGAGAAGTTGGACAGTTTTAAAATTTGAAAGTGCCGGTTCGAACCCTGGTCATTTACTTTTATTTTCAAATTCCTCATTTCCTTAGAAACCTTTTTTACTGGGAGCCCTTTATCATCGCATTTAATTTTATAAAATTTAAAAATACATGAAAAAAAAAACTATTGGCGATGTTTCTATACAAACTAATGTACCGACCACAGAAATCTAAATAATTTGCCTTATTATTTAGATTTCTATGGTACCGACACAGCAGCACTAAAGCTACTTTAGAATTGATGGCGCTGTTAAGCAAGACTAAAGTAAGTTAAGTAAGCTACAACTAATTGGACTCGTGGTCGTGATGTTTTATTGAAATATTGCGTTCAATTCTTTTTATATTGTGCTGGTAAGATTGAAGACTATTATTCACTAGCGACCTGGCCCGGCTTCGCACGGGTGAAATGCTGGTAAAAATGTTACATTGCATTGTATATTAAATGGAGCCACCACAAAATGGTGAATTATATTATTTTTTCACTACTATCCGAGGTAGTCGGGGGTTAATCAAAATGTTTAATTTTGTTCTTGTTTAATAACGTCAAATGAAATTATATACAGTATCTCTATATCTAAAAAAACTATTTATCTGTATGTCAGTTTGGTTTGGCTAATCTCCGAAACGGCTGAACCGATTATGATGGAACTTTCACTACCACATAGTTGATATTTTATGCCCCATCCACACTCTCCATGAGGCGACACGACGGAACGCGAAGTCAAAAGTTTGGACGTTACTCTCGCCTCGCCTCGTCAACCCTCGCCTCAGGGAATCAACGAACCAATCAAGCTCGCATTCGCTCACTTGTTTTTATCCGCTGCAGATTAAGGAAGTGTGCTGTTTTAACTGACTGTAAAGAAGAAGGAGGTCTTCAATTCAGTTTTTTTTTAAATTATATTTTTATTAAAAAAACACTAGGATAATAGGATTGAAGTTGGTTTTAATATGATTTCGGAGAAAATAAAATATTTAAATTGCTATGGAACTACTTACTACTAATTTGGAATCCAAAAAATGCTAACGCAGTTACATTAATCACGTCCATACAAAGGCGGATCCAGCTTTGGCTCCAGGCGGGGGTCACATGGCTCCAGGGGGGTCACGGTGGTCACATAGTCATGATCATATCACAAAACTGTGCGATAAGTACATGCATGCTTTTAAATTAGTGGTCCACCCAGGTAATTGACCCAGCCCAGGGGAGGGTCATGACCCCATGACCCCCCCTGGATTCGCGCCTGCGTCCATCTTATAGTAGACGGAAGCGACAATTGAACAACACGACGACACGAGAGTGTGGATGAATGAAAATGTGGATGACTAGCTCTCCTGCCGCCTCCACTTGCCAAGTCTCGTGCAAGTCTCTAGGAGGCCACTTCGCGAGACTGTGGATGGGCCATCAAGGTATAATATAAGTAGATTACCTACTCTTACTTGAGGAAAACAATTAGAGTTTCGTGAAAAAAAGAAAACCCTATAAACGCGGGTGAATTTGCCGGCACTGCTCTGTTCGTTAATTAATAAACCTATAACATACGCAAACACCTTTACCTACTTTATCATAAACGAAAGTAAATAGATTTCTTCTAGATAATGTACTCTATCGTAGACCACATCGTCGTTTAATATCAGGCGATGGCGGTCAAAACAAACCTTTTTTATAAAGTTGAGTGACGAGCCAGATTCGCCCCTGATGGTAAGCAACTGGCCTGCCCATATATATAACAGCCAGTTGCCACGCAGCTATTTGATCACGAAGAGTCCAAAGTCTAGCACTAAGAGTCACCCAGACACATGATTTATCTCCTTAAACCCAATAATTTCTATAGACATAAAAAAAAGTAAAAAGCTCCAACGACAAGCCCCAGGTATATTCGTAGTGAGAGCAGATGCATTTACGTACAACATAAACCACAAAGGGTGTCCGTGATCGGTAAACACCATTCTTTCAAGGATCAAAGCCTGAATGGCGCTGCGGCGGGCCAGCATTTAATAAGATTTATTGTAACCGATCTTGTTGTGACATCGACAATGGCGCGAGATCCTTGCCGGTAAAATCGGTAAATATTGCCTTTGTGTGGTCTTATATTCATTGTTGCGCGCAAAGTCACAATTCTTATAAACACACCTGGCTGTAATTGAATTTGAACTGACTTTAATTTCTAGGTTATTTTTTGCCAAGTTTAAAACAATTTTTGCAAACTTATAAAGTATGATTCTGTAGTAAGTAGTAATACTTTTTGTTTTGTAGTAATACGTTTTATGTTTGTAGATTTACAACAAGACGCTTTATTCTATTTACAAGTAGTACCTAATTCACTGGCAAAAATATATTTGCACGGAAATTTTCTTAGAAAATCTTTGAAATGTTTATTTAAAGGCTGTACCTACTGTACGTACCCCATTCGTCGATCATTAGTGTGTTCCCGTTTGAAGGGCAATGTTTCCAGAGAAATTATAGGGCTTAGAGATATAACATCTTAGATCACTGGGTGACGAGCGCAGTGCACTGCTAGGTAATGATTTAAACTCTTCATGTTCCAATAGCTGCGTGTCACTGTGCTGTTATGTGGCAAGTAGTTTACCATAAGGCAAATGTCGAGCTCGTCTCGTCACTCTTTATTAAAAAAAATACAAAGATTTATTTCCGTGATAATGATAAAATCATTAACTGAAACACTGACTAATTAATACATATATTACACAGAAATTATATTATTATTGTGTTTATACTATCGATGTCAATGACGGGGACCTATAAGCTATTATTTCTAGTGTGAGCTCTGATGTGGCTCGCCGTACCAAACTTGGTTTTGACTTATGAAGACGCGACGGATGGACGGGTCAGGATCAGCTCGAATAGTTCCCGTATAAGATATCTATACTTACTAAAACGAAAAATGTCCGAACTGGCATTTTCTTGACGAGTGATTTTTTTTTGATGTTAATTATTCTATCTAATCCGCGTCCAATGGCACATCGCTCAATCAGTCACGAGCTCCAAGCTGATGTTTAGGAGATCCGTTGCATAAATAGCTGCTCTATGTCAAATAAGAACAAACCTGCGTTTGTATGCTAGTTACTGTTATCACATTTGGCACAACCAAAAAGTCTCAGGCGACACTGACCAAGAGCAGCTAGAGCCCTATATAGTTGGTACCTACTAAATAGAGTTTTAGAACTTCAATGATATAAGTATCCTTAAACCCTTTTAGTATTCAGGTATATCTAACCATAAAATCCTCACGAGCCGTACTAAAAGTGTTGATAACTCTGACTTATTATAACGTACAGAGACAATCAGGCTTTACCTAATTGGTTAATTGCTCAAACGAAAAGTTTCCAGGATATTTAAAGGTTTTCTTCAAACTATGCGATGGTGACGCCATCGCGGATAATGTAATTGATTTCAAGAAATTGAGCTCCAAAGGCAGTCAACGTGAGACAGTTTAATCTTAACGAGTTAACGACATATAAACATAAAGTTGTCCACTTTCCCGTCACTAAAAGGCGATTGTTGTTAAATTTTACGGCACATAAAATAAAATGAAACAGCTCTGACTCACGGCAATCACCGTATTGACGAGTTACGATCATTAAATCTACTTTATTTTATGAGAATTGATAATTTCTGCAATTCAACATATAAAACTTTCAATGCGTCGATACTAATTACGAGTAGGAATATACGGGTGTACCTAGACGACTGCCCACCTTTTAATGATAACGACTCTTATATCGATTCGTTCATGCATTTATTTTATAATTTTCTTGAAGCGGTTTTACCCCCTTTACGTTTTAGTTCCCGTTTTCATTATTTAACCATGTTTTTTTAAACTTTTATAGGTAGTAAACCTTGACCGCCATCTCGCCTGATGTTAAGCGACGATGCGGTCTACGATGGAACGTGTTTACCTAGAAGAAACCGATTTGCCCTCGATTTGAAGACACCAAGATTATAAACATTGGGGAAAACATGTGAAAACCCAATCAGGCAACGCATTCCACAGCCTAGACGTTCTTATCACCAAAGTAGAGTAAAATCTCTTCGTTAGTTTAAATGGTGTGTGCTATGTGCTATTCCAGACTAAATTGTAACTGAATTCGAAATTTCAACCCGATCCGTTGAGACGCTCCGACGTAATTGGGCAACAAACATTCAAACTTATAATATTAGTAGAAAGTAGGATAGTAGGACTAGCAATACCCTGCGGTAGTTCCCAAACCCGTTATTTATCCGAAATAAAAAATACTGTAATAAATAATAAAAGGCCATGTGCTATTTTGGACTAGTCGAACTGTGTTTTAATTATTTGATTCAGATACGTGATTGAGCAACAAATATGGAATCGTCTAAAATGTTGACTTTCAATAATAAAATTAGTCAATAAAATTAGACAGATAGACAGAAACACTTTATTATGCAAACCAGAATTGAACAAAATGAACAATTACTTAATTCTAATGGCAGAAATGGCGGTGTTATCACTAATATCGATCTCTTCCAAGCAACCATTAACAGCATGAGAAACAAGTAAATGAAAATACAGCGAGGATAGAGTGCGAAATAAACAAAAAGAAGTAAAATAAGATGTCGTCTTATGATAGTTAAAAATAGAATTCTAACAATATTATACACATTTAAATGTGTGTTTTTGATTTAAAAAATACACACAATAATGTATGCACATTATGTATGTATATTATTGTGCGTATTTTTAAACATAACATATTAGTAAAAATAAAAATAAAATCTTACTAAATGTCAAGTTGCGCCTTCCCTACAACTTCCTAAACCTGAGCAGAAATTACATTAAAGTAAGTAATGAATTCGCAGGCTAAAATTGTAAAAATCAAACTTTTAGAAGTCAGACGCCTACAATCACCTTTTACGAAACTTTTTCTTAACCTGCTAGGGTTTATTTACCTTTTACTGAAGAGAAAGTGTATCGAAGGTAAAAGTGATCTTTGTTGCTATTTTGGTAATAGTTCAAAGGTGTTTTTTGCAAAAAGTTTCGTCGAAGTGCTTTTAAGATAAGCGTTTTTGGATGTAAAGCTTTTAGCCAGAATTGATTATATAAACGTATCTTCTTTGTACTAAAGATTTTTTTAAATCTGAATCTAATTTCTTTAATCTTTATCTTTGTACTTATATATTGCGTTAAAATATTGTAGTAGATGAATGTGACGAGCCTATCATACATATGTATATGGGTAGCTTCATAAGTTGTATGTACTTATTTGAATTAATCTAAATACATTACACCACCTTAAAATAGTCTACCAAAAGAAGATTTCCATTTTCGGTAGTTATTTAAACACTGAAAATTTAGTAGCCGTTACGTGGCAATGAGTCACGTAGTCGAAAATAGTAAAATCTTTGTACCCTGTCCCTGCACCATCGATATAAATCAATGGATGTGCCCTGGGGATGTTAAAATTGTTAAAAAACTTCGTCTGTGTATGTAGCGTGAGTGGCTTACAACTACCGATCTACTTGACCCCCAGAATAGGCGGCAAGGTATGTGGTTCTACTTATTTTCGTTGTTGACAACGAATAGTGACAAAAACGAGTAAAAACGTCCGGTGTTTATCGCTTCCTACAACCGGCTAGAACGGAAAGAGAGAGCTCACTTTTCCCAACGGTGATTCCGTGCGCCTGAAGGGTGGGAGGGCACATCCATTGATTTATATCGAAACTCTGCACAACAGCTATGGAACCACGGACAGAACTAAGTCAAATACAAGATTTAATACCCCAAGCACGTATGTGATTGGTCATTTCAGTATATCTGTGTAACACGCAACGTGAATTCGGAATGTACGGCGCGATTCGCGAATTGTTTATGGGTCAAATCACAGATTTCTAAACAGATGAAACCTTCGTGAACGACACTGTGAGGCCAGTAATTAGTTATGTATGCGTGACAGCTCTCACCGACGTTGTCAAATTACTCACGTTGGTGTGCGTGTAATGTTCCCAGTCTTAAGAAAAAAATCCCACTATTGTTGTCTTAGCTTCGGAAATCTTCGCGTATAATAAACACATATATTATAATGTTAAAATAATTTATTATTACACCGATTATATATTATGCGAGGATTTCTTGTTATTACTATTTCCATCCTATGAAGTTAAGAATTTTGATTTAGCATGCAACTAAAAATTCGAATATTCGTACAGAAAATTCGGAATAAAAAGACAACGTCGAACAATAGTAAAAGTCATGTGTGTGTTTATTTTGAGTATTCTATCGGAGCTTCTTGTGAAATTTTGAATATTATGTTTGACAAAAGGTGGCAACTACCTACTCATATAATATCGGTGAACACAGGAGGTGCAGAGAATTTTTGTCAACTGATTTGATGTTGGGGGGCCAGATCATTCAATTTGTTTATTATCCAATCTTTGTCTGGACGCGTGTCGCAAACTAAAAGTTCACCTTTTCAAAAATGTTGATACAAACCAACGAAAACCGTCTAAGAGTTTATGTAAATCAGTTGAACATTATTCACATCGCCACCCAAAATTACGTCGTCCAAATACATTTACATTGGACTAGAGACGTTAAATGATAGAGCAAATGGCCAGGGCGAAGGTTGCATGACCGAAGTTTCACCAAGTTGATAGCCAACAGAAGATAGCATAGGATTGTTTTGATAATTTTGTGGGTCTGCCATAACATTGCCAAAGAAAATTGTAGAAGTCAATTTTATTCTTCACTTCGGACAACGGGGATCCACGATCAACCAAATTAAAGGCGTTTTTGACGTACACCTTTAACAGCCCTCTCCCCAATTTTGGACAAAGAAAGTCAGGACAAAATGAACAGCAGCCTCACGTCCACTCAGAGAACCAAAATCAAGTTTGTGGGACAGGGAGCTCGAAAGTGCAACGCTTTATACCTACAACCCACCTTGGCAGCAAGGCCAGTATATGTGGTGCCGACAGCGATTGGCCTGATCCCAACATCTTTTTTGGGTAAGTATGTACGCACAAATTAGCACCGTATAAAACTTCGACAATGTCACTACTTACTCGACCAAATAACATGAGGTTGATTCAAACGATTAGATCTCTCAAAAGAACTCGCCTACTTTTTTAAGCTTCACTATACCTACTTACAAGAATTAAAATTTGCTTCATAACTATGCTTTTCAACACTATTAGTATTTTTATAAACACTAGTAATGACGTGGAGTTGTGCTAGGCATCGATTGACATTAAATTAAAAAATTACGATTATAAAAATAGGGTTTAAAATAGTACAATCTACTTAAGTACCTAAATAATTTGGTATACGAGTATCTTAAAAAAAAACATAATCTATATTTTACCTTAACTTTAGGGAAAATAATTTCAGTTTAGTACAGGAACACTAACCAATTTTCGTTAAGGTGCTGTGTTTCTATTCATCAATCGAAATGAAATCGCCTAAATTATATAAATATCAGTAAAAATATTCAAACTTTCCTATGAAATGATATTCCTCTTTCCTTTTCTTATTTTTGGGGACAAAGTTTGCAATGTTTAAAGACACAAGACGGCATAATCTTGTACAAAACTTAAAATCACACGGGACTCCCGTACGAGACGGAAGTCCGTTTCGTACTGACTGGAGTTTGTATTTGCTTTGGCATTTGATATTTGCTTACTGGACCTAAGGATCTGTGTTCTGCACGTTCCATCTGCCTTTTGTTTTAGAAATCTGTGGGTCAAATACGGAAAGATTTGGACATCGTATGTGAATTTCGTCATTATTCAACATCATCCACAGTCCTATTTATCCCAATCCTGGTTAAAAGTTTACCTACACCTTGCTCTTTATACCCCAAGAACCCATGATCAATAAGTCAAAAACGTGTTTGTCGAAATAAATTGACATAAAGTTTTCTGCGATCCTTTTATGCTCGCAAAGAGCAGACTGTTGTAAGTACTGGACATATTGTATTGTAGTTTAATGAATTATTCTGATTCTGATACATTATATTCTTTAAAGCAGCGTTATTTGTGGTTCATTTATTTGTTAACTTGTGAGTACTGAGTACGCCACTCTTTCTACCTTTTATTTAATTTAGGATTGTAATCAAATATCTTGTCTTTTAATCATCTTTGCGAGTTTTTTAGGCACCTATGGCATAGCATCTGCGGTCCATTCACCAACTAAATCGGATTCGTCTTTGCTATTGCTGTCTTTATAATTCTAACCGAAAAGAAAATAATGAGCAATATTGCTAAAACTATTTTAGTCTCACTGCAGTGCTATTCCGAGAGCTGGCAGCAGGATATGTACAGGAGGATAGGTACTTGCCATCCACCATCTGCTTCAAAACAATAAAAGTCATCTTTTGCCTTACGTTAGGTAAGGCATCATTTTTAAATGTTACGCCTGTCAGTATTTACATAGCAAAATGCCCCAGCGGCCTGCTATATGAAAATACTCAAATGAAAACGAAACAGTTCTAATTAATACCACGACTCGTTAGTCTGTCTAATTATATTTAAGGTATGCTGTCTGTCAGCATACTACTCAGGAACATTCTTTAAAAAAAATAGTTAGAGTGAATACCAGTAAGACATGCGCCTGGGAATAACCAACAGGCCTGTCCACAACAGTACAATTTCACTCAGCTATTTCAACATAATCTGGGTCAGATATTCTACCACCAGCAGTACTGTGCAATCGTTACTGTATTCCATTTGAGGGGCAATACCTCCTATAAATATATGGCAAAATTTTATTACTATCATATTTATCACCGATTGTGATTTTGACTGTTATTCAAATAGCTCGTATTACGGATAGGCGTGTTGGTTACCATCAAGCGCATGTCCTGCTTGTACTGTCACCAATAAATAAAGAAATAATAGTCTAAAACACTGCGCAGCAAAATACATTGTACTCGTCAGCCGCAGACTCTTTGCCCTGCTAGAGCTACATAATATAACCAAAACCTATCAAATTTCCTTATTTAATTTAGAACATTAAATAACTAAAATCCCACTATTTCTATTCACCAGCTACGAAGAACATTACAGTTTAGGACCATTGGTGCAATTCATCATTACTGCCATGGCATTGTGTAGGTCCACCATTAACTCGGTCCGACCGATTTAATTTGGGCTCTCCCTCGATTGTTATTGGTGGCTAATCGCGGCAGACAAGGTAATCCCACTATTTATTGGTCGTTACTAGTGTCGTCAACATTATGGTGCAGATTTATAAATTGTTTACAGCAAGCGGTCACAGTAGATAGGGGTCAATGTTAATAAGTCTATCCTCATCACCCCGTTATCACCAATGTAAGAGATATGAAAGCCAAAATACGAATTTTTGTTTTGATTAAAGTTTGGATCTCATGGTGTGTCGAATCGTGTCAATGTACGAGGTATGAAAGCCAAATTACGATATTTTTTGCTGCATATGTACGAGGGAATTTCTTCTACGCTTAGCAGCCCTGGGCTCACTGTTCAGCATAATTAAGCCTTCGTGTTGTACGCTACTTGTTTCGATCTTGTGCTGGTCTCGTACATTTTTATGACACGCGACTTTTCAATTGTCATCGACGTATCTGACTGGCCTAGTGAGTCGTTAGTAAGCCTCAAAGCCGTAGGTCGTGTGTTCGATTTTCACTGGCATGGTGCAATAGAGACCTATGCGCGACAGTGGGATAAAAAAGGCTGTTGATGATGATGATTAAGGGGAAAAATTAAACCACCTAATATAGGTACTTAGCCTATAAAACTTCTCCTTCTGATCAAAATAATTTTAAGGGCAATTGTGATGCTTAGACGACTGACGTATCCATAAACAAAACTAGTGTACTTAGTAGGGAAATAATAAATTCTTATAAAAAGATTGTTAAAATGAAATTTAAAAGTAAACACCACCATAGCAATTGTTTTGAAATTTTAGGTTACACGTACCTATTTTTTACGTTTGCAAGTATATAAATATAATAAATAAAACACTCATTATTCATCTAAGGTTATTTTTATAAAATAGAGTGACGAGACGAGCAGGACATGTGCCTGATGGTGGCAACATGCTTGCTACATAACATTATAGTGACACGCAGCTATAGGAACACGAAGAGTCTAAATAATTACCTAGCACTGCACTGCGCTCGTCACCCAGAGATATAAGATGTTTTATCTCTATGCCCTGTAATTGTACTGGATACAGTGCCCTTAAAACCGGAACACAGTAATATAACTACTAATAGATAGCATACAAAAAAGCTGATAGTTTTGAAACAGCTAAACTGATTTTAATGAAACAAATGAAAACGTCCCAATCAAAATCAGTTCATAGGGTCAGAAGCTACGATACCACAGACAAGCACACACACGTCAAACTTATGATACCCCGCCGGGGTTTAAAAATCAAGTAAATTCAAAAAAATTCGCTTGTTCATGCTCCACAAAAATCATTGATACTATCCTGCTAATGAAATGATATTGAATCGCCATAAATTTGGTGACAATGCAAGGGCGTTAACAATAAGATCGGTCACAATATAGCAATTTCATTTGGCTTAAATGGTAGTAGACCACCCTTATTGTTTGGTCTCGATGTGGTCAGGGTGGTCAGTTGTGGGGCATTAGAGAATATTACACAATTAAAAATCAAAAAACCGTACCTTTGTGTATGCATTTAGGTTATTTCACCAAACTATCTTCAAACGGTTTGTTCTAGGAAAGTGCGGCCCATTTAAATGTAAGTAAATGATTTATCTAATACCTACGTAGAGGTTGCACGTAAGTTCAGAGTGACTCTAAAAGGATTCTTTGGTCACCATCTTCCTTCAAATATGATAAAAGAAGCCGAATGTCGAACTTATGTAGCGTAAGAAGTAAGTAGAAGTTAGAGGTTAGATTTAAAATCTTGGACAGCGTGGTAGTCTATGGCCTAAGCCTCCCTCCCTAGCGAAAACCCATAGAGTCGAGGGACTCTATGGAGAGGTACAAAAGGAACTCTATGGGTTGATATAGTAAGGTCACGGAGAAGTTCGTAAATTTTAACTTTCTTCATCATATCCAACTTTGTCATATCTATACAATACATGTAGTGGCCACAGAGAAAGTAATCACTATGGTAGTGGCCAAAAAATACGACATAATTATAGGCACGTAGTACAACTACACAACCGTACAAATATACTTTTTAATTTAAATTATTTTTACTGATGGGAATATTCTAAAAGCTGTAAGCAAATCATCAACTACCAAAATGACTTTAAGAGAAATTCAATCTCGACATTCCAAATGTTATCATTTTGACTAAACCCAACAATGCATACAAATTGAAAATATAGGATCAAGCGGTCGACACCGCTATAATTAGGAATCATTTTTATAAAAATATTGTGGTTATTCTCACGAGCTTCCATTTCGTTCGTGACGTGTCCAAAATTCCAGTGGACAAAGGGCTGCGGGTAGCCGAGAGTAGCGTAGGTAGCTTCGCCAGAGCCTTCCTCAATATCACGGACAGCGGGGCACCATTGTCACTGCCGCCTTTGTGCCCAGAGCACAGACCAAAAATCATTAATTTTGTATCACAAAGCAAGAACCCACAAATCGAAGCCTGAAAAAATTAGGGCCCATTCACGGTCGGTCACTGACATACGGGATGCGCGAGATCGGACTTGAAGTCATTCCAGGTTTTAATTATACCACCATGACGCTAGAACCGTAGTCTCTACACACGTATAAATACTTCATTGTTAAAGATTTCGTCATTCGAAATAACACGAATAGTTTTTCTACTCGTAAAGAATTATACTTTCCGATGAATACATAACAGTAACTTCTAGCGGTCATTGGTGCTCGTAAAATTAGAATAAGGCTGCTTTGTTATAGTCCCTTATACGTTAAGTTTTCAATATGTCTAAAGTTTCTAAACAGTTCACCGATACGAAGTGTTGTGGGTATAAATCACTGGTTCTTTTGTGATTAATGTCATAGTTAAACATAAAGATTCATATTTAGTGCAACGTCCCTAAATTCCGTAAACGGTCCGTGACAAACGTAACCGGATTAACCAGCTCTATAAAACAAGGCTAAAAAAGTTCTATTCAGTTTACGCGTTTACAGATGGCATCAATATTATTTACTTTAATCGTATTCGGATCCCGTGTTGATTTATTTCGTGGGTATTTAAAATGCGTACACATTGCTAGGATTTTTCCGATAGGTAAATGAAAATAAATACGAGTAAATGTACGAGTATGTCGACGTATTTTTCATCTATCCCACAATTTTGTGATGTTTGTTTAGAAGCCAGATATCTGATAATATCTCGATACTCGATAATAATATAAACATTATTCATTGGCGTTTTAGTTTTGCTTAGTTTTCGGCTAGTAATGTTGTGTAAGGGATGTCCACCTATACTTAATGATTTACTAGCAGCGTTCCGTGGATTTATTTACCCGCATGGACACTATGCGGGTTTCTATACTTTTCATACGACGAAAAATAGCAAGTAAATGTGCTATTCCAGACTATAATTGGGTAATGAGACTATAATCTGTATTCCAAATTTCAACACGATCCGTTCAGCGTTACTACGTGATTGAGCAACAAACACACAAGCATCCAAACTTTAACATTTATAACATTAGTAGGAATAAGATTTATCTTTATCTTTAATACTTAGATAATTTTTTAAAACACCTTATGTTGTATTGTTTGCCTGGTGACTTAACTTATAGTAAGTCTGCCTGCGAAGCCGTGGGTCGTGGGTTCAATCCCCACCCAGTGCAAATATTTGAGTGATGAATTCAAATATTTGTACTATGCCTGGTTATTTTCTATGTATAATAAGTATGTATTTAAACATATATAACTATTTTATTACCTATCTGGCTTCCATAGTACAAGTTTTGCTTAATTTGGGGTCAGATGGTGTTGTGTATGAATTGTCTACCAGTATATTTATACGTGGAAATACTTAAATATAAAACTATCATCCGTACCAATCATGTTAATGTTTGTTCTAGATGAGGATCGTACCTACGGCTCTGTGGTCAGACTCACTCTCTGAGCTACCATTTACCATTGCCAAAGTAAAAGAGTGTAGTGTATTTACTAAGTGCAAACTTTGTGTATGCACTAAATGATAGAGAAGACCACAGCTCTAAACTCTACCAATATTATAGACTAGATGCCCGCCCCGGCTTCGCCCGTGGTATACTATATAGCACTCATCGGGATCCCGTACCTATCCAACGGTGAAAGAATGACTGAAATCGGTTCACTCATTCCTGAGAATATCGATTTCAAACAAAAAACCTCTTCAACAACCTGCTACGCCACCTGTCGGAAATTGGTCGTACCAACTCAGATTTAGAAAAAAAAAAAATAGCAAAAGTTTATATTCAAGGCACAGATTACTGAAATTCAATGACGCAATCTTTGACACATGCTGTCATGTGTCATGTCAAAGCACGAAACGTACGAAAACTCTCAAAAGGGGAATATTTTTTCCCGATTTTGTTACATTCTTGTTTCATGCTCCGCTTTAATTAATAGTAGAGTTATTTTCTATAGCCTAAAGCCTTCCTCGATAAATGGACTATCCAATAGAAAAATAATCTTTCAATTCGGACCAGTACTTCCCGAGATCCTAGCGTTCAAGCAAACAAACAAACAAACAAACTCTTCAGCTTTATAATATTAGTATAGATGTGAAAATATGACGTTTCCACGCCTACACTACATACTACAGAGGAAGTAATCACTACCTACATACTGAACCACTTTAAATTGTAACCATTGGTACACAGATAATCTACATATATGTTACGAAAGGACATAGACTACAAAAAAAAGGTTTTAAGGGTTTGAAAAGTAGTGTAAAGTTCGATAAGCAGAAGCCAGTTAAAGCCAAAGCCTTTCTTACAAAAATGAACTGGGACTTTAGAAGAGATTTACTATTAAATAATAAACAATCAAGTAACGGCTTGACTAGTCGAGAGAACGGCGACTGCCGATCCGGAGACTCCGAGTTCAAAATCACGCGGACCACTGTCTTTTCGAAGTCACGTGCGTAACGCCGCTAACTTATAACGATGAAGGAAACATTGTGAGGACACCGACATGTACCTAGCATCATTCGAAGGCATGTGTCATCCACCAACCCACACTGGGCCAGCGTGTTGCTTTATGACCTTAACTCTCTCCTTGTGAGAGAAGGCCCCGTGGCATAATTTTGTGGGCTGTTTATGTTGTGTATTAATAAAAAAATTACAAAAACTTCAGAAGACAAGCAGTAAAGTAAACACCTTGTCTGCGGAACCGTAACTTAATCATTTTATTCATGTCACCAAAACATTAAACAAACCATTCAGCTATCGATAACGTGGTGCGGAACAAACGCGATTAAACCCGCGGCTGCGTTCAATGCAACTGACGAGAACTGCACAGATGTTTGGGGATAAATTTAAAAGTAAAAAAACCAAAACACGCTCTTTTGCTGCCTTTGTCATAGCGAAATTCCCTTTTATCCCGTAAACCGGAATGCGCGGACCCTCCGCTTAATAATGCTAATCATAATGGCATTACATTCGTTCGTCGGATTTCGTCAAGTATTCCCGAGATCGCATCAATTTTTTCTCCCATCCCGGTGGTTTTCTCGTTAAAAAACATTAATCTAATCAGGGGTGGATTCCTTGCTAATTTAAAAATGCGGTGTGCTGATTGTGTGAATGACGTCGTCGAATGGAGTTGGAGTTCTTTGGGTGATGAGATTACGGAGAAATCGACTTTGAAATTGCATTTCAAATAATTTAATCTGAATTTGTGTTTAGCTTCGCCGATATTTTGCACACGTAATTGCGTGTGACAGGTTAACTTATTTCGTATTGTCTAGACTATATTGTCTTTTTACGTTTACATAAAACAATGTTGCTTATGTATTATTTTACTAAAACGACAGATGTAAATTAAATTCCACTGAGATCCTTTAGCAAGTTACCGCGAAATTCACATTTGGTCACAATATTTCCAAACGAAGCCAACAATACCACCGCATTCAGAAACCACCATTAGCACAACTGATACAAAATATTTTGACATTTACTACCGCCACATACGTATGGGTCCGTAGGGAATCCCGCCATTAGGCACTGCAGCTCTGTACTACCCTCAATAGCAGACAGCAACGAAGATCGATTCGATTTATGCGTTTTTTGCGGAATCACACAATGGACCCTATTTATTGACAGATAATAGAAAGGATACGCATCGAACAGTTGGTCGGAATCGATTCAACTTGTAACGTGGTTA
Organism: Ectropis grisescens; assembly: GCA_017562165.1. NCBI lineage: Eukaryota > Metazoa > Arthropoda > Insecta > Lepidoptera > Geometridae > Ectropis > Ectropis grisescens. The sequence continues at coordinate 16,558,345 of CM029789.1, read as the reverse complement.
GTTATGGTGATCAAAATCACATGTTGGCATCATTCGACGTCATTAACTCGAATTAATGCCCTAAACCCATACGTAATTTTAGTGGCTTTCCTAACTTTTTCAATCAAACGAAATGAGTTATGGCTCTCTAAAGAGTCACAGATATTTTGTAATCAAGGCCCTTTGAACGACACGCATCTGTATTGCGTCGGCGATTAATTCGGGATGTCAACCGCAACAGCCCACTAAAGATCCGGGAAATATTTTCTCATCGCTCATTCAAACAACAGAGTAACGCAGGATGCGCGTGTAATAAAAAGTAGATTTAACATTTTTCAGCGGTTCGGTTAAACGTAACCAGTTCAGTTGGAGCTTTGGTTTTTTCAGGAGAGGTGTTTTCGTGAATGTTTCAGGTGTGGATCTGGCAATACTGGTCGGTACAAGAATCGGCTGACGAGTTGGGTAGCCAGTCTGATTTACAACTTCCTGAGCGGCGCGTTAGCACTGCATTTGATGGCTGCGACATGCATTATGAAATTATTATTTATTTTTAACTTTCTTTATTGTGAAAGTGAGCTTATCACTTTATCCTCCTGAGTACCAGACACTCTTTTTCTATTGTTTCTTTATGAAACTTTTGTGTTGCACTATTAGACTATCACTTAGTACGGGAAAAATATTAGAAAAATTCAGGTACCGGAAAACCTGGTTTTTCACTATGTTCTATACAAAGTACAAGGGAATTAAACTATTATGTGCTTCATAAAGGACGTAGCCTATGTTTGGAAGATTAGTGAGCAAATAAGATCAATAAATAATAGACTGGATGTATAATTTTAAGTAGTTTTACTAAATGTTTCACAATTAAAAGAAATTAAACTATTTTTCATAAAAAATTGAAAAAAAACTAAACTCTTTTTATAATTTATAGTAATTCAATAGGAGGAACATTAGACACCAATAATTTAAACTTATATTAAACTTTGTAGGACTCAACAGTCAACTAGGAATTAACAGTTTTCATGGAAATCAGTAAAAGAATTCCCATTAAGGCGTAAAACATAAGTAAATTTCACATTTCATGCAAAATCCTGTAGTTTTTTATCACAGGCATTCTTTCTGCAGCGACATTGTTTTGTATCATATGCTGGCAAATGCGCTGCACTTTTGGTACGATTTTCTTTGGAAGGAACTGGTTTAATTAAAATCTTACATTCTTTATGTTTCGGTTCAAGTTCTTCGTATTCAACTTCACCATCATCATCAGTATCTTCTTCATTGTCATCAATTAGTTTGGTGCCTAAATTCTGTTTGCATTTGAACGATAATTTTCCTTGGTGTACCCTTCTCTACTTCTACCATTCTATATCATATCTTATATCTTTTGCGTCACTTCAGGGTCATAAACGCATTTTAATGTCAGTCTAATGTGAAAAAATCGGTTTCGAGTTGGTTCGATTGACTCGAAGCCGATTTTTTCACATTAGACTGAGATTAAAATGCGTTTATGACTGAATTGACGCTAGAATAAAAACTTCAAAACATATAATAAGATATGATAAAGAATGGTAGAAGTAGAGAAGGGTACACCAAGGAAAAATATCGTTCCTCCAAAGAGAACCAACAAAGCTATGGCTTTGTTGTCAATTGTGAGTTCTTACTTCTACCCCGGCTACAACCACGGCTTTGCCCACGAGATGTGCCCCTTGAACGTCCTCTTGCTCGTGGTAAGTATGACGAAGTTGAAAGACAATCTGAGTTGTCTGATGTTGCTGGAGATGGCACAGAAATAACCAAGTCATCTGCATCTTCGCTAGAACTACTGGAACCGCTTTTACGGAGATCACAGACTGTTTGGTTGGTTTCTGGTGGTTGAAACTCGGGATTTTAGTCTGAATCATCTCCAGAATAATTGAAGTCGGAGTGATTCAAAATATCAGCGATGAGGTTAGGTGTTAAATAAAAAAAAAATACAAGAAATCGTTAACGTACTTTACATAGTACTCGGGAAGCCAGGCGTGAAATATATTAATTACATACTCTTGTACTTTGCAGAGGACATAAAACCTAATACCAAGGTTAGGTTCGGAATATTTTATTTTTTTGGTAAAATATTACTTTGAGCAATTATAGTAGATCCAACCGTTTATCCTCTTTTTGACAGCACCAATAGAACGTAACTGCGCCATGTTACGCAAAAGTTAACTTATAAATGCGAGGTTTTAAAAATATGACAACTGCTTAAATTTGCTCCTTGATCCCGTATAATAATCATCTTTCACAAAATAAGTCCATAAGTGCAGTAGTTTTTTTTATAAATTCCATAAAATAACAAACGTTTTAAAAAAATTACGTTCTATGGCTATCAACATAGTGATGTTACGAAGTTACGATTGAGATATCGATATTGTTTATGAACTATTTTTACACGTGCGTTTTCCGTTCTCGGCACATAATATCGGATTTATTTTTATGTAAAACCGTTATATTGATGCGCTTCAGGAAAACATACAGCATTATTTGAAGACGTGTTTATCTCCTGGTGTATATCCAAAAAAGAACAAGGTTATGATGACTGAAACATTTGAATACTTATTAAAATAAAGTGTTAAATAACATTTTGTAGTTAGGTAAATTAACAAAGTTTATTTATGTCTGATGTAAACTTTGAAGAACATGATGTACCATTTTCGTTAATTTCTAAATAAATTAACCTGATATGCTTAATGTGTTAAAATATTTCCAAACTTTTAAAATGTACATAGATATATAGTTCTAATTTAACGTGTTGTCTGCAAATAATTAGGCGACATGGGGTGAGTGCATACCACCCATATGTGTACTAATACTGTTTTAAGTAATAAACTGTTATTTTAAACCAAACTAATCAGTGGTTTAGCTATATCAGCATTTTTTTAATTTTTAACTTCAACTTTTAATTATTTGGATTAGACTAAAGATATATTATGACATATTTAACGAATATAAGTTCGCACTCGGCCACCGCACCGTCTTGTCTGGTGCTGAGAACAGTGCTGTTGACAATGATTCGCACTGACCTAGAATTATTTTATAAATTAATTCTTCTGTGAGTTTATGTATGGTACAGGTATGTTTTGTATGTAATAGTGCGGCTTTGCGCTAGTGTGCAACTTCCCTCCGCAAGAAATGACAGAAAGATTTGAACAATATTTTTTAGCTAAGGCTACTCCCTTCCGTGTTGCTCGCTGGGGATGGCAGACATTAAAGTTTGCCGTTCGGTACCAGAAAATAGTAAAGTTTGAGCAACCCCAAGTCCAATTTAAGCAAACGAAATCTCATCTTTTATTTTTATTTATTTATTAATCAAAATCAGATTCATCGTTGCTGTCACTCGAACTATTGCCGACATTTATAATTAATTGTTAACTCATATAATCTATCGCCACGTGTTTATCCCAATCTGCCATTATAGTTTCTTGTGTTTTTTAATTACATTTTGCCAGCTTTCCGCAGTTACTTTCACACATGCATTTTTAATAAATTTACCATTTTGTTTGCCGTGAATGGGGTTTTGTGTTATTTCGAGCAGCGTGTCCTTTAACTTGAGCCCATATTAATTCAATGGCATTGTATTGACAATGATAGGGTGGAAGTCTAAGAACCCAATGACCATGTTCTGCAGCTATTTCGTCGATCACATATCGTTTTGGGAAGTGTTTTTTTGTTCGTAATATATTTAGTAATTGTACTTTTCGTAAGGAGTTATCAACATTTTCGCCATGTCGTTGAAGCCAGTCAATGATTACTTGTTTTTGTCGGCCTGGGTCGGCATTTTATCAATTTGGTGTGAGTGATAGGATGCGTTATCCATAATAATAACTGACGGTTCTTCCAATGATTGTACCATTTCCTTAAACCAACTTTCGTAAACCTCAGAATTCATTTCTCTCAACTCAACTGTTTTTTTGGATTTAAAGGCCAACAAAGCATCTGGCATGAATCCTTTCACAGACCCTGCATGGCAAATGATTAGACGTTCTCCTTTTCCCATCGGTACTGAGGTAGTGGAAGCAGCGGTGTCATCAGTCCAGCTCTTAGACACTGTGTGGTTCGCATTCAGCCAAGTTTCGTCAGTGAAAACAACATTTGACCAATCTGTAATTTTTTTGGCTTCGCTCAAAAATTCGCAACGAGCAAAAGCTACGTCGCGACGCTCCATCAATATTTTGCGTTTGTCCGATTTTTTTATAAGTAAATCCAATTTCATTCAAGACCTTTGCCAATGACGATTTTTGACCTCGGAACAAATCACATTCACGCAAAGAAGCAACAAGTTTTTTAAGTGTTGGAACTTCTTTACGTAAGTAATAGTTATATATATGACGGCGTATAGCGTCTGCGTCAAAGTTGTCAACCGATGTCACACGACGTGGTTGGCGTTTTTCTTCGGCGTACGAAGCTTATTCTCCTGCATGCCGCTTGTTCCGTAGGCTTCGGTAGTAATTTTGTAATCGTAGATGCACTAATACCTAACGCGGCCGCAACGCGCTCTCTCACTTGCGACAATGGTAAAAGCGGGCCGCCATTTTGATACTCTGCTTCAAAGTAATTACGAAGCTTGATCACCATTTCTCTCGTCTGTCCTTTCAGCACTGATCCTTTCGGCATTTTATAGTTCCAATATAAAACTCAGCAAATAATTACTAGCACGGGCGTCTTGTTGCGAGTGACAGTGACAAATACAAAACGGCGGTGGACCATTGAGTTTTGCTACCTTGATAAAATACTACTGCTTACCCATAGACAAAAAAATTGGCAGTCATAGGAATTGCCGATAGAAGTGAAAACTTATAACTCAGAATTTGATAGCTTACCTTGGAAACTACACGGGTGTAACCGGAGGGCGTGGCCTCGCCATCTGGGCATGGCCATCTAGAAATGCGTCAGCATTTCCCCATTGGCTGATGCGTTTCTAGATGGCCATGCCATGACGGCCTGTCCATGCCCTTTCAACATTCCCCATTGGCTGACGTATTTCTAGATGGCCAATAGCCATGGTCATGGCGCCATTCCTAGGACTATTCTCTTTCCGCACAGACTCGATAGAAAAATGAATCGAAATCGTGTCCACTATAATCACTTGGTCACAACACTTTAACTGACAAATTAGATCTGTCAAAAAGAGGATAAACGGTTGGATCTACTATAGTTTGTACTATCAATAACTGTTTTGACACAAAAAACTATGAAATCACATAAAAATATAAAATTTTAAAATGGATAAACTTACTTCTGCGTAAACTGATCTTTGCTCGCCCACATTCCGACGCCATTTTAAAAGAATGACAGATGTCAAATGTATTGTTTTATTTTTTTGTATTAACCAGTGTAGTCACTAGATGTCGTCAGCAATATATTTTTAGAGCTAATAATGAAAATAGAGACCACAGATTATTATTTTTCCTACGTACTATGTGTAGTACAGATGTACGCAGGAGGTTAAGCCGACGCCCTTTAGACATTGACCTCTAGTGTATAGCTAAAACTGCCTGTATAAATAGTATAATAACAGGAGAAATAACATTGATGCCACTTTCTGCAAAATAACCGTCGTAAACATTAGCCAGCAAAGTATCATAGATAAAATTTGTAAATGGCAATGCTAGCTTTATTTATTTATTCAACTATTATACATATATATAGAGCGTTTATTAATATATATTCGTAAACCTGGCGCCATAAAATTAGGCATCGGGCTCACTGCTCTTAGCGGTTTCAGATTGTTTAGTTCTATTTAGGTATGAAATTGTCATCGCATTTAATTCTGTACGTCTCTTTAACGCTCGCCAGTGTTCATACTCTTCCTGTGCTCTAAACGAAGAATTCCTTTGACGGTGAGCCGATCCCTTCGTTCAGTGCTCTCATTTCAATCAGTTAACTTTACGAGTGATTTTACCGACGTCTCAACAAGTGTGCCAATTGCCTTTGCGATCCCGACTGCTTTTGTTTATTGCATTTTCTTTTTGTAATTATGATTGAGGGTTATATTTGTGTAAAAGTTCTTTGTATGGAATGGACTTACCTACGTTTTCTTGACTGTGTAATGCAGGGTGTAGACACAATTCGATCTTAATTGTGAGGGATAACGTCGTGACAAAGCCGTGTGTTTCAGCCTTTCAGCAATGTTATCTTTCGGGGCAAGTTTCATCCACCGATCGCTCCCTACATGGTGGATTATGGCTTTGACTCTATATTTGTGGGAGAAAGTTCCGAGTCCCAGCAGTGGAAAATCATTTAGGCTGTATCCTACTTTATACTATACTAGCAGAGTCTCGCGATTTCACCCGTTTTGTTCCTGATCGTGTTATTTTCACAAGATAACAATTTGCCTATGTATTTTTCTAAATTATTATATATCTATCCGAATTTCATCTAGATACCTTCAGTAGTTTTTGCGTGAAAGAGTAACAAACATCTAAACATACTCAACATCAACTTTTAAACTGATTCGTTCAAGCGTTCCGACGTGATTGAGCAACAAACATTCAAACGTTCGCATTTTTTATAGCATAGAGTTGACGAGACGAGCATGATATGTGCCTGAGGGTGAGCAACATGCCTGCCACATAAAAGCACAGGGGCACGCAGCTATTGGAACATGAAAAGTCCAAATCATTACCTAATACTGGTCCTATCACTACAATATGGGAAAGATTATAATATGGGAAAGATTTTTGCGGAGCTACATTTCCACGGAGAAGTCAAGTTATACTAATATTAATTCATAGTTTCATATTAGTTAACTAATTATTATTAATCACCTCTACAGTTTCAACAGCCTTGAAATCAGATTCGAATTTCGGTAAGCCATTAATATAGCTATGAAATTCAATATTGTTTAATTTTAAAATCGTAAAATCGTCACAGGTGACTAATTAAATACGATATGCGCAAGTTAAACATTCATTTTTTAATTTCCGTTCAAGACACTTCTTTGCTTGGTCCTCCCACGTATGTACGTATGTGAGTTGTTAAAAAAAAGACTTTTACGAGACAGTACACAAGCGAAAGTGGAAGGGGAAAGCTATCTTAGGAGTAATGGGACGAACAGGGGGTCTATGGCCGAACGAAAACTGCCTTAGCTTTGATGTTTCTATCTCTTTTCTTTTAGTTTGAAATGATAGAGATGTCAATAGCAAGCTGCTGGTTAGGCGGTAGAAGGCCGGGACGTGTGCCTGATGGTAAGCAACACGCTTGCCCATAGTATCATACAGCTATTATTGGAACATGAAGAGTCCAGATCATTATTGAGCCGCACTGCGCTCGTCAACCCAGAGATGGAAGAGGATTTATCACTATGCGCAGTAATTTCTCTGGAAACATCTGACGTTAAAACCAGAACAACAGTGATGTTTTCACATCGTTACTTGGCGGTAGGATAATTGTTAAAGGTGTGGTATCTAATTCCCCAGGCATAAAAGACAGAAACGCGGCAATAGTGGAGGCTCTGCGCCGGGAGGAGGCGGCTTAAGCAAAAGACGATGTCGAGTCGATTACTGTCGGAATCCCAACCGGTAGTGATCGGCTCAACAGACGAAATCGGACTAGTACTAGAATTAAATGTTCACAACACCCCCCCCCTATTTTCCTTTTCTTCTCCTAATCCAAGAAATTTGTAAAAAAAAAAAATTGTAATGACAAAGGTCACGGACCCCAGAGTCTGTGGAGTGGCTAATTTAAATTAAAAAAAAACCCCCAGGCTGACGCTTTAAAGAGTTCTACCACTACCACGTTTTTGTTCTGTAATAATTAATTCTTTATCTTAATAACGTAGAAAAGTGATACTTTACTTTTAACGATAAGGCCGCCGATTGGAACACTACTTTTCATTGTTTTTTCTTTTATTGTATTGTCTTGTTTTGGTGTGTACAATAACGAGTATCTACGAGTATTTTGTAGTGGGTATTTTTGCTCGCTATTTCAGGTGTTGACAGATCTTCATGTTGGTTATTTTTAAAACCCATTTTCAGGTCACAATCAGTTATCAAATAAGATACATATTATAATACAATAAAATAGCACTGATATCAATATCTCTCACCATTTGAAAGTCATTTTATGGTATCGGCCATCTTGGATTTGATTTTTTTTACAGTGTATAGTATTCTATTAGTCATGTCCTGTCATTTGATACCCATATTGAGGTAGGTTGTGAATAAAAATTTTGTCCGCCATTTTGTGGAGGCGGCCATCTTGAATCGATATTAACCAAACATAGTTAATCTTCAAATAAAAAAAACCGCATAGAAATCGGCCCATCCGTTTGAATTCTACCTCCGCCTGATCTTTGCTTCCGCCCGGCTTTGGACTTGGCAGAGCCTGTGTTCCGGTTTGAAGTACAATGTTTCCAGAGAAATTACGGGGCTTAGAGATATAATATCTTAGATCTCGGGGTGATGAGCGCAGTGCAGTGCTATGTAATGATTTGGACTCTTCATGTTCCAATAGCTTAACTAATTATTTAAATAATTGCGTGTCACTGTGCTGTTATGTGGCAGGTATGTTTGTTTAGCATCAGGCACATGTCGTATTCGTCTCGTCACTCTTTATAAAAAAAAAAAAAACGATAATCTGAAAAATAAAGTTGGCACACTGGTTCCAGGCAGATTATACGTGTCACTTCCGTTATAGATTTTTCTTACGTTTTTAGTCTCACATGTTTTCAGCTCGGTCGCGCAACATAATGTCTGTCTCATCCAAGCCTGGCGTGAGGGGCTTCGTTCCAAAAAATAGGCATTTGTGATATGTTGATACATTAATGAAGCCCCACCGCTGGGTTTACACATCTATTAAATAATACTGTGAATAAAAAAAAACATCGAAATTATTTAGGTAGAGTACCAGCACTTTGTTGAGTGTATGAGTTTTATGAGTTTAATATTTTGTTATTACCCAATTAAATTTTTTGCCCAAATTATCCAACTGCTGGGGAAAAAGTGAGAGCCCTTTCCCTCAATCCAGATAACCTGGCTTTGGTGTATCAAGTTTTAATTTGTAAATTAATATTTTTTTAAATGCAATGCTAACGTGAAAGATACTTACGTAAACACCTACTAAGTATTCATTTTAGTTAATGATGAGTAAAGTAGTTAAGGTAGTGATAGTAAACGGATGGGGCTCTTTATTTTGGGATGATGTCATCAGCGCTGAGTTAACACGTCGTTGAGATAAGCCGGGTTATCGCGAATGCGTCAACACAGGTACTTAGCAAAGCTAAACAAAGGAAAATCGATTTTAGATGCTGATGGTTATCAGAATCGAGGAGCTAAGTGAATGCAATTTGGAGTAACTTCGATAACACTTCCGCAGCAAGACATCGGATTCACACATTATTCATAGCCCACACGCTAGCAATAAATTAAATTCTGTCAGAAACGAGAAAAAAAGTAACTGTTCGCACGGTTTTCCGTAGAGAAGCTATTGAAATTTTATGATTAGGCAAAACAAACAAAGTAAGCACCGCCATGTTTATAAAAGCTCGCGAAGCGTGCTCCCGTTCATGCCAATCTTGCGGCGAGCAACTTGTTGCCGATGTGAACTTTTGAGGAACAAAAAGAGAGGCCGATATCGGACGACCCTGTCGGGGGAGGAGCGACCGCGCGGGGAGCGCGCCGCGCCACCGCACCGGTCGGTCAACTCACCGGTCGCTCGGTATTCAGTCGCCACTCACACGTTACCGCGAGCGCCCGTGCTGCGTCTCCGCGCCAATTCGAGCCGTTATGAGACGTACTTCGAAACAAGTTTGACGGGAAATTCGTAAAGTTTTCCGAGTGCGGTCGGACGATATGTGCGATAACAGTGATGCAAACGGTGATGGTTTAATCGTAGTGACAGTTTAAAGTGATTTTTCGAGATGTTTTCGATGGGATCGTTGGCGGTGCGGTACGCGGCTTGGTGCTGGCTGTGGTTGTGGGTGAGCGGGCTTTCGCTGACAAGCCGAGTGGCGGAGGCGCCGCAAGAGTGCGAGCTGCAGCGCGTGTCGGACGGCGGCGAGGCCACCAGCGTGCAGCTGGCGTGCTCGCTGCGCACCGCCGCCGGCGCCGCCGACCTGCTCGCCGGCCTCACCGCCTCTCAGGCGCAGCGCATCACCGTACTCAACCTACACTGCACCGACGTCCTCTTCTTTGAGAGCTCCCTCGATCTCGGTCGCAGAAAAGAAGAAGGCACTCAACTACTATCCCGTTTCCACAATCTCAAAGAACTCAGGATAGAGTCCTGTAAGATACGATATGTGCCTTCCGAAGTATTATCACCCCTTAGCGGGTTAAGAAGTTTATCCATACGAACTCATAACACTGATTGGTCTGCGATGTCTATGGAATTTCATAGAGACACGTTCCGTGGACTTACCGATCTCAGGACGTTGGATTTGGGCGACAATAACATTTGGACGTTGCCGTCTGAGATATTTTGCCTACTGTACAACCTAAAAGATTTGAATGTGACACGAAATCGACTTCAGGACATTTCTAACTTGGGATTCTCCGATTGGGGCAATGGACCGACCGCTCCTGGGAAATCGTGCAACACAGTTCTAGAAACATTGGATATGTCATACAATGAGATCAGCAATCTTCCGGATAACGGCCTGTCAAGCTTACGAGCTCTTCAGAAGATGTTTCTGCAAAACAACAGAATTTCTCAAGTGGCAGATCGTGCTTTTGTCGGTTTGAGTGACCTCCAAGTGCTGAATCTGTCAACAAATGCATTGACTGCTCTACCACCTGAAATGTTTCAATCATCAAGAGATATCAAACAAATCTATTTGAATAACAACTCATTAAGCGTCTTAGCACCTGGTTTACTGGAAGGATTGGATCAATTACAAATCTTGGACTTATCTGTCAATCAATTGACCAGTGAGTGGGTGAATAGAGACACGTTTTCAGGACTAGTTCGTTTGATTGTCTTGAACTTGTCCCACAACCGGATTACTAAAATAGACGCCCTGCTGTTTCAAGACTTGAATAATCTACAATTTTTGAGTTTAGAGTACAATAACGTCGCTCGCATAGCAGACGGTGCATTTTCGAATTTGAAAAACCTACATTCACTTTCGTTGGCTCACAACAACTTAATCGAAGTGGACAGTGGTCATTTCTCTAATCTCTATGTACTCAACCAGTTATTCCTTGACGGAAACAGAATAACTAAAATTGACTTACGCTCTTTCGAAAATATAACGAAGCTCCACGATTTGGGTCTCAGCGGGAACCAGTTATCTGAGGTGCCCGAAGCAATAAAAACGTTAAGATTCTTGACGTCCCTAGATCTGGGCATGAATAGAATAACAAAAGTTACAACGACGCACTTTGAAGGCTTAGACGATTTGTATGGATTACGTCTCGTCGGTAATAAAATTGAGAAGATATCAAAGGACACATTTGCGGCATTACCTTCATTACAAATATTAAATTTGGCTTCAAACAACATAGATCAAATAGACGACGGAGCTTTTTCAGCAAACCAGCAGTTGAAAGCTATTGGATTAGACGGGAACAAGTTGGTGGACTTGAAAGGAATATTTACCAACACTCAACCGCTTGTTTGGTTAAATGTGTCAAGCAACGAGCTCCTGTGGTTTGATTATAGCCATATACCGACCAGCCTTGAATGGTTAGACATGCACGAAAACAATGTAGAAAAATTGGAAGACACGTATGGAATAAAAGAGTCGTCGAATATAAAGATGCTCGATGTAAGTTTCAATAAGATTCGGAGCATTGACAAACTTTCTTTTCCCAGCCGCATTGAGACGATTGTTTTGAATAACAACAACATCGACAAAATCAGTCCGGGCACATTCTTGCAGAAATACAATCTGAACAAAGTTATGCTCTACTCTAATAAGATAAAAACTTTGGAATTGGGTGCCTTTGCGATACCGTCGGTTCCAGAAGATAAAGATTTGCCTGAGTTTTACATCAGCGAGAATCCTTTTGTCTGCGACTGCACAATGGAATGGCTGCAATCAATTAACCAGTACAGTGAATTGAGACAACGACCACGAGTAATGGATTTGGAAGACGTGAAATGCTCTTTGACACATTCCCGTAAACCAGAATTACGATTACTGGAAGTGAGATCTTCTGAATTTTTATGCGAGTACGATTCACATTGTTTCACGGTGTGCCATTGTTGTGACTTTGACGCCTGCGATTGCAAGATGACTTGTCCAGATAGATGTTCGTGTTATCATGATCAGACTTGGACCACCGTTAACGTGGTCGATTGTTCGAATGCCGGGTACGATCACGTACCAGACCGAATTCCGATGGACGCGACCGAAATATACTTGGACGGAAACGATCTAAAAGAATTAGGTAATCACGTTTTCATCGGTAAAAAGAAGCTACAAGTTTTGTACCTCAATAACAGCAATATCAATACAATACAAAATAGAACATTTAACGGCATCGAATCATTGAGGGTTCTTCATTTGGAAAACAACAACTTGGAAATAATGCGAAATACACAATTCACAAGATTACCCAATTTGAACGAACTTTACTTAAGCAACAATAAAATCAAAGTAATCGAAAACGATACCTTTAATTATCTGCCTTCTATAGAGTTCTTGGACCTGGACAATAACGGTTACGTTGATTACATGCCCTGGAGAGTCATTACGGACAGCGATCCCCGGCTGCGCGTCTCTGTGGATGGGAATACTTGGACATGCGATTGTAAGGATGTGGCTCAGCTCAATCAATGGTTGATAAAAAAGTCCAAAGAAACAGATACGATGATGTGTTATCTTGCAAACGGCCACCCAATGAACAAAAGTATTGCTGCTGTAGCGAGAGAGTGCAAGACAGAGACTACAACTGAAGAAACTGGGACTGAAACATTGAAGCGATTATTCATTGAATCAAATGACGGCGTTGAAAATTACATTCCATACATTGCAGCAGTTCTGGTAATAGCAGTCATATTATTACTTATGGCTGCTTTGATGTTCATGTATAGAGAAGATTTCAAATTGTGGATGCATTCTAGATATGGAATTAGAGTGTTCAGTTCCACTTCGAAAGACATGAATGACAACAAAAATAAACGTTTCGACGCATTTTTTGTGTACAATCCGCGTGATGAAGATTTCGTGACTCGTGCGGTCAGCTCAGAGTTAGAAAATACGGGACACACATTGTGCTTACAACATAGAGACTTACAATTGATCGAGAGGCGGACGAGTGATAGTTTAGTGAGTGCGTCAGAAAGTTCCAAAAGACTAATCATAGTGCTATCTATAACATTTTTACAACAAGAGTGGTACTCGCCAGAATCGAGAGCGGCCATACAAAGTGCTATAAACTCAGTGAACGTTAGGCATAGACGTCAAAAGATAATTTTCCTAGTGACAACCGACTTGAGTGCCATAAACATAGACCCAGACTTAAAAGTGTTACTAAAAACGTGTACAGTGATCGTGTGGGGTGAAAAGAAATGTTGGGAGAAGCTAAATTTTCGGCTACCCAACGTGGACGTGACGTTGCCGAATCGGACGCTTCATAATGCGAACAATATGAAAAGTGGTAACAGGGAGGGGTTTGGACGTCACGGGAATTTGAGGTATACGGCGCCGCCGACGTCTCACGACCCTTGGTACAAGTATGGGATGGCTCCTCCTATACTGATGATGTCAAGTCCTATGCATTCGACGAGTGCGAGTGCCGAGGTGTCTGCGCGGAGTACGGAGGACGAGACCTGCTCCGTAGCCAGCAGCGAGGGTCGTGGAGACGATCGGCTGCCTCACCATCACAGCTACGTCTCTATCGACAACCATCAGTGCGAGGAGCGGCCCCTCAGGCCTGCGCAGCAGATTCCTATGTCTAACGCGCCACATTCACGAAAGACTTATTTTGTGTAAACGATTAATGTTGTGATGTACTCATTAGTTTTAATGACATTGTAAATAGCCTTATCATAAGTAGTCCTCCTATTTGTTTTGGTACTCTTCAACCTTTTGTATCTCAAGGAAATGTTCTAACTGTATTTTGAGACAATTTGATAAGTAGAAAAGATAGGTACAGTCCACTGTAAGTATAAAGGTTATCTAAATCAGTTTTGTATCTCATATTTATATTTCGCTGAACATTCCTACGTACTAGTTGTGTCCAATTTTTATCAGAATATGAATATCATAGCAAATACAACACAAAGCATTTAATGTTATGTAAGGTTCCTGATTAAGTCTTAACCAGCTTAATACTTAAAGATTTGTGATAAACATTGTGTAGATATATGAGTACCTACTGACTTATGCCGTTTGTATGCGTTTACAACGAATATTTGCTGTAAGTAGTGTAAATAATGTAAAGTGTAACGTTTTCGAAGAACTGAAATGTACCCTAGTCAATTTGTAAATAGATAATACTGTAAGGAATTCGTGTAAGTACATAACTTTGTGATTTTAATTTCTTAGCTAGGATATGAAAATTTTCGTATTTATTACGCTTCCAAATGCAAAATATGGATTAAACAATATTTTATCTACTTTATCTCTGATTTTTATTAAGAAATCCTACGCAAACCTAAAGGTATTACGAATATTATAAACATGTTTTACAGTAAATCAATACCTGAAATTAATAATGTTCAAACTCTATTGCTCAGTATAAATAGGTATACCGTTGTTGTTTACTGTTAAATAAATATATTTTTGTTATGGTTTTGATTTCAAATTAATAAATAACATGTTTATTGTATGACTAATCCTAATTCAATAAATGCGAAATTTTGATTGTATGGATGTTTCTTACTCATTCAATTAAAAACTACTGATGGGATCTGGTTGAAATTTGGTACATACATATGTATATTGACAAATAATCTGCAATCACTAGACTACTTTTATCCCGTGAAAAGAACGGGATGGTAGTATATTTATTATATTTCAGACTGCCCATACTGCTGAGTAACGATGTTTCTATACCTAACGCAATGAGCAGTAGACTTTGATATGATAGATAATGGTGACTAAAACTAAAATATAAAGACTGATTTAAACTCACCAAGTGGTATGTCAAAACAGACCAATGAAGTTTCATCTTTACAAGCATTAAAACAAATATTTCAAACGAAGATAAACTATTTTTTAAACAAAAATTAAGTCTCTTTGTACGATCGGTGAGTTTTTAATACCACTGACTATTGAAGTAAAGTGATATTTCTATGGTCCATTTTCTATAATTTCCGGCGGGTTTTTCTATTCTGTGATACATATTATACTGTAAGTATATGACACAAATATATATTTGGCTATATTGATAACGTAAGTCTTCTTGATTTCTTTGGAATCATAAACTTTATGGATAGATGTAAAACTATACTAGACTACTACTAGGTAAACTATACTACATTAACCACGTAACTGTAAATTTTGTGCATTATGGTGAGATCTAGAGTACAGCAGTAGAGATCATAGGATGATGATGACTCATAGTTATATTTTACTTAAATCAAAGCAAAAAAAAAACTAATTGATAATGTGTCATTTTGTTTTGTTATGAGTTTTATAACATTAGAAGCAAACAGGCACAGATTTCTAAACTGTGCAAACAGGTAACAATACTTTATCTAAGATTAGAAGTCATGTCACATCTGGCTCAAATTCAGTTTTGGCTGTCAAACGAAAATGCCGTCATAAACATTAAATAAATAGATCTCTATCAAAGACGTCGAATGCAAAAAAATCGAAATCTATGATCTCTACCGATATCTCCGAATTCTAAAAATCTAGTCTTCAAGTTCATTTCGCGTCACAAACGTCAAAAGTTCCATAGGACACTAAACAACTTTTAGGCTGGTGTAGTCCAAAATCCCAGAGCCGCCAGACGTCACGTATTTTCTGATGGATGAAATGTGGACGATTGAGTAGAACTAAGAACACATGCTTACCCGCTAACTTGCTTAGAAGGCCAATTTTTAGATATGGGGTCCAGAAGATACTTTACTTAGTTCACGTATTTTCTGATAATATCAGAATATTCACGTATGTTATAGGCAATATCTTAAAAAATAAGGCCCCAATACATAATTTCATATAATGGCATGTCTCTTTTGGATAAGTGCAAGCCTTTTTCGTAGCTGTGTACCTCACGACATAGCCATATGAACAGGTAATTACAGTACGTATATTAGAAACATGATTTGCAAAAAAACCGGGGTATCAACTTTGTTTGATACGATAGTTTTTTAGGTCCACGTTTGACTACCAACTCGCCTCATGGTAAGCGAGTGTATAAACGAAGATACCGTACAGTGTACAGTGATTTAGAAAATACCTATTCACTTCAAGCTTGAGATTTTTAGATTATATCTCTCAGGGTACAATTAATTTGGCAAGTTATTGACTAGCTAACTTAACTAAACTAAAAACTAAAATCTTATCACAATCGCTCGACGCAACCAATCACATCATTTGCTATTCAATCCAAATCGCTAAAAAAACAAAAGCTGGTTGGAATCCAAAACGAAAAAGGCATCTGAATAGGCGTTATGAATTCCTTTCTCCGTAGCATTGAACATTGAACGTGTCCAAAACCAAATCGTATCTAGAATCGAGATTCAAGACAGGTGATCGAATAGGGGCGAACGTCAAAAACGTTCTTCATTGACATAATCAATTTACCGGGCGCTTTGTTCGCCCATCTACGGTCGAGTGTATAAATATTTATTTTATCTAAATTGATCGAGCCGGATAAGATCACAGTTGCGCCTTGAAGATTTTAATTCGGAAAGCGGGCGCGACAGAGCGCTCGCGCCGAAGCCCGCTGCGAAACTATAAATCATCCTTGGACTTGGAATGATGATGAATAAACAGCGATTTAATTGACTTTCGATTGCATTAGGATGTATCTTTGTGTTTAAGTGAAGTGGAAGTGGGCCAATCGATTAAGGTAGGTATCCGACTAAAGTGTTCGAGTTGTGAGTGGTCACGACTGGGAGTAGAGCAATTAAAATTTAGGTGCAAAGTAATGAGTACACGGTTTATTGATATTGAAATCTAGAGAATTTAATAAAATCTATAGACAAAGAGTGAATTGTTGTCTAAATTCAAATAATACCACCTCAATAAATGTAAATATAAAATGGCAAACTTTGAAAAATTCAACTGCTTGATGGAATATAAAACAATAAATACAAATATACGTACCTACTATATAAAATAGGTACAGTAGATTATGTGTAGAAGTAGTCCATGGAATTGTAGTGCGTTATATCTTATAGCATACTTTAATTACACCACATAACACAAAATACAGTTTACAGAAAATCATACATAAAAATATTATTATGCTTATTACGAAAATGAATGTTATCGCTAAGAGCGGTTTCTTATGATGGAGCTTTGATTCCCAAGGAAAATTTTATTTTGTCGTTTATCAAGACATTAAAGAACTGCTCTCAGAAATATGGATTATATTTTTCTCAATAAATTTACTTGGAATAGTTCCTAACAAACCACATTACAATAATGTCGAGTTCAAACTAACAAAAGTCGGGCCCTTTTTTTGAAGAATTCTACAAAAGCATTCTTACAACAAGGCTTACTGCTGTTGTTGTCATTTTGCATGCTCAGTGGGCTTGTATAGTAGTGATACCATGTTTAAATTAAGTAGACCTAACTAGTTTTAGTATTCTAGTAATTTGATTTGGAGGTTTTCACATTTCACCTAGTTTTAACATAAATAATCCTATTTAGTAATTTATGTTTTCCTAACTTACCATTACAAAGGTAAGATATCGATTTTATACGTCTCCGAAAACGTCTAAAATTTCTTAATTGTCCGTCTCATGTAACTCTATATGGATAGCATCGAATGTCTTGCGTTTGGGATTTAAATCGTAGTCATCAACACGGTTGGGTCCGAACATACGGCGATCTGTTCGCGCCAACGGCGACACAGCCGAGACACTCATCACCTTTTTTTCTTTATTTCCCTATCGCAATACGATATCCGATCGTTTATTGTCTACAGACTATCCGAAACCCGTTCCAAAACCGATCCAAATATATTGGAGACATCCGTGCGACATCGAACTTAGGCGGGAAATTCACGACGTAACAATGATAGTGTCCCTTCACAGAAACAAAAAGCGGAATCGTTCGATTAGTCATGTCCCTCAGGCGCGTAGGCCGAAGAAAACAATAGATTGGTTCTGCTTTATGATTCTATAAACGTTTATATCCCTATAAACGACCTTTTAGCTCTTCGAATCGAGATTGTGATGTTATCTGCATCCCGGACAGGTTTATTACGAAACTGTTGAACACCTCTTATGAAAATGTACTCTCAGTAAAATACGAGCGACACTTCAGATACTCATTTTGCAAGTCCATTAGCGCAGAAAAATCAGTTTATTGTTGTGCATTCCGGTTCGGGACTGAGAACGAACTTGATTACAAACATTCTTATGATTAATTTAGACAGTGAGATAAATACTAACGATGTTGTGTCCGTTTTTATGCTCCAAGATTATTATAATCGAGTAACGTAGATGTAGGAGGGTAAATGAAGATTGTATCCATTAACGGTCAACTTTAAATGTATCGTTTCCTCATAATCGTAATCGTGACCGCCCATAGCTACCCAAAATCGTAAATATCTGGCTGGCTAATGAAACGTTTTAGAGAAACGTCGAGTTTGTACGTCGCGTAGGAAGTCGCCATGTCATAATAAAACTATTCATTATGGCTCTATTCGAATAAACAAATAATATTCGAGCCACAGAAATGATAGTCGAAACGTCATTGAATATTTTATAGTCTTCGTCATTTTCTCTAATGTAATATTGCGTTTGGAGCTAAATTGTTTCATTGACACCGTCTATAAATACATGAGTTTGATTTTTAATTATCGGTTCGTGATGTTGCGGTATATTTGCCTATCGAGCCAGGTGGTCGCCTAATAACAGTTTTCTATCGAAGATTAACAGTAACAGGGCATGGTTTGTCTGTGGGGCAATGCTTAAGGAGGCATGTTTGTAATAATTACCCCGCAGCTGTTTCCGTCGATGGGCGGAGTCTGGCCGTTTTTTTAAATAAATGTTCCCCTGTTATTGGAAGGAATTACAAATTTAAATTTGCTTGGGAATACCGCCACACTGTTGAGGGTGAGGAATGTATCGCATATGTTCGGAGGAATGAGGTCGTTAGGTCGCCTATTGCGTTTTTGCTTGAATTTTGCAAAATAAAAATTCTGTTTACGTTTGCATAATTCAATTATGCATTGTGTTTTGTTAATTTGGCTTATTAAAGTCTATTAATTTTCCGATAAATAAGTGTTATGAGGAATAAGGATAAGCGGATAGGATGAATGCACACTCGTCCAAATACTTACATCTACTAGTAAATTCATAGACTAAAATTGTGTGAAAAAATACTTTTAAAATTGTAAATTACAACCGCACTTCGAATACACCCGGTCTTCTCTCCCAAGGATAGGGGAAAAATTACAATTCAGCGTACTAGCTAAGTGCAGGTTGGCGAATGACACCAGACTTCGAGAGATGTCTTGCTTAGAACATAATGATTGCCTGTCTCGTATTACCTATTGCAGAAATACGTATTAGTTACACAAAATATACAGCTGAACATAATATCTATTCTATGGCTAAACACAAGAACATGAAACCTCCTCTTCTTTCGAAGTCAGTTAAAAAGCAAATGAAAAACAAAACTAAGAATCAAGTTGGATAAAAAATATTTAGTATTAATTTACCGTATCGTCACTTGGGTGGTTTCCTGCGGCTTGCCAGATCAAACTGATAAAATTCCCATTTTAATTATCGCCATTGATCAAGGGTGCGCTTCAAACCCCCTAATTTCCATGTCTATAAATACGAATTTGCCGCTGGCATAGATTTGACTCCGTATAAATATAGAATCATATTGTTATTCATTTCCAAGTTCAGTGCTACAATTTTAATTTTTGATTGTACAACAGAATAAAGGTTACGATGTTGTTTTATTTAAATCAGCTCTTTGAGCATAGAATGACCTGGAAAAAGCTGTGGTGACTTAGTGCCTATAACGTCCGATTTTACAATCATCAGGTCGTATGTTCGAATCATCGATGTAAATTGGTTTATTTTAGTATAAAAACTTACGTAGTTATTACTCATTTTAAATAAATTCACGGGTAACTCACGTTTTATATAGTCAGTCCAGTCCGACTCAAGTTTCGATCGACCGGCGATCTTTTTCGAGGAGAGTGCTTGCGCGTGTTCGCAGCTCGTTTAGCACTGTGGGCAGCCGCACGGCGGTAACTTGAGTCGGACTGGACTGACTATATAAAACGTGAGTTACCCGTGTATTTATTTAAAATTGGTTTATATCGATGGTTCGAGTCCCATCTCCATTCATGATTATTCGTACGAGTTTGTGATTACCACTGGCTTTTACAATGAAAAAAAAACATTGTGACAAAACCAATGTGTTTCAAGAACATCCAACACATGCCCAGCGTAGTGGTAATCCCAGTCACTTTTTAAAGTAAATATTAAATTTAAAACTGAGTAAAAATATGATTAAGCATCTGAATTTGACCCCACAGGCAGTCTTCACTGGAGTTTAAGCTAAGACCAAGCCCAAGTTTAACGAGGAAAAGGCGCAGGTGTGTCACTTTATACCAAGCACAGATTCCGCCAATAATCCGTACAATCTTGTACGGAGTACTGAAGTACTGGTAACATCTTTGGTATTGCGCGAAGTATCAACTGGAGGATTTGGATTGAACCGAGAGATATGCCAAAATGTCCATAGGCAACAACTACCTTGCTCGTAATATATTTCAAACTCTTGAAGATCGTCGCGAAGTTGCAAGATTATTGGTTTTTTTTATCGTATAGATTTCGGAGAGTGTACTGCAGATCTGCAGGACTACCATCTTGCATTTTTCTATCAGATTCCTTGTAGCTCTAAAAAGCGACCTCAATTCATGGTGGATGTTCCAATGAATTAAACGAAGATGATTCTATTTTCGTAATAAGAACACCTAAAGTTGTAGAGGTAGAATGCGTTGCCTATGTGCGTATCTCCTGATGAATATCATTTTGGTGTTTCAAGGCTTGAGATTTCTTCTATGTTAGCGTGTTCATGGACTACAACGTCGCTTAACGTCGGGCGAGATGGTGGTAAAGGGTTTGCCCTAGTACCGGTTAAAATTTGACATGCACAGGGACTGCCGATAGAAGTGAAACTTTATAACTTTGAATTTTAGTATTAAGCAGCACCAATGTGGCATAGCACGTCTCATGTATACCTACTCGTAGCTACAGATATACCTACATATCCCGTTCTAAATCTAAATCGCCTATGGCATCGCTTTTGCTGTCTCTATAATTTGAAGCGAAAAGAAAAGAGAGAGAGAGAACGATATCAAATCTGTTTTAGTCAGGCGGTAGACCCTCCGCTATGCTACTCCGCCACCGCTCCGACGCTACGCTGCTACATTACCATGTCGGTGTCGAAAGCATAATATTTTTCCGTACCAAAAAGTGCTGAACATGGCTTAATAAGATTTCACATCAAAATGTTTTAATGTATAACTAACACAGGTTATGAGCTGCAAGCGGCTCGATGAGCTCAATTCATATTATTCCCAGGGCATTTGGCTTATGAAAGCCACCCATTCAATTGCAACTTTCAATCAATACAATAACTTACCACAACAAGGGCTGTGTGGCCATAACTCGGCATATGTGAAAGCATGGGGTTGCACTTGTTTCGAATAATAAAAAATAATAATAAGTAGATGAAATTGTATATGTTGATTAGAGTGCAGAATGCTGCGGCACGGGCCCCGGTCTAACAATACCTAGTTAGAATACAACGGGTGAGCGTAAGGGGATTGAAAAAAACGTAGAGACGGTTGCTTTTTTTAGATTTTAGCAGTGTTAAATCTACATTTAGGGTTCAAAATAAATAGTGTTTTTGTAGTGTTAAGTCCAGTTTGGGAAGAACCACATCTTTGGCAGTTATTCTACCGCCAAGCAGTAAAGTAATGTGGTAATAATAGAGTGTATTGCACTTTGGGTAATACAACTTACTAAATTACACAGCATACAAATGTAACATCTTATATCTCTGGACAACGAGCACAATCCAGACGAGAGCAGCGCAGTGCTAGGTAATAAGAAAGGGCATCGTCATAAAAGAAAATAATATTGGCAGTCATTGGAACTGCCCATATAAGGGAAAACTTATAACTCAGAATTTGATTGCTTACTTTGTAAACTACGCGGGTCAAACCGGAGGGCGGGGGCAAGAGCATGGGCATCTAGTAATGTGTCAGCATATCTAGATGGCCAATAACCATGGTTCCGAGTTTACCCGAAGATTATCATTCCCAAGCGTGATGCTAGAATTCAATTGACAGTCCAGAAAAATCTGTCTATGGCGCGTCAAAAGAAGTTTTCACTTCAAAATAGTGGTTATGTGCGATGGTGAAATAGTGGTACCATCTCACCATCGCACCACCAGCCCTAAAATAAGACAAGCTTGTACTACGGGAGGAAAAGTAGGTAAAAGATTAAATTTCTGGTATAGTTTGATAATAAAGTTTCATTGAAATAATCCTACTATTTCCACAAAATAATACACGAGGTTTGTATGTTTGTTGCTTCATTACGTCAGAACGCATGAATGGACCGTATTGAAATTTGGAATTCAATTTCTATCCCGACAAAGTAAAGGGAACTTCGGTGGTAAAACCGCAGGGCACTGCTAGTGTCATGATAATTATAACAATACGTTATTATTAACTAGTAATTTTTTTATTGATAATAATAGATGTGTGGTTTACGGCCATCTTGTTTTAAGTTAAATGATGATCCCATGCTGTTATTTTCCTCAAACAGGTCAAAGTTTGTTGTTGAACTGGCTTCATTACTCACTTGGTTGTACACACTTAGGTTGTGACTGCGATTCCCACCTAGGACAAACGTTTTTGTGATGATAATATAATAATATTTTCTATATCTACGACTTTCTATGTTTCATAATCATGTTTATAAATTAAACGGACGATCCACCCGGCTTCGCCCGTAATAAATAGCCTTTATCACTCAGGGATCACGTACATATGCAACGGTGAAAGAATTTTTGAAATCGGTCGAGTAGTTTCTGAGATTAGTGCGTTCAAACACAAAAACTCTTCAGCTTTGTAATGTTAAGTATAGAAATGTATTATGTCACCCACCTGGCTTGTATAATACAAATTTAGCTTAGTTTGGGGCCACAGAAAGTACTACGTGAATAATGTATTTATTTGCTTAATTTAACAATCATTAAACAAGGATTCAAAATAGTTCATTGGAATGCTACCTTATACATAACGATTACCAGAAAATAATTAGCTATTGTTATAAATTAGGTCATTAGCTAATTACATACGAAAGTGACAATGAATCATTGTGAACAAAATAGGCAGTTCGCACTACAGGCACTACTAGTAAAAGTATACACTAACTAAATTAGCTAATTGTATTGATTACATGCTTACTTAATTTAGTATTTTTTTTAAACTACTACCGTTGAAAACTAGAGTTAAACGTCATGTAACATGTAACTCTAGGTATCAACGGGATTTTCATTTACTGGAGTCTACGAAAATAGCTACCGCCATCATCCTCCTTTATATCACAACAGAGGTACAGACCTCTCTCTTGCCACGGTACTGAGCCAATCAAGACCAAGCTCGACGCGCGATATTGACTATATCGTCACCCCATACTCCTATTGAAGAACTAACGCTCAAGCTGCCTTTAATTGCTAAAAAAATAAATCTATAAACATTAGATATGACTTTTAAAGTTATAAAAGTACATACGTCTTATATCCGTTGTTTCCATTCTACTACTCCACAGTTTCTCTGTTCTAGAAAGAAAGAAGTCACTGCATCGGACTGGGTCTCCCTTTCGTCTCGCCGCAATGCTCCATCTTTTTATTTCAGTCACGGTGCTTGAATTACGTAATTAGCGGTAGCTTATTGGAACTTTGGGGCGTCCTTGCCCTGTACCGTAGTACCATGAGCTCTTATTGCGATGATTTCGTGAGATAATTGACTCTCAACAGTTGGTACATTACGATCGTAATTCTTATTCCCGAGTCATACGATTCAATATCGTGGTGTTCGATATTTCTAACGTTAATGAAGTTCAAGACGCGTGGTAATAAAAACTCATAGTACGGCTACCGTCGCTCTCCAGAGTCATTGAGTGCGCCGTCGCATAATAAACTTAAGGTATTTACGTGGCTCAGGGTAATTGGGCAGGAATTTTCGAGCTTGATGAGCCTATTTCAAAGAGCCATTAGTTTATTGGATTAAAAAAATGTTTGTTAATTTAGTCAGATACAGCATGATGATGTAGAGCTGAATTCCTCGCGACGGATAAGTCACATTTAAGGAACAATGAACTTCTCAGTAGGTATAATGCCAGTTCCGAAATTCCAGGATGATTCCAGTGTAATGCGAGAGAGACAGAAATATACTTAAGTTACAGTTAGGTAGGATTCTTGTTTATAAATAAAATTTGTAGCTTCTAAATTAAATCTTGTTGTGTCAAATTGTGGCAAGGAAAAGCTTCCCTTACCAAGAAAAAATGCTCATAAACCTATCTACAGAGCAAAGATATAAATCACTTTATAACTCTGGTTTTAGCTCAAAGTTTTGTAGGCATTATATAGCGTAGCAGAGCAACTGCCTTTGGTCTTCATCTATAGAACTGATTTTTAGATGGATATTTGTAAGTGTTGGTGTTCAACACGTTATGTGATCTACCTAACGGAACGGAACGAACAACGTAACGTAACGGTAGCAACGGAAGCTAATAATAATAAAAAATTCAAACATCTGTAATCTGAGGCAGAATTATTATCTTTACATCATGAGATCACTTGTCGGCTGTTATTATACGACCGTAAAATAAAACAACCTGTCGCGTCATTAAAAAATACAATTAAAAACAAGTGGCCACAAGTGCGTTTATCATTGTCACATTCAACTCATAACGATCTGCCCGAAAGCGCTATTCACAAAGCGACCCTAATAAATAAAATGCACATTTGGTGTACGAATGAACACAAAAGATTAAAAAACGGGACAGCATAAAAAGCAGCCTCGGTTATCTATTAGTATCTAGTTAATGTTACACATACAGATGTTGCATTCGTATAATCCCCCTCGTTGCGGTGGGATCACGGACTCAGGAAGCTCTTGTTTTTAGAGAAAATAGTCTAACTTCGTGTCTACCTGGTCGGGTGACGTGTCAGCTAAACTTGGCTCCGTTAGGCAAATAACAGAAATAGTTTGTCAGATTAGGATGAGGTAAGCTTTTATCTTTGTGCAGTCCTGTAACTCACAAATAGATGCGTGGAGGGAAGAGATAAAGAAAAAAATATAATTTTTGTGTAGCGTGCTAAATAACATGAAGTTTTTTATTGGGTGTTAATTTATTACATTGAAGATATCATAATAAACCAACTTTAAGATATCGGTTGTTCACGATATTAAGAAAAGTTTGTATTTTGAAGTACGAGAATAACCGCTACACTATTTTGAATAAGGAAAACTCAGTTTTCTTTACAATGTTGATAAGGTTGAAAATATAAGACAAGAATATTACGCAGTACACATTATCGCCGTGGTCTATAATGAGTGCATTACTTGTTGCAGTGATCATAACCGAAAGCGAACGTATCGCAGTTCTTTTACTAGTTAAAAGTTAAACTATTTTTATACAAACGTTATAATAATTTTGTTTCATGCGTTTAGTAAGTACAATTCATGACTTTTCATTATTGTTCAGGCTTAGAAATAACTTTCTAAAAAACGTGCCAGTAAAAAAAAGTCGCATTTTTCAGTGTTTATTTAGTTTAATAGTGTTTCAGCCTTAAATGAAAATAGTATCATGCACGTATCGCACTCGTGATGTTACTTACATCATTATAACTGTCTATAAACTTTGAAAGTGAACTCAACAGACATAACTTATCTTTAACGAATTAACTTTTACAGTCGTGAACATAGATATCGATTTTTTTTTCATTCGATATCTGTGGTTGTTAGATAACCACCATTTTCTTGTAACCTGAACACAGAACAGCTGTGTTTACTTTCGTCACCCAATACCTAGACGCGAATCTTGTACCTGCGGATATAATAACCAAGTATACAAGTATTCATATTTCAAGTACAAATAGATAAAAAAAACACAAAAAGGTTGATCAATGCACGTGGTTTCTCACAATTCGAAGGTAAAAGATCAGTCGTTGGCAACAAGTTCGGAATTATTTCCTGTTTGGGCGCACCCATCTGCCATTGCGAACAAATCGGTGCCGAAAATATCGCGTTACAATTTGAATAGAGGGCCATTGAATGCGCGGATGCTGAGAACTAGATGAAGAAAGTGCAGATAGTTAACTCTCTAAAATCTTAGTGTTTGCACGAGTTAAAAACATTTAATAAACTTTGGAACGCGTAGCTTGAGTGGGTTTTTCCTTGTAAATATAATTTGACTGCCTTCAAGTATGGAGTAAATATGTAGTACCTATTCTTCTAGTCTTGTGCACTCCGTCATAGACCTCATCGCCACTGAACATCATGCGTGACGGCGGTAAAGTGTCTTTTTTTTTTCCAAAACTAGCTATTTCAAATAAATAGCTAGTTACTTAAAAAAAAACTATCACATTTTTGGTTTGCCAACGCTTTTTTGACAGTTTGGGGAGTTTCAGTATTAGGTGGCAGAAAGAGGAAAAGAAAACGGGCTACATGAAAAGAAAACAGGCTAGGCACGTAATTAAATGGCAACATTTTTCTATCCGTTTGATCAAATGGCGGAATATTATTCAGGCCACTCGTTAATTTGCGGTTTAGTAAATAGGCAAGGTAATTGCATTTGTTGGCAATTGGTAATTGAATGGCTGATTAAGTTAATGTGTTAAGTTAGTGGTGTCGTGAGATTATAAAAGGAGTTGTCATTTTTTTTACGAAGTGTTGCAATGTTTTTATTTTAATGAAAAATGACTTCTTTATTGCCATCGCAAAACTTTGTAAAAAAATACAGTTCCCTTTATAATCTCACGACACCTATTCCACCACTGAAATGGAGTTTTTCATAGTCAATTTATTTACACTTGAACATCTGTCGTTTTCTGACTACTACTCAGAATAAGTGTACCACAGGTTTGGGAGTTTATTTTTTGGCGAACATTTATGAGATATTAAATGTCTGCGGTGGAGGGCAATTAATGCGGATTGCACAATAGGCGATGGGCGGGTACAGTTCCGACCGGAAAGCTTCGATCTCTGTACCAGCCGAACAATTCTGTGCAAAGTTGGTCAAATCACAGAACTCAAACTTCCCCAAGAATTTGTAGAATTTTGTTTGAACAATGCAGAAGTGGCTCTCACATTATAACTTCTTGGATATAGTGGACATGGTGCACAATCAAATGAAATGCGACGCCATGTAGACCCACCTGTGTCGAGGTTTATGCTTCATCGTCCCATCTAGTTTAGATACGTATAGCTACAATAGATTTGAGATGTTTGTAGCTTAGATATTTGAATAAATTTATCATCATCATCTGTATACACCGTTGACTTACCTTGGCTCCTTGACATTAGCTCAATTTGGTCTCTGAGTTCGTTTTACGTATCTAACGAAACGAACGTTGTCGAAACTTTCTAAACTGAATTGTTTTAAGTTTTAACCCTCGATGCATTATATATAGGTTTGGCTTCTGTCAAATTACGTTGAACGTCTCGTGGCTTGTAGTCCCTTCCCAATATTTAAGTTAAGCTCATAGCTATAATAAAGATCTTAGCAGTAAATGAGACGCGTTAAGAGTTTTTTACTTATTGACTTACTCGTAGAGTACCTACTCTACGTTTGGGTACGTAAGTACATTTTGTACTCTCCGTTAAGTACATTTTGTAAGTACTACACCTAGTATTAGGGCACCTCAAGCGTTAAGTTCTCGGCTTGGGCTGCCGCCGGTAGGGAATGTCAAGGATCGACTTGGCATTACGAAGGTGCCTTACGGCACTAGCGAGGAGGATCTGGAACTTGCCAATTTTAAGCAAATTTTAGAGCTAATATCACAGTATAAGAAATATGATTTACTAGCAGTGGTTTCAGCCGTGTAGTTCCCGTTCCCGTTATTTTAAAATATAAATATTGTAGGAAGTATATACCTCTACTCATACATTATAAATACATTGATATGTAAGGTATAAAAGTAGCACATTATCAGTGTTCCAAATTTCAGCCCGATCAGTTCATGTGTTACGACGTGATTGAGCAACAAACATCCACACATTGACATTTATAATATTAGTAGGATAAGACTGTGCAAGTGCAACATATTATTATTAGGCACGCGAAGATAGTGAAAGCGCGATACTTGATTACGTCGATAAGCATCTGTTTTAAATGCATTTGAATATAGCAATATTTTCGGCCCGGCCTTGTACGATTGAAGCTGTCGCAGCTGGGTTTCTAATTATGAGAAAAGTTAGGTGTGTTGTGAACAGTAGGTGGCGCCTGTCTACATTACAGAAACATAACAATAACTTCTTCTTAGACTAATGTAAGCATTGGGCCATCGTGTTCGGTGGATTTCCCAAGCAGTGGGCGGATGAGTAATGTGAGAGAGACAGAATAATAATTATGTGTGAGTTGAAGGGAGAAGGATTTTTTAGTTAAAATAATGTTCATAACTTGTTGTGATTTTAATTGTGGTGAGAAAAAATCTTTGCCTACTTTAGCGAGGAAAAATAATTACGGAAAATGTGAATTATTTCGCGAAGTTTATAGTCCTTAAGTGTGTGAATGTCTGAATAATTGTTTTGACTCTTTCACGCTCTACTGATTTTAGTTGGTAAATTTTAACAAATGCTATGTTAAATTTTTATGAAAACAAATGGAATGTTTGGCTCAGGAACAAGAAAAGTGATGAAATTGAATACAATTCTGAACCGAATATTCAGATCCATGTTTCAGGAACCTTTAAAAATATGTTGGGTAAAGCTATAGACCAAACCGTTATCGTTAGATAGCATGCTTGTTTTTTATAGAAAGAGCGTTTAACAAAACCTACTACACCAGATACGTAACTACTTACACTAAGCGAATCTGAATAGTTCGTAGACCAATGAAAGTCATGCATTCAGTGGCAGTATCCATCGTACCAAATAAATCATCCAAGTATTCCGCCAGCATAACTTGATATGCGATAACGCTGCATCGCAGCTAGTTTTGAGCTCAAGTTAAACCGGAAACACACGTGTTTAACTTATTGGCTACTTTGAATCGGGCCTTTGCTGGCCTATCGTGTAGGTGGGTGGATGTCATATAGGGAAATAGCGTTAATCGAATAAGTGCTTAATTAAAACATTAAAATAAATTGGATAGTCATTAAATAACGTATACGATAGAGATAAAACGTATTTACAAACATGATTTTGAGTTTTTTATGTCAACTGTAATAAAAAATATTTAATTATTATCGATTTAGGCAAGACAAGTGTCGGTGGTTGGTTAACCACCAGAAGTGTACCGTTCTCTTCTCAATTAAAAATAAATTATAATAAATGCTGTGGTTCCCCCACGAAAACCATCATAGTACATACTTTTCTACCATCAAGCAGTGAGGTACAAACATTACTGTGTTCTGATTTGAAAGGCAATGTTTCCTTTAGAGAAACTTCAGAGCAAAGATATGAATCAGCTTAAATCTTCGGTTGACGAGGGCAGGCAGGTAATTTGCAATAAGTGGGACTATTTATGTTAAAATATAATAACATCCCCTATATAATATAATAATATACCCTGTACTGTATTGGACAAGCGTGTTACGTACTATCCGGATAATATCCTGATAGTCCCATTACAAAAATTGCTACGTTTTCAATGAATAATCGTGTTTAGAATATTTTCAACCTATACGATATACGACAACTAATAATATTAAAGAAAAAGTGTAATGAGATCGTTTGATGAACAAATAATACAAATAGAGACAAATTTCAGGACTCATAAACGTCTAATTTGTATACGTTACATACAGCGCTTTTCTGTCGCACTCCGAGAACCCTTTTCAGCTTCAGTGAACCGTTTCAGCCTTCAGCAGACAAATTCGTGTCGGCCATTCTCACTAGAGGGCGTTTTGACAAATCTAAATTGAGATTGTTTGATGATTTATTCTTTGTTATTTTATCACATGCTGGAGTTGGTATTTTGTTACGTTTTTTATCTAGAATATACATATATAGTTTTTTTATACATGATCTTTCTATTATAGTGTTATTGTTACTTTAATAAATATTGATACAAACCTGAATTACTCCCGTGGTGTCCTAGTAGCTAGGGCGCCCGATTTAGAAATCAGAGGTCATAGGTTCGCATCTCGAGTACACTTGTGAGTTATTTTCTAAGCGGAGGAGTTTCAAAAAGGAGTTTTTCATTCGCGTATCGGAGCGTTCGCCGATACGATTCTCAATACTGTGATCGTTGAATCAACACCACACATGGCGGTAACCTTATAAGCTTTGAGAATTGAGCTCATAAACCACTTCAAGGTACATGCTGAGTTTATTTTTCTCGGCTTTAAGGAGGTTCTCGTCATGTACTACATGACGAGAACCTCCTTGGACCTCATTGGTACCTGGATCTCCATACTGATAACATACTCCATCGATGATCCAGCTTAACCTGTCGATGTGACCGTTATTATTATTTAATTTTAGCACAACTTTTGTTTCAATTTCATTTTCAATCTTTTTTTTATTATCTCATTTTATTTGGGGACTTTGAGTCACATTTGATTATGTCAGTCCCGATTTTCAATCTTGACTATGACTAGATCAAATAAAATTAAGAGTAATTTAGTTATTTTACCATTGCAAATTGATCGACGATACAATAATGCTGTCAATTATTTCATGTCCGTTATTTCTCTGCCCTTTTGTTGCGTAAACAAATATCGTGCTTATAGGCTTCTTGATTAAACTTTCATACCACAATGCCGATCGACATTGATTACGTTTTGTGAAATAATGAACTTCTTATTTTATTACAGATAATAATAAGCAATCCCTTCCAGATAATGAAAATTTAATATGGCATCAATTGGTGCACGAATTTTGTGTAGGTATTAGGCGAGTCAGAAAGAATTGCTTAGTTGAAAGGTACTTATGATAGTCATTACTGTAAACAAATTTTGTACAAATAATTTACAATAACGGAAAAATCGCCGTTGTATTTTTACGATTAATAAAAAATTAAAAAAAAACATTTATTTCAGGCCATTATACCCATAAATTTACAATTTACAAATAAAATTCCTAAAAATCCAAAAAAAAATAGTCTTCAATTGTCACATAAAAATAAAATTAAAATATCAAAATAAATGCATATAACCTTCTCATAAAAATAAAATCAGTCTCAATCGTCACATAAAATATAAAATTAAAATGTCAGTATCAATATGTACATACAAATTCTATACAATTTTCATAAAAAGTAATATAATGTAAAACAAATCGTAATTGTTACATAGACTTAATGCCGCAGATACTTTACTTTGAAAATTCGTGATTTTTTTAGTTCTTAGGTAAGAAAATAAAGTCGTCAAACTAATTCCAAATTTTAGTGTTTATTTACAATTTTGGGCTAGCACAAAAAGCGTCAGACTTTTCTGTGTAGTCTTATATACGTATTAGTTCTATCTAATGGTAATTATAATTGTTCTCACGGTCAAATTGAAAATATCGAGCTTATAACATGGACAGCCAATTTACTTGCCCTATATGCTTTGACATTTAATACAAGTGATAAATTATAAACCATAGCATTGTAAACCTACAGTTACAAAAGTTCGTAATTTCTGTCGATGTTTCTTATTTTATAAATCTCAGCATATGCGTGTTTGATATTTTGTTTGAATGAACCAGTGATGGAGCCCAAAAGATGATACGGCTACTAGGCCAGCTCAGAAAGAGATCGAAAGATGATTAAGTAAATGCCTACAATAAAGACTGAGATTCAATGGCTATCAGCAGATATTGATGGCAGGTAGAAAAGCTACAACAAGCTAAAAAGAAAAAAAGTAATAACAAATAAGAAACTGGTATTGATTTAATACAAGAAGCAAACTGGACTATTTTGGCTCTAGACAAGAACAAGTGGTAAGAGGGTAGAGAGGTAGTTATCAAAATAGTAATACTCAACAATTACAAAAGTGAAATACGTCAGCAATAGCTCACAATTTTGTCAAACACTTACGTATTTACCAGAACAGTCAAAAATGATTTGAGTTTCATCTCACTATAGTTTCACGACTCCGAACCTGGAACTCTACAATATTTCGGGATAAAATGTCTATATCCAGACTAAAGTCCACCAGAGTTTCAAATTCCAACCTAATTCATCTAGTTCCTAAAAAGCGAATGAGCATAAAACGTCTAAACATTACAACGTCCTAACTTTCAAACTTACTTTATCATTAGGAGGAAAGATGCATTTAAAGATGCTAAGGTCCTAATTGTTCCAAGTTCTGATACTGTATTATTGTATCGAATCCTATCGGGACCTTGTGGGGGGCTGAGTTAATGGCTAAGCGAATTGTGCGCGGCCCAGTCGGCCATATATTAGGGTTTAATAGCTACCCTTAAAAGAACGTATTTTTAATTACCTAATCCTTAACTTCAGAGCAGGAGGTCTGAGAGATGATACATGGTTGATTGTGTTAGCTGCCTTTATTGGACAGGTGCTGATATTGTGGTATTTATCACTGGTTGGATTTTACGCTACTTTGTACGGATGGGTTTCGATAAAAATGCCTTTTCTAGGTTTTGTATACTTATTGCAAATATTTGAGAGATTTTCTTTTGATGAAGTATGTGTAGTTAGCAAGATTCAAGTTCTTATTGACCTTATAACTGTGCTTTGTTTTATTGGTCATGTCCACGGATATCTGGTCAAGTCAGATATATTGTTATTGAGATAAAAAATAAATGTTGTTGTGTGTAGATTTGGTGAAATAATGCAATATAATTGTGAAAACAAAAAATAAATTAAAACAATTATGATAAAATTTCATTGACAGCTCACTTTGAATTGGTACTGAAAATTCAAAGTGAGTATCCAAACATTGTCTACGCCATTTCATCTCTGTGGGTGAACGTTGGTTGAGCTTGCGTACAAATCTGTTACTCTAAATGAAACACGCACACCGCACCACCAGGAAAGAGAGAAACAATCGGCTTTGTCGTTTTGGAAAACCGTAATGGAATTGCCTATCCGTTGGTGTAAGTACAAAATCAAATAATGGCGGGGTTTCGAGTAGATGCATGATAATTACAATTATTTCTATTTTTTATGGTTTAGTTGTGACGATATTATTTAAACAATATTTTCACTAACAAAAAAAAAAGAAACTACCATTTTGCAGCATTGTATGTAGAAATTTAATGTTTTTTTTTACCAGTTGATATTAGTTTTGCCTAATAAGTAGATAGATAGATAGATAGATAGATACTCTTTATTGACACACCAAAAAAAATTATACAAAGCAAAAAAAAAAAAACAAAAAAAAAAAAATTGTGCGACAGCGGGCGGCCTTATCACTAAAAGCGATCACTTCCAGGCAACCTTAGGATGGAAAACAAAATGTGGACAAATTAGAAATTGGGGTGCGCAAACAAGAAGTACAAAAAAAAACGTACTTATAGTAATAAAAATAAATAATGGAAAGAAAAACACATTTATAATAAAAATAGAACAACCTTATACAAGAATACTAATACTTACTTAAATAATAAAGTATCATAAACTAATAAATACTATTAAAATAAATATTCACAAATAAAATATAAATACATACATATACATATATAATAATGTATATTTATATATAATAACAGCTGTAATTACAATACTCAACAACAAGTCTACTATTTCGACAAATAGATTTGTTTCACATGTTTTTTGAAAGTGTTTAGTAAAGGAGAAAGTCTGATGTGAACAGGTAGTTCATTCCACAACTGAGTCGCCCTGCAAGTAAACGACCTGCCATAGAAAGTTTCAGTTCGAGCAGAGGGAGTCCTAAGAGAAAGATTGTTATTTGACCTTAAAGGAAGCTGATGGTGATCATGTAAAAAGGTAAAGCGTTCTTTAAGGTACCGGGGAGTGGAGGGATTAAACAAAATGTTATACAGAAAAGAGAGAATGTGAGCATTCCGACGAAGACGAATGGGTAACCACTTGAGCTGGGAGCGATACTGAGAAACGTGATCATATTTGCGTAAACCAAATATGAATCTAATACAATAATTTTGGAGCCGCTCAAGTTTGTCTAGCTGGTCCTCTCTAAGATCAAGGTAACAGGTGTCAGCGTAATCCAGGATAGGGAGAAGGAGGGATTGAGCAAGAGCAATTTTAGTGGCAGTGGGTAAAAAATTACGAAGGCGCCTTAAAGAGCCGCCGGACGCAAATAATTTACCACTGATTGACTTGATATGGCAGTCCCATGATAGAGTACGATCAAAAACGACTCGAGATTTTTCACAGAATTACTAAATGGAATAGGGACCCCATTAAATACTATACCAGGTGTTACGTTCCAATTTATTCTAGAGATCCAGTACGAACTACCCAATAGTATTACTTGAGATTTTGAGGATTCACTTTTAAGCCAAATGACTTACTCCACTGAATAATACGAAGCAGATCTGCATTTATTTTTCCAATAG
This sequence comes from Ectropis grisescens, assembly GCA_017562165.1. Classification (NCBI taxonomy): domain Eukaryota; kingdom Metazoa; phylum Arthropoda; class Insecta; order Lepidoptera; family Geometridae; genus Ectropis; species Ectropis grisescens. The sequence continues at coordinate 16,523,561 of CM029789.1, read as the reverse complement.
CTGTATCCAATTCATTTATAGGTGCTTGGATATAAATTTGAAGATCATCTGCGTAAAGGTGGTAGGAAGAAGTAATGTACTTGGAAATAGAATTAATAAAAATAGCGAAGAGAAGAGGAGACAGCACGCCGCCTTGAGGAACACCGGCTGTTGTATTACACCAAGAAGAAAAAGCATCTTCTAGGCGAATCCGCTGCCGGCGTCCCTGCAAGTAACTACGAAACCAATCAATTACCGGTGGAGATATGTTACTGGAACGGAGTAAAGCTAGCAAAATGTCGAAATTGACGGCGTTGAAAGCATTACTGAAGTCTAACAGAGCTAGAACAGTAAGCTTACCGTCATCCATGCCCAAGCGTATATCGTCAGTGATCTAAAAAATGTCATATCGTCAGTGAGCTCTGAAAACTGGACAAGAGACTCGTTTTGCTGGGGGACGCACCTTAATTACGGGTGGGCAATACTCCTGTGAACAAGGTGCATATAACTCCGTCAAAATACCGGGAACTTGCTCCACTATTTGACCGCGTTAAATATTCCGCAATAAAAATGTAGAGCTGTACGGCAGAACTAATATAGAGAGTTGGGTATGACATGAATACATTTCTAATAAAACCACGTCATGAAAATTGGTATTTATTTAACTATTACTGCTGGTTCAGAACTGTGTCAGATATAAATGGCTTTACTACGTTAAGGAGGAGAAGTATTGATGCTCCGTATAAAAATTGTTTTCAAAAATCTTATGCTAGTCAAAAAGGTTATAATGAAGTTATCTTGGAACGTTTGTAACGCTGCTTATTTGAAATTTGTGTTATTCTAGAAATAAAAAGCTTAAAAAATTCCAAAATATAAAATTATATCCACTTTCTTACACATTGCGTGTTACTTATCAACGTGTTGTATCACATTCCCAAGTCAATATCCCTTGTGTAATGAAATTATTCAAATCATCCACATTTACAACTATTACAGTTTATCAAATAGATACTACACGCTACAAAATTAATATTTAATCGTAAAATACTATGGGATTATTATAAAACTTACGTTAAAGACGCACCGAATGGTTCGTAAGAAATTATTCAAGGTACAAAGGTGAATTTCATTAATATTCACTCCGGGCGACTGAGACAGGCAGGCTCATTCTAATATTAAATACAGGATTTGGTTGTCAAGTGTCACAGTTATAATAGTATTTAGTTCCCTAATATTTAAATTTATACTTTTTAATTTGCTCTAAGCTAATAAATATTTGGATATCAGTTAGGCAATAAATGTCATCTTTGCCGTCGAGGTGTTATGTGTGTAGGGACATTAGGACGGTAATTTATGGGCTGGTTTGTTTTGGATATAATAGTTTCTTTGATATCAAGTGTCTTGACACCAATTAGCTAATGTTTGCTGCTGATTTGTAAAAACAACAATGTTTCATATCTATTTATGTATTTGTATTTGCATGATATGTGATACGAGTACAAGTCAAAATAATTTAATACGAAATGGTATATCATGTACGTATTTATGATATTTTATAAATTTTTCAAAAAAAGCTAAGCCGATTCCGATTAATTCACGTGAGACCACTTCTGAAGTATGATAGATAGATAGATGGGTTACACAATTTACAATAAACCTTAAAAAACTAGTGCGACAAGTTGGCGGCCTTATCGCTAAAACCGATCTCTTCCAGGCAACCTTAGGATGGAAAATAATGTGTGGACAATGAAAAAAACGAGGTGCGCAAATAATAAGATGTCGAAAAATCGAAAGAAGATTGAATTATATTATCAAAACATATACCTAACATGATAATAATATATACTTAACATGAAGTACTAGTACTTAGATAGTAAAATGTAATAATACATGTTAAATATATATGATCTAATAATGAAATATAATTATGAATAGTATGATCTATCAAACAAAAAAAAATTTTTTTAATAAAGAGTAACAAGACGAACAGGTCATATGCCTCATGGTAAGCAACATGCCTGCCACATAACAGCACAGTGACACGCAGCCATTGGACCATGAAGAGTCCAAATCATTACCTAGCACTGCTCGTCACCCAGCGATTTAAGATGTAATATCTCTAAGCTCTGTAATTTCTCTGGAAATATTTCCCTTCAAACCGGAACACAGTAATGTTTGCACATTACTGTTTGGCGGTAAAATAACTGGCAAAGGTGTCGTGCTTCCCCAGGCGGACTCTTTCAAAGAGTCCTACCACTACAAAAAATCACACACACATCAATCATTGGTTCACAACTTGCGGAGTTATCCTGTAACCTAGGTCCAAAGTAAAAACATACAGCCGAATTGAGAACCTCCTCATTTTTCGAAGTCGGTTAAAACAAGTTTTCAACCAAAATTTAAAACGAAAGCGATTTCTAATGTGGTCATGCTTTTTATTTACAAAGACTACAATGTATTACCTGACTGGCCTAGTGGCTTAGTTGGTAGTAAGTCTGCCTACGAAGCTGTGATTCGTAGGTTCAATTCACAACCACGGCAAATATTTAATTTTGTGTGATGAATATAAATATTTGTTTTGTGTCTGGGTGTTTCTATGTACCCATATAACAAGTATGTAAATTATACCTACATGTATTTTATCAACTAATTGGCTTCCTTAGTACAAGCTTTGCTTAATTTGGGGATAGATGGTGTTTTGTAAAAAATTACCATCATCAATATTAAAAATTAATTACTCACGTTATTTCGCCCATTCAATTCGAGTAGTACCGACATAAACTAGCAAAGTACTGTGTCTCTGTCTAAAATCTATTTTTAAAACTATTTGAAGTAGGACTATCATTCGAATTTAAATCGTAAATGAATCGAATAGGTGTTCATAAACATATCGAAACCAATCAAGGCCCGCCGTTGATAAGACCCCGCCTTTCTGTGGGCAGGTGCGGTGCCGAGATAAAGTTTCCTTTTAAAAGCTGTTGTAAAATACCTCATAATGCGTCATTATCGTTATTTTTATGACAGAGACATATTTAACTGTCGACTCACGCGTTGATGCCAAATATAAAATCGTGAGAGCTTGAGAGCCATTGATGCAAGATTGTCGTGTCGACTTTTTGTTTGGAAATTCATTACACTTTCTTATTTTAGAAGTGAGATTTATTTCATCGTTATTTAAAATTAAGTTAAAGTTAGCAGAAAGGATGAAAACTAACGTGGTTATTACACATTTTAAATAAATACACGGGTTTTAGTATTAAAATTAACGTGGTTGTTACACATATAATTGGATAACGGGACACTCACGTATATACGGTCGGTCAATCCGACTCGAGTTTCGGCCGCGTCCGGCGGCCTTTTTCAAGGGGAGTTTTTGTGTTTCGCGTGCGTGTTCACATCTCGTGCACGCGCGGTGGCTGCCCGTTTGGCACAAAACCAGTGCCAAACGAGCAACCACCGCGCGTGTGCACGAGATGTGAACACGCACGCGTACTCTCCTTGAAAAAGGTCGCCGGACGCGATCGAAACTTGAGTCAGACTGGACTGACTACATCAAACGTGAGTTACCCGTGTATTTATTTAAAATTAGCACAAATGACTTCAGGATCTGGTAAAGTTGACTTACTGTGCTCTACTTATTAGCTCATCAACGCAACTATCATTTGGTTAGGGCCAGAGATATGTATATTTCTTAATAGTATAGAGTGACGAGACTACCAGGATATGTGCCTGATAGACATGCCATCATGCCCATAACAGCACATTGTCACTCAGCTATATGAACATGAAGAGCCCATATCATTACCTAGCACTACACGTTACCCACCAGCCTACCAGCCATACCTAGCACGTTCTTCATCCAGAGATATAAGGCGGTATATCACTATGACCTGTAATTTCTCTAGAAACATTACCTTTCAAACCGGAATACACTGATCTTTGCAGATTTACTAAGTAAAGGAAAATTAATAATTACTTAAGTGGCTATTTCTTCAAGTTAACTGTGCAAAGAATCCTACTACTAATTAAATTCATTCAATATGTGTTTTATAATAATAAATAGCCGTTAAAATGTATGTTTTTCTTTTTCATTCACGCACTGTTCCTATCCTACTCGTTATCTTCAAAGGATTTTATTATGTACTTACCAGAAGATAACATGAAAAGATAGATCCCTTAGATGATCTACAATAACCCCCCGTTACTGCCGTGTTACTCTATTATCATAATATTCATATTACTGTCATAAATAAAGCCGGTCAGCCACCAACACTGAGATAAGTATCTAAAGCGGTGTTTGATGCAGCGGGAACGATGCGCAAGCGCATAGTATACAGAGTAGTATACACTACACACAGTCCGAAGGAGACGCGTGCGAAACTGATGAAATGGAGATTGCAAATTCTGCGCCGTTTTTTGATTGAGCGAAACGGGACCACGGTCTGTGTGGATATACTACTGATGCGATCCAGACCACACTTGTGATTATTTATCATATTAACATCATACATGTCAAAGCTTGAATGTTTGGATATTTGGATCTTTATGTCTCAATCACGTCGTAACGAATGTACGGATCGAACTGACATTTTATACACTTATTTTTATTATGTAAGGTTATGGCCTACTTTATCCCGGGAAATGAAAGGGGAACTACGTGGTTAAAACCACGGGGCGTTGCTAGTTTATTCATAAATTGCGCTAACATACTTTTGCTGGCATCTAAAACTGGAGGCCAAAAATGTAAGTAGATATATATGCTGGCGTATAAGATGACGTCTTGGTTGCGGAGTGTATTGCCTGCGTGAGTTTTCCCCTATAGTTCCGATCTTGATGTCTTCCTATATTCAAATCGAGAGCAAATTGGTTTATCCTAGATGAGCACGCTCCGTAGACCACATCATAAGCACATCGTAAGCCTAAAAAAGTAAAAAAAGAGTTTGTATGTTGTAGTCCACAATGTCTTAAGCCAAAAGAAAAGAAGTTGTCAATTTGCCGATAGGGATAACCGATAAAAACTTTTAACTTAGTGTTTAATATTTTTAAAACAATATTTTAAACCTTATTTGTAAAGTTGGAAATTGTTAACTTAGAATTTTGGTATTAATTACCAATGATGTTGCACAGTACTTCTATTCTACCTAAAGCTATAGATATACTGTTATTACGGATGTCACGTATACCGTACTATGCTATACAATACTATGCCATACCATGCCATATCATATTATACCCACTATCATAAACAGCCCACTAAATGTTCTCTAAATCTAAATCTCACTGCTGGGACTCAGATATTGTGCTGTCTTCTTTTCCAATTTCTTTGGTGTTGTCCAAAAGCGTTGTAAAAAAAGAATAAATATCGGACGTCAGCTTTCGAAGATTGAGTGGCCTTGTGGCTTAGCATAAACATCCCACTAAATGTTCCTTCTGCGGGGACTCGAGGCCTTCTCTCGCAAGAAGAGAGTCAAGGCCATAATACGCCACGCTGGCCCAGTGTGGGTTGGTGGATGACACATGACTTTGAAAGGTTCTATGTGCATGTCAGTTTCCTCACGATGTTTTCTTTCACTGTTTATGTTAGCGGCATTACGCACATGACTTTACCAAGAACAAAATTATAAAATTTGATTAATCCTTGACTACCTCAGATTTGTTATCTGTACAACATTTTACTAGTCAAGCACTTTCATTTGATACCCATATTAAGGGAGTTGTGAAAAAAAATGTACATATTTCGCCATTTTGTGATAGCGGCCATTTTGGATTTGATTTTTTTATAGTGTATATTTTACTAGTCAACCCCTTTTCATTTCATACCCATATTAAGGGAGATGTGAACAAAGAAATGTATTTCGCTATTTTGTGGTATTTCGCGGCCATCTTGGATTTAAATTTGTCATAGTGCAAAGTACTCTATTAGTCAAGCCCTTTCATTTGATACCCATATTGAGGTAGTAGTAAAAAAAGTAATACAATTCGCCATTTTGTTGTGGCGGCCATCTTGGATTTGAAATTTTTATAGTGTATAGTCTTCTACTAGTTAAGCCCTTTCATTTGATACCCATATTGAGGTAGGTTGTGAAGAAATATTTTGTCCGCCATTTTGTGCAGGCGGCCATCTGGAATCGATATTAACCAAACATAGCTAAGAACATCCGCACGGATATTACCTTCAAATAAAAAACCGCATTGAAATCGGCCTATCCGTTTGAGCTCTACGTTGCCACAGACAGACACACGCACACACAGACAGGCAGGCAGACAGACATCGACGTTAAACTTACAACACCCCTTTTTTTGGTCGGGGGTTAAAAAGACAATCAGAGATACGCATGGTTTAGAACCCGGAGTCTCCGGGTCGGCAGTCGCCGTTCTAAAGCCGGCAGTCCCAACTACACCAGCCATAACTTCTAGCCGTATACTGTACTATAATTATACCCTTAAGTACACGTTCCTGTGAAGTAGATATGACACCCTAATATTTTCCTAACTCCATGGAAAAGTAATATCATAATTAAGCAATTTCTAATTAAAACTAATTACTTTCATAGAAGGAAGAGTAAAGGAACGGTAATACGAGTTGTTTAATCAAGAACCGATTCTGGGCGTTACTTCGTATACCCTGTGTTTAATATTAATAATGAACGAATTATAGCAAACTGCGTATCGACTGTAATGTAGTGTAGTTAAACGGAAGCGAAGCAATTTGTGTTTTCATTTACAAAGCAATGAGTATTTTAGATTCATTTAGTTTACTCGTAGTATATGTAGTGGGAATAGACAACCACATCCTTGTTCGAAAAAGATTTTAAAGTCTTGGACATTGTCGTAGAGTTTTCTAGCTTGTCGGTTTTTTATCGAATGCATTTCGGAGAGCGTGCACTTCATTTCCTTTTTCCTTCAAACCGGAACACAGTAATGTTTACACATAATTGCTTGGCGGTAGAATAACCGGCAAAGATCTTCCCCAAGCAAACTCTACCAAGAGTTCTACCACTACAAAACTTGCCACCTTGTCCTTTATTTTCCATCAGACTAGCTTCTCGTGTAGTTCGAAAATGAGACATTGTTACGTATTTTTCTTTCCAAAGAATCAAAAATAAAACTTCTCGAATGAGGTTTGACTCCAGTTTCGTAATAAGCACATCTAGGCTTTGGAATGCGATGCCTGAGTGGTTTTGCCGTAAACTACTTATCAACGACTTTGTGTCTTCAAGTCGAGAGTAAATCGGTTCTTGTTTCGGGTTAGCATGCTCCATCGTAGACTGCGGTCTACGATGCGTCGTTGCTTAACATTTAGGTCAGAAAGTGGTATACATATGTGTTAATTGTATTGTGTGTGTGTAACGTGTCTCGGTCTCCTGATGCAGTCTCAGCGCGAACTGGCGCCCATCCAACTCTATAGTGTCAAGTGCCTGTCGCGGTACTTCCTGCTCCGCTTCTTCGCCACCGCTCCGACGTTAACATGTTGGTGCCGCGAACGCGTAAGATTTTCCCATTTATAGAGAATAAATTTCCCAGTTCGCCGCTGCAAGGCCGGCCGCGGTCGCGCGCTGTCCGCTCAAAGCGGCCGCCATGTTTGCGTTTCGATCTGCAAGGAACCTGTGTTTAAGTTGACTTGGGAATTATATCGCGCCGATTAGTGTAATAACTGGTTGCTTGTGAGGCTTTTTTAACCGACTCCAAGAAAGGAAGAAGTTCTCAATTCAGTTGTATGTTTTATTGTATGTTTGTTACGTGATAGCTTCTCCATTTCTGATTGTTTCTTTGTTTGGGATATCATATGTACTTCAGAAGTGGTTCCATATACATTTTGTCAAACTCAGTGTTCGTGGTGTACTGGTTTTTTAAATACCAATCAACAAAATCTAAAATTTGCTTACCTCGATGATAAATATATGCGTTTTCTCTGAAATGTCGCCTCAGTGTTGGTTACACAATCCACTATTGATCGTGTTTGTATGTACTTATGTATGCTTAGTTGATAAAACAAAAATTACGAAATTTCGTAGAGTGTCTAAATTTAGTTTAAAAAAAATGTGTGTGCTAAAGACCACATGACAGAAATGAAAACATAAACAAGAAATAATTACTAATTACTATTGAATAATTTTAACGATTAAAAATTATTCCATATAAATTGAACATGCTAAACATAGCGACACGACAGTGACAGCGCTAGTAGCATGCGGCTGAAGGGCTAGTATCAATGGTCAATTCAATTCAATTCAATTCAATTCATTTATTCATACCATAAATTCATAAGAACACTTGGTAACGTCATTTACAAAAAGGCAAATAATCTGTGTACATAATATGATAAAATAACAACGTCAAAAAGAATAAAGCAGCTGTAAAGGGGCCTAGTCAATTACATGCAGCTGTAAAAAGGCTTTGTCGAAGACAATATAACAAATAATCAATACACACAGTATATGTACAGATACTACATTAGTACAAACAATGTAACATCAAAAGTCTTAAAAATCTATTATTTTACCTTATTACAAGATTCTAATTTCGACACATTTCTCTTCCATACGTTACTATCTTTAACAAAGTCGTCTATATTATAATATGCCTTGCTCAATAGGTAGCTTTTATTTCATTTTTAAACTTGGTTTCATTGAGGCCTTCCACTTGTACAGGGATTGCATTATAGAAGCGAATCCATTACATTTGAAAGAGTTATTTGTTTTCTGAAGTCTGCACTTAGGAAATACAATTTTGTGTTTATGGTGCGCTTTTGGATTCAGATCAGTTAATTTCTGCAGACGACTTCGATTTTTTCTTACATACATTATACATTCATAAATATACAATGAAGGGACTGTTAATATGTTAATAGTTTTGAACATCTCCCGTACTGATTCTTTAGGTGATAAATTATATAGACCACGGATTGCTCTTTTTTGCAATATGAAAACAGAGTTTCTGTCCGCAGCCGAACCCCATAATAAGATCCGCAAGGACATAATACTGTGAAAGTAGCCAAAATAAACAAGCCTAGCTGTTGCAACGTCTGATATTTTTTTAATTTGACGAACTGCGTGGGCAGCTGAACTGAGTCGATCAGCTAGTCTCTCTATGTGAGGACCCCATTGAAGCTTTGAATCTACTGAAATACCCAGAAAACAAGTAGATTGTACAGGTTCGATAAGTTCATCCTTCAGTCTTATATCAAGTTTACCGCACATTACATTGCAGAGTGTGAACCAAGAATACAATTAACAAAAGATAGTGACAGCAGAAAGACAGCTGAATGTCTTTCTCGCTCTGGCACACTCGGCGGTCGAGCTCATCTGAAAGATTCTTTCACTTAAGATCGTGACGATGAGCTTCATTTACAACCCATGAAAAAAATCTGTCTGTGGTGTGTCAAAAGAAGTTTTCACTTCAATAAAATTTAAGTTGGTGTTTGTTTTTTGGAGAAAATTTAATTATACTATCTTGTTAACCGATTTTTATTTCAGCACACGCTTTCATCGCATCCCTTCGTATTGCATCGACGTATTGTATTGTTCACATCCAGGGCATTGTTTTCCGCACCATAAAACCCAACTGCCTATTTTATGATTGCTTTTATTTTATCTTGTGTCGGTGCAATTAATCTCAGTTTTTACTCTTTTAGTTATAAACAGGAACGCTGTGCGTATTAAATCGATATTAATTGAAAACGAAATGCAATTTGTTTAATTAATTGCACGCGTTTCTCGGTTTTGGATGAAAAATATTCATTCGATCGCGACACCGATAATGTACCGTAATGAGATTATCAGTTTTATAGAATACAATCGGTTATGATTGATTTAAAAGCAATTGCGGTATTTTATGTTTAAAGATTGTAATATCAGGCTATGTATATAATAGTATGTTTATTGGCAATTAATTTATAATGAAAATACAAAACTTAAAGTAGGTAACCCTTAAACAAATTATATATCCAACCATCCAAATCTTCTCAATTCTCAATCATGATAGTTTTCAAATATAATAAAACCATGACGCCATATTCGAAATTAGCAAAGAATAACTGGCAAAGGTGTGGTACTTCCCCAGGCGGGACTTGCAAAGAGTCCTACCACTACAAAGACCCCAAAAATTTGTCAATAGCATAGAGCACACTAGTGAGAAATAGTTGTGTGCTATATGTATCGTACTTTCCAGTGTGCCACAGGGTTGAAGGTCTCGAAAGCGTCCTCGATTCGCACTACGAAGGCGGAACGATAATGTACTAGAAAGTAGTTTACTTTTATTATATGTGACTATACAAGTATTTTTATGGGCCTATGGAAATTGGCTTCAAATGTACTACCAATCGAACTATGGGGTAGCGCAGCCCAGGGCTCTACCTAAACTTATTAACTAATAATATTTACACGTCCATTTACATATAAGTAGAGCATACTCGTATTTGAGAGCAAACCTCTCGCCCTAGGCTGGGCCCAGTACCTAGGTGGACCACTAATTAAAAAGCATTCATGGACTTATCGCACAGTTTTGTGCCTTGAGCTAAAGCTAGATCCGCCCTTGTTTTCATGTATCTAGCTCTACGTCGGTTTTTATCATTGATATCGATAACCAACAACTAACTCACAATAACCAAGCGCAGTGAAGAGCTAGGTAGCGATTTGGACTCTTCAAATTTAAATAGGTGTAGTTGCGTAGCATTGTTCTTTTACAACCAGGCGCGTTGCTTACCTTAAGACACATCTCTTAGTCGTATTAGTCGTTTTATGCTTTAAAAAATACTTGCAATTAAAACGTATCGACGCCTTTCGGAAGTGCACAATTAAACCCTTTCCGTCCTTTCCAATAAATGATCGTTCAATCCGTTTTTTTGCTGAATCTTGTGGTCTTATATAACAGTGCGTATCGTATTGTCTCACAAGAGGATAAATATTGATTGTACCGCAAAAAGGCGTTTGTAATTGCGTGTGCGGTCGAACGGAGCTTTATAAAACTCGTTGGAAACCGCACGGAATGTAAACCAGAATGCCCCGGGACGTTAATGTGTATTTATTGAGGGCTGCGAGTAATGTTTTTATCGGTGCATTTATTGTGTGAACCGTGCGATTTGCTTGGATGCTACACTTTTACCTTACATAATTCATTATTTTTCTTTAGCGTAAACTCCGTTCAGAAACACGAGAAAATTAAAAACGAAATTAAAACACACACTGGTAAGCTATCCTACAGTCTAAAGCTCTAATTTTGATAGAAAACTCTGGTTATTTGAGTCGCTATCAAAGAGGATCGCAGTAAAGTTTGCGCATTACCGCTTTACGCATAACCGACAAAGGTGTGGTACTTCCCCAGCCGCACTCTGCAATGAGTCTAACCGCTACTAAAAAGTATAGATGTGCCAAGTCGTTTGTAGAATTTAAGCTTTATGGATTGAAATGTGAGCAATTACACATCAGCAGCAGCAGCTGCAAGACAAGACGCAAAGAAACGAGGGCGCATTAGTGCCCGAGGGCTATTAAATATACAACGCAAAATGAGCTGTTACTTTTAAATGTTTTAAACAACATTTCAATCTCAAAATGCGAAATTTAGTTTTATAAAATAAAGTGACGGGACGAGAAAGACAAGCAGCTGATGGTAACCAACATGCCTGCCCATAACAGCACATTGCTACGCAAATATTTGAACAAGAAGAGTCTCATTTACTGTACTGTCTAATTTATTTATTGCACTGCACTTGCTCTTCAACCAGATATATGATTTGTTACTTTGAGCGATATGAGACAATTTTTTTTACCCTTTCATTGCTCTGAAAACGTTGCCCTCCAAATCGGAATACAGGAAGGCTTGTACATTACTGCTTGGCGGTAGAAAAACTATCACAAGTGTGGTAATCTCAAGATGGATTCTTCAAAGCGTCCTACCACTCCAAGACCAATGTGTTGGCAAACATTGTGTGACATTGCATTGTCATTAACTGACGCATATACTGCAAAATTAGGTGGGTTGTTTCTTTTGTTTCAAAGATTTATTTTGAGGAGTGACTAAAAATGTATAGGCGAATAGGTGACTAAATTCTATTTGTGGTTTCTATCTATGATAGCTGAAAACGCTACGACAACGTACGTAAATAGCGTTAAGACATCTGCCAATTTTTTATTTGATAATTCAAGAGAACTTTTTGAAACGATGGGTCTTCACCACGGACGTATAAAAAGTCGAACGTGGTCTCGCTGAAACAAAAACTGTGTCACTAGAGTCGGCCACATTTGCACGTGTGCGTTGTCAGGTTGTCACTGATAGGCTGACACGCACACATGTACACAAGTCGCGCGTGTAATGACCCACTGATGTGGGTCAGCCTGTATGTGACAGCGCACACGTGCATACTGTGTGGCCGACTCGATGGACACAATTTTTGTTTTAGCGAGACTACGTCCGACTTTTTTATACGCCCATGGTCTTCACTTAACGTTTGGTACGTTTAGTTACGTTGCATTATTTGGTTTCACAAATTCAATCAAAATTGCTTCAGTATGTTAGTTTTAAAATTAATTTTGAAGGTTTTGTTTGGTGGGTTTACAGTGAAAAATAAGATTAGAGAAATTTTAAAAGCATATGCCAAAGTTAATTATTTGTTATATTTTATCACTTATTTGTCACTCAACTGTTGAAAATGCCTCATTGTCTCTATTGGTCGATGACAACATTTTGTTAATTGAGCCAAATACACTTTATAAATCTGGTTCAGATTCATTTGTTTGTAATTGAAACGAATTAGTTGACAGTCTTGCAGAAATTAGTTCAATAGACGTTGGCTTCGTAGTTCATCAACGACAAGGAAATTGTGCCTAAAGAGGAATGAGGACGGTTTAACAAATTATACCCTGTAATATTTGGTAATTTAAGTGTTTATTTTACCCAAAATTTATGTAAGTCATTTGGTTAGGTTAAATATCTTAAAAGTAATAATTAGCACCTAGATAACTCTGACCTAAGCATGTGAAAATCACATTCAATATTTTACATTACCTATCTCATGAAATTCAGAAAACATATTTTCTCTATTTCATAAAATATACAAAATAATTGAGGCATAACAAAAACGATATTTTATTTATACCCATTTAAACATATTGCTTAATTCAATAATTATATTTTTGAGCCAAATATGGAATGTGTTTCTTGCTCACTATCGGTCCGTGCAAGTCTGTCTGACATATATGTATATTGTATATAATATATATGTCTGACACGTATATGTATTTCTCTGACATATATGCGAGATTAAGATATTTTATTAAATTACTATCTCATCTAGACTATTTCAAAATAATCGTTTGAAATATGTCTCAATAATATTAGATAAACTTTTTTTTAAGTGTAGAGTGACAAGACGAGCATGATGGTAAGCAACATGCCTGCCCATAATAGCACAGTGACACGTGGCTATTGGAACATGAAGAGTCCAAAACATTATCTAGCTCCGCACTGCGCCTGTCACCCGGAGATATGAGCTGATTTATCTCTTAGCCCAGTAATTTATCTGGCAACATTGCCCTTCTAAAAGTATTGTTTGTACACTATTGCTTGGCGTCAGAATAAATGGCAAAGGCAGAATAACTGTAGTAGGTAAGTATTCCATTAATATAACTTCTATGGCAAAGCATGAGGGTAACTGTCATTTGTTAGAATTTGGGGAGCATTTGTTTTTATTTAACTTTGACGTGCTCGGATTTGTTAATACATATATTTATGTTTGAGCAAAAAAAGTACTAAGTGGTAAAAGGACCGGCTATACAAATATTATAAAACTGAAGAGCGTTTTCATTTTAACGCGATAATCTATGTAACTACTAGACTGTTAATTCAGATGTGCTGAAGACAGATAGTTAGGTAGATATAGAAACATAGTGCAGTGTTCATTGTACCTTTAATTTAGTTTAGTTTATAAAAGCTCTGTTGTTTAAAAATGTCTAATTCACAATCAGGTAAAATCTAGTTATGCAAGAAGTAGAAATACTCCCATGTTGTAAAGAGGCGCCATACAAAACGTCGTAAAATGTCAAGACAACTTGCCCTAATGCTGGGATAATTGCAAAGGAAGTGATTATTTTGCTATTCAAAGGTGTCCCCAACGAAGCACTTTTAAATCCATTACCCCGGCTTGTCGCACGGCAATTTTCCACTGGTCGACTCCTGCCCACACGCATCGAGTTTATAACCAAAAAGAGCTAATAACTATCATCCAGATAGTAGTTGAGTAGGACGCAAGTGAAAATTATGATTAATATCTGTTTAGGTAACGGTATATTACAACTGCGCTGAGAGAATCTCTCGAATAAAAGGTAAATCTCGCAGCGTTCTCGCACTATTGTCTATGGCACGGTGCTCGATACGGGGCTACTCATAACTGGTATATTAAATCAAAAGCCCCACTTTGTACTTAAGGGGCGTCCACCAGCAAAACGAGTTTTTTGTCAAGTTTTCAAAGCTATCTACTCATTAGCAAAAACAAATATCAACTAATAAAAAATATATTACATTTCTACAGTTTCTTGGGTTCAAAATAGTAGTTTTTTTAGTGAATTTATTGTTTGCATAATCTCTTCACAACGAAACCATAAAAATAAAAATAATTGTAATTATCATGCATCTACTCGAAATCTCGCCATTATTTGGATTTTGTACTAACACCAACGGATAGACAATTCCATTACGAACATTTTAGTAGAAATATTTTTTCAAAAGACCAAAATCTGATTTTATACAGAGTTTATTCTAAACTTTTGCGTAAAACAACGAGAATTCCTACTGTTTCTCTCTTGCTCTTTCTTGCGGTGTGCGATGAGGTAAGAAAGACTCATGGTCATTTGCTCGGGGTTTGCCCTTAATATATTTAGTAACTTTTTTTTGTAACACATCCGGGTAACTAGTGCATTGCGGTGCTAATTTCACCATGGTAAAATATTTAGATTGGGATTCAGGATTTACTTTGCGCTAAAGTGCTTTTCGTTTTCTATCTCAACAAAATTCAACGTACAATAAAGATAACGAGTAAAAATAATACAGAAGTGTATTAAATACCGAGTTTCTTTAAATGCCAATACGATGATAGGAAGAAAAAACGAAGTGATCTAAAAAACTAGTTTTAGGTACTTTGATCTCGAATATCCAAAGACGTTGGTAACTTCTGAGACAATATTTTTGTAATGCCAAAATAAAGGTCTCAACAAAAAAATAACTAATTCCGTTAGATCACGAAGTGAAACGCTTAGATTGCTAGATTATTGCTTAACATCAGTCCAAAATATTTAACTATTGAGATAGCTTTACTGACGAAGCCGTATTACTTATTTGGGAAGGTCTTTTTAACGCTACATATGGCATTCAATTGCATATTTCTTTAAAACTATAAAATTTGGCAGATCAAATGATTTGAATATTCAATTTTATCAATAAATTAATTGAATGGAAAAAATTTGTCATACAGTTTAGTATGCCATTGATTACAAAAAATGTCTCTTTCAGTAAATCCCAAATTGTGCGATCTTGTGGAAATGATAAAGGGCACCAATTAGTTGACGAGATGAGCTAGTATCTGGAATAGTTCCAGATACGAGTATTCACACGTTCTTGCAGTTTCATTGTTCAATAGAATTCCATATTTTTAACCGCATTCATAGACAGTAAGTGAGTCACTGTGTTATCTACGTTATGTCTCTAAGCCTCGGAGCGTCCCGTGATAACAATAATGGCTCTTACGTAAGCACGTCTGGTCCTAACAACAGGTTTACAATAATATCTTAATCTGAGGAATATTTTAAAACCAAAGTTTATCGTAAGAAATACTTGATTTGCTAACGTACCTATTTTAACTACAACTTTGAGTTCATTTAAATTTATTTTGTAGGGTTACTAAACAATTGTTTGAACGTTTAGTCTATACATAAACACAAACTCAAACTACAAATAGTTTGAATATTAAAACAATACATGAGTGTACTCGTAAATGTTGAATATTTGTTCCTTTATGCTTATGCATCAATAAATCAATTGGTTTTCAACGTATTATTTACTGTGAAATAACAACACATGTGGCTACATTTGTCCCGAAAATGGAAATTATTTTCAAAGTATACTGATTGAAATTTCACGATACTGTTACTTTTACCTCCATTAAATTTATATTCAAACAGAGATATGACTATCTGGAACATACTTTCATCACGCATAGATATTATCCAAAATCTATAGATAAAAATCCGTTATCTAGATACCAATGTTAGATTTGTGAGCTGAATTTTGCATAAACACTTGAGATAAATCTCTTCTACTTTGAAATGTGCGTAGTTTATGTAAATTTAAAACAATAGACGTTCGAGAAGAATAAAATAAATTAAGTAGGAATTTATTTGATTGCCAAATGTTGTAAAGTTTCGTAGTCTATAAAGTATTTATTGTATTCTATAATTGTATCGTATTACACAGTAGACTAGCTCACGTTTACGGCGTTACCGGCTTTGACTGTGCAGTCGAAATAATAAAAAAAATTACACCCAATTTGACAAGATACGACAATATAAATGTAGATTTTCGAGAAAATATATTTTACTGGAAATCTACGAGTACATTACGAAGGCAAACATTCATAAATACTTTTATTTATTATTATTAAATTATAAAGCTGAAGAGCTTTTTCGTTTTAACGCGTTAATCTCTGTAACTACTAGGTGTCATAATTAGAGTTCGTACTCCAAACCGGCTAGACTGATTATTATGAAATTCTTTGTATGTATTTGATAGGTACGAGATGTAAGGGAGTATTTATAGTTTACTATGTTATACTTTCATATAATTTAACCATCATTCACTGTTTTAATTTCCATGAAGTATCTTGATGAAATGTCATAACATTTCATTTCATTCGGGATAATATTTTTTTTTTTGCAGAGAAATATTTGCGTTGTCAGAGAGTATCTACAGACCTACCTATTCTATAAAATCTTTTATTAAGTATTAATAATTAAGACTCTATGTTATGCAGTTCAGAATAAAACAAGCATTGTCTGTTACTAAGTAAATCATAGTTCATTATTTTTGTGACAATAAATAAGTACCTACTCATCTAAAACATAGTGAAACAAACTGCTGACAATATACTATGTATTGTGCACACTAGTACCGAAGAAAACTAGTACCGCTGTAATTCTAAATAAGTATTAGAAAAAGTAAGTCGGGGTACGGAACATTTACTAGTTTGCGTTTGAAACTGCAAGCACCTACGTCTGGGAACTGAGCCTAGGGTTATCAGACTTATCAGACTTGGTGAAAGCATTCTTGAACTTTGCCTCTATGGTTAGGAAACTGGGTAAAGTAGGCAGCTGGTCTGTGTAACAATGTGGAGTTCAGACAAGGAAGCGTCTCATTAGTCTAGACTTGGCGACAGATAACAAAAAGAAACCTTATTTAAACCAACTGTGAGACTCGTTTGAGAAATAAAATGTTGTTCGTAGTTGACTTAGAGGACGGTATTTAAGTACTAAACTTACAGAAATGGGAATTTATCGTTATTTCGTGTTGTTTTTGCTATTGGACAATGCGGTTTTTTATTGCATTTATCATGTTATTGATATTGATAAAAAGTTATAAACTTTTTAAGTCTATACAGTTTAAGTAACTCTTCAACTATAAGGTATGGATTTAAAGTAATGTTTGTAATTTTGTAGTAATTAATCGCTGAGTACGGTTAGTAAGCATGTTTGCAAGCAATGCTTTCAAGTGTGATTCGAGATGGTGCGTTAATATAGTTTAGGTAGTTTAGGTTAATAGATCCCTTTGTCTTCTACGCTTAGCCAAGGCTCGGTAAGTACTCGTAGGCAACAAAACTCATCTGAGGTCCACAAGTCCCTCTTTAAAAGTACCAAAGTGATGAGGACTTTAAGTTAACACAGACAATGTTGCGTTCGCCATAAATGTACTAAACTACTTCCAGTTTTTAGGGTTCCGTAAAACGTAAAAACGGAACCCTTATAAATTCGTCATGTCTGTCTGTCCATCCATATGTCACAGCCACTTTTTTCCGAAACTAATACGAACTATACTGTTGAAACTTGGCAAGTAGACGTATTATTCTGTAAACAGCATTCAGATTTTTATCCAAATATATAAAAAAACAATAAATTTTAGGGGTGCCCCATAAATAGACAGGAAACTCTAAAAACATTTTTTCATCAAACCCATACGTGCTCTATGGATAGGTCTAAAAATTATGTTGAGGTTTCTAATAAAAAAAATCTATACTAAATAATTAGCGCGAGAGAAACTTCCAAAGTGGTAAAATGTGTGTAACTTCTAAAGTACGATAATCATATATCTAAAAAAACAAAATGATGTACATTACCATGCAAACTTCCACCAAAAAATGGTTTGAACTAGATCTGGTAAGAAGTTTTTTAGTACGTCATAAAAATATTCTTAAAACTTTGATCAAAGTTACAACGAACTACAACAACTATGTGTACTATATGATGTGTAATGTTACTTGCTGCAACGGAACCCTTCATGGGCGAATCCTACTCGCACTTAGCCACTTTATTTTTCTAAGTCACGTGTATAATTTCTACGAGCAGAAAATTGTTGCCTATAGTGAGCTATCTGGAAATCAATCTACAAACAGGTAAGTAATGTAGGCTGACGCGACATGGCATATCGCGCAATACACGCAACTTGCTTACGCGCTTGTCTATAGGCCATCGATCACGATCTGTCATCTCAATCAATATACAAAGTGGCGTGATACCAAGCAATCAGAGCTACCGACTACCGACTGCTAGCCCTGGGAGCGGCCCGAGGTTTACTGACAGCCCCCATTTAATAATAGTCTTCTCGAGGAAGATTATCTGCAGCGTCGGCCTAGAGCAGTGGTAGTCCTGTCCGCCGTCATTATGCAATTGAAACTTAGTGAATTATTACGCACGATAATAATCTCAATAAATAAATGGAGCGGCCTCTCTGGGCGGTGGATTATGCTGTACTGAGGGATCTCTTCCTTTCGTGCAGTGCATTTGTTTACCTTTTTCGCTTGAGACAGCTTTGAAATAGAGCTATTGGTTCGCTCAGTGTACGTAAAAAGTTTAGTGCTCGTTTTGCTTAAACATGTGAAAGAAATGTACGAGTCGATGCAGAAATGTTGGGTCGACACGAAAGTGTTTTTCATGGTCTGTTCTAGAAAGTTGCTTTTTTGTGGGACGCGTTTATTGCACGAGATTTAAGGATAAACGCATTTTGCATAGCTTTGCTAAACTATTTCTTTCTAGTGCCAGAACATAATTGCTTACAATTCTATCTAAAGATACTGAATTGTTAAAATTCACAGAATGTAAATTAGATTGATGTTGTCGTAAAAGTGTCAACTTTTATGCTATTATCACGGGCATAAGCATAAACAGCCCAATTAATGTTCACACTGTTGTGACATGGGTCCCACTCTCATAAGGAAAAAGTTTGGACCATAACCCACCACGCTGGTCAAGTGAGGTTTGACGCATTTACCTTTGCCGTTTAATCCAATAGTGTACAGTAGTAAATACAAACTTGTACACAGCACTTGACTTAAATTAATCAGAGATGCTCGCGCAGGATTCCAAATACGACCTCATAATTGAGATACTGGGAATTCTCTCCACTAGGCCACCACGGCTTCAAATAACACTTTTGTATCAGTTCTATAGAAGTTTGCCTAAAATATATTATAATAATAAAATAAAGATTGTCCTGTTCATAGTTAACTCTCTTTAAAATATAAAACGCATGAACAAACACAGTCCATAAATTCAGGTTTTATTTGTAATTTTATGATTATACTAGCGGCCCGTCCCGGCTTCGCCCATGTTACATAATACCGTGCTACCTGTAGATAGCCAGGTCCAGTAGTATAGTCGTATATAATAGGTCCAGTAGTTCCTGGCTTAATCGCATTCAAGCAAAAAACCTCTTCAGCGTTATAATATTAGTATTCAAATGTACATATTTGTTTAATGCGTTTCGTGCCTAAGCATGGACGAAGGTCTCCACTATTTTCCCATGCGTTTTTAGTCATTTTAATTAGTACGTATTATTTAAATGCAAGTCAATCAGGCCTAAGTTTTGTATGCACGCAATGGGAAAACTGTTGATTGTACAAATTAAACAGAACATCTTTGTTTACAGTTTGTGTAATGAAAAAAAACTAATTTCGATTTTCCGAGACGAGTTTATGTCGCACCCATCAAATAGTATTATTTGACAGAAATATTGATAGTATCTTTTTGACAATTCGATAAACGTACTACGGTGACGTAAACAATCCCTACCTATGTGTCTATAGATACCTACGTACCTATTTGTGCCTCAGACGTCGGGGAATAGTACTGAACTGAATCAATTGAATTTATGTAGGATTGCTACACCGAAGTGAAATGGTTTATAACTAATTGGCCGATATAGGTCCATTGCAAAAATTCTGAAATCGGAATTGTTTGCCTACATAAAATGTTTATAAATAATACATATTTTAATTTATTTAGTTGGTTCAGCTAATATTCACAAATCGAATGTTAGTGAAGATGAATATTTGGATAGAAACCTGCTAAATATTTAGCGAGAACCAATGAACAGTATTGTTGCTTATATTTTAAAAATGTCACGGGCCAACAAATATAATTCTAAGAAATGCATGCGCCTGTACCTGCTCATTAAAGCTTTGTGACATTTGAATATGAAGGATCCAAATTACTGCCTAGCAGCACTGCACTTTGCTATCATATGACATTATTTATCTCTTTTGAATCTCTCTTGAAAACATTGCTCTTCAAGCTGGAACACAGTAATGTTAGTATGTAACTGGTAGAAAAACTACACGCCAAAAATGTTTACTTAGACAAAAGACATAAGAAAAAAAAAATAGTTTGTTCGACGTATGTATTTATGAGTTCATAAAATACGCCTATTCTAATTATCTAATGTAAAGACACAAACATAATAATCAAAACAGTTTGTAACATCATATATTAAGGAGAGATGAAAAACAAATAACGGCAAAAAATGTAAAAGATACACTGGTACATAAATATACATTCGTTCAAGTACTTAAGTAACTAGTTCGTTAATAGCAATAAAAACAACCAGTGTAATTACAAATGATTTAATATAGCAAAAACTGAAGTCGATTTCAAAACATGTGGTTCTACTACCTTAATTCTTAATTAACTTAATTATTGCTTCATAAAAATTACTAAGTACCATTTTTTGTAAGTAAAATTTTACTATACTACTGTAGGTACGTATCAAATAAAAAAAACGTCTTCTAAATTAATATTTACCGTACAAAATTGACTTGGGCATGGCAACAAACAAAACAAATGAGCATCAATAAGATCAATGCCGTCGTGAGCTCCTATAAAAAACTTTGAAGTTAATTACTAATCACTATAAAGCAAACATTCAATTTACAAGGCGGGTTAATTGCGTTGGCCCGCAAGACGCTTTGTAAAAAGTCAGCTAAAAACCGTATCTTAACTTATTTCTTAATTATAGACCAATTCGTGGCGGAGACGCGAGCTTCGTGCCAACGGTGACTTGACGGACCATACTCCGATAGTCTTCACTTTTGTCCATCTTTATAACGTCAATAATAAAGTCCAAATTGCCCTAAACTGATGGAAGCTAGGCACGAGATTAGTCGTCTTGGCCAGTGGTATCTCCGATAATTATATGGTTCAGATAGAGGTTATCAGCCTCTTAGAGCCATGTATGCCTACCTTATCGGCACTCGATCTGCAGAATTTGTTTTTCTTAAAGACTTAAGAGCTTAAAGAGCTACTTCTATATATTTTACTTTAGAGAAATCAAAAGATGTCGAATAATGCAGAAATCTGCGAGACCAAAAGATACCTAGTACTGCAACTTAGGCTCAATTACTGCTAGAATTGAATCAGCCACAGCTACTGATACTGCTTTCATCTTTTGAATCTGAAAACAAAGAAAAGAAACAAAAATAAACGACCGTATCATTTTTTACAACATTGAATTTAGGAGACCTCTCATTTCCATTAAAGCTAAGCTGGCCTATTTAGTAAACATGATACCTTAACTAAACAAGTGGAAGAACTGCACGGGTAGTCTAAATGCCTGGATTGTGCTGAGCAAGGTAAGCCCATTGTATCCGATGGCCTTGGGATAGGCGACAAATGGAATTGCTCGCTGCCCTCAGACGGAATTAAGCCCAGTCCTACCTCTAATTTGAAAAAGCCAGACATATAAATTTTCCTCTAATCCTACAATTGTGTGAGAGGAAAATTGGACGCAATTTCGTACGCACTCGTTCGCCCTTTAGCTTGCAAATCGTCACGCTTTATTGCATAATGAATGCAGGGTGACGGGCCGCAAACCATTTCGAATACCTAGCTAATATTTATAGCTGCAATCTCCATTATACACGTTTTCACTAGAACACTGGACCATGCGCTCACAATATTCCTTAATGATGAGTGCTTTAAGATTCGATACACTTTTACATTCGCGCGATGGTGAACGTAACTTCATACTTTCAAACGTATGTTACGCAATCAATTGCAATAATAGTTATTATTGGTATTAAGAAATATACGAACAGTTTCATCGAATGTTCCCACAGCCGATGCTCATCTGAGATATTGGCAATTAGAGAAACTGACGCTCAATTAACATTTGCTTATCGGTACCATCAAATACGAGCAAGTGATGTAAATTAGAGACCGCAAATCGAACTGAATTACTACGGTTTTAATTTGTTTCAATTGGCTTTTGTACTGGCTGTTTTATCCTGGATCTGAGGCCATTTGTCGCTGTGAAATCCATCTGAGTGACAAACAATACGCAATGTGGGACATAATGCCGTGGTCCTGTGTGCCTCGACACTGCTGCTGCCTTCTGCCGGCTAGTTCGCATAATACGTAATGTAAGGGCCGTCGGCTGGTTACCAGCTCTCCTGATTCTCAAATGTTTATTTCATTCTCACTCTTTGGAGTAAATTGTAACTATTTCACTCTGATAAATTTATTTCAGAGCTTTTTGAAAAAGTGAAACAAATTTTGCGAAATCTCTAACAAACGTTTCTAAAACATAGTATTGAATTCCTGGAAACACAGAGATGTAGAACACAGTAAGTGTACTTAAAAATAGGACTACCTATTTGATATAAACAGACTATTTTCGTTCAGTTCTTAAATTTTCAAGACGAAACTTTGAAAGCCATTGTATCATCGGGCCCTAAAAGGCCTCAGTGGATATAATGGATTGTAATTGTGTCCTCAAGCTGCTATGTTCTACGAGTGCGTTCGATTGAGACAGCGATATTGGCAAACGCTGTAATTGACGTTCCAAATGCTTCTCGCATTGTTCCGACTCCGTTTCCACCATGTTCCACAGATATATTTGGTGTCAGGGTATTGTAGATTGTAGAAGAAAGGACTAATATTAATCCTATTAACATTTCCTTTTTTGGATTACTTTCAAATCAATTTTCGTAACTTCTGTATATGGATACGATAAACGAAAATACAGATATAGAGATGCATAATGTTATTTCATTATTGTTACATATATTTCCAAAATACACCCTTGCATAAACACACTCAAACAACACGCACATGCACTCTTAGGCATCCACATACACTTTTAAACAAAAATTTACAATTTAACTTTAATAAAAAAAGCTACGAATGCCTTGTAAAAATGCCTTAAATTTGTAATTTTTGTTAAATTTTGTGGTGTAAAACAAAAGATTTTGTTTTTATATTTATCTTTTCATTGCCAACATTTACTTATGATTCATACTACGTTCAATGGTATAGGTTTAAATACTGTTTGCTTCGTACAACAAAGGAAACCAAATGTTGCTTTGGTTACATACTGAAGATAATTTCAAACCAAAACCACAAGGTACCTAAATTGTGGTCGAATACTTAAAAAGTAAATTAAAATGGTTTAAGCGCAGATGGTTCAGAACCAAACACAACACAAATGCTGGACTTCCTCTGGCTACATGACAACAATGAGTTTTAAAAGAAAAAATACTCCTTGCACTTGCATGCTAGCATGCTACCGTTGCGTGCCACGGATCGATTTACATGTTTTTTAAGAGATATAATAATACTTAGCTACTGTCTCGTTCTCCGTAACTAGTTTTTGTTAATAACAAGACGAGTAGGAGGTTCTTGACGAAAGAAATGTTGGTATTAGAGGCAATTTTCGGGACATGACAGCTATTACGAGTGATGAAATGTGTTTCGGGATATGATTACTTTGTTGATAGGAGTTTTTTTTTAATTCTTGTATTTTGTGTATTTATTATGATCTGACGTTAAATGACCAGCTTGCCAATGACGACACAGCTATAGCATATAAATTTGAACTAAAGTTTTCAAATCGCTGCCTAACACTGCATCGCGCTACAGCGTTACCCAGACAGAAGAGATGAATTATTATTATCTCTATTTTTGTGGAAAAAAATCGTTTCGAATCAAAACAAAGTAATGTTTGCACCTTACTACTTGGCAGTAGAACTGGAAAATTGTGGTACTTTTCCACGCAGACTAAGCCAATAATAATCCTATGCTTACAAAAAAAGTTAGGCCTAGTTTTAAACATAAATAAGATTAAATGAGGCTACATTTTAAGACATTTTTCAATAAAAGTCTCTCTGTTTATGTTACTCTGTTTAGCATATCTGAGGTGGAGCGTGATCTAGTCTACAATTCTAAGTTAGTATTCTTAGAATACAAGCCCGAGACTGTATGAGAATTTGCACTAGGTGAATAGTTCTTGCGAATGGTATGTTTATGTAATTCTAGATTCGATGTCACCTGCTGTTTCTAGAACTTAAGGATATACGATACGTTCTACCGAACAACTTACTTTTTATTTACAGCTTACTTTTTAACCGACTTCCGAAAAGGAGGAGGTTATTCATGATATATTTGTGTAAAGAATAAATAGGTTGTAAAGTATTTCTATCGTTATGCCCCCATTTTACATATTTTATAAGATTAATGTGAACAAGATTTAAATTATGTAACAATCGTAAATTTGAAGTCACTTGCTTGAAGATTCGCATCATTTTGAAATTCTTTGAATGAATCGGTAACTACTAATATTAAATACTTGTGAAAGTTGAGATGAGGTAGTCCTATGTATCGTATTTGGAAGGTTGTAGCGCAATATCGTCGGAACGGCTGAAGTGATCGGGTTAAAATTAGAACATGGTTAGATTAGTCTGTAATAACACATGGACTACTTTTTATTGTTGACTAAAACAAAAACAGGAACTAAATGGGTATAAGTACAAGAACAAAATTAAAAAATTGTATTAACCCCCAACTACCTTAGATTTGTTATCTGTACAACATTCTACTAGTCAAGCCCTTTCATTTGATACCCATATTAAGGGAGTTGTGAAAAAAGAAATGTAATTCGCCATTTTGTGGCCATCTTGGATTTGAAATTTGTCATAGTGCAAAGTATTCTACTAGTCAAGCCCTTTCGTTTGATACCCATATTGCGGTAGTAGTGAAAAAAATTATAATATAATTCGCCAATTTGTGGTGGCGGCCATCTCGGATTTGAAATTTGTTATAGCGTATAGTACTCTGCTAGTCAAGCCCTTTCATTTGATACCCATATTGAGGTAGGTTGTAAAGAAATATTTTGTCCGCCATTTTGTAGAGGCGGCCATTTTGAATCGATATTAACCAAACATAGCTAAGAACATCCGCACGGATATTAACTTACAAAAAACGCATCGAAATCGCCCCATCCGTTTGAGCTCTACGGTGCCACAGACAGACACACACACAGACAGACAGACATCGACGTCAAACTTATAACACCCCTTTTTTTGGTCGGGGGTTAAAAACCATCGGTCGCTGCCGCGAGTAATTTATATGAAACAACAATATTTGCAGGGTCATCCAGTTTCTATATATTTTTTATCTTTACGTACTCTAACATACAGTAGGTCTACCTTTGAACACGTTTATTTGGTTAAAACCGATTCACCCTCGTCATAAACATACTAACATTGTTTTATTGCGAAAATTTTTCTCAAGAAACGCTTTTCACAGCCTAACAACTGTTCGTATAATGAAAGTGGCATCAAACTCTTTCGTTCGGTTCTGCGACCCATCAAATATGAAAACGAATCATTTTAAATATTTAATAAGAAAGAAAAAAGGCTGGCCTGGTGGCTTAGTTGGTAGTAGGTCTGTCTGCGAAGCCGTGGGTCGTGGGTTCGATCCCCACCCAGTGCAAATGTTTGTGTGATGAATTCAAATATTTGTACTGTGCCTAGGTGTTTTCTATGTATAATAAGTATGTATTTAAAAATATATAAGTATTATATCAGTTATCTGGCTTCCATATTACAAGCTTTGCGTAGTTTGGGGTCAGATGGTGTTGTGTGTGAAATGTCCACCAATAAAAAAAAAGATTGTAGGCCAATTGTAATATACTAACGTGGATGTTTATCATTAACAAGTTCAACAAATTAAAAAAAAAAGTAACCATGGGTAGGTTACTTTTTCACACAACACCTTCTAGCTCCTAGAAGGTGTCTAACTATGTAAGTCAGATAGATGACAGTAATAAACACTTATGAGACACAAATAAAATTACATTAAGTCTAGTAATCTCAAGTAATGACAAGGTTCAATGTAATCGTTACCAATGACTTTATTTCGGTAGTGTCAGTGAGCGAAGTACTGCGCCGTAGTCGTGCTCATAAAATTTAAACTGTTTTCCGTCCACATTCATCAGCGAGATCTGAGGCGAGATTGTCCAAAGACGTGACAAAGTGTGGCACCTATTAAAAAGAAACAAGAAAGTCATTAAAAACAATTTCCTAGATTCGTTCACATGGCCCGAGTGCATTGGAGCGTTAATTAAATTAAATTGGGATCATTGTCGACGCAAAGCAGAACGATTAGAGGAATGACGGCACGCAGCGATTTGTCACAGCCTACGGTCGTGGATTCTCTAGGCTCCGTGCCTTTAAAGTCTGCGCTAAAACTTAGGGACTTAGAAACGTGGCGCCACTAAAGCCTTTATATAGATTTTCGAAAAATATTGAATCACAGTAGCCAGTTCAGTTTTTTTGCCGCGGGAGTTGTGTGGCGGTGCAGACACTAGAGACCGACGGGTAAGGAACTTCCGGCCACCATTCACGAATCGATCGAGGATCGAATATCACCCACCATTCATCACGAAATCGATCGATCCAAATGTTTGAGATATCGATTTCACGGGCACGTTTTCTTCGTCTGTTGTGTCATACCGTTAAATCCTAGCGTCGGCGTGTACATCGTCTTTTTATCGCACTGTACGTGTTTATTTTCTAAATGAAAACATAGTTGTATTGAACGAGCTCCGACGCTCTATCGAAATGTTTATTATATTCACTCATTTATTTTTACAAGGGAACGGGTTCCGTCTAAATGAATAAAATTGATTGCTTATACAAACTGTGCACTCAAATACTCGGCCATCACAATAAATAAGGGCTTTTGGAGAGAAAAAGGTAAAAAAAAGTAGTGAGTATGGATGGGCCGCGCGGCTTGGAAGCGAGGCGCGGGTCGACCTTGGCGCGCTCAGTAAGACAAGTCGATTTTGTTATTTGTTTATACACAACACTACCTGTTCCTCCGCCGCCGCCGGGAAGGTGTGCGCGCACGCACACAGCCACACCGGCGAAGCCTCGCATCCACGTCAAATCGCTCCGGCATTTTACAGCGATTTCTGTAATAAACCTCGATTTATTGCATCTGCCATGCTTCAAACATTGTCTATAAACACAAAACATACGAACGCGATCACAATCAATATTTTTATCGATACGGCATTAAACCACGGCAGTATTCTACTCCAATTAAGAACGAAACCGTAACGGAATTTATATTCGACATCATACAAATATTTATGGACGCTGAGACTGGACGTTGTTCTCGTTTCGAGATAGACAGTTATGAAATGGTACTTGACGTAAAGCGTTTACAAGATTTACTAGATAAGCGGTAAAGGCTCTGGTTAATAGGAAACTGTAAGTAGATCTTACGAGGGACGCGGAAGCCGACTGTCTTAAAACGCTATAAAAATAATTCACTGCCGGCATCGCAACTACCTGATAAGGATACGCAGTCATTTGTAGTGGAACCGTGATCCGACAGTCTCCTTCACACAATTTATGTTGAACGTATTGTCAGCATTATCTCCTTAATGTGCTTTGAGACACCTCGTTCAGATACGACACAAGCGACCGTTTCAATCGGGCTTATCAGACAAAGCTCGAGCGCTGGTTTCGGAACACGATACTAAACTTTTGGCATGAGAATATAATTGACACAGCGTACATTGATAAATGGAGTAAGTGTCTGTGCTTTTTTGCCTCCATAAATACTGGCCAATAGGAGTGCTTCGTGACCTCTGTTCGAAATCAGTGTTGCGATTACGTCCCGTGATTTAGATGGCCATTACTGGGTCGCGTCCACAGATGGCTTTGAATTACAGCCTTCCTTCCAGCTCTGTTGGTTTTGTACCGACGTTGGTCCCAGTAATTATGAGATCATGCTTCATAGTTATCTATTGATTTAGAACTCTTCCAAGTCTCAATTATGAATCATCGATTATCGAGAGTTATGTGAGACGGTCCTCTATCATCATGGTTCCTTGCTCCGGGTTTGTTCACCTCGCATCAGCATTCTCGTAACCGAGCCGCTTCCTATGAAATTGCGTTTTATTGATGTTTTGTATGCTAACATTTGTAATAAAGGCTCGTGGCTTGCACCGACTTATAGTGTAGTTAATGGTTTGATTTCCATTCGTTTTTCATTATGATCGAGAATAGAGATCAGTAAAGTTTACAATATGGTTTCAATCTGACTATACAGTTGATTATCTTACTTTTAGTACAAAATTGATTTGGTTAGTTACGACTACATCGTATAAGCTTGAAATGAATTTGGTTTCAAAACAAAATACTTCATGTTTATTTCAATGATTTAATCGTCTACGGACGTTGAACGTCAAAAGCCTTGAAATAGAATAATTATTTTTCGATAGATGTCGTTTTAATGCAAGTCATAATAATAAACACGATAGATGTAATAGAACACCGCCTAGATTACATGATTGACATTGTTTGTTGACAATTCACAATGAATTGCTTAATTGAATTGTAATGTAGCAGTCAATAAAAAAAAGATTTTAAAAGGTAAAACGGGTTAGGAGGGATTCTAGAAAAATATTTTGTATATTTCATAGATTTTCATTACTTCTTAAATTTTAATTATTCTTTAAAATTGTACTTGGTAGATGTGCAAGTTCATGTTATACAATGTACATGAATTTCGCGAACACAAAGGCAACGAGAACACCGCGGTTATTGTTTGTTAACCTTCCTCAAAAGGAAGTGGATCTAACATGGGGCAGTTTCAATATCCCGCGGCTGAAATACCAACTAGAGTGAGGGTCCGTAGTGCAGTCGCTCGGTACACAGGTACAAGTGTAGCCCGCCACAGAATAGCTCCCAGTTTGTAGGCACTCGCGTGACCGGGCCGCCACGAAGCGCTCGCGCACGTCAAACGCTCCTCCACTGACGTTCTCACGACACATTTTGACATTTCACTAAATAAATATAGAAGCCATTTTCGATCGAAACGTCAAACACGTCAGGAATGCAAATATATCGCTTTTCCACCTTATCGCTTTTTGACAATACACCCATGTCGGCGTTCGGGATCAAGGGGTCACATTTATATGGAGATTCGTGAAGATAAAGTTTACAGTTGATTTTATTGGCGTTTTATCAACGTTCGAGGAGCGGCGTCCATCATCTTGGGCGTGTTGTAAATCGCGGTAGCGCGTAGAATATCACTGTGAAATCGGTCGCAGTCTATATACTACCGAAAACTCGATCAATGCCCATGAAGTTTACAAGTCGGATAAAGTTTAATTTAACATTTTGTCGATGTGTGCAGTGGTGTGTGAGTGTGTGTATAGTAATTACGGCGCGAGCGCAGCGCCGGTGGTCCGCGGCGCTCCCCGCACACCTGGGAACTCACGCTCTCGGACAGACGGACACTCGCTCAACTATCGCCTTCTACTCTGCCACATCGTGTATTGTTCCATTGTTATCATTGTTTCAACGTGAAAAATTATAATTTACTCCAACTTCTAATTTCGGTGTCACATTGTGATCGAGGAAAGTGTGAGAATCTGTTCGTGTGTTGGACTGGCCGCCTCGGTCGGCGCGGAATGCTTCTTTTGTCTACCTTTATTTGCCTGTCAGTCAAAGCGCCCGAGTCGGACGTGCGCTTGAACCGCGACAATGTAGCTCTTTGTGCGCCTTTAGCAAGCTTTAAAAGTCTAAATTTCGATGTCATGCACATAAACGTATGTTATGGAACTTCCTTTTTATTGTTCGTGGAATAATAGTTTGTGGATGTGGAGCAATTAACGTCGCAATTTTTATTGTCTTGCTTTTATTAACTGCGACCCTTCAGGCAATTATCTACCCGCCTCACTACAAGAATTACGTTAAGGTCTCAAATAGTATTGACTCAGCATAAGCAGCCCACTAAATGTTCCCACAGCTGGGACTCGGGGCCTTCTCTCGCAAGGAGAGAGTTTTTAAGGCCATGATCCACCACGCTGGCCAATTGCGGGTTGCTGGATGACACATGACCTCGAAAGATTCTAGGTACATGCCGGTTTCCTCACGATGTTTTCCTTCACCGTTTTTAAGTAAGCGGCATTACGCACATGATTTCGAAAAGCCAGTGGTGCGCGTGGTGGGATTCGAACCCGTGGGTTGCTCCGGATCGGCAGTCGCCGTTCTCCCGACTAGACCAGCCGTAACTTAGTCTCAATACCGTCTTTTTGAGTTAGTTTGATGTCAAACATGTTAAAAAAATATGTTAGAAAGCATTTTATTATTATATTGTTTCTTTTTTTACTAGTTTTACGTGAGAAATGTCCTTTTTAAATACTTATTATTCTTTACTAGCAGCGCTTCGCGGGTTTACCCGCGTAGTTCCTGATCCCGGTTTTTTTTACAATTCACACACAACATCAAAGATCCCCGATTCCCGAGATAAATAGTAGTTTATGTGTTATTCCAGGCGATAATCTAACTGTATTCAAAATTTTAATTTTGTTGAATTCAGAAATACCAACATGACTGAGCAACAAACAAGCTTTGAGGTTCATAATTATTAATAGTACTTTGACCTAAGTCAAAAATTTTACAGGTTCAATTTGGCTCGAGTATAACTTGAAATCTTTTACGGTAAAAAGTCAGTTGTTATGAAATGTGAATGATGCAATAAACAAGACAGGCTTGGTAAACTACGATGCAACTATGCGTACGAAATACAACTTCACTATGCCACTTTAGTTTTTTTTAAATCGGGCATAACGATGCGCTGTTTTTAACCCCCGACCAAAAAAAGGGGTGTTATAAGTTTGACGTCGATGTCTGTCTGTGTGTGTGTCTGTCTGTGGCACCGTAGAGCTCAAACGGATGGGGCGATTTCGATGCGTTTTTTTTATTTAAAAGTTAATATCCGTGCGGATGTTCTTAGCTATGTTTAGTCAATATAAATTCAAGATGGCCGCCGCCACAAAATGGCGGACAAAATATTTCTTCACAACCTACCTCAATATGGATATCAAATGAAAGGACTTGACTAGTAGAATACTATACACTATAAAAAAAACAAATCCAAGATGGCAGCCACCACAAAATGGCGAATTATATTATTTTTTTCACTACTACCTCAATATGGGTATCAAACAAAAGGGCTTGACTAGTAGAATATATTGCACTATAACAAATTTCAAATCCAAGATAGCCGCTTCCACAAAATGGCAAAATACATTTATTTTTTCACAACTCCCTTAATATGGGTATCAAATGAAAGGGCTTGACTAGTATAATGTTGTACGGATAACAAATCTGAGGTAGTCGGGGGTTAGTCAAAATTTTTAATTTTGTTCTTGTGCACTATCCGCGTCATGGAAAATATGCTATCTGCACATAGAATTTGATTTGTGTTGCGTTGGGTTTCAGTTGCATAAAATTACATTTTTTTAACAGATTGTCCTTGATAATTTTATCGATCATAAATACTGTATTTGGGACTTTAGAAAAACATTACATTTATAAGTAAACTAGTCTACACAAGTTCTACAAAGATAAACGTTTGAAATGTATTATCACACATAACTTCAATCGAACAGGAATAAAGTAATCCAGCTCAATTAATCTCAATCGGGAATTATTTCTGTTGTATTAAATTAGTCGTACAAGGAGTGGGTTTAAGTGCGGATACCTACAATGTTTTGATTGATTCATGCGAATGAGCGAAGTAATAAAATAAAACTGGTGTCGTAAAATCTTGGTGTGTGATTATCTTTGAGTCGATGACGGGCCTGATGGCAATTATCAAATGAACACCGGCAATCAGTCGTCGAAAGTACACGCGCAAAACTTAATTGATTATCGTTGAAATTCGGTTTTATTGCGAATGATTTGGTGTACACGTTCTTGGAAGAAGTTTCGAGATATTAAGTCATAATACTCGCAATAAAAAAACGGGACGGGACTTTTCGCAATTTTGTAAATAAATATGCATCTCCAGAATGGCTATGTTGTTTTTTCCATAACTGTAATTTTGCAGCGGTTTTTACGATTTGTTTTGGCGCCGACATCATTCGGGTAGAATATTTGATCTACGTATCTATGCACAGCCCGATCCATTCATACTTTATGACGTGATTGAGCAACAAACATCCAAACATTGCCATTTATGATATTAGTAGGATTATTTATTATCAAATATAGCTTTATGTTACTGAAAAATAATGTAGTATTATAATGGCAAAAAAGTTGTAATTATTATTTCAGTTTATTCGTCATAAACGTCAACACAAATATTTCTTTATAATTCTGGTATAGATATAACAGTAGCGTGAAACTTGGACTACATATTTTGTTCAAGTTGCTATGAGTGTATGAAAAACTCTCAAAAAAGTCTCCGTAGTATCTGTAGTTCACCAAATTGAATACATTATCTTGTCCTACTGCCCCGCAGGTATGTGGTGGGTATATGGTGCGTCGTAAACTTGAGCGTTCTTTAGATAGCTGTAAACTTGTATTGTAAACACTTGAAGCCTTCCACTGCTACGCTGACTTACGTAAATACAACTTGTAATTCAATGTAAACGTTTCATTCAATGACACCAATAAAACAACTCTTCATTTTGACAGCTGTATTTGCTATTTTCTTTATTTTTACGGCAGTGCTATACATTTCTCCAACGCTTTGATCCTTAATTGGCGAAAGTTCGCCGAATGTTTCGTGTATTGCAAAAAATAAAGATTTATTTACGGCAATAAAAACATTTACCCTTGCCGGAAAGTAAACGGTTTTGAAAACAAAATAACTGTCTATTATTGGCAACGTAACGGAACCTCCTATTGTATCTATTGTTTATTAGTTGCAACTCTTTTAGCGAACCCTTCGAATGTTAATAGTTTTTGAACTAAAGGGGAGTAATAAAAGTCGGCGCCTTCAAGCCTTCGCTAAGTTCGTTTTTAGAGGCAATTAAAGCTTTTATTTCGGAGATTTCTCAAATATTTGCACGCTAAAAAAGGTTTATGGGTTCCGAAACGAGTCAGACTTTTAACCTTGACAACTTTTGTGATCGATACAATGTTAGTGTGGGATGCGAAGCAGATGTTCTGCATATCGCTATCGATAGATGCATTATAAGATAACAAAGCACAATTCATATTAAAATAGGCGTAATATTCAAATTGCGGTCTACACAAGGCCTTCGTATCGTTCGGAATCAAGAATGTGGCGTTTCAGATCACGCAGATAAGGCCACGGACTCACGGCTGGCAAGAAGATACATTGCGAATTGACAAGGTCTCGAGCATAGGTGCCGGGTCTATTGTGCCCCATCCCTATAAATAACTGAACAGAAACAAAACAAGCGCAGATGTCAGAGATTAGATTCTCATCGATCAGATATTGTGTTGCGGATGCGGAGACCAAGGTTCAAAGCTATATTTTGCGTTGATACGGTAACCGATACTGAAAGTGTTACCGGCCCTTCTACCTAACTAAATTGGCTATGGCTTTACTATTCCCGTCTCTATCAATTCAGGTGAAAAAAAAGAGAGGGCGATATCAAAGCTAAGACAGTTTTACTTAGTAGAACCTCAGGTCGGGAAGAAGCAAGTTGACCTCAGCTCAAGTAACACAGGACTTGTAAATGTATGTTTCCTGTACACTAAGAAATATCTATCAAGATTTAGTCTTATCAATTTTGAAGTGAACACGTCATCAGCTACATGGAGCTGTTTGGTAGGGGTAGGGTTGCCATCTCTAAAGTTTGGAAACCAGGATAAGACTCATGAAAACCCCGGATTTTACAGCCCAGAACCCGGACATGTCAACAGAGGTGAGGTCACAGTTTCGGAGCCACGAAGTCATGCACGTAACGCCTTCATCGAATTCATAGCCACACTGAGAGCAACAAAACTAGTCAACCTCAAGATCTGCGAAAACATCATGCAGTTCTATAAGCTAGGAAGTGAAAGCCTCCTAAAGGCGAAACTTGATGAGGCCGAAGCAGCCATTTACAATAATGTCACTTCCCGGGTCATCAAGGGAACCATGACAGGACAGTATATGGCAGCCTACAGTGCAGAAAATGGCTTCGTGACACTGAACGAGAGAGAGACAGAGCGCGCGGGAAGACCCGTTTATGCGACACCACCAAACGACCCAATTGTAGTTACCGCCCGATGCACCAAGATTATGCTGGACGACAGGATCCTCGAGATGGCCAAGTCCATTGAAGGGAACTCAAACGTCAAAGCGTATTGGGAAAACTGGGAGGTACCAAGAATACAGTGGGTCAACGGAGTTCCAGGATGTGGAAAGACAACATGGGTGATTAGACACTTCGATGTGGACAAGGACGCTATCATCACCACAACAACTGAGGCAGCAAAAGATCTAAGAGAGAAGCTATCGCACCGCATCGGAAACCTGGTCAAAACCAGGGTGCGAACTATGGCTTCTGCTCTGGTAAATGGTTTCGGAAAAGAGAAATTCAGCCGCCTCATGGTGGATGAGGCTCTCATGAACCATTTCGGAGCCATTGTAATGGTCTCACGGCTGTCTGGTGTAGGCGAAATCGTCCTCATAGTTACCTTACATCGATAGGGAAAATCTCTTCGAAATGAGGTATCACCGCCCGAACCTGGTAACAAAGATCAGCCAGGAGTTGCTCTGCACACATCGCAATCCGATGGATGTCGCATATGCGCTGAGGGAAATATACTCAGGTATGTACTCATCAGCACCCCGTATAAAGTCTCTAGAGCAGAGAAGGTTTAAGGGAACGCAAATACCCGGCACCCAATCCAACACCCTCTTCTTAGTGTATACTCAAGAGGAGAAGGAGACCCTGACAAACCAGGGTTACGGATCGGGCACCGGGTCACGCATCCTTACCATCCATGAAGCTCAGGGATTGACATACGAGTCGGTCATCGTAATTAAAACTAAGGTAAACATGAAGCTGCACGAGAGCGTGCCCCATGCGGTTGTTGCAATCTCACGGCACACGGGGACCTTCACATACTACGCTGACGACACCGACGACGCTATCGGTCGGTTCGTACGGCGAGCGTTAGCTGCATCACCAAATACCATCCGAGAGTTCAGATGGCCATAAAAGACAGAAACGCGGCAATAGTGGAGGCTCTGCGCCGGGAGGAGGCGGCTTAAGCAAAAGACGATGTCGAGACGATTACTGTCGGAATCCCAACCGGTAGTGATCGGCTCAACAGACGAAATCGGACTAGTACTAGAATTAAATGTTCACAACACCCCCCCCCTATTTTCCTTTTCTTCTCCTAATCCAAGAAATTTGTAAAAAAAAAAGATAATTGTAATGACAAAGGTCACGGACCCCAGAGTCTGTGGAGTGGCTAATTTAAATAAAAAAAAAAAAAAAAGACATGTCAACAGATTGTAAAACATAATAATTAGTGTTATTAAAACTATTGAAAATGTTTTAAATCATCTTTTTAAGTATTTTCAGGCCTTTAAAAACTAAATTTAGTTGTCTCTGGTCATCATTTCAGTAAGCATTTAGTGGTCGGTTCATCGGTTAATCGCTGCGTGCAGGCCTAGTGCGTGAGTTAAGGTGGCCAAACCTAAACTTTGAAACCCGGACTACAAATGTAGTCCAGTCCGGACGCTCCCGGGATGCCCTCTAAACTAGGACAAACCCGGGGAAACCCGGACGGATGGAAACCCTAGGTAGGGGGGAAATCTTGTGGATTCGGGTCAGCGTTGCCAGACGTCACGATTTTGGCGGGACGTTCCGAATTTTATGTGTTGGACGGGATGTCCCGCGCGGGACAAGCTCTGTCCCGCTCTTCGGGGTTGACTCGACCGTCCATACAGCGTGCTGAAGAAGCACGACCAGAAAGTATTCCAAAATTTCTCCCTCCCAAAATATCCTAACGATAGGGTATATCTGGTTTAAAATGCCATGTTATTGTTAAAATACTCTATTTTTATTTTTGGTATCATGCAAACGTAATTTAAAACTCAAATACAAAGACAAATATTCAAATACAATGTGATGAATAATAAAGTGGCGGCTAATCTTTCGCTTTATTACATTACGGCTAGTCGTTTTGACTGACGTATGGCGTCGAATACATTCCGGCTGTTTTTTAATCAGCCGCTTTCAATCTGGCTAATCGTCAAACTGCCGCTTTACAAAACGGCCCTGTTTTTCAAAACGGCTAGCCGTAATGTAATACAGCGGATTATACGATCCGGTTGCGACATATATACAACGTAAAATATATGTATGTATGCTTTATTTTGTTTTGTTAAAATAACTTTTATTTCTTTTTTAAATTAAGTGCAATAAAGAGTTAAACTATCTATCTATCTATGTGCGATCGAAGATAGGTTCTCTAATTGGATAGTTAAAATTAGATTACTATAATAGTGCTGTATTAAAACGAGTCCTGCGTATCATCGTCCGGTTTAATGTCGTCAGTTTATTGAAAAACAAAGGCTCTTGAAACCATTGCAGGCAGATTCATTGCAGGCAGATTCATTGCAAGTACCTATACAGCAGGCTATGCAGGTTACTTGCAGCAATTACGCAAACAATATAATAGCACACTGTCAGCCTGTGGCCGAGGGATTATTTACTGCCTCATATCTCCGAAGAAAAGAAATGTCAAGACATCCTCTGTGCTGCGATTATCGTGTCGCAATCGCTCCGGGCCACGGCTGGGGAGCTCATAAAATATGCTCGCTATGGGGAGGAGACAGTGAACACCCATTATACTTCGCGAGCCTTTTGAGGCTATGGGATGAGTCCTCTAGTTGTGAATAGGCTGTGCAAAACGTCGTCACGTCGATGGAGAATAGTTGTTCAGTACTCTAATTTTCAGAAGGAAAATATGTGAAGCAAAATCAAACAGAGAGTAATGCTCTTAGTAATTTAGTTTGGCGATAGATGTGCACTGTATGTTTACGATTGACTATCAAAAATACCACGACAAATTGTCTAAGGAAAAACCAGCGTCTGACCTAAGAGAGTACGTCATTAGTCACGATTTCTACTTAGTTAATACAACATTAGTATTATTGTTAATTAAATGATTTTTGCCATTAACCTAGGGAGAGTTTCCGTTAATTTGGTTCAGCTTTATGGACCATGTTCACAAAAGTTCCAATGGTTAATAATATCAGTGTAGTGGATAACTGTGATAGCTTAAAACTATTCCATACCTCAATACATTACGAATTTCGAAGAAGTTAAAGAAACTATTGAGAACAGATTTTTCTTATTTGCGCACCCCAATTTCTGACTTGTCCACATATTGTTTTCCATCCTAAGGTTGGCTGGAAGAAATCGCTTTAGTGATAAAACCGCCCACTGTCGCACTAATTTACAGTGTTTTTGGTGTGTCAATAAAGAGTATCTATCTATCTATCTATTTTCTTGCTCATCAAGCAAATTCCCCCGCTCCCAAAGGACTTTATAAACATGTTAAAAACTGTCCAAAATCATAATGTTAAGGTGTGTGGGGGTTTACGCAGTATTTTTAGATACATTTTTTGTTTTTGTTTTTTACTGTAATTGTACGGTATGACAGTTTATGAAAGAACTTTCATGCACGTAATGGATTGCGCAGTAAATGATTTTTGTTGTGAAGAGCCACTTAGATATATATGCGCTGCAATATCGAGAAAAACGACTTACAAAATTAACATAACTACAACCATTTCAATAGTACCAATTTCAATCGAGACCGAGTAATGCGTGCTAATTCCTAGGCCACATATCAATTACTTACTCTAGACTTCTGTATGGACGCATTTGGAGAAAGATGGACGCAAGCATTGAGTATAGCAAAATAGGAGCAATTAGCAGAAAATATAATCGTATAGAGATAAAACGTACAAGGGGAAACGTGACCTATAAATTACCTGAGAGCTTACACGAGCTGAGTTGAACAAAGTGATAAGTACTTTTTTCTTGTATTGTGAACTTAGTATTAAGTATTAAATAAGATTATCTGTAGTAACTATGCGTTTTGTTATTAAGCCAATTATGGAGGTCGCAACCGAAGGACTTAAAAAAAACCGAAAATTATTTAATACATTTATTTTAAAAGGTTACAAAGTAATTATCTATTAATTATAACTAGGTGTGCTCGCGGACGAAGTAGGTACCGGAGTGTGTCTTCGTGGCGGCGTGGCGAGGCGACACGGGGCCCTTTCTGCTGCATCGGCAATTCTTAGGTCACGTACGCCAGTTGCTAAGTCCACGGGGCAGGCAGAACCGCTGAATCGGCATTTTAGTCTCGATGGAAAGTTTCCGTGAATATAGCTAATGAGTTAGCAAATCCCCTACTATTGGTGTACGTAACATCTCCCCCCTCAGATCAGCAACTATTTGAGCACTCTGAGCGCGAATGTTGCTGACTTTGTACTCGTCTTGCAGCTTCTCAGGATCTTCATAATTCTGGTTTCGAGGAGATTTCTTCTCTGAGGTTGAGTTTTTATTCGGTAGCCCCGCGCAGAGATGGTGTCTCCGTCTCATTGTTATAAGTGTAAGTAGGGCTGCTGCGATTAAAAATCCGTAAAACGGTATAGTCGTGTGGTAAATGTTGGCTTCGACATGGTCCATCTTGGTTGGATGTTGCATTAGGATCTTGTCTTCTATAGCATGTAGTCCTTTCAAGTTTATAGAGTTTAGTTGTATGTGTGGTATGTTCTTTACTTCTTTAGTGTAGTAGTCCTGTGGTATTTCGGCTATTAAAAGTGGTTGTCCTTTAACTTCGTCATTGATGTTGATGACTGTAAGGTCGGTCGTCCGTAGAAAGCATTTATGGGGTACGGTAGCGAGGTAACTTCCTGTAGGGTGACAAACTCTTGACGTCCGCACTGCATTTCCGTTTTCGTTGGCTTCGGGAAGCTTAGGGTGTAGTGTTGGTCGTCTAGCTGCTCTACGGCTTCTTTCTCGAGTGTAACTTTGGTAGGTCGGCACGAGTGGTTCAACGTCTGACGTGTGATGATGTCCTGGATACAGTCTGGGTGATCTCGTGGTAGGTGATGAGCATCCTCTTCGCATAGGTACCGACGGTTAAATTTCAGGCATTCAGCCGCAATGTACATGAACGTCTTGCCATTGGTTGCTAGGAAGGGGTATGGAGGATAAAAGTCTGAGAATTTTTATTTGGAACTAAGGATAACCTATACAGATCGTATTGGCTGGTTGAGGTTATGGGAAATTTGAAAACTATTACAATTTTGCTACCTGCATAATAATAGCCTGATTTTATGATGCTATAGTATTCTCTCAAATCAGCCTCTGGTACTTGATTTTGCCCATAAACTAATTTTAATCTATCTATCATATTTCCTAAATTCCTAATGCTTAACATACTATGATGTGTGCTCGATGCACGTATAAAAGCTAAAATGTCTTCTATCCTATTTAATTCTAAAAATAAATCGTCAACGTTTTCGCTGATGATAACCAATAACTGAGCGAATTTCGCATATTTAAGAAGAGTAGTGTCCGCATAGGCACTACTATTTAATATTAAGTGTAAGCTACTATTAATTCTCTCTTGATTCTCTATTATGTTCGTAAGCAATGTATTATGTTGAGACATCCATTCTTTGTTCAGACTGACGTGATCGTTTAATTCAGATATTAGCTTATCTTCGTTATTTTCTAAGATCTTTATTGCGCTGTTATATTTTTCGGCATCGGTGTGATCTAAATTACCGGTAATGCTTTTGACAATAGATCCTAGACCGTCTATAAGCCCTCTTTTGTTACGTATATTGTTAGGCTGCAACGTACTGAGTTGGCTATGAATTTTACTAAGTTTAGGAACGAGATAATTTATCTGTAATTCATATAAGAGATAGGTGTCGTTCTCTAGTCGGGTTTCAAACGATTTAAGTTG
This sequence comes from Ectropis grisescens, assembly GCA_017562165.1. Lineage (NCBI taxonomy): Eukaryota > Metazoa > Arthropoda > Insecta > Lepidoptera > Geometridae > Ectropis > Ectropis grisescens. The sequence goes on along the minus strand of CM029789.1, from coordinate 16,483,000 downwards.
AAGGTCTATAGAGCTTAGTCTGTCCTCAATGGAGGTTAAGTCAATGTATTGAATAAATGAATGGTAGTGAGTAATAAGTTTAGCCGGTCCAAGTTTGAAAGGAAGTATACCAGGTCCATTGTCAAGGCTCTCAAGTCTTATCTCGTCCGCCAGTGTCGGGTGAAGGATTATCAGTAGTATCCTGCAACAATTTGGCAGATTTAGGGACACGTTTAAGTCGAGATTTGGCAATAGGGCCTTTCTTTTTGGAGGTGTATATGTGAATGGGGAGGTCTGCTAATACATTATCTTGAGTATAACGTGGGGCCAGTTTATTACGATTAGCTAAAGGATTTGAGACGAAAACCTGCTGGTCGAGCTGGTATTCAACTTCGGGTTCTCTATTCTTATTTCTATTTTCTATAATGTTCGTGCGGTTTTCTAGTGAGGACTCATTAATTTTTCATACACAGCTTTCATCTGATTTCTGTGATTTATTATATATTGTTGCAATAGGTGTTCATTTATATCGATATCAAAGGGATCCCTAGGATCAAAGTGACCTCTAATTATGTCGTGGGGTCTACACTTTGTAAAGCTGTGCACTGAACTATTGTAAGCTAGTATTGCGTAAGGCATTAAGTTGATAGTCGGCTCGTCTTTATGTGTAAGTCGTAAGATGCGTAAGTGTTCTAGCAAGGTCGAATGAAATCTTTCGATAATTCCGTTGTCATTTGGGGCATGAGCTAAAGTCCTATGGTGGTTAATTCGGTGGAGTCTCACAAATTCTGCAAACATCTGGTTTGTGAATTCCGTGCCGTTGTCGGTTACTATGGACAAAGGCAGACCATGATGAGTGCTGAAAGTCAAAAGTCCTTGTATGATACTGACAGCAGTGCCATCGCGTAGATGGTAGGCCTGTCCGTATTTAGAGAACACATCTACAAAGGTCAAATATTTTTCGTTATGTGCAGTAAATAGGTCCATATGTATAGTTTCGAATGGTTTCGTCGCGGGTGGTACAATGTTAAAATACTGTTTGATAGGGTGTCTGTCATATTTCGATTGTCCACACACAGTACACTCATTTATGTACTTTGATATTTCCTCTTTCATTTTAGGCCAATAGTACTTTCGTGAAAGAGCTAGATAACATTCATTAATACCTCGGTGATTAGTCTTACCCTCATGGTAATGTTTGAGAATTTCTTGCTGTCTCAAATACTCTTTTACGTCCTCTAGTTCGGTTGTTGCTAAGACAAGATTCATAGAAGAACTTTTAAAGCTGTTTTGTAAGATGGGGATGATAGAGTACATTCCTAAAGGTGGCGTGATCTTAAGAGCAGTCTTAATTTTTGGGTTAACAAATTCTTTTATAGCATTAACCACGTCCTGTTCGAGATTAGATTCGGATACTTGGATACATGTGCGAGTGTGTGTGTCAAAGGGTTTGGTAGTAGTAGTACGACGCTTAATATCACCTACGATAGTGAAAGAAATTTGTCTATGGAATTTATTAAAGGGGTCGTCTGTGATAGGGATCTCAAGAATCGGGTTTTCCTTACTTGTATGGGCAGTAAGGGTAGTCGATCCAGCCTCAGAGGGTGACCTTTCTGTGGGATTCGCTACCATTGAGTCCGTCTCCTCGTTATTAATTTCGATTCGAGAGAGGGCGTCTGCGTTTGTATTAATTTTGCCCTTTTTATAAATCACAGTATAGTCGTATTCACTTAATTTGAGCCTCCATCTCGTGAGTCTCGAATTAGGCTCTTTAAGGTTCATTATCCATTGCAAGGGCTTGTGGTCGGTCATAATTTTGAATTTTCGACCAAAGAGGTAAGGTCTAAAATATTTCGTCGCCCAGACAATGGCTAACAGTTCCTTTTCGATAGTACTGTAGTTTATCTCGCTATCGTTGAGAGTACGAGAAGCGTAACAGATAGGTTTGTCTGATCCTACAGATCCTTGACTTAGTACGGCTCCTATGGCAAGGTTAGACGCGTCAGTGGTTAAAATAAAGTCTTTGTTAAAGTCTGGGTATTGTAGTATTGGGTCATTAGTCAGTAATTTCTTGCATTTCTCAAAACTGTCTATGTATTCGGGGTCGAAAGTCATTTTGGTACCTTTCTTTAAACATCTAGTCATCGGCTTGGTAATTCGGGCGAAGTCAGGTATAAATTTCCTGTAATAACCCAGAAGTCCTAGGAATTGTTTGATTTCTTTGGGCGTCTTGGGCATTGGGTATTTTTTTATAGCTGAAATTTTGTCCGGATTAGGTTTTATACCTCTCTACTTTATAAATGTGCCCTAAGTAGGTGGTTTCTAACTTCAAAACTCAGATTTATCCATCTGGATTTTGAAATTAGATTCTCGCAATCTAGTGAAGACTTTTCTAGATTTATCATATGCTCTTGTAGTGACGTGCTGAATACAATTATATCGTCAAGATATACCAGGCAGATTTCATTTTGTAAGCCTCTCAGCACGTTATCCATTACCCTTTGAAAAGTAGATGGACTATTTTTTAATCCCATTGGCATCCTCATAAATTCGAAATGCCCGTGTTCGACATTAAATGCGGTTTTAGAAATGTCATCCGGGTGCATTTCCACCTGATAGAACCCAGATGCTAAATCTAGAGTTGTAAAATACTGGCATCTCCCGAGTTTATCAAGGACATCTGAAATATTAGGGATGGGATATTTATCGTCAATTGTCTTCTCATTTAGTTTACGAAAGTCTACAACTAGCCTCCATTTCTGTTTTCCGGATGCGTCCGTCTTTTTCGGTACTACCCAAATAGGCGAGCTCCAAGCTGAATCTGAAGGTCTAATAATTCCTTGTTCTAGCATGGAGGTCATCTGCTTTTGTACTTCTTCGCGATGTATGAAAGGGTAGCGATAGCTTTTCGTATACACTGGTAATTCGTCTGTCGTTTTAATCCTATGTTTAATTTTGTTAGTAAAAGTCAATGTCTCTCCTTCAATATAGAAAACGTCAGCGTATTTTGAACATAAAATCTCTAAATTAATTTTTTCTTCAGTATTTAAGTGCTTAGTCCGTAGTCGAGAGAGTACGTCATTAACACGGTTAGGGTCTACGTTCGTATTTGAGGTCTCGATGTTAAAGAGGTTCACTTGTAACGTCTGGTCAAAAGTTAAAGTAATGGGTGAATTAGTGGGATTTTCAATTTCTACAATTCCCGTTTGATCCGTGACTGTAGTTACGCATTCGTGAATTATGCAATTACACAGTACTTGTTCCCGGATATATACATCACCATCGGGGTTGTATATCGGCACATTAATTAATCGACTTGAATTGGCGGGAATAGTTTCTTGAGAATTGGCCTTTCTACATGTGTAGCGGGCCAGTGGTATAACAGTTTGATCCGTTATTATAATATTACGTCTCAGATCAATCTGAACTCCATCTAATAAATCTAGTCCTAACAATCCGTCGAAATGACTGTGAAATTTATAGATAAATAGTTTAATATCTTTCTGATCGTTGAACTCGCTAAAGTTAGGCACTGTAATTGAATAGTCATGACTGCTTGTCATACGAGAGTTGGTGACCTCGAAAGGGTCTAGATTCAGAGGCACGTGTGAATAAAATTTTTCCACGCATTCCGGGCTGATAAAAGATTGATTTGCGCCCGTATCAATTAATAGTTTAAGTGGGGGTTCCGTTATTTGAATATAGCGTAACTCTCTTTTGACTGTAAGTTAAGCTCTATTCTGGTTCGAGGTTGGTGCGTCCTTCGGAAAATTTAAGTGCTTATGTTCGTGGCTAGTCGAAATTCCGGGACCGTCTATAACGTTTGAGTCAACGTGTTGCCCTTCAATTGAATTATAACCATTACTGTTGTAGTCGAACTCGGTCTGATTATATCCGTAATAGTCACTATAATCGTTAGCTGAAAAGTCATGAGGTTCTTCACAATAATAGTCAGGGTTGTAATACGTCTCGTCATAGTCAGCGATCTCATTAAAGTTTACCTCCGGGTTTTGAAATAATTTGACGGCTGTGGGTTGCCGAATTTACGCCAGTCATGACCTGACATTGTCGGTGGAAGCGCCTTGGGGACAAAATGGCTAACACCGCTCATAGGTTTCGGACCTGTATTCTGGGGAACATTGCGCGGAGGGAACCTAAACGCGTTTTGAGGGTTGTAGTTAGGGGGCTGCGCGCCAAACATTTGCTGAGTACGTGTAGGCATACGCGGCTGGTTAAATCCTGGGGGACGAAAACCTGGTTGATTAAACGGGGGTGGACGGTAAGCAGGTTGATGCTGCTGCTGCTGTAACATAGTTGGTCTCGGCCAGCTAGATGTGGGAGGCACATTATTAAAATTATTAAATTTCGGCATAGAAAATGGCAATGAAGGAGGAGCCTTATATATTAAAGAAGTCTGGTGCTGTGACACGGGGCTCTCCTGTCGATCTGCTCGTTGCGTTGCTGCATATATACTACATTTAATTCTTCCTGAACAAATTCCAGAGCCTTCTCAATAGAAACCGGTCTCATACAGCGTATGCGAGAACCCATTGGTTCTTTCAGGCCTCTCACAAATGATTGTAACGTTAATTTGCGGTATAAATCACGCTTGGCTTCTATAGTTGTATGGACAGTTTCGTGCAAAGACACGTATGTCATAATTGTACTAAAGAGGTTCTGGCATTTGTCATAAAATTCAATAGGGTGCTACTTCCTTGGCTGAGCAAAGAAATATCATTATATAGAGCGGTCTCGTCTCTCTGGTCAGAAAAGTTATTTATAAGAGAGCTACGTATATCTCTCCAGCAATCGGGAATTCCGTTTGAATTTATGGTCCTAGCAGCATTACCCGTAATTTTGTTAAGGATACCATTTATTACGCATAAATTAACTAAGTCATTACCCGGTTTCACATAAGCTTCAACAATTTGATCGCAAATGCGAACAAAACGAGTGAGCACGTTTGGATTCCCGTCGAAATCTGGCACTGGGCGTAAGGCCTTGTATACGGTGTCGGGATCCATATTTAATATATCTAAACGGCTATAGCTATCACTAAATAATCTACGTAGCCCTAGCTCTGATTCTAGAGTGTCTAGGCTTCTATTTAAATCTACGTCTCTATTCCTACGAATCTGTCTGGAAGAGACAGATTTATCGTTTGTCCTTGGATGAAAAATTTTGGAGATAAGGATTCACCAGGGGAAGCAACACAAAGACAAAAAAATTCACTGTACTTACATTAACATCTCGTCGGCCCACTGAAGTTTAAGTGTGAGTCTCGCGGTCACGACTCTACCAAAGTTCGATATTTAGACAAGGCACTAGATAGTGCGAGCAGCGACCTTGCGGATCGCACAGGATTCAAATTTGGAGATCCTGGAGTCAACGCGCCGTGCTTCTAAATATCCTACCGACTGCGCCAATTATGGAGGTCGCAACCGAAGGACTTAAAAAAAACCGAAAATTATTTAATACATTTATTTTAAAAGGTTACAAAGTAATTATCTATTAATTATAACTAGGTGTGCTCGCGGACGAAGTAGGTACCGGAGTGTGTCTTCGTGGCGGCGTGGCGAGGCGACACGGGGCCCTTTCTGCTGCATCGGCAATTCTTAGGTCACGTACGCCAGTTGCTAAGTCCACGGGGCAGGCAGAACCGCTGAATCGGCATTTTAGTCTCGATGGAAAGTTTCCGTGAATATAGCTAATGAGTTAGCAAATCCCCTACTATTGGTGTACGTAACAAGCCTAATAACATTCATTCTATTGAGCTTTGTTTTGAATTTTGCCGATATTTTTTTTTTATGGATGATATGTGGTTCCCACTATTGGGCATAGTCAACAGACGTAAAATATACCCCACCACAAGGAGATAAATTCCATGCAGTTCTAAGCCGATTTGGAGAATTTACTTATGTTTAAGAAATCTTCAATACACCCACCCGCTAAGCTTCTTTATTCTTTAAAACAAATAACCTTTTAACACCGCTCTATGTAGGGATTGATAGTAAAAAAATATTAAGATGAAACTAGATTTCAAATCGAAGACTTCTGAATTCTCGTATCAAAATAGATCCAATCCCTAAGTTGTGAACGCTTCACACGATGCATCATCCCATCTGATTTCTATTATACGTTATACGGATAAAAAGCATTTGGGTGGTACAAAATTATGTAAAGCTAACAAAATGAATCACTCAGTTAATGAATAGCTGACAATCTCAAGATTTAAAGCAACCAGTCTTGTCACACCGAATTAAACATTTAACACATCTCCTTGTCACCCAACAGGTTTCGATTGTGACGAATTTCCATTTCCAAGGAAGCCGCTTAAGTTCCCACTTTTAAAATTTTTAGCGTATCACGAAGACAAATCTCACAACGGATCCTCGGCCGCTTGCAGCCTTTATCCTCGCCACAAAGGTTGTAATAACCATATCAAACAGCGTGTCCCTTTGCCGCGTTGCATACATATCGCCTGGACGGGGCTATTCTGTATTAAAATAAGTAAAGAAATGCGTTTTGTTTCCGTTGCGGCGAGGCTTCCATACCTAATGCCCCGTATACGCCCCGTGCATACCTGCAGAATGGAGGGAACATTCACAGTATTTTCTTCTGTTGCGTCCCATCAGCAGCGAAATTTAAGTTTGAAGTGTCATTGACTGTTGAACACATATTTCCCGTTCTTTATACGTATTGAAACAGGCATGACATTAAGAGCCGAAATAATATCATTGATATCAAATTCATTATTTATTATTTCTTTTGAGAGGTTTAGGCTCAAGCATAATGCCAATCCAGAACATGGATGGTTCACAATTTATTATATCCACTACCTAAAAATCTATGTGTCATCGGTGCTAATATAATTCATTAACAAGTTCAGATTAGCACCGACTTAAAATATTTTTTAGGTAGTCAAACTGAAAATATTTGTGGATATCCTTGTTTTAGTAATAATATTAATTTTGTAGTGGAGTTTAGTTTTTAAGAGAAATTAGTTTCATTTTTCATCCAATCGTAGCCGGACTATACCTAAAACATTTAGCGAATACAAGTATTTTGTCAACCCGTTGAAAAACCAGACAAACAACAGCCACAAGACAAGACAGACAGACAAGTCTTTATCAAGTCACATCCTGCGATTATCTTCAGTTGGTTCCTTTCACTCGCAATTTCGATAATCTAATCGGATAAGATATGGAATTCGACTAATTAGCCACACAGGACGTGGATAATCCGTCGAGGCCGTTTATCGGTCTATCGGGTCGTAAATCTAATGGGTTCCTATGAAACGCTCATTATTCTTGTGTTGATAATATTTGAATGTCACATACAGGTAACCGCCGAGCGGCCGGTACGTGAGGGGCATGAGAACTGGAGAGACCCCGCACATAATTTCAGTTCTCGTCCTTTGTGCTCTTCGTCATTGTTATTAAAGTAATCACGGCCTCCCTCCATCATGCCCCAATCGAAACATTATGGGATAAACAAAAGAAACCAAGTGGAATTCAATGAAAAGCCATTATGTCGCGGAGGGCACTCCACGGGTCTGTTGTCTCAATATTTTTCTTGGTGGATGGAGTTGACGCGTCATTCTCTCGCGTACGTTCAAACATGCCGAACGGAATTTTGAAGGGCCCTCGATAATGGCCCATATTTACGACATTTAGATAATGTTATTTAAGAGGCTGGGGACTGAATTATGGAAAATAAAACGAGAGAAATTGTCGCGTGTCTCGGTACTCTGACGATCATTTTTACGAGTATAAACGGTGGCTGATTCTTTATTACCAGAAAGAAAACTTCATCTTTTATACATCACATATTGTTTGAAATAATAAAACCCATTTTAATATGATGACCTTTTACATACTTTCGTGTTTGACGATGCTATAAACCAACGAACAGGCACTCTTTGGCTTAAAAATAACTGAACATGTATAAGTATAAATAAATTGTGTAAATTGTGTAAGTACCAAAGTGTTGCACATAAAAGTTACACCATGTGCCAATAAAATTTGTAGATGGAGAATTTTAGTCCACACTTCAAAACTTTCATGTAGTTTACATAATTATATGCAACGTCACAGAAGAATAATTGGTCCTGAGTCAGGACCAATTCTTCTCAGGACTCCTGACGCAATAACATAATAACGAATTCATAAAAAGTATTTGTACTTCCGCAATAGAAAATAAAACCTAAACACAATCTGACTAAAGTTGTAAGTTTAACCTACAAAAATTTTTACTTCGATTTCTTTATAAGAATGTGGAAATGTACCGATGGTTATAATTTTGGTGTATTCAAGTCGAGAATGAATCAATATCTTCTAGGTAAGCACGCTCTATCGTAGATTGCATCGTCGCAGATGGCGGTCAAGTGTAAACCTATCAATGTTAAAAGTAAAACACTTTCTCTTTAATTTCATTCAACATCGAAAAATTCTGTACCGATTTAACTTTGTCTAAAAATTTGTCAGCCGTTTGGCTGGTACATATAAACTAAGTACAGTAAACAAATGCTCGGAATACGGTGTTAAAACAAATAAAATATACATTAACTCACAGTTACAAAAACTCAACTACAAAATCACAATTAAGGGCTAAAAAAGTCACAAAATAAGTTTAAGTCGCTTTAAATCTCTCCAACAGCTTTTGTTACACAATTCCTCTTCGTTTCTCTAAAAATGGTAGTTATTTTTTTCCATAAAACGTTTAAGACCGTTAATTTAGTTTCGGCTTAACGTGTACGGTAATAAAGCATGTGGCTAAAGCCTGAATTGCCTACAAACGATACTATCTGGGATTGCTTCTACCAATTTACGAGTTTTGCTTCCCCCCAAAGCATTCTTGGTGATCAGGCACGAGTGGCATTTTGTCGACCACAGTATTCTTATGAGTTTCAAAACATGGACATTCCATTTGAATCCAAGTTTAGTCTTTGAATATATTAAACATTTTATTGCGCTATTATTCTTTATAGGCAGGTTTGGGTATGCTCAAAACAATTCTCCGGAGGGAAATTGGAATAAAATCGCGTAATTACTGTCAACATGTTGGATGGTTCATTACCATAGTATTTGTAAGTACCTACTGATGTCTGTACATATGACTTGCGTGGTCTAATTATCGGTAATTACCAATTAAGTATTGAAATCAGCTAAATATGTTACTACGAATACGTAATCGAGTTGAAAAACCATAATTGATGTTCAAAGTTACTGTTTCTCGATTACCTTCTGACTATACAAAGTCAGAAATTATTATTTACCCATGCCTTTTTTCCAAAGCTTTAGTGCATCTTTTTCATAGGTCATACATACTTTACACTTAATCGTCATCTCTGTTTGATGTTTAGTGACGATGCGGTCTACGACGGAGTGCGCTTACCAAGAGGCAACCTTGATCTCTGAATTAGAAACAATGAAATTATATGCATCAGGGAAATCACTTCGTCAACGTATTCCACAGCTTAGATGTTATTATTATGAAAGTGGAGTTAAGCCCCTTATTACGAGTGTTTGGAACATCAACTATGAAACGATGTCGCTTTTTTGAGATATACGTAGTCCATCAGGAAAAAGGCAAGGAGGCACTAAATCGTGGTAGCCCGCTATATACGAAAAATGTGTTCTTCAACTAAAGTACCTACATTACAGATATTTTTTTTAATTTTGTGCAATATCTAAACGCTCCATTAAGATAGTTCAAAACTCAGAATTGTTTTTTTTCTTGCTCGTTAATTTAGCTGGAAAGAGTATATCCTTCAAAACTGAACTTAGTAACTAAAATGTCAAAAATGTGATATTTCTGTAAGTATACTCTGCGTAAGAATTTTAAATTCTACAACAATACATCAGTATGAAATAAATCCTATATAGAAATAATAGAAAATAGAATTGCATTGTGAGAATAAAAAGTAAACAAAGATTCCAGAGCTCATATTTCATAGTCGAGAGCGCAATCAAAGCTATCGGCATTCTAACTAATTTTGGAGTCAATATTCGGTAAAAACAGATCTGGAGCACAACGCTCGCTGTGTTATAATTGATGAACCCTAGAATCTAGACCCATTTTACAGACGCTTCCTGCGCGGTTCATATTTTTAATAAACACATTACCACTCCTTTGCGTCGCTTAGTCGGGTAAAAACAAATTCAAATGTTTTCATAAAGTCACGTGATACATAGGTAAATTTTGTTGTACTCGATATTTATTTATTTACATTTACTCTTGTTTTGCGACCAAATAGTAACCATGAGCCGTACCTCACTCACTCTATGAACAATTTAGCAATATTTGAACTATTGATTTTAAATCGAAAAATAGCCCCAATCATTCAGTTCTGGATTCCAATAATTTACAAGCTATTCGCAAAACAAAGATTGCTTTTACATTAAGCCAATTTTATGCTGCATTGAAATTTGCGATGTAAAGCAAACAAATAAACTAATCTCATTGTAATTTAGTTTTGTTAATAAAAAGTGCCAACTTATAGTTTTGGTATTAAACATCACTAGCGTTGTGTATGCCGATGTATCACAAGTATGTCGCCTGTATAGCTATAGGTATACTGTTATTACGCAAACTGTTTCTTCCCGCCGTTCCGACGCTACGACATTACGTCGCTATATGGTCGCTACATTACTATGTTGGCAACGCGAACCCAAAGATATCCTTTTACCAAACGGTACTCCGTGGCTTAAAAAATACTTCAATAAACCATCAAAACCAACAGGGCGAAATTGACATTATGTGAAATTATAACTACATTACATATTTTATATAAGAGGGAAAAGTCGCAACAAGAATTAACGTCAGTATCGTAACAAGCATCGAAGTTAATTATAGAGAATATAGGCCCGGATTAAAACGTCGGTGTCGCAGGCTCGAGGGGCTTCTAATGGAGAATCAAACGCGCCGGTCACATTAACCGACTGTCGGATCACGATCACAATGCATCGGCTCGTATAATACGCCAGGATTTAAAACTATACGAGGATTACAAAGAGAAAAAATCAACCATAATTTCAATTTTGGATATTTTTGTGCTCAAATTAATTTTTGGAGCACAAAAAACTGAACTTTTGTACATACTCTCCGACATTATACTGAAATAGTTGAATGGAGTATACGCGTATAAGTTGGTTTATTTGCTTACTTCAATGAGTCTTAGGGTAAAGATATCTGTAATTTTCAGTATTTCAGAAGACAACGTACCTACTAGCCTACGTTCACATTTATTGAAACGCAGAAACGTAGTGCTATCACACAATATTTTATCATAAATATCAAAGGTTGTGTAAATTAATACATCTGTCTATGGATGGATATTTACTTGATTCTCCTTACGCAAAAATCATATTTCAAACAAGCTGTGCCCCACAGTCCAAGCCGTAGAGCTTACTTACTACTCGTAGTATGAATTTCCCCCCTCATGGATAATTTTTTTACAAACTTTGATTGGCAAATTTCTGTAGATACCTACCTATACAATCCAAAGCCTAAAATGAAGTTAAAGTCTTTCCAGCTAAAAAGTGACGAAATTTTGATTCAAACATTCTCTTTTTCAACCTTTTACCACCCCGGTAATTGTTGTTGTTAAAAAATGTTTTGTTTTGCATTAAAAGTAATTTTTTCTCAGGCTCTACTCTAGGACTATCTCTGTGTCTCATATACCATTTTAATCGGTCCAGTAGGCGTGACAGCGTAACAGATATTTGACAAACAGAGTTACTTTCGAATTTATAATACAAGTAAGGATAAGGATTTAAGACGTAATTAAAAATCCTACATTAATGTGAAAACATTACTGTGTTTCGGCTTGAATTGCAATTTTACCAGAGAAATTACAGGGCTTAGAGATATAACATCTTAGATTTCTGGGTGACGAGCGCAGTCCAGTGCTAGGTGATTTGGACTCTTCATGTTCCAATAGCTGCGTGTCACTGTGCTGTTATGTGGCAGGCATGTTGCTTACCATCAGGCACATGTCCTGCTCATCTCGTCACTTCTTATTAAAAAAAAATATTACGCACAAATTTTATCCATTCAAGTATTGTGTGATCAGTGTACACAAAATTAAGCTTGCCAATACATATAAGCGTAATACTCCATTCCGGTACTACACACAAGTATTTTGTAACCCGACACGAGACAACAGTGGCATGATGCTTCAACAAATATTTATACAACACTCCGACAACAGTTCAGTTAATAGGTTACTGAGTCATCAGTCATCGCGAAAGCTTTCAAAGGGTTGCCTATTCTACTAAGACAATATACTTCAGGATTAGAGATGTGCCTAGTTTTAAATTAGCCGGTAGCTAAATATAATTTCTTTTAAATAATGTAGCTGATAAATACTAAAACTACAATAAATACAATGCTTAACTTGTTTGTTCGAAAGGATTAGTACTAGTTCAATCCTTTGCTATCACATCTTTTAGCTCATCGCTGGAAAAGCGGATAGTTTTTCTCTTGGAAACTTAAGAAAGTAGACCTTTAAACCTATTTTTATAATATAATAATATTTTAACTCCTAATATTTGCTTATCCGTGTGCTGATTTGCAACATGGTTTTTTAAATAAGAAGTGACGAGACGAGCATGACATGTGCCTGATGGTAAGCAACATGCCTGCCACATAACAGCACAGTGACACGCTACTATTGGAAAATGAAGAGTCCAAATCATTACCTAGGACTGCACTGCGCTCATCACCCAGAGATCTAAGAGTAGCAGTAGGGACGACACTTCGCAGTACCTTTGCTAGTTATTTTAAAGACAAGCAGTGATGTGCAAACATTACTGTATTTCAGTTTAATGGGCAATGTGAAAAAATATAGCGCAATGAGATAACTTATCTTATATATCTTGGTGAGGAGAGCAGTGCTAAGCTAAGATTTTAAAGCCTAATCTTACTTTTGCCGTTAGCCTGTAAACATTTTAGGTCAATGGTTTGTTTGATGTTCCAAGCTTGGTGTAGGTACTAACCGTAAAGTAAATGTTGACTACAATTTGATGGATGGATAAAACCACTGAATTACATTACGGTGTTTTTACAAGTAATTAAAAGTTAACTCAATTATCTTTTATTGCGTGCTTGAAATACTGATTTTAATTCATCTGACGAAGTAAGGGCGTCATTCAAAGTATTATTTGGTCGGTTGAGTTTTTCTGATGTCTCAAAGGGCGAAAATTATCTTTTATTAGAACTTAACATTACATTACTAGTATCTGCCCGCAACTTCATCCGCGTAGCATTTAAAAAATGGTTTATAATTAAGGAACCCTTTACTTTTTTCAGATCAAAAGTAGCCTATATATTATTTTAGATTATAATCTATTTGTAATCTAATATCACTAAGTCTCAAACAAGGAATCATTCATATTTAAAATATTAGTAGGGTCAATAATAATTAAAGGATATTTACCTGGTTTATATCAACGTTGCACAGGCTGCATAACTTGTATTGAAATATATAATACATAATGAAATATATAGTAACTCCATCCAATATGATACCACGGTAAATTTCCCGTACCTACTTAACAAGGTATCACGGTTCTTCACTGTTGAAACAAATGTTGAAAACTTAGGTATTGTTTTTCACCTCCAGGGACCTTGAAAAATCAGAAAAGATCATAAAAGTATTGAAGAGGTACGTAATTAGTATAGAAATCATATTTGAATTTGTATTAAGTGGTAACACAATACATTTACATATTTTAAATTAAATTTTATGGACACAAACAAAAAATGTGTGTTTGTAATACAGACAAACTAGAAAGCTAAAATGAATATATAATTATTAAGAGTTTAGTTCACAAAATTAATAAATTAGATTTATAATTTTGTATACAGATATACTCAATGTTCATGTTAATAGATAGAAGATAGTAACTCCTAGACACAGAACAAATATGTATGTGTATAGGTATAGGTAAATATCTAATTATTAAATTTTACTCCGGCTAAACCATTAAGTTAACAGCTCTAGTCAAAGATGTTTATGTTATTGTTTACCGAACACGATAACAGTCGATTTTAACCCTTTGTTTTTGTGGAACAATGGCTTTAACGCGAAAATGTTTATTGCTTTCACCATTGCTCAAATAGTTGACTATTTGCAAATTTGAAAAACAGACGAGCATTACTAGGGATGGGCTATTGTTTAGTTTAGAGATAAAAATCGGCAGACATCATTCGAAAAATTGTAATCGAATTTAACTTATTTAAATCACGATTAATTTGCCAAAAGTAGACGATTTTGATTTGTTATGTTTTATTTTTATTAATCGGTGTTTGTAGATTTTTTTGGATATAGCAAAATAAAAATGCCAATAGCAACAGTTCACCTCATAAAAAAGTAGTTGCCTGCTCTATTTAATAGTAAAAAAATTCGATAACTCGAATGAAGAGCTTCAAAAATCGATTCCAAGTTATTCGAATAACGTTTTCGAAGTTAACTGAATTTACCCATGTCTGAGAGAAAGTATTTCAGCTAGTAATAAAGAGTTCGCCCGTTAGTTTTATTGTGTTATTTCATGATTTATAGGTGCGCTGAATGTATGGCGTTTTTATGGACGCCATTGGTTGACGTTTGCCAAAAACATTCCCAGTAGACCTTTTAGTCAAGTAATGTTTGGTATTGTTGGATATTCAGTAAGGGTTTATTTTAACTCTCGAATTTTTTGCATGACTTATTGCGCAGGTCACATATTAGGACATTTTTGTTCTTTGTAAATAAAATATTCAAACGTTTAACCGTATTTTACATCCAATAACGTTTAACTTTACAACAAAATCTTAAATTTGTTAGAAATCATAAAAACCGGATATATACCGATTCCTGTATTCCAAAAATTTTACAGCTGTTTTGCCTCACGTAAGCATCGAGCCATTGGAATAGACAGGTACTCGTAGATCCTAGATAAAACAGAGAATCAGTATGCGTGGCATATAATGCCCTGAGACTAGATTGACTGACAATAGTTTTACAAAAATCAGCGAAGCAAAGAAATGGCGGTTTGACACGTAAGGCACTGGGCAAACTTATAACACTCCGTTTTTACCGATGGTTAAAGTCAATAGTTTGATTTTGATCATTGTTATGTTTTGACAAGATTGTTGATTAAAGAATTAACCGATTTTGATCACCATCTCACCTGATGTAGTGATCCATGTGTTCTACGATAGAACGATAGAACGAGTTTACCTAAAAGAAAAAACAAATTGCCTGTTGATTGAGCTGGCTTGTGACAGTTTACAATTGGAAAAGCCAGTTCAAAACTATTCAAAAAGGTACTTTTCAGAAATTTTGCATTCACAGTCCACTAGATGTTCTCGTTACGTGGACTCGACGCCTTTTCTTACAAGAAGAAAGGCAATGCCATAATATATAATATTGACCTAGTGCGGGATGATGGATAACACATGACCTTGAAATTAAGAACATGTCATTTTTTAACCGACTTCCAAAATAAGGAGGAGGTTATCAATTCGACCCCTATGTTTTTTTTTTTTTTATGTATGTTACCTGATTTCTCGAGAACCTCTGAACCGATTTTAAAATTTCTTTTTGTGTTCGGTTGGGTATGCTTCCCGAATGGTCCCATATAAATCTTTTCGAAATCGGTCAAATAGTTTTTGAAATATGAACCAAAAACTGAAAATTTGCGTACAATTATCTGGATGACGTAGTTGTAGATTTCACAAAAGTTATGAATCTCGACCCTGTCAATACAAAATTGTGTAAATGCTTTAATGAAAACTTGTTTTTAACCCCCGACCAAATAAAAGGGGGTGTTATAAGTGACGTCGATGTCTGTCTGTGTGTCTGTCTGTCTGCTGTGGCACCGTAGTAGACCTCAAACAGATGGGCCGATTTCGATGCGGTTTCTTTTATTTCAAGGTTAATACCATAACAAATGTTCTTAGCTATGTCTGGTTAATGTCGATTCAAGATGGCCGCCTCCACAAAATGGCGGACAAAATATTTCTTCACAACCTACCTCAATTTGGGTATCAAATGTAAGGGTAATGACTAGTAGAATACTATGTACTATAACAAATTTCAAATCCAAAATGGCCGCCACGACAAAATGGCGAATTATATTATATTTTTCATTACTACCTCAATTTGGGTATCAAACGAAAGAGCTTGACTAGTAGAATACTTTGCACTATGAAAAAATTCAAATCCAAGATGACCGCTTCCACAAAATGCCGATATACATTTCTTTTCTCACAAGTCCCTTTATATGGGTATCAAATGAAAGGGCTTGACTGGTAGAATGTTGTACATATAACAAATCCAAGGTAGTAGGGGGTTAATCAAAATTTTTAATTTTGTTCTTGTACACTAAAAAGAGTAAAATAAACTATTTTCGTACAAAAAATTAAACCGACTTCAAAACCACAAATAGGCACTCAAAAGCGAAAAATAAACTAAAATCATTATTATAAGCGCTACTCACTCATCTATTTGAAGTCGGTGCCAGTCAGGTCAAAAAGTTAGTAGATTGATGCTATGTAGGCACAGGTAAGTAGTATCTATCCTATACCTGTTAGATTTGGCTGGCACCGACTTCAAATAGATGAGTGAGTAGCGCTTATAATAATGATTTTAGTTTATTTTTTGCTTTTGAGTGCCTATTTGTGGTTATGAAGTCGGTTTAATTTTTTGTACGAAAATAGTTTATTCCATGAAGTTTTCTTTAATATTAAACCAATAGTGTCGTAAATTTAACATAGATGTCACCATAAATTTGTTATCACCGTCAGATCGTAGGTAACCTAACGATCGTGAGGTGACTGTAAGTTAAAATTTGTTTATGATCCGACGTCGTTAAATTGTAATCTAACAATTTTTGCAGTTTTACGGCGACCAAATTCAATCTAAATTATACTAAATCGAGACTAAATTCAATCGAGTAAATCTAAATTCAAGACAATATATCAGTTACTCACGAAACATTATTCAAACCTCATCGATTTCCTATTCGACTAATGCATAACGCGTGTTTTTCCTACGGCATCGGACATATGTTATTATTTGTCTGTAGAATATACTTACAAGCTATTGTTTCATTGTCAGTTCTCGATAGGTAACAGTTTTAGTGCTTTTTTTATTGTATCCTACGACCCGTACTTTGTGTTACGAATAATAACATATCCTTAAGTTTCAGTGCATAACGTGTATGAATTTGAAATGAAGTATGCACGACTTGTGTGGTAAATACGAATTGTTGATACGATTAGATATTATAAGCTAACTCTGTGGTTTTAGATGGTACGCTGCGGTTTACACACAACACCGAGCTTCACTTAACAATATTTGCCTTGAAGTAGACGAACTGTAATTTGAAAAGGAGGTGCACGGGTAACTATTGATTAAAATGCCCATAGTGGCCCGGTGATTGGAACGTCTGGTTTATTTTCCGTACATTAATTTCCGTGGTCTTTGGAGTCCGTGCTATTTTTATATTGAGTTTAATTTTCACATTGAATGTGGTATGCAGGAATAATTAAGTTTTACTTCGTCTGTCCACATTCTTAAATTATTTAAAACTAGAACGTTCCACTCACAATCATGAGGTAGTAGGTTTGAATCCTAACTTCACCTCTGGGTATTTCGCTAAGTGCATTTTGACTCACTTTTTTTTGGAGAGAATGATACGAGTCCCAGTAGTGGATATAAAAGTGGGATAGTTACAAAAGCTTGTACAGTAAATATAGGTACACAAATTCTAGCATGTCTCTTCAAGTTTTTCTAATAGGTATATATACCTACCCCGGATATATAAACACAAAACGAATCTTATAAATGAAACTCAAGAAGTTTAACGTTTGCTACTACGAGTATAACGTAATATTGTATCATGATTAATAAATTCATATTTTTGTGGCAGCCCGTATCAAATACAGCTAAGTAAAACTGTTTCTGATTTCCACAAACTTTCGCTCCAGAGGTGCATAACATTTTATGGTAAAGGCAAAATTACTCTAATCTCTCCTTACCTCCTTACAATGCAACCGCAAAATGCCCCGAAGCTACCATACGCTACTATTCACTAAAATGTTACGTTTTTTTGTGTCTTAACTCTGTGAGAAACGGTTACAGAATTATAAACTTTACTCTGATATTTTTAGGTTGATATTAATGTGTAAAATTTACTGGATTTTGTTTTGTCAGGGCGAGTTTACACAGGACCCGAAGTGCAAGTTCGAAACAAACATTAGGCTTTATGCTGCTCACAGAAGAGAGTAAATATTGACTTGCTTCGTAGAAAAATGCATTCGGACAACAGGAGAGCCGATGTGTACTGTTTTCATTATTGAAATTAGGTTCGGTCAGTCGGCATTGTTGTTTCTTTATACTCTACCTTTATAAATATACAAATTGTCGAGGAGTCGGTCTCTATGCCTATGTTCTGTTTTATAAAACAAAAGGAAAAATACGAGCTGATACCGGTTATTGTGGCAACACATTTTTTTACGGCAAACCTAATAGCCATCCATCTAGCCACCTACGAAAGTATTTTTTTTATTATTGGAAAAGAATATTGTTAGAACAACAGGGATGAATTGTAGAAGATTATCCTAACATTAAAATTCACAATTCTTAGCTCTAAATACAGCGTTACATAATAATTATTACATGTAGTACATATTCGTATACTAGCAAATGTAGATAAACAATCTGTTAATAAGAAAGTCGTCGAATATTAAAACAAAGTAGTTAGAGGAACTGTTAAAATAAGAAATCTTAGTGTGGAAATTTAGGTATAGCCAAAAACTACTATACTTAACCGGTTTCATAGATAATTGCATAAGAAAGTCTAAAATCGTCTAGACCGAGGCGTTGCTAATAGATATTATATCGTCAGGACGAGTATGGTTTCAGATACGCATTAAAAAATCTCACATAGTCACTTAGTACCAAATGAGATAATGATAAAAAAGCAAATTTTTTATTGAAAAAAAAAAAACCGACAGAATATTACTTCAATCACAAAGTCAGTGAATTAAGAATCTGCAAAATTGGTGAGTAAAACCACATGAAATCACTAGTCGTTCAAAAGGTCTAAATTTCGGTAAGGTTTGATAAAGCCGGCGCGGTCCGAATTGATCGCGTATTAATTAGCATGGCTGTAAAGCGCTGTTTGTTCTGGAGGTAGTTGCCAAGTCGCTTCTGATGTTTTGACCGCCTGCCGACGCTTCGGAAGCTAAAAATAAGCTGATAAGCATAAATTATAGGCTATTTTTTGGTCCGTTAAATGCTTGGATAAAGCGTAGAGTTACTTTAAGTCATTGTATCAACTACTTGTTACAATAATAATAATATTATTTACGTACCTATATAAAATTACTAGCATCGCCCCGAGGTTTACCCGTGTAGTTCCCGTGATAAAAGTTAGGATGTTTGTTATTCCAGAATGTACTCTATTTGTGTTCCAAATTTCAACCCGATCCGTTTTGACGTCTCGACGTGATTGAGCAACAAACATGCAAACTTTGACATTCATAATACTAGTAGGATCCCGCGATACTTAATTGCCTTAACCTTCCTACAACCTAAAACTACTTGAACCTTCTTGCCAGGTTTGCTTTCTTAATCTTAAAATCATATGCTCAAGTCAATATGAAACTGACCAGGCTTAAAACATCAATTTTGTTTTACGGGCAGAGTTTTTAGTAATAAAACTTGAGAATTGAATATTTTGTATTTCAAAACATCACAAATTATTTACCAATGAAGGTCTAAAGATTGGTTCAAATTGTTCTTAATACAGGTTTTGATATACAGTGGTTAATTGTACAGTGAGAAAACTCCCTGTCTTCATGTCGAAATATGTAATCAACAATACAATATTTGTTTTTGCGTACAGAACTGTGCTCGTTCGAGTGGGTAGTCCAGACTGTCTACAGTGGTCGGCCAACACTTGGCAGGCAGACGCGTCGGTCGGTTGCATACACATGCTAAATGGACGAATTGTTTCCTTCGTGTAGGGACACCATGGCCACTGACTTTTAGTTGCCCTTTTATATTCATTTAAACCACAGAGTTCTAACTGGTTTCTGATATCTATGATTTTAAACCCACCAGTGGCCGTTCCAGATTTGGTTTTGGTTCATAATGTTTACCTATATTATACGGGACTTAATCACGACATTTTTTTTTTGTTTAATTATCTCGACGTTTCAGAAGCGTTACAACAGAGTCTTCTCATGACCACGGCAGCTGTAACGTTGCCGAAACGTCGAGGTAAATTAACAATGATTTAAGTATATCGTGATTAAGCCCCGGACAATTTAAACATTATTTGTTCAAATCGGAAAAGTTTAAAAACAATATTTGTTTGGATTGAACAACTAATCAATATACCTAGCCTATGGAAGCGTCATCTGTTAGAGACTTATAAGACTTGCGTTCAAAAACACTGTAAAAAATCTAATTTGGATGTGCGATTTGTTCGAGGCTTATGAAAATTACGATCAATAACAACAATCAACATTAGAAATCAGTTTATTGTTAATTATAAATTATAATCGAGGCCATTAATCGAAATAAAAACCCGAGTTGAATCCTATCTCTCGAGTTGGACCAAATTACACACAGGTAAATGCAAACTTTCCAGAATATCAGTTGACATAGTAATGAGTTCATTGGGAATAAACATCATGAAACTAGATTTTAAAATATTAAGATAAACAAATAACTACAGAGTTCTATGTAAAAACTCACTACAATTATTATAAAAGTATTTTAGTAAAGTATCGAAAGTCACCTTTGTGCAGTTCATCTCTTTTCGAGGTAAAACATGAATAAATGCTTATGCTCTATTTTCATTTAGCAGTCTAAATAATGTTAGCTTCGTATACAATCAATGAACACACACAGTTGAAATAATAATTAAACAAAGACCGACTTAAATTTAAAATTAACTTTAGACACTCGACTGAATTTCATAAGAAGCGATGACTACGTCGTTCAGATGAATAAAAGAAAATTTTAGTTTTATGTTGATATTTCAAAAACCGCTACTTCAACGTAATTACTACCAAACAAAAAAAAAATTTTTTTTTTTCAGTTAGTTAGTTAAAATTTATGGGGCTATAGTGACACACATTCATAAAAAAAAACCGAATTGAGAACCTCAATTTGTGAAACTAAAGGAAAGTTCAGATTATTTTTTTAATTATATATATTGGTGGACAATTCACAACACCATCTGACCCCGACCTAAGCAAACCCTGTACTATGGCAGCCAGATAGCTGATATAATACTTGATGTAGTTGTAAATACATGCTTATTACACGTAGAAACACCACCGGGTGGGAATCGAACCCACGACCCTCGGCTTCGAAGGCAGAGTTACTACCCACTAAGCCAAGAGGCCAGTCAAACTTTGTACACATATAATCTTCGTTGGCTAATTTTATCGTTAGCTATGTATTTTTAATTTTTCATGTAACGAAATTATTTGAAGCCCACCCATGCCGTTTAAAGTACTACTAACCAGTTTGAAGTATAAGTCATATCATAAGATACTAAAACTTATTTTACATAACGCTTAGCCTAACTAGACTACATTTAGTCCATTTGTAGATCTCACAAGCGTTATCAAATGAGTTCCAGCTCTAGCAATCATGGTCACAATACCCAAACAAGGAGAGCGTAGCATAAATTGCTGCCATAAAGGTGGTCGACCACACCTCCGGTGAAATAAAACGGGACGCTTTCCATTCACACTGGTGTCCTAAAACATTTATCGCCCAGCTCCCAATAATACAACATTAGGTGGCTGTGTCGTTCAAAAGGAACATTGTGCTACCTACACGATCATTAAACGCACTGAAGCGTACTGAATGAAGACAACAATGCTCTTTATTTTGAGGAGTGTTGTCTCTTGGTGTCATTTTTGTGATGGATAAGCTAATCGGTTCGGGAGGTGCTTCGTCATGAAGTTTTGTTAGCTATAAGGAAAAGTGTTGATGTGACATCCAAGTACTCTCTCTACGGGATTTTATTCAAGATTAGGCTTTAATGACAGATTTACTAAAAAACCTTAACATTACTCTGTAGTACTAAACCAAGTAGAAAGCGTGTCAAGGTTGAAATAAATGTCTTGTACTCACTAACTTGTTTTTTTATAAGACTAACCCCAAAATTTTACACAAAGATGTAATATACTGTGCTCAAAAAAATTAATACAATGAAACAGGTATGTTTGAAATCATATACAACCATGTATATGATTTCCAACAAACCTGTATCAAATCTTGTGCATCAATTCTCATAGCAACAATTAAAGAGACACTCTTTTTACTTTGGCACAGCTCTCATATTTGGTTGGGTCAGACAATTGTTGGAAAACGGTTCTAAACTTTAGAACCTTTTTCCAACATTAGAAGCCACTACGCTATACAGTTATGAATCTAAACTGTATAGCGTAGTGACTTTTCTATGCTAAAAATAGTACTTACTGAATTTAATATTATAATAAAATTGTTTTTCTGAATAAATAATTGTAGTATTAAATATAAACAATCTTAAGTAGTAGTATTGGGGCACTCATCGCTTAGTTTCTTATTTTCAAATGCATTACAAAAAAGGATTCCATCTAAAATAAAACCAAACAGCAACCGTTTGACATTTTCGAAAATTAATCACTGCTTAAGCTTAATGATTGGGCAAAGTGATAAATACATCAAGGCTTATGCCGATCCAATTAACATATTTTTAATTTGCTTAATGGTTTTCACAGCAATTCAGAGAAATAATATTATTGCAGCATTTATATCTATCTGGGCCTGGCATCGAGTTTCAAGAGGTGTTAATTTAATACTTTAAAGTAGTAACACAATAAATTGTCCACGATTTATAGTAACATTAACATATGGGTATTTCAAAACAGAGGTATTAAGTTTTATATATTCATTGATATTTTTACTGATACGAAATTGATAAGCGTAATAAAAAACATGTGAGTTTACGCTTGTGGGTCGCTTGAAGGAAACGGATCGTTAAACATCCAAAATGAAGATAAAAATATATACGTCTAGTTTTAGTGGGAATAAATTTTGTTTTGCGTAAATGTCGCATAAATATTGAACGGTTAACATTAATAGTTGATGGCTACACGTTTAACAAATTAGATAATAATTATTAATCTGTACAACGCTATCTTAGCACGTGACATACTGCTGATATAAGGTTATCCATTCATTTATAAAGTTGATAGTAAGCAACATGCCTGTTTGTTATAGTACGAGTACTTTGCCATCCTTTGGTAAACAAAGTGGTTGCTAATTCGTCGGTTTCGCCAAATAATCGAATATGTCTGAATCGATTTGGAAATTTAATTTTTTTATAAATAGTTGTATTCTCCAGGTGGTCCCGTAAAAGTTATATTATAATAAAGTGTTCGATATTAGCAGTCAACAAAAACCTTGAAATATTTAAACATCGATGATATTTTCGTCTATTCCGATACCTCGTTGTTCATCGGAGCACTGTGGTTATTTGGTTTTATATTTTTTTGTTTCACATATTTTATTGAAAAAGTATGTAAATTTAATTATAAACTTTCGATCAGTTTTTTGTTTCAAATGAAACATTGATAAGCAAGACAGTTCAAATCATTAAACTTAGTTTGTACTCATACCAACAACATCTTGTATTAGATTTTTATATGATAGTTTATCTTAATGATTATATATACTTCTTAAAAGATTAAATAAAAAAAAACTACTTTTAACTGTTACGGTTAGTTAAGGTTGTTATTTTTTTTTTGTTTTTCAATCGAGCATTGCGTTGAAGTCTTTTCTTGGAAGAAATGTTTTTTTTTTTTTTTTTTTTTTTTTTTTAACTATAATAGGTTTGCACTTGACCACCATCTCGCCTGATGTTAAGCGATGATGAGATCTACGATGGATGTCTTATTCTTTTGTGGCTATCAACATTTTTATATAGCCTTCGTAAATTTATTTTACAGTTCAGCTTTATAAAATAACTTATTCTGAATTTAGCAATTGGTGAGTTATAGGAATATAAATATATTGTATGTTTTGTTTAAGTACTTCTAGAAAATATTTAATTTCTTGTTTGTACAGTTTTTAGTACCTCAAGTAGGTGCTGAATACTGTAAACATAACACACGTCTTAATGACGATCTAAATTATTTTTTAATTACAGTTGATAATAACATCTAATAAATGACGTTTTGGCAGTGTTACAACATTACAGCCGAGATCACCAGAAGGTGAGTATTCTTGTGACTACGCTTAGTAAACAAGTGTAAGCATAAGCAACCCTCTAAATGTTCCCTTGGAGACAGTCAAGACCATAGTCCACCAAGCTGGCCCAGTACGAGTTGGTTGTTTTTTAAATATTGGTGGATATTTGTTGAAAGAAACTTGACCTCGAAACATTTTTGGAACATGTCGCTTAGCGGTATTACGCACACGACTTTGAAAAGACAGTGGTATGCGTGGGTTTCGCACCAAGAGCTCTGGATCGGCAACTGGAGTTTTCCCGGCTAGAGACCAGCCATAACTTGGCTAAATGGGTTTGGAATACGGCAGTCAATGTCAACTGTTCCAAACAGTTTTAGTATGAAAACTAACGTGGTTATTACGCAGGTCCCAATGCTCGTTTAAACGCTTAATTGACGCCTTTTGACGTGACAACGTCTTATAAATTGGTTTGCCGGGTGACACTTCAAGAAACTGCGTTACGCTCCGCTCACGTTATGCGCTCACAACGAGAGCGAGTGAGAGGCACGCGTCCCTTCCACTCGGGCATGGTTAGCCCGCCTAAGAGCGAGAGAGACAGACATAAAAAGTGAAAGGCACGCGTCCCTTCCGTAAAATTATTTTACCACTCAAAGTCGTTGTCACGTAAAACTTTCGCCCGTATACCGACTTTACAGGCAACCAATTTTTTTCACCATGGAACAATGCTGTAAGTTATAAGTTACCAAAACTGTTATCACATTCTATAGGACCCTACAAAAAACACTTAAATCAAAGTCAAACCATAAAAACTAGTAAACGATTGTATCACCGCAAGGAACAAAGCTCTAAAACGATCCGTAACAAGAGCTACAATTTTAGATCTGAGGACGCATTCCGTGTAAAAACGTGTCCGTTTCAGTAGCGATCGGGACGCGCGATCCAGAGCTGTAGCTTCCCACGTCTAGGGCGATACGTCACCGAAGTGGAACCGCTTTGAAGTCGCGGTTACAAATGAGCGGGAAATCTCAAGATGACAGCACGCTTACTCTGCTGTGTTCCTGTGTTGCTAGATGTACTCAATTGATTCAACGGAAAAGGTTCAAAATTTAGATAATAAGATAAATATAGTGTTACTTTTAGACTGGTCTGCTGCGAAGCCATAGGCTGAGTTTGATTACAACCCAGTGCAAACATTTGTGCAAATTTGTTATTTTTCCCGATATGATTTTATGAATAATCGAAAAGAAGATAAAAAATCCAATAAAGTAATAAATAAATATTGGTGGACAATTCACACACAACACCATCTGACCCCAAACTAAGCAAAGCTTGTAATATGGCGGCCAGATAGCTGATATAATTCTTATATAATTGTAAATACATACTTATTATATATAGAAACACCCAGACATAGTGCAAACATTTGAATTTAATGGGCACATAGAAAACTCCCTAATTAAAATTAGCTAAAATGTCCATATTCTCCGTAGAGTAAAATGTTCAATATCGTAATCTTTAGCAAACAAAATGAGAAGTTGAAACTTCTTCTGCCACTAACTAAAACGGTGAAGGAAAAAGTCGTGAGGAAAGCGACATACAGTTACCTAGAATCTTTCGAGATCATGTTTGTGTCATCCACCACCCGCACTGGACTATGATCTGGTGGATTATGACCTTAACTCTCTCCTTGCGAGAAAAGGCCCCAAATCCCAAGTCCCAAGTCCAAGTCAAGTGGGCATTTCGTGAGCTGTTTATGATTCTTCTTCTATTATTTGTTCCTCGTACTAAGAAGTGTAACGTCAACCATAGATCCATAGAATAGATTACATCTTCAATGAAAGAAGTATTAACCTGAAGATAGTTACAAAGCTTACTAAAATGCTGACTATCTAACTTCAGGGTATCGTTTATTGCGTAACGGTGTGCGCGGGCATCGTAAAAATGTACCTAGTGTTATCATTTTTCCCTATGGCGTCAAAATAAACATAATTTCAACATGGACGTTTAAAAAAAGTCGGACGTAGTCTCGCTAAAACAAAAACTGTGTCACTAGAGTCGGCCACATTTGCACGTGTGCCATTGATAGGCCGACACGCACACATATACACAACTTCGCGCGTGTAATAACCAATGATCTGTGGGCACACGTACATATTATGTGGCCGACACAGTTTTTGTTTTAGCGAGACTACGTCCAACTTTTTTAATACGTCCATGAACATCAAACACTTATACGTACTAATGTACGCTTTAATGAAATTGTCCACATCAGACGTTCCATCAAAACTATCAAAGACAGAGCTGTGAGTTTATTTGCATAAATGAGTCATTTATGGACATATATGAATATAGAAACAAGGAATGGCAATCAAGATTTACTGTGATATTCTTATAATGTGATGTTGATGACCGTTTAAATTTCGAATTTATTTTGCATTTTTAATCTACAGTTAGTCCGTGTTTAAATTGATAAGTGACACACACCTTTATTTAAAAAAAGGGATAAATGCGTATTTCTTTATGTTCGTCATTCAAGTGTGTCATTACGAAATTAATTAAAAAATACTATCGATTCTGGATAAGTGAGATTTGGAGAAAGAACATTTTTTCCCTTTAAATATATAGGTTTCTGACCTATACAGGCCCATGAACAAAATTTATGGGTCAAATGGACCACCAAGAGACCTATGTAGGATGATAGAAGGGTATACAATAATAAGATTGAGTGAGACAAGTGACGGCGTGGTCGTCACTTGAAAGCTGTCCAACTGAGTGCAGGTGAAGATAGGGAGTTGCAAATCTCGATCATTTCTCCTTGTCACATGATTTTTGTACGGCGTTGCGAAACCTTGTCAATATAAGTTTAGGCGTCTGAAGACCAACCTTCAGACGAACTCAAATAGATAAAACCGTTTTGATGAAAACTTCTTTAGCCGTGAGCTCATGTCACCGACAAATGTAGTAGAAGTATCCACGGGTGAAGTATTACACAACATTAGTGCTGTTATATCCTTCTTTTTTTCGTTAACATTTTCTCTCATATTAGCAGTACTTGTGATTGTCAATTGTTTTAAACAAAGCCTACGTTTTGACCGCGATTAAAACCGACTTATTTTGAGAGAGACTTAAGTCGGGTTTTGTAATACGGCAGCTTCTGTATTATGAAAAACCGAAGCTAACAACTGATGCGTTCAACTTCGTCAATTGTATATCGCATTCGTTTGAAGAATGTAAAAGAATGCTCATACGTGTTCCCGACTGGATTTTAAATGAGTCGAGCTGAGGGACGAGAATCGTCTTGGACTGTTCGAGTGTTTCTTGTTTACGTCAGTGTATTCGATACCGTTTTGTTTTTAATATTTTGATTTAACTTGACTTTAGGTTTGTAGTGTTTTTTAATATTGTACAAAATTAAAATACTGAATAGACGTTAATATATTTTTTAGTAAATTTAAGCTACACTCTCTGTGAAATGTATCCGGAAAATGATGAACCGGATTTTTTTATGTGATCATGTAGAGTTTAGTTCAAATAATATTCTTTTGCCATAGAGTTTTCAAGTGACATAAAACCTGGTAGTTAGCTGATGACATATTAATTATGCTCGACTGTGAGTAGTGGAATACTATCCTATAATATTGTAAATGTGAAAATTTGTATGTCTGTTTGTTACTCTTTCAAGCAAAAATTACTGAAGGGATCTGAATTAAATTTGATAAATAGACATATAACAGTCTGGAATAACATATGGGCTTTTTGTTGACATTGAGAACGCTGTAGATACTAGATACTATACATTTTAGTAATCTGAAACTACAGGATAAAGTCCAATTAGCTTGGATGAATTAGGTCCTCATGAACTTCTTATTTTTATAAAGTCATTTGAATTATTATTTGAATTATCATGTTATTTAAAAACTTTATATACTTATATGAAAAACTAGAAAAAGTTTTCTATGCGATATTTATCAATGCTATAGTTTTTACGTAATATTTTGTTAAATACCTGTATTTGTATGGTCCACCTACTTCAACAACCGAAGTCCAAGGGCAAAAGTGTCAAACAAAGTGTTGTCAACGGGCATGTTTCTCCAAAGTGCTGACACATTGACTATTATTCCCTGAATAGCGAGTGAGTTGCCCGTCAACTTGACATTCGGGAGCTCCTTGTATAATAAGTAGGAATTTACATTTCATCGGCTCATATTTTGTCCTCTTTGTTTCGTAAGATTTAAAATTTAAATGTTCGACCGATGCCGAACCGACCGAGATTGTTTTCGTATACGCATTTAAAATTGATAGACGTGAACTGAATCGGGCCACATTTTCAATTTAAGTGAAAATCGGTTACGTTATACGCTCATTAATAACGTAGTCATTCCTGTACGTAGTGTTCGGAAAGCCAACCATCGCATCGTCGCCGCTCTTTAATGAATTTCCAACAAAAACTTAATTAAAAATCGTATCTCGCGTGTTCGAAGGAAATGAACTCATTCTTTGGGCCCGCTGAGTGACGGGTAGAGTGACGGCCCGTCATTACAGGCGCGTCCACCGTTGCGCGACCCCCGATGCCCTTCATTGCTTATCTACAAAATTATGACCGCGGGCAAATCCATCGTGCAGTCAAAGGTCAGCTTAAGCTGGCTGTATTGTGTGTTTTGGGAATTTCGTAGTTGACGGTGCATGCAGTAAAATGTTTATTACCTAATTATTATCTTGCCTTCGTTAATTTCAGTTTATAGTTAATAAGCGTCTGTCTTGTCGACAAGGATGTCAGATTTCAGGCTTGTTTTACGATATTATGCAGAGTAAAGTGTCTTTCGACACAAATATCATCATCAAACGTATTTGATAGTTCAACTTTAACGACTAATGGAATCTTTATAGCGATTGAGCAAATAAACTGAGTGTGGCTGTTAACTATAGTAGATGGAGTTGTGTGAGAAATGTCCACCATTTTTTTAAATAATAAAAGTACGTATGTAAGTATTAGTTTCATAAGTAGCCCACTTAATGTGCCCACTATTGGGGCACCGAACCTCCTGTCATAAAATCATACTTAATTCAAAACACTGGGAAGTGCGAGTGGATAACGTATACCCCCGAAAGGTATATATATTTTCCTTTTATTTACCAATTTTTTCTTATTTAAATAAAGAGTGACGAGACAAGCAAGATATGTGCCTGATGGTAAGCAACATGCCTGCCACATAACAGTATATTCATGATTATAAACTTGTACATTTGCACTGGGAAAAATACTCATAGGTCCAGGCTTCAAATCTATGACGTCAAGATTGTTGAATTAGACGTTCTAACATTTACAAGTTTCTAAAATTCAAATTGATATCATATCATGCTCAATGCAAAGATTTTTTCACGTCTCACGTATGGGCGCCAAAAAGCGTAAAAAGCCGTAGGTATGAAGATGGTGGTTTCAACAAAACCAACACGGGCTGGCCACAAATTGGCGGTTCACAGCGGCTGGCACGTCGTGACTGGCCCGGCGGCGGCAGACGCGCGGAGCGGCCGGAGCTACGAGCGAAGCGATCATTCGGCATAAGCGAAGCGGGTAGCGGACATCACTGGTTATATAGACAATAAAATTAGTTTATTTGGATTATTTAAATAAAATGAAATTCCTTGTGAGTTTGAAATAAAACAACCATTACAATTATTATATGTGTGCACTATATGTTATTCTAGACTATAATCTTTGTTCCAAATTTCAGCTGTTCAGAAGTTTTGATGTGAGTGAGCAACATACATCCAAACTTGGACATAATTTGTCATATTACGAGTATATAATAATATAGGAAGGATAGTAGGATTTCTTATGACTTTGAAATAAGTCAACTAACGGGATTTAATAATAGATTTCGAATTTTTTTTATTCAATGGCTCATGTACGGCAAAGGCCATGTAGATCTAGTGACTAGAACGCGACTAGATTAACAATTCTGAGATCGTAGGTTTGAACTCCTCATATACGTCAGAGTATTTTCCAAAGGGAGATGTAAAAGTTTGTCTTGTCATCACCACTGGCTTAAACGGTGAAGGAAAGCATCGTGACGAAACCGTAATGTTTCAAGAACAGGCGTCATCGTCATCCACCAACTGGGACTGGGCCGGCGTGATAAATTGTCACGGCAAGTCCTCAATTACGCAATTCTTGCACATAAATACAATTACCAGAAACACTACTAACACTACGAATTTTTTTGGATTCAATGGCTCATGTACGGCAATGGCCATGTAGATCTAGTGACTAGAACGCGACTAGATTTACAATTCTGAGATCTTAGGTTTGAACTCCGCATTTACGTCAGAGTATTTTCCAAAGGGAGATGTAAAAGTTTGTCTTGTCATCACCACTGGCTTAAACGGCGAAGGAAAGCATCGTGACGAAACCGTAATGTTTCAAGAACAGGCGTCATCGTCATCCACCAACTGGGACTGGGCCGGCGTGATAAATTGTCACGGCAAGTCCTCAATTACGCAATTCTTGCACATAAATACAATTACCAGAAACACTACTAACATTTTACCAATATGGTTTGGTTTAACTGCCTTATATCCCATATGCCATTATTCCTAAGGTAAATTAAACTCTACTGGAAGTAAAACATATAACATTCGCAATTTATATTTTATTAGGCTCGTATATTAGCTTATCAGTCGCCTTATCGTTTCACCAAGTCCTCTCCCCATCGAGTCCACTACGATTATTTGTTCAGTAATGGTAGAAATCCATTAAACAAGCTCCTTTTAGTGATTGAACAAAGACATGCCTAGAATGCATTTTTGAATTGCATCGCAGTCAATTTGCCGACACTAAATTGCATACCCTTGGAAATGTGAAATATCTTTTTGGTTATATCGTGCATTTATTTTGTTGCATATCTTGAAATTAAGTTGCGAGATACTCACAGGCTCTCATTGTCTGGTAAGATTCTATTCCTTGTTTCTTTTAGGTTTATTCTTGACAATTATAAAATGTACAGATCGAAAATGTATTTGGCTTCAATTTCGAAATTGTACGTTTTTATCGATAACAATAGGTTGACACTTGACCGCCAACTGACCTGATGTTAAGCGACGATACTGCTCATCGCAGTACATCGTGAACCTACGGTATCCATCCAGAGAGAGAACACATCCCGAGTAGGCAATTTAAAAAAAAACTTAGTTTTTAAAATTGACTACTGAAATTTATCTGGCATCCAAAGCAATTACAAATTTAACTGAACTACAAATAATTATTCTAATCAGGTTGATTAAAGCCAATGAAATTGAAATTTTATTGAGGAAACATTAAAGTAAATAACAAAATGGTTTAGAGTGAATTAAAGTTTTATTGCTGTAAGAATCTCTCATCACTTTAGCTCTTGTTAGCTAAAAGATATAACCAGAACATTATTACCGTCGTGTATGGTCTATAAACTATTAGGTTCGTGATTTAATCGTACAGATATGGAATAAATAAAATCTTCAGGATTGCACGACTTCAAATTTTTTTGCAGTGATTTAGTAAGTATATATTTAGACTAAAACAACCAATGAAGTTTTTGTTAGTTTTT
This sequence comes from Ectropis grisescens, assembly GCA_017562165.1. Classification (NCBI taxonomy): domain Eukaryota; kingdom Metazoa; phylum Arthropoda; class Insecta; order Lepidoptera; family Geometridae; genus Ectropis; species Ectropis grisescens. The sequence continues at coordinate 16,451,188 of CM029789.1, read as the reverse complement.
TAAAAGAAATCCAAATGATCTTGGTGTCATTTTCATCGATAAATCAATGGATATGCCCGCCCTCCCAAGCTTCAGGCGCACGTAATTATGTTATCGTTGGGAAGAGTGAGCTCACTCTTTCCGTTTTAGTTGGTTGTAGGACGCGGTGAACGCCATACATTTATACTTATCACTATTCGTTGTCAGTTGTCAACAACCAAAATAAGTAGAACTGCAACATACCTCGCCGCTAGCGATTGTAGGGGTCAAGCAGATTGGTTGTAAACCACTCACGCTACACACAGAGACTCAGTTTGTTAACAATTCCAAGGTGCTCAGGGCACATCATTTGATATCGATGGTTATTTTTGACCCCCGACCAAACAAGGGGTGTTATAAGTTTGACGTCGATGTCTGTCTGTCTGTCTGTCTGAGTGTGTGTCTGTCTGTGGCACCGTAGAGCTCAAACGGATGAGCCGATTTCAATGCGGTTTTTTTATTTGAAGGTCAAGATTAAATTATTATTACGTCAGAAAACTGCTATTGTCAGTTTGGGGCTAGATCACGATTTTGCTTTTACCAGGACCCTCTGTTATTAGAAATACTTTTCAAGACCCTTTAAATTCTTTTAAATAACTGTTGTATTAAAACATCTGACTTGAGTTTAATTTAGCAAAGTCGTACATTTCCACTTCAATTATAATTACCTAGCTCTAATAACTAACAGGCTAGGTTTTTGGCCTAAAAAAACGAAACAGGATCTTATTATACGATATTATATGAGTATATTCACAAAGAACAGCATAGGCGAGATTAATATCTCAATCACATATCGGATCTCAATCCACATTAAATAAATAAAAAAAGTTTAAATTCATTTAGAGCAGCTCCATCAAAATCGATAAAAGGCCTCGAATAACATCCGAAGCCAACTTAAAACCGACCACCCGATAGATTGTCTCATTCAAATTAAATTATGTTAATTCAATGTTGGAGAAAATACGTGAATTTGAATTGTATGATGGGAACACATTCACCTCGGCTCGGATTGGTGTCGTGTCGACTATGATGGCCCTTCTAATAGCCGCTAGATGGTGTAGCTGTCGTATTTCTACAAACAGCTGATATATTATAATGAAACATCTTTTTTATGGAATTAAATTGTGAATGGTACGCAAATGAAATACGTTGAAAGGAGCTATTGATTAGTTAAGGAAATTTTGAGCTCGAAGTTCGTGTTATCATGTTTTTTGACGTGACAACGTCTAATAAATCGATTAACGCCACCTGCATGCGCGAAAAAGTGTCCCGTCACTTTTTGTTACGCTTATTGTCCCGTTACGCTAATTGTACCCTGGCGCTGCATCTATCAATGTTTTGTTATGACATTGTCACGTTAAACTATTGTCCGTAAACCAACCGAGTTTTCAGACAACTAATTTTTTACGCCTTTTTATTACATACTAGATGTCCGCCCCGGCTTCGCCCGTTGGACATATATAGCACTCATCGAGATCCCGCACATATACAACGGTGAAAAAAATTTAGAAATCGGTTCAGTCATTCCTGAGCAAATCGCTTTCAAACAAAACACCCCTTCAGCTACTTGCTACGCCACCTGTCGGAAATTGGTCGTACCAACTCAGAGGCACGATGACGCAATCTCAGACACATGCTGTCATGTGTCATGTCAAAGCACGAAACGTACGAAAACTCTCAAAAAGGAATATTTTCCTCCGATTTTGTTACATTCTTGATTCATGTTCCGCTTTTGTTAATAGTAGCGTTATTTTCTATAGCCTATAGCTTTCCTCGATAAATGTACTAACCAATAGAAAAAGAATCTTTCAATTCGGACCAGCACTTCCCGAGATCCTAGCGTTCAAACAAACAAACTCTTCAGCTTTATAATATTAGTATAGATTATATTTTTTGACGTGACAACGTCTTAAATTAGGTTGCGGCTGGGAGTCACTTATGAAAAAGTGTAACGCTCGGTAACGTTACGATGAGTCACCGAACGAGAGAGAGGCCCGCCGAATGCCTTGCGTCTCTCTCCCACTCAACTATGATCGGTCTGCTGCGCGCGCGCAGCACTAGAGAATTAGGCGCATTGAATCGGCGCATGCTTGTGTCTCTGTCTTTGTCTTTCTCGAACGTTCTTGGCGTTGGAAAAACAAGAAAGCGTCATAATACAAGTTCACACGTGTGGTTAAAGTATCGTCAGCTGTGTCTGTAGTGAAAATGTGGAGTGCTTAGATTCGTCATTTACAACAACTACAACAATAAAGGTAAATAATTGTACACTGATATTTCATTATCGTAAACTATGATTGATTGATTAATTTCTTAATTTCATGAAAAATACGTATAATCTTGATTGCGTATCAAACGTTTCTAAGTCAACTACGTTAAAAGGAACAACTATCGACTTGACTTTCGCAAGACACATTACAGCAGAAACACTTCCTTTCATTTCATATTTCTCCTATCATCGTCCTATCCTCAACAAAATCACTCAAATAGGAATTAGTTAAGTTTAAGTTTACATGTACAATGTTTTAGTAAACAAAATATATTTCTATAGTTAAAATTTGTGCAATTCTTATTTTCATTCAATTCCTTGTTCCTATTGTGCAATTTAATTATATTCATATCAATAAATATTCTACCGAGAAAAAGACGTTGTCACGTAAAATCTTCGCCCGTAAAACCGACTTTACAGGCAACCAGATTTTTTTAATTTCTTTTATATCTGCCTTTTTATTACACAATTAGGTACATATTATATTTCACATGAAAAACGATTACACATTTCATCTTAGAATATTGAGTGACGAGACGAGCAAGGCATGCGCCTTATGGTGAGCGATACACCTGACTACAGTAATAATAACAACATAATGGTACGCGGCTATTTGAAGTTGAAGAGTTCAAATCATTGGACTGCGCTTATCATCCAAAGAAATAGGTAAGATGATTTACCTACTTGTCCTATAATTTATCTAGAATGATTTTCTTTGGAAGGGCAGTGTCTTTTCAAACAGGAACACAGTAATATTAACGCATTACTACTAAACTTGGGGGTAAAATAATTGGCAAAGACAGTAAGCTTCTCCACAAAACCATAAACGTTATGATTATTACAGCGGCGTAAAAATTATATCCCGTCGCCTCCACATTATCTGGAATAAAGGAAAGTCATTAAAAGTAATCTACAATAGAATTAGCTTACTCAGCAGTTAGTGGTCATATAATAAATCGCAGTACTTAATTGTTAAATAAATTGAGCGAGGGGTTGAAATACGAAGAAAAAAAATTTAATTAAATTAGCTTATTTTAAATTAAATTTTATGGCATTTTACCAAAAAGTATCTATTATTATGTGCTTTTTAAAAAATACCCATCGTAGTAGGCCTTAGATGGCCTCTACTGCCTTAGGCAAACTTTGGACTTACGCAGAATGGGCAAGAACCTACCAACCTAAACTCCTACGTAAGTTACGTACTCAGGTCGAGCAGACCTAAAAAATAATGAAACATACTTGAAAGCAGTCCATATTATACGAGCAATATCAATGCTGCCTTTTCATTTCTATTTTGTAGAAGAACAAAGATACAAGAACAAAATTAAAAATTTTGATTAACCCCCGACTAAATCGGATTTGTTATCTGTACAACATTCTACTAGTCAAGCCCTTTCATTTGATACCCATATTAAGAAAGTTGTGAAAAAAAGAAATGTATTTCGCCATTTTGTGGTAGCGGCCATCTTGGATTTGTAATTTGTCATAGTGCAAAGTATTCTACTAGTCAAGCCCTTTCGTTTGATACCCATATTGAGGTAATAGTGAAAAATATAATATGATTCGCTATTTTGTGGTGGCGGCCATCTTGGATTTCAAAAGTGTTATAGTGTATAGTAATCTACTAATCAAGCCCTTTCATTTGATACCCATATTGAGGTAGGTTGTGCAGAAATATTTTGTCCGCCATTTTGTGGAGGCGGCCATCTTGAATCAATATTAACCAAACATAGCTAAGAATACCCGCACGGATATTAACCTTCAAATAAAAAAAACGCATTGAAATCGGCCTATCCGTTTGAGCTCTACGGTGCCACAGTCAGACAGACAGACAGACAGACAGCAGACAGACATCGACGTCAAACTTATAACACCCCTTTTTTTGGTCGGGGGTTAAAAATCAGGTAAAGTAGCTAATATAAGAATCAAAATAAAAGCAACTCTGAAAATATACCTAATGGTAATGATATGTAAAGTATCATTGAATAGCATCAAAGAGTGAATCTCTTATTGTGAGTCGATATTCTAGATGTAAATAAACTAATAAATTCAGAAGAACAAGAAATTATTCATTGGAAGGACCGTAATGCTATCCGATAGAGATCCGATATTTATAATGATGTAAATAGCATCCATTAAAATATTTCCAATGTTATCGCTGCAATTATATCGACGTGAACAAACACGGCATACATTACCATTATAGTTCCACAATAGCGAGATTACACTCATGTAGCCAGCAATGTTGTCGATAGCACAAAAAATATCGGCATACAAGCGTCAACGGCCTTCATTTACATACGACGAACATAAATTCTCGTTTGTAAGAACACATTGGCACTTTTATTGTACGTTCTTCGTTGGGAGCAAAAACTGACAGATTTTTTTATAACAAGCTAGACCACCATAACACGGGCGACCTTTGATCGATTCTATACAAATATTAATTCTTTGCATGTCCGAGCAGTGAGCTAATCATTTTTTATTGGTCACGGCGCTCGTGAGACGAGCTTTTTATGTGGGAGGTATCGACTCTACTTTGATGAGCTTCAATCTGTAATTTACTAAACTGTTTCTTTTCTACCAATTTACATGTAAATAGTACGTGTCTTCGAAATCGGCGTTCGAGTTTGAAAACGGTGTAGTTTCGACGAAGATTTTCGAGAGTCAGTGAGTTGCCGGAACCAGTCTAGTAAGTTTACTTTTTTGCGGTAGCATATAATTTAGCTTTCAATAAACTCAACAAACATGAATGTCTGGTATTTGCATATTTTTAAGTATAAATTGTTTAAGCTTTTAAATATAGATCTAGTCAAAGAATCTCGTGTCTCAGAAAGAAAATTAACATTTCATTAGTTGAGAAAAAAATATAATAAGTAGGTATTTTAGTAAACAAAAAAAAAACTTCGATTTTTAGATATCTAATACGGTGAAAAATCTAAATACAAACTAAGTAAGTATGTAGTTACGGTTCTATTCGTACTAAGACTTAAATGGCTAATCACAAACTATTCGGTAAGAACCTTCTTTTATTAAGATAAGATTGTTAAGATTATTCTGTAGTATTTCCTACTAATCTAGAATTCTAGAAGCTTTCAACGTCCACAGTATTTGCGTTCAATTCGAATATCCGCTGTAACATTCTCTGTTTCGTAATACCGCCAATATTTACGATATTCTCGTAAACGATGACAAATTCGTAATATAGATCGGAAACTGTAAATATTATAACACAATTTGATTTCATAAACTGCAGGACAGGCCGATGTGGGTCAGACGGCAGGCTGTCGCTCGCACAATCCGCGATTGTGCTCGCCAGCCACAATATAATATTTTACGATTACCGGTGATCATTAAAAGTGTTGTAAAACTGATTTATTATGGGCCGGGAGTGATTGGTGCATCAATATTGGGCTAAAATTGTAGTGCGTTCAATGCAGAGTCGTTCATTTGTTAATTTTGTTCGCCGCACTCGTATTTACAGGCAGTAAATATTAAGGCTGTAAACGTCCAGAATTCTCTTAATAATATTTTAGCTCTCGGCGGTGTGTTTTCCTTCACCAAATGGACCGAAACGTAAAAGATTTCCATTATATTACGAGTATGTTAGTTAAATTAAATTGTTATTGTTCTTTGCCAGATTTAGTATTTCTTAAATGATTAAAACCCGGCCATTGTACTAACACAAAACGTTATGGTAACAATAGTTTAGAACAAGGGTCAGCAAGAGGCGGACCGCGGTCCGTATCCGGACCGCGAAGGGTCGAACTTCGGACCGCCAATAAAAAGTATTGTAAGCCAAGTATACATTTAAAATGTAGATAAGGTACGCTGTACCTTTATTAATTTATATAATATTTTTTTGCCACATAGAATCTACCTTAGTAAATAAATTATTTTTCTATTAAATATTTTCCACAAAGAGACTAAGCGAAAGTCCACACTTTCAAATAGACGCTCCTCTTCACCACCACACGCTGGCTCGCTGTCCGAGGACACGAACGTGGAATGCGGTCCCCGCCCAAGATAACTCCTCGAAGAGCATTTGCTTCGTCTGGGAACGGAAACGAGCCCGTTTGTCGCCGGGATTGTCTCGCCTGCTCAATGGGAGTACCGCAAAAGTCACAATGAAGAGGGAAACCTACAACGTGATGTGTCCGTGGTAGACTTCCACCGATTTCGGTGCGAAGGTGCGATCGAAAAACAAAACGATTGCATTAATAGAGTACTCGAAAGGTCGAACGCCTTGCTCTTACGCAAGAGCGCTGCTCGGACATTTGAGCAGAAGTGCTGGTAAACATCATGAGGTTGTCATATACGAAGACAGGGGAAAAAATCTGAGCTTCCTCAGACCCCTTTGCACGATCAAACAAATGCAACTGACATATGGGGACACCTGTTCCTAGTTTGATCATCCAAACCGGCTCCGAAAGAGCCCAGCAGAGGACAGCCGCGGCCAACCAACGACGGAGCCACGGAGTCACGCACTTTATGCCTTCTTAGAATTTATAGCCCCACTGACAGCAACAAGACGAAGCAGTCATTTACAATAATGTCACTTTCTGGGTCATCAAGAGAAAAGGAAGAGTGCAGAAAATAGTTTTGTGACACTGAAAAAAGAGATGGAGCGCATGGGAAGACCTGTTTATGCGACACCTCGAAACGACCCAATTGTAGTTACTGCCCGATGCACCAATATTATGCTGGACGATAAAATCCTAGAGATGGCCAAGACCATCGAAGAGAACTCAAACGACAAATCTGATTAGGAAAACTGGGAGATACCGAGAATACAGTCGGTCAACGGAGTTCCAGGATGTGGAAAGACAACATGGGTGATTATAAACTTCGACGTAGAAAAGGACACCATCATCACCATAACAACTGAGGCACCAAAAGATCTCAGAGAAAAGCTATCGCACCGTATCGGAAACCTGATCAAAACCAAAGTGCGAACCATGGCTTCTGCTCTGGTAAATGGCTTCGGAACGCTTTCAGTTTTAGTTGCTTTATGGTGGACGAAGCTCTCATGAACCATTTTAGAGCCATTGTAGCTGACAGACTGCCAAATTGTTCAATTTATCAAAGGCTTCACTTCAAATGGAAATATTTGATATTCAATCTTTGCAAATGTATAAAACTGTATCCATTGAAGAATTTTGGGCCAAACACATCTCAGAAAAATATGGAAATCGCAAAAAACTAGCTATCAATTTGGCTACTATGTTTGATTCGACTTACGTATACCTATGGGTTATCTTTCTCAATTTTTTTTTAAACAAATAATTTTCGATATTAATCGCCTCCCAACTACTCGTAGAAGACACACGTCGAATTTGCTATTCTTCTCGAGGACCAAACTATAAAGAGCAGGTTCAAGAGGATCGGTGTAATTTGTCACATTGATTTTAAGTCTTGTGTTTTTAATAATTACAAATTGAGTTTGATACCGTACAATAAATAAGTACCAGTTAATTATTACCAAGTTACGGCTAGCTTAATCGGGAGAACGGCGACTGCCGATCCGGAGACTCTGGGTTCAAAACCACGCACAGCACTGTCTTTTCGAAGTCACGTTCATAATGCCGCTGACTTAAAACTGTGAAGGAAAACATCGTGAGGAAAACGACATGTACCTAGAATCTTTCGAAGTCATGTGTCATCCACCAATCCGCACTGGGCCAGCGTGGTGGATTATGGTCTTAACTCTCTCCTTTCGAGGGAAAGCGCCGACCCCGAGGTTTAGCAGTAGGAACATTTAGTGGGCTGTGTAAGCAATTATTACCACTAGTTTTTTTCTGGACCTCGTTAAAATTTCTGCACTTCATCCGGACCCCGCCTAAAACTACTTGCCGACCCCTGGTTTAGAACAAGAAGATTATTTATGTAGGCATAAACATTTATTTCATTATTACTCGAGTACGAGCTGTGTTTCGAGGATTAACTGAAAAATATAAAAGTAAAGACATCAGCTACCTGTACTTTTATAATACAGCAAAATCAAAGGGTAAATCTTCTTTTTATACAAGAACAAAACAAAAATGTTGATTGCCTAACCCCCGACTGCCTCGGATTTGTTATCTGTACAACATTCTACTAGCCAATCCCTTTAATTTGATACCCATATTAAGGGAGTTGTAAAAAAAGAAATGGATTTCGCCATTTTGTGGAAGCGGCCGTCTTGGATTTTAATTTTTATAGTGTATAGAATTTTACTAGTCAAGCCCTTTCCAATATGGGTATCTAATACCCATATCGAGATAGGTTGTAAATATTTTGTCCGCCATTTTATGGAGGCTTCCATCTTGAATCGATATTAACTAAACATAGCTAAGAACATCCGCACGGATATTAACCTTCAAATAAAAAAAAATACGCATCGGAATCGGACCATCCCTTTGAGCTCTACGGTGCCACAGACAGACAGACAGACATCGACGTCAAACTTATAACACCCCTTTTTTTGGTTGGGGGTTAATTATAAAAGGAGCAGTGGGACGAGCATTGTGCACCTTCCTCAGGTGGACTCTGCAAATAGTTTTACTACTACAGTACTGTGAAACGCTAGTTATATAATATGATCCACAGGAGTTGAGAAATCAGCTTTCTTGTTTCTAATTTAACCTCTATTTTGTTATTGATTACCACATTTTTTACAACGGCTGTTAAAACATTTCATCAAAAAAAATGGACCAAAAATGTTGTAAAATAAATATCAAAATTAAATTATTTTCGCATAAATCAAATTGTGCTGCTTTATCCACATGGTGAAACATTGCACAGATACCAACTTCACCATAAGAAAATGAAAGAGACATGTCTCATCCATGGATATCATCGATAGTTTTACAATCTATTGGCAAAATAAGCGGCGTGGAGGTACTACACTACTGCATATCTAGAAATTTACTTAAATTAAAAAACAAACATGATTAACATTTTCAAAAACCAGAAGCACAGCGACTTATAAAAAAGTAGAAATGTTATTTGTTAAATACGTCATTGGGAACATAGCACTATCAAACGGAAAAATAAGTATGGTTTGTGCTACCGAAGTCAGTTTGCTGGAAAAAGTAGTTATTTCTATAAAAAGTTTTTCAACTCAATTTCTAATTTTTCGGGTTTTAAGTTTTTTATATTTCAAATTTTAAGTAATATGTTGTATCGTTGAAAATTTGACAGAACACAGACGAAAGGCATAAAACTTCTAAATTATGACAAAGTTTGGTTGTCAACACTAGGAACATAGATTTCGAAGTGTCTTAAAATTGTAGTTGTTTTAAATAAATTCAGTTTCAATTGTTTCTTCAACAACGTTTATTTACGTAGCGTAGGCTGAAATCTTGTATCGGAGTCGGTACAATTCAGAGTACGGCCTTTTTATTGTAACAGTTTATTCAACAGGGTTGTCTCGTGTCACCATCGTCCCTCGCGATCGTCCCGGCAGGTTTATGAGATCGTAAATAACACTGCGATCTGTCGCGAGACGCGAATATATCTGCCTTCACAAATATGGACTAGGGTGCGAGCTTTTAGGATATTTACTAATTTTTTTTAAGAAGTGACGAGACGACATGACTTGTGCCTGATGTGATGGCATGTTGCTTATGCCACATAATAACACAGTGACACGCAGCTATTGGAACATGAAAAGTTCAAATCATTCAATCCTAGCACTGCACTGCGCTCATCACCCAGAGGTCTAAGATGCTATATCTCTAAGCCCTTAATTTCTCTGGAAACATTGCCCTTCAAACCGGAACACAGTAATGTTTTCACATTACTGTTTGGCGCTAGAATAACTGGCAAAGGTGTGGTACTTCCCCAGGCGGATTCTGCTAGGGAGTCCTACCACTACATAAGCAAAAAGTAAGCTATTAATCAGTTGATCAGTAAGAAAACTACATTTACCTAATAATGTTTCCGTTAATATAACGTAGAATTGAAAATCCGATTCCTTTGACGTTCCGTACTAGAGGAGCTGATCTATTTTTTGATACATTTACAAGCGTTTTCATTAATAAGACTTTAGTGTTGGTATTTTAGCTTCGTTCGATTTTCCATGATACTTTTCACTAAGATCCTCAGTTGATAAGTATAATGTATTTGAATAATATTTGTTATTATAAGTCTCCCCCTGTATCAATCCATAAAGCCCCGTCCACACTGCTGGGATTTGGCCCTCCACCTAAGTAGTAGAGAAATTTAGGGTAAAGTCCACCACGCTGGCCAAGTTGAGTCTTAGCAGACTTTACTTGTTCTTCAAGAGATAAATCTTCTCCTACAAGAAGGGTTCCTTGCGGTGTCTTTATTCCACTGTTTTTAAGTTAGTGTACGCCCATGACTTCGAAAAGATGTCATCAAAACTTCGAAGTGGTGCACGTGAGATTCGACCAGGACCTCCGGATCGACAGTGGCCGTTCTCCAGACTAGATAAACTAATCTCTATTAAAAAGGGGATAAGCCCCTACCTACCGTTATAGACACAGCAAAAATATAGGATACACAATGAACAATAAACATTGAAAACTAGTGCGAAAAGTTTGCGGCCTTATCGCTAAAAGCGATCTCTTCCAGGCAACCTTAGGATGGATAATAATGTGTGGACAAGTCAGAAAACGGGGTAAATAAGATGTTAATAGGTACGCACAATAAGAATACATCGTTATTCGGTGTAATCCCAAATTTACAAAGTCTTTGAGTAAATATTGATACCTAATTTCGTTTTGTGACCAAAACCATATACAAAGGTATCTCCTTGTAAAGTGGAACAAACTGTAGTTCAAAGATTTTGTCTGCAGTGATTTTAGATTTAACTGAGCCATGTCGCTTGTCGTTGCCTGTGTGTAGGTGTGTATTGTATTAAGACACTTCAACCGACATTATGTTTTCTGACATCTCTCTAAGTTGAAATCAGCAATCTAGGCTCGATATATCCTGGTAAATATATTGCAAAACCTTAGTCACCTATAAGGAATTTATTTATTTAATTAAATTAATACTAAGAAGATCTCAACAGCTGCATTTTATGCAGATTTAGGCGCTTTTACTAAAACATTGTTGACATTATAAAAATTGAAGAAAAAATACACACGTATACAGACTTCCTTTCTTTTCGGGGTTTGGTTAAAACGGGCTCGGTTAAATTTAGTTGGTTTTAGCGTTAAAACGTCTGTCTAGTTAGCGGAATATTGCAACAAAAATAAACACATTAATAAAAAAGTAAAAAATACATGGAAAATAAATCACGAAGTTCGCCACGACTAAACACAAAAGTTTGAAAATGTCTTATTTTATGCTAAGACTTGAGAGAACAAACAAAAATCCTACTAATCTTACTGATATTATATGTGAGAAAGTCTAGATGTTTGTTGCTCAATCACGTTGGAACGTCTGAAAGGAAATTTTGAACACAGAACATAACCTAGAATAACACATGTGCTACATTTATTCGCAAAAACAACGGGAATGGGAACTACGCAACTACGCGAGTGAAACCGCGGGGCGTTGCTAGTAAACCATAATATTAGATGTACCGCGATCTTTGCAGCGTAATCCAAGATTTTTGTGAAACTTAAATCGCTAAGTTCGTTAAATCTAAATATTTTTTATTTAAAAAAAAACTTCTTTATGAATATAATTCTAGATTTTTTGGAAATTGAAAAAAATATTGTACCTACAACATCGTTATCGACACCTCTGTATATAAGTACAATATATAGTACAATGGATTTGATGAATACAGAGGAAATATACATCAACTACATATATTGCATTCTCTTATTGACAGAATCTTGTCTCAGTCCGCCAGTTCATAAGAAAATATCGAACATTGTTTTAAATATCTTTAGAATCCGCCTTATAACGTGTAGTTTGTGGGTGGAGCGTGCTAGTGGTTTCTAATAACTCCGCTTCCAAATCTGGTTTTTTGTTAACCTCTTGAAATGAATGATGCTAGGCTAGAGGAGGCTTTGCCACGTGCAGAGATGTAAATATTTGTTAATCGGCTTTGTCACCGTTACTGTCTCCAAGAATTATCCACAATATAATTTAGAAAAATGAGTATTGCGTGGGCGCATCGTCAAACATAAAGCCGGTTTATAACCATAATAGGCAATAAAAAAATCAAGTTGCATTTGTGGTGGCCGCTAAATGTACGATCATAGTCGGATCTCGGAGCAAATCTCCTTGTTGTTTGAGTTTAGTGAAAAAATAAACTATCTAATATTGGTTGAAATTTTAAAACGATTTAAAAAAGGAGGGTTTCAATTCGGGGCATGATTATTTGTTGTGTGGACGAGAATGTTACGGGATAGTTCCTACAACTGTGAATCGATTCTGAAGAATCTTTTTTATCTTTGGTATATCATAAGTTCTATCGATTTGGTGAAACGTTTTTGAAAAAATTAACAAATATATAAAATTTACATACGCTGATGATATAAATGTTTTAGTTTACTCCCACTATACGTTAACTTCACTGTCTCATTAGAAATGTGAATTTCACAAAAAAAATAAAAAAAATGGTCGAAATTCTAAATTTAATTCTAAATTGAAGTAATATCATTAATTTTTCGGAAAAAAACATATTACATAATTTGTTGATATATACGTTGCTATGTAGTTAGTTTATACGTTGTAGAAGTGGGAGCGAGAGGTATACCAGCAAAATCCCTCTATAACCTGCTGAAAGACCTTGGCTTGTCCAAAAGTGCAGTAAGTTCTATAATAGAACGAGTATCTAAAGCTGCACTAGTAGGCTCATATCAGATTTGGCTGAGCAGGGAGAGAAAAACGAGTGGTGAAGGTGAGTGTTGATGTACGTCATTACGGGCCCCTTAAACCTACGCCCGAGTCACAAGTCTCGGGATCTACTCGGGATTTCTCTCTCTGCCCCACTATGGATCCGGCACCCGCACGGTGAATCCATGGAACGCTAAGAATATCGTCTCACTAGCTGACCCCGTAAACATTGTTTTGTGATATAAATCACCAATTTAATGAAATACCTATCCGAATGATGCGAACCTTCTTGTAAATCATAAACATCACTCAGCGAAAGACGGGTAAAAAAAATCAAGTCTCAGTTCAAGCCTTTTTTAGTGGTAAGACTTTTTGCAGAAACCCCCTGCAGAAGTACCACATTTTTGCCAGTTATTCTAATACCAAGTAATAATGTTCCAACCTTACAGAATTCCAGTTTCAAGAGCAATGTTTCCAGATAAATTACAGGGAAAAGAGTTAAATCATCTTATATCTCTCGGTGACGGAAGTGCAGTGATATGCAGTAATTTGGATCCTTACTGTGTGCCAATTCCTGCCTAACATACTACTGTAATAGGTAGGTGCGTTGTTTACTATTAGGTGCATGTCTTGATTATCCTGTCACACTATATTATAAGTATAATAAGCAACACAGTAAATGTTCCCACTGCTGGGACTCGAAGCCTTCTCTCGCAAGGAAAGAATCAAGGCTATAATCCATCACACTAGTCAAGTTCGATTTAGTAGATGACACGGTACTTCGAAAGATTCTAGGACATGTCGGTTTCCTCACGATGTTTTCCTGCACCGTTCTTAAATTGGCGGCATTACGCATGTGACTTCGAAAATAAAGCAGTGCGCGTGGGATTTAACCCGGGGCTCCGGATCAGCAGTCGCCGTTGTCCCGACTAAACCAACTTACTATATTATAAAAAAAAGTCTGAATCCGCAGTAATCATGGCCCAATAAAAGGCTAACATTCGAAGTCCATCGCTCATTTACCTACGAATGCACCGTAATTGTGTACTCATGTAAATTAGTCTCATTAGCTACTTGAATCTGTTTACCTTTGTGTTCTGAAGCGCCGGTCGAATAATTAGAAGTAAATGGGCGTAAATTAAATAACGAATAAAGCAAGATTACATCTTACGGTATTGTAATTGGAATGTCGATAGGCAGATAAGTTGTATGTTTTTATGACTTCCCTCGCCGTGCATTGTCTGGAGAATGTGCTTCATTACTACTAAATATTGTTCTCCCAAAACGATGGGAATGTGGTCGCTGTGTTGAAAATGTTTAAAAATACAATTTATCTTGTTTTGTTTGATATATTAGATAATTCTATCATAACAACCATATCTTCAATTTATAAATAACATGTCAGTAAAGATATAAATAGTATAAATAATGATCATAATGAATAATTATGGAGTTGTACAATGTCATTTGTTTTTTCCCACACATCATTTGTCTGCCATTTTTTTTTCTAAGCATACAGTCCGCGACTCAAGACCATTATCGATAGGCACTGCTGTCGTCTTATACTTATAAAATCTTCTTCGTGTCGATGAAATTGCGCTAAACTACACCTTATACTATCTACATAGAGAAAATATAAGATTAAAAAAAAAATGTTTTGTTAGATTTTTGTTTTTCATATGGCTTATTTCTTATTGGAACAAAGTTTCTTTTGGCATGCTTGGAGAAGATAGGAATTTAGCTACGTGACCGATCTGAAAAAAATGTGAGAGTGTAACCGTTAGAAAAATATATAACGGAAGCGACGATTTAATAACTAAAATCTTTAAGTATAAAATTCCTTATACTACGTTACACGTTCTGAGCAGATGGGAATGAGACCAAAAATAGTGTAAAAAATACTTTTTCTGACTCTTCTTGCTGTACTTACAACCGTGTATGAAATTTGTTATGAGCGTGGGTCCAAAAGCCCTGACGCCTTTTTATTTCATTTTATTATGGTTATTTGTTTTAGACAATATCACTAGCCAATTAAATCTAGCCTTGTTAACCGTGTACATAGCGTTCCATTCATAGAGTTATTAGAGTCGAAATGACTTGTTTGTGTATAATAACCCGTAATATCATTACTGCTTTTATAGCCGTTGTATTCATAAAGTTATGCGTTCTGGTTTTAAGTGCATCGTTAGCTAGGCTTGTTTTGGATAAGATAAACTTAAATTTACTATTTGAAATTTTAAAACTTTACGTAAATAGCTTTCTCTTTAATTGACTGAGGTTTGAAACTATTTAAGGTTTTTTAAATCGTTATCCTGGTCGTAAAACAAATGGAGTGAGTACGGAGCTTAAGGCAAAGTCTAATACGGAGAAATAGTTTTTTGGTGAGTGTATTAATTAGTCAGTTCAAAACTCTTAGTTAAAACACAAAGCTGCATTTTTTTTACTAAAAGTAGGTTCGTACTTAATCGCTTCTCGCCTGATGGTAAGCAACGATGCGCTCTGATCTTGATCACCTGCTCAGTTAATTATTCAACTTCTGCCGGCTAACCTAGTCACTCCATCTACCCACAGTGTATTCGACACTACATCATACACTATATATACTACATTTTATTTTTTTATTAGATAGATATTATATTTTTTTTTATTCATATTTTGCCCATTTACAGCAGAAAATATTTTTTTGTAATTTTTTAAATTGTTAAATGTACAAAAGACGAGACATATTACTCACTGTATTAAGTTTTTGGTTGACAATGCATTTTGCAGCTAAGTTTGATATTTGTGTTAATATGTTAATAAATGTTTATCTTATCTTATCTTACACATAATGAATTGTAAAGATTCTTAGATCACAACAAAAATTATCAACCTCATTTCTCTGGGTCTGATTCATCTGATGTTCACTCGTAAACCAAAATGTAACTTTAACATCCGCTAATACATCACTGTGGACAATAACATGACCGTGGGCCATTGCTGCCCAAAATTACATGAGGTTAATATCGAACACGGCGAATAAATATTACCAGCGGACGTTTTGTTGTTCCTTTTCACATTTCAACTAAAGACAAAGACCATATCCGCCCACAGGCCGATGAAGGCACCGAAAATTATTATGGTCCAACTTTACTTTCGGGACATTCCACGGCTAATGATTTCGAAAGATATCCTCCCCTTGAATGTAAAACGTCCCCGCCCCTCGAATGAATTGAAACACTGCTGTGGGGTTTCTTTCGTTTATTTATTAATTGCTGTTTCTGCGGCTTGTGCCCGAATTTTGATATTTTTTATCTATTTGCCGCTCATTTTGGGTTTTGTTATTTATGGTTTACCGTAACCGTTCCTAAATAGTACATGTTTTTTGAAATTGGGATGTCGAAATCTGGTTGGTAATAAATTTATTTTTAATAGATTGAGCACTACAGGCTAGTACGCGTTGCAGAGCCCACTACCACACCGTTGCCAGTTATTATATTCGTACCATCAAGCCGAAATATGCAATCGTTACTTCAATATGTTTCGATTTGAAAAAAAATCCAGCGAAAATCGGACAAAACATATCCAATATCTCTGGGTCACGATAACAGGGCCTATAGTAGGAGATCCCGCTATACAACGACCTTCACCGAGCTGTTTATTGGATGAAAAGTATTTTATATGTAATTTAATATGCCAACAAATATATTGCAAATGGGTTGCCCAAAAAATTTCAGTCCAGCAGCACTGAGTAAAGCCAAAATAATAAGTTATGTTAAATAGTTTTTTTTCTAAAATTCAATCAATATAAGTGAAATTTTTAAAAAAATATTTTTTAATTGTTATTTAATCATATTCTGGACTGAAATTTTAGGCAACCTATTTGCAATATATTTGTTGGCATATTAAATTACACATAAAACACTTTTCATCCAATAAACAGCTCGGAGAAGGTCGTTGTATAGCCGGATCTTAGACTACTATGGCAGTGATTTGGACTAACCATCTTCCAATAAATGCATGGCACTGTGCTACGGGCTAGCTTATTGCTCACCATCAGGCACTTATCTTGCTCGTTATTTTACTTTATCATATAAATATATCACACAAAGAGTTTACCTAAACGGCTCTCAAATGGTACATGTTTTTCAAAAGCAAATCACTTGGACATGAATTATCATTTTTATGTTTAGTTTTATTTAAATCTATTCACCCGCTAACATTAGCCTAACATAGTTCAACGATAATAAATTTTAAATCATGTTTAAAACCACAGGAAATCATTTTCGAAAAACTTCTTTGTCAGACTGCGTGTTTTTTGTAAAAAACTTACAAATAAGAAGACCGCACTGATGGTAAGACGTATTTAATTACCACTCAAGATCATTTGGTACTTGGGAGACATTGACGATGCTTCACTAATGGAGAAATGCTTTAAAACAACCTTATTACAACATTCTTTGTCATAAGTTGGCTAAAAGACTTAAGGGCGTAAAATACTCTCTATAGTTTGAATATGTGGATACATATAGATGTATAAATTGGACGTTGTCCGTCTGTGAGTTAACCACGACTCACGACTGTCCCTTTTTTTAGAAATAGATTGTGTAACAAATTTAATCAATTTTAGTGATTAAAATCATTCGACTCGTTTTCTATGTGACATTCGCATGTATTTAAAGACTTTATTAATTGAGAATCCGCGTCGTTCACTCCGATTAAGTTTTACGACCTTAAAAATGATATGTTAATAGAGATATTCGAATTAACATCTTGGAAATTATGCGTATTTTGACATTTCGGTCACGGCTCATCTAAATCTTGTCTGGATCTGTCAGTGGCTCCCACACAATGCAAGAATAGATAGACATAGTATGGTATTAAGCTTAATTTATAGACGTTTATGCCAATTTCGTATATAATACCTATATATTATGAGATTATTATCAGA
Source organism: Ectropis grisescens (assembly GCA_017562165.1). Classification (NCBI taxonomy): domain Eukaryota; kingdom Metazoa; phylum Arthropoda; class Insecta; order Lepidoptera; family Geometridae; genus Ectropis; species Ectropis grisescens. The sequence goes on along the minus strand of CM029789.1, from coordinate 16,433,231 downwards.
ACTTCGACTTTATGGCTTTGTTGTAATCGATTTTTCGATAATCGCATGCCTATACAGTAGCTCGTAATGTTTTATTACTTAGCATGTGGGTTTAAGTAAGGAACAGCTTAAAAATCATCTAACTACATTCTTCATTTGCTGTAATGTTTTTATGTCTGTAGGAATTAGAGTTAGATCACGACCAGGGGGTAAATGTTTGTATAATTCTGTTATAAAAAAGATAACCTAGGACAAAATAGTAGAAGTTTCATTAAAAAATGCCATATGTAAGTCCATAGGTACCTATGGAAAAGTTGCTTTTATCGGCAATCATAAATTTGTAACATGTGGGATTCAATGCTCATGTACTCTAATTAGTAAAATACTAGTTTCATTTCCTTTTTGGTTTCCTAACAATGTATTCTTCACAGTCAAAGCCCGTGAAGGCTTCAGAGATGCAGATGGGATTCGAGCCCACAACTTCACTACACCGCATCGATTGTGTCAGTATTTCCTGTCAATCGATGACCACGGATTTTCCTTCTTCAACGGAATATCGGTTGCGGTCTGTTTGGACTGAATGTGGTTACTATATCTGGATACACTCTCTGGGTAACCCTGTATCCGAAGTCGTGACGATTAAAATGTGGAATCGCAGCGTATCCGCTATGAAATCATTCAAAGCAAATCCTGTAGAAAATGTGATTCACCTCAATATTTATTATCTTCTTGTTAAGTCACCACCCATTCATATTTTATAACGACTCGCGTTCTGAGAAAAAGGTTTGCGTAAGTTAGTATCCTACACAATAATAATAAAACCGTGGTAGCAGAGTGGTGAGAACGTTACATTTTGAGAACGTAAGGTTGTAGATTCGAATTCCGCTTGTATATCTGAATATTTTTTTCAGTGCAGATGTTCGATGTACAAGTTTATTATGACCACTGGCTTTGGCGGTGAAAAAACTATAATAATTAATTTACATATTTACATCAATTAGTACCGTTATAAACAACGGCTTACACTAAAGAGAGTAAATAATAATTAAACTACACTAATGCCTCATCTGCCAATCCACTTTTAGCCAAGGCATTGGATTTTGGCATTGACTTGTGAGAGAAAGCTCTCACAAGTCAATGCGAACTGGTAAATTCTGCCAACCCGACGTCAAACGAACCCAAAGGGGTTCGTTTGACGTCCTGTAATAGAATACAAAAACGTTTTTTTTCAACTTTTAAAAATGAATTAAGCAACAAATATATGATAGGTACTATTTTTTGCGTGGATTTTTGTTAAGGAAGGAATCCTCAGGAATAAATTACACAAATTCAATTAATTACGCGATGTTTACTTTAATTGTATGATGGTTATGAAGGAAAAAAACAATGAAATATCAGGAATCAATTCACCATGTGCAACAACAGTAAATATCCTGATTTTTTAAAACAATGTTAACGTTAGACTACCGTTATGGCCTTCCTAATTTTTTAAAACAGTTTTAAAGTTATATCACCTCTACGACCTGGTTGTTGCAATTATTACCAGAAGCCCATCATCAGGTAAGTCATCTTGATGAATCTTGATATTCTACATGCTTCTACACGTATCTAAAGCAAGCCCTAACCTAACCGTAGCTTAAACAAGCATTGTACCTCGTGAAAACAAAAATTCGTATAAGTATGTACTTAATAGACAAAGATTTCAATGACATTTATAAATCTTGATAACGAACACAAAAGCGTCCATTAAGTGTTTAGTGTATCTCCAAATCTCAAGCTTAACAACAATACCTAATAAACTGATCGATTACAAATGCAACAATACACACATTGCAATTAAATTTTGTAATTTTCTCATCAGTTGTAATGACCATTGATTCAAACTAGGTTGTGTGTCCATCGGTATCAGGTCAAAAGGCCAAACCATAAAAATTTAGGCCCTATAGAACTCTGTCATAATACATTTAAATTTCAATTCCTTTTCAAATTTCAATGATAGCTGTTAAGTTTATTGCGCTATTGTACTTAAGATGCCTTTATAGCGCTGAGTGCACCACTATTTGAATATTACACAATGAATAAAATTCACGCCTTTACATTACGAGTTACATGAAAGCTGATCTTGATGTGATGCAATCAAAAGTTAAAGAATATGACCTTTACCAGTCTTGTGTTATTTTTACAGTTGCGAGAGAAATGTGAATGTAAATGTGTAAATAACAGAATACCTATGTTCGTTTTGCTATTTTTTTTAAAGAAGTGTGTGTATCTTACTATATTTTGTTTACCAAATAAAAAAAAACCAGCAATTTGATTATATGTATGTGTTTATAAATATACTAGCAGCGCTCTGCGATTTCGCCCGTGTAGTTCCCGTTTATCTTATTTTCTCGTTAATTTATTAAGTTAAGATTGTATGTTGATGTTTGTTACTTACAAACATCCAAATTTTGCATTTAAACTGCAAGTATGTAGATTAAGTAATATGTACAAAATTATGTCAGCTACTTGGCTTCCTTTCCATAAGCTTTGAATAGTTTGGGGCTTGTTAGAGTTCTACGAGGAATATTTACTCTTAATAATAATATTATTTACATTTAAAATGTTATTAGATCATCCTACGGTCGCTTTTTTTTGGGTGTAGAGTTTAATTACATAATCTATAGAAGGTATAGAGCTTTGATAAGTAAATGTATTTCATATTCTCTTCTTATACCTACATTCGTCATCCTCATCATCAGCCTGTGTTCGTCCACTGCTGGACATAGGCCTCTCCTATAATACGCCACTCAGTTTACAACTCTCACTCAGCTTACACAAGTAAATACAATTAATTAAGGGTCTCATTTAGTTTAAATTTAAATATCTTCATCAGTCATCAGCCAATCTACAAGGAGAAGAAAAGTCTTCTTAATCCAAATGAAACAGTTTTAATTGAAAACAAAAAAAATAACTTTTACAGCCACCCTGTTCAGAAGTGTCAACTTAAAAAACTGTGTGGTCTAGTCATCAGTCATTTTGACAAAATACCGACACCTTTCACAACGGAACCTGCCTCACATGCAATCAATTATAGTAAATCAGCTGATCTCGAGCCCATTACAATAGTGTATTACTTAATCTTTGGTCGGCACGGCTTTAGATAACTGCGAAATAGCGAATTAAAAATTCGGTTGTGTGAGCGAGAAAAGTATTGAGGAAGTTGAGTTCTCGACAAGGAAATGTTAGTATAGTTTTTAAACTTTTGCTATTTGAACTAATTTTGAAAAAAAAATACATAACACTGAATCGCGATTTAAATTATTATTCGAATACCTCGAGATTTCGGCAGCGCTACAGCTGCTATGGTCACTAGGGCTAATAATTTAAATTGCAAAAATGAAGCAAAAATTATATTACGATTACTATAAAGCAAAGTATAAATATAAAATAAAATAACGTTATGCTTAAAATAGGAAACTGTTAGAAAAAATGATTTGTTCTTTATAAATTACTTTTTTAACAGCGCAAAGAGCATGGACAGGAACAGGAAAAATAATTACGATGTATTTAGAGAAGCTTTCGTCGTAATCCTAAGTTAAACCACCATTGTTATACGAATGTTTTAAGATGGTTTATTTCATTATCTTATTTTATTGCATGTTTAGTTATTGTGGACTTTTAACTAAAAACTCGTCTTATGGTAAGTGACGACGAGGTTAAAAATGATACACACTGACCTAGAAGTTTTGATAATGGGTTTGAATCATTGAATAGTTCTAGAATCTTTCTAGAATTTATTAGGAAGTATTTAGGAAGTCACTGCGCCTTCTGCGTTAGCCCAAACTTTGATAAGCAATTGAAGCCACTATAGGTCCACTGCCATATGTTCCTCAGTAAAAAAACCCTGGAAGATGTTCTTGTAAATAGATAGTTACTTAACAATATTTCTGCGATACAGCTTGGTTACAGATATTATTAAGGCCACGCCCAGGACGCAAAAACTGAAAAAATATCGGAATATTAACGTCAATAAGTCACTATAAATCTTGCCATCACAGGTGCTAACTAGATTGTGATGGGTTGATATTACAAATGCTGAAATTTGGACGTTTGAATGTTTTTGCTCAATCACATCGGAACGGCTCAAAAGAAGGCAATGAAATTTTTAACATAGATAAATAACAGTCTCCACTAGCACAGAGCATACTTTTGATTGACAACTTTTATGCTTAACAAGCAGATTTTTGAAGTTTATTTCAAAAATTAGCAGTCGAAAGCAACCCTAAGACCTGCTCCAACGCATGACCCAATCTTAAACAATGAACCGAATCGGTATCAGAATTGGTTATAATTATTTTGATTGAAGTGAACGTTACTTGTAATTAATCGTTTCACTGGCGTCCGGTTTTATTAATCGTGCAGCTAAGGCTGTTTTACAATCTGTTACGTGATCAAATATTTATGCAAGCGTGGAGAAGGGACTTAGTATGAACTTTTCTTTATAATTCAAATCTCTCACAGCACGGCATTGCGCAGCTATTTGAAATTTGAACATGAAGAGTTTAAACCACGGCTTATCTATAATCTGATCATAATCTGGAAACATTTCCCTTCAAGCTCGAACACAGGAATGTGACCTAGCTGACGGTAGAATAAATTTAAATGGTGTAACTGAGAATTTTTTAAGTAACATCGTATTGGTTAAAAAAAATCTGCGTTTGTTAAGGTTCATAAGAAACAAAATTGTGCTTAAATAATGTTTCGGAATACGGAGGTACCTTAAAAGTTTGTTTTATGAGGATTTATGTTGGGCTGTTAGGCTGCTACTGTATTTCTAAAAAACTCTATAACCATCGAAAAATGACTCAGTTATATTCCGGCCATTAAAGTGTTGTGAATATGGCTTTAACCGCACGCAATCGGCGATCGCACAAATGTGTTAAAGTGATTAATGTATGCGAATCAAATTTGATTATCTGCGAAATGTCTGCAAAGCTTTGTGCCGAGTTTCGCGTTGGTCGCATAAAACGCGGCAAATCGAAATTTTTACGCGTCTTTTTAGTTTTAGGCGAATAGCTTCTGTACATTTTAATTACGCTATGTTTACTTTTCATTTTTCAATAAATTAATGACCAATACAAGCGATTTGCTTGATACGAGTACATTTAATTTGATTTAATAATTGAGAAACAGAAAACTGAGTTTGTCAATGTGTACCCGGTGTTTAATCTACTGCACTTATTTCTGTGGCTGTTATGTTACGTGACTGTGAACTGAATCTTAAAATCATTTTGATAAAGTACTAAGCAGTTTTTTAACACAATTAATACAAAAATGTAATCTTACTATGGTGAGTGATTTATAAGTATAGTCAGAACAGGTAAAGCATAGCAAAATAAGCAAAAAAATAAAATGGTACGTAATTCATGACTTTAGATTATTTGTGTTCCAAATTTTAGCTTAATCCCTTCAGATCTTACGATGTGACTGAGTAAAAACATCTAAACATTGAAACTTTCACGTTGGTTGAATAAAATACGTTCTATCAGTAAATTGATATAAATTTATCTTCCCATGTTAGTTTCCTAAGTGATGAAATCGTACAGTAGCTCCTGACCTAAGCTGTGAGAAATATTCACCGTTTTGATAATAAACACGTGATGACGACAGGGGTTTATTAACATCTGACCATTCCGTAACATTATTCAAATCTTCTGATGTTTCGCTTAACGTATCAATGGGTTGGATTGCCCGCTGGCTCAAAACGACTCAAAAAAGTATTTCGGCTTTGTTTATTATATTTATTGAAGGACTTACCTGATTGGAGTTGAAAAGAAACGTAAGGAGGACAGAGTCATAATCGGATTTCTGAATTAAGATTTTTTGTGGTGATTGATGAGCTGATGGGTACTTGTATGTTATGACTGTTTACACAGTTTGATTTAGAAAGTACCTCACTATTCCCAGTTATTCTACCGATAAGCAGCAATATGCAAACGTGTGTTCCAGGTTGAAAAGTAATGGTCCGAGATGACGGAGAAATCTTATATCTCTGGGTGACGAGCGCAGTTATATGCACTATTTATGCTTATGTACTTATACGTAGCTGCGTGAAGATGTGTCAGTATGACTCGTGAAACTAACCATCAGATGCACATCTAGTTTGTTCCATCGTCCGAACTTGTTAAAGTCTTTGTAATATAACTTTAAACTGAATTTCATACTAATTCTGCAAAGCTGTCGTTTTATCCTTAAAATATTCCAGTCCCGCCAGTATGAAATAAAGCGCAAATAGCGATTAGATGAATAGAGATAGTTCAAGATATTAGAGTGACGCATCGCTGAGCTTCAAAACATCCGTGTTCAGTGGAGCGTGTGTCCTTTGCGAAGAAAAGACTTGGTGTAACAAAGCGCTGCAGTGGTTTGGTCTTAAGAGAAAATTGCACGAATCTGTTCCGTTGATAAACTGCAGAAATAAAGCGTATTAAATGTAGAATAGACTTTCGTTGGACCGCGTCTTGGCAAAGACGAGCGCAGTGCTAGGTAATGATTTGGTCTCTTCATACTCCAATGGCTGCGTGTCACTGTGTTGTTATGGGTTATGTTGCTTACGATCAGGCATATGGGCTGCTCGTCTCATCACTCTTTACTTACTATAAAAAACTAAATTAATGAAATGAACTCTTCTTTAGCCGTTTTTTTTGGTTGTAGAAAGTTGTATAGGTTGGTGTCGCCGATATGGTAATGTTAATTGCATGTCATATCTATTAGTATTTAAAACTAGTAGCGCTCCACGGTTTCACCCGCGTAGTGGCCAATTTTTTCAGAATAAAAATAGCTTAATAGTTATACCATACTAATATCTACCTACGAACCAAATTTCATCGAGAGCCCTTCAGTAGTTTTTGCGTGCAAGAGTAACAAACATACATATATACATTCATACAAACTTTCGAGTTTATTAACTACTTAACGTATTTGGATACAATTTGGTACGTAGATAGGTAAAGCCGCCCACTGTCGCACTACTTTAAAATGTATTGTTATGTATTTGGTGTGTCAATAAAAATTATATCTATCTATAATGGTCTGGAATAACACATTGAAAAATAAACAGGATCGATAACTACAAGGGTAAAACCGCGGGGCACTCCATAATAAGTAATATGTCAGCTATCTGGCTAATATAATCCATAATTTGCTACTAAGCTATTGTTATGATGAGGAGCGAGGAATGTCCACCGAAATGTGTATACTTTAAGTTTAAGTAATTCAAACATTTTACACACTCCTTTACCGTGATTAACAAATACGCTTTTGCTGTAAGTTCACGTTCTAGCTTTTAAAGATTTTTTCTGGCTCAAGCTGGTATTACCTTTTCGAAATATGTTAAGAAATGTAGATAAGTTTTTGATAACGGCTATTTAATCTATAAAATACTTAATTTAACCAAAAACTCATTTCGAAAACTAAAAATATGGAATGGGTCCTTAATTGACCACACACCGATTTCACCTCCGAATTATCTTGTTAATTGCATCGTAAATTAGTGTGATATCAGTAACAAGCATTAAAGAACATTATAGTGGATAAAATAAGGCATAAGGTACAGGCTGTTAAAATGATAAGAATATGGGTGTTTTAAACGATCGACTGACGCGGCGACGGGTCAAGATTGGAATTGTTTTGAATCATGGATTTATTTCCTGTATTCATTTTACGAGACACGATTACATTATCCTCCTGAGTACCAGACACTCTTTTTTCTATTGTTTCTTTATGAAACTTTTGTGTTGCACTATTAGACTATCACTTAGTACGGGAAAAATATTAGAAAAATTCAGGTACCGGAAAACCTGGTTTTTCACTATGTTCTATACAAAGTACAAGGGAATTAAACTATTATGTGCTTCATAAAGGACGTAGCCTATGTTTGGAAGATTAGTGAGCAAATAAGAGCAATAAATAATAGACTGGATGTATAATTTTAAGTAGTTTTACTAAATGTTTCACAATTAAAAGAAATTAAACTATTTTTCATAAAAAATTGAAAAAAACTAAAGTCTTTTTTATAATTTATAGTAATTCAATAGGAGGAACATTAGACACCAATAATTTAAACTTATATTAAACTTTGTAGGACTCAACAGTCAACTAGGAATTAACAGTTTTCATGGAAATCAGTAAAAGAATTCCCATTAAGGCGTAAAACATAAGTAAATTTCACATTTCATGCAAAATCCTGTAGTTTTTTATCACAGGCATTCTTTCTGCAGCGACATTGTTTTGTATCATATGCTGGCAAATGCGCTGCACTTTTGGTACGATTTTCTTTGGAAGGAACTGGTTTAATTAAAATCTTACATTCTTTATGTTTCGGTTCAAGTTCTTCGTATTCAACTTCACCATCATCATCAGTATCTTCTTCATTGTCATCAATTAGTTTGGTGCCTAAATTCTGTTTGCATTTGAACGATAATTTTCCTTGGTGTACCCTTCTCTACTTCTACCATTCTATATCATATCTTATATCTTTTGCGTCACTTCAGGGTCATAAACGCATTTTAATGTCAGTCTAATGTGAAAAAATCGGTTTCGAGTTGGTTCGATTGACTCGAAGCCGATTTTTTCGATTAGACTGAGATTAAAATGCGTTTATGACTGAATTGACGCTAGAATAAAACTTCAAAACATATAATAAGATATGATAAAGAATGGTAGAAGTAGAGAAAACACCAAGGAAAATATCGTTCCTCAAAGAACCAACAAAGCTATGGCTTTGTTGTCAATTGTGAGTTCTTACTTCTACCCCGGCTACAACCACGGCTTTGCCCACGAGATGTGCCCCTTGAACGTCCTCTTGCTCGTGGTAAGTATGACGAAGTTGAAAGACAATCTGAGTTGTCTGATGTTGCTGGAGATGGCACAGAAATAACCAAGTCATCTGCATCTTACTGGAACCGCTTTTACGGAGATCACAGACTGTTTGGTTGGTTTCTGGTGGTTGAAACTCGGGATTTTAGTCTGAATCATCTCCAGAATAATTGAAGTCGGAGTGATTCAAAATATCAGCGATGAGGTTAGGTGTTAAATCTAAAAAAAATACAAGAAATCGTTAACGTACTTTACATAGTACTCGGGAAGCCAGGCGTGAAATATATTAATTACATACTCTTGTACTTTGCAGAGGACATAAAACCTAATACCAAGGTTAGGTTCGGAATATTTTATTTTTTTGGTAAAATATTACTTTGAGCAATTAGTTTGTACTATCAATAACTGTTTTGACACAAAAAACTATGAAATCACATAAAAATATAAAATTTTAAAATGGATAAACTTACTTCTGCGTAAACTGATCTTTGCTCGCCCACATTCCGACGCCATTTTAAAAGAATGACAGATGTCAAATGTATTGTTTTATTTTTTGTATTAACCAGTGTAGTCACTAGATGTCGTCAGCAATATATTTTTAGAGCTAATAATGAAAATAGAGACCACAGATTATTATTTTTCCTACGTACTATGTGTAGTACAGATGTACGCAGGAGGTTATGGTCTACGTCTTTTTTTATTTTAATAAAGCAAATCTACAGACTCCAGGGTCCGTTTGAAATGTGTTTTTTTTTTAGATTTATCTTGGATTGGGAGAAATAAAAAAAATATGGGGGAGTAAGGAACATTTTTAATATAATTCTAGTTAATGTGCGTGTGTGTTTTTAAGCTGCCTCCTTCCACTACCGCGGTATTTTTGTCCCTGATGGCCATCTGTAAGTTGAACTCTCGGATGGTCTTCGGTGATGCCGTCAATGCTCGCCGTACGAACCGAACGACGCCGTCGTCGGTGTCGTCAGCGTAGTATGTGAAGTTCCCTGAGTGACGTGAGATTGCAACCACCGCATGAGGCACGCTCTCATGGCACGATGGTCTACGTCTGCAGTCTACACAACAGTAAATATTTTTAGCTCGGGGTTTAGTGTGGAACATTCACCTTAACCTAATAGCGACACATAAAAAAAAACAACATCGTTTTATGATTGACGTTCCAAACATTCGAACGAGAAGGTTTAACTTATTATTTCGTAATAAAAACGACGTGGAATGCGTTGCGTGAGTGCGTTTTGCCAATGCATAACCTTAGTACCTATCTTCAAGAGAGTGAATCGATTTCTTTTGGATATTTTGGATAAACGCGCTTTATTGTCAGAGGGAACACAGATTTAAGAGTTCGTTTTAGAAACATATAAACGGTTAAATGCTCTTAGAGGTGAGTTAAGTCTTGTTTTACTTAAAACCGTAGGTAGTGGTCTAGCGGCTAGAATGTCCAATTTCATTAGTGTGAGGTCGTAGATTTAAATCTCGGCTAAATTTTTGAGCATTTCTCGATGTTTATTTGTCTAAGTAAGTTTTAATTACTTACTTTACCGGCGAAGGAAAACATGATGAGAAAAAAAGGAATGTTCTAAAAATACAATTTGCAAGGACTTGGAAGATTGATTTTTGTCTTCTGCCACCCACACTTTGCCAGCATGGTGGATAATGCCATTGACTCTCTCCATGTGAGAGAAGGCCTCGAATTCCAGCAGTGTGAACATGGAATTTCTTCTAATGTTTATGCTGTCATATTTATGCTGCCTGTCAATTGTGACAGGACTTATAAATGTATACATTGGTATACATTTGTAGGCAAACTACGTAGGTACAACGTAGGAGTAGAACTAATAAGTTATTAGGTTTAGATTGGAATTACAATGATACATAGACTATCATTGGACTAACATTTATATTTATTTAATTTATGGCCATCGCCTCGCCCGGAGTCATTCAGATCCAATAATAGATAACAACGATAAATTATTCCGAGATTTTAATAAAAAAATCAATCTACACATTCGCCTTGAGCGGGTAAACTTAAATTGCGAAGAGAGAACACGTTCGCGAGTTAATTTTTGATATCCTTCGAATTAGACGAAGTCATTGCTATAACATTATGGGGATGATTATGGAACAAAAATATACTATTACATTTAATACGTTAGGTAGATTATGGAAAAATATAGTGAATACGGATGTTTGGTGTTATCAAATTATTAATAACCGACAAAGACATCACACAGAACTTAGAAAATGACTTGGTACGTGTCAGTTTCCTCACGAAGTTTTCCTACACCATTAAAACCAGCGATGATGACAAATTTGTACATACTTGCACTTGGACAAGTACACACACTTCTAGGCAGCATTCGAACTTAAGTAATGTAATTCGTACAGTCCAGCCACTTCTTTAGGTTCGAAGAACTTTAATAATATAGCCCCAGATCTCGCGAAATTACGACCAATCGGAATAAAGTTATTATTTCCCTTGATTGATTTAAATGTTCCTCTATGGGCATAATAAACAACTTATTTGGTAATTAAACTGTAACGGCACAGGTAATCATCGAGCTGTGTTGCTTCGGCTGTTCGCTATGCCACAGTTAAGAAGACAGGTAGAAGGATAAGTTGTTAATTCAGAACGTAAATATCACATAAATGGGCCGTTAGGCATTGGCAAGGTTTTCAGAGCATTTTATGGTCATAATATGCTGTCGTGGGTTCGATTTTCATTTTCCACCCAGACAAATATTTGTGTAATAGAAATGGTTTTTTTCTGACTAGGCTATTTCTATGTATTCTGAAAATGAATTAATTTTTTATTTATTTATTTGCATTTGTAGCACAATAATATTTTATCAAAATATTGTAAGATCATAGTTATCAAAATAAATAATTATTTAATTGACGACAACAGAAACAAATACAAAAACACGATAACAAAAAAGAAGTATTACGGGCAATTAAAACCTTTTTGAGCTTTGCGCAAAGTTCCCAAATACGTTCTTTAAAATTATATAATACATTATATTATAGTATTTTGTTCCCTAAGTAGTTCTACAATTCGTTATTTTCCCGGGATGAAAATAGCCTATGTGTTATTCTAAACTGTTATAAATCTATCTACAACATTACATCAAAATCTTTTAATTTTGCTTATTTTGGGAGCTAGCTCTGTCGAAAAATTACCGCCAATGTTGATTTATTTACAGCATCGTCACATATTATTTGAGACATTGATGTATTTAAAATAAAAATTGTCAGTATTTAGAGTTGTTTCGAATGACCAGCAAGTTTCAATTCTGTAGTTCTCTATATCTAGTAGCCTCTGGTTGTCACAATCTGCAAAATTACTACAAAATTAATGAAAAAAATATTTTAAATAATGTAATGGTTTTTATTATTAACACTAATTTGTCGAAATTAAATGACAGTCAGAAAAATTTAATACCTATATATATATATCTTTATCAAACTTAAAACCAATTATTGTAAGAACAAGTCAAACATAGCCTTTTCGTATTTACTTACTCAAAAAATAATAATATTGAAACTTACGCGAACCAGAAATAACGAAAGCTTTGTAACATTTTTCAACAGTAAATGATGTTCGATCTCTGTTACGTCAACAAAACTCAAACAATAACAAATGCTCATGCACGCCCGTGAACAAAATGTATGGGTCATAAGATACACCAGGAGACCTATGTAGGATGATAGAAGGCTATAAAGTAATAAGATTCAGCACTATACCGTCACTTGTAAGCTGTCCAACTGAGTGCAGTTGAAGATGGGAGGTTGCAACCCTCGATTATTTCTCCTTGTCGCATGATTTTAGTACGGCATCGCAAAATAATGGATTAGAAGAGGTATTGAAACTGTATGGAACCAATGCCGAACATAATCAAATGACCAAATTTACTCTGTAAAATGTCGGAAAATCATGAATTTTTTCGACAAACTACATAATGATTAAAATTTTAAAAACTATTTTTTTTATAGTTTCTATACCTCTTCTAATCTATTATTCCGCAACGCCGTACAAAAAACATGCGACAAGGAGAAATGATCGAGGTTTAGAACCCCCCTCTTCTATTGCACTAAGTTGGACAGCTTACAAGTGACGGCATGGTGTTGAATCTTATTACTTTATACCCTTCTATCGTCCTATATAGGTCTCCCGGTGGTTCATTTGACCCTTACATTTTGTTCACGGGCCTGCAGTCTATCACGTAAAATTGTAAAATACGGTAGACTCTCCTTTCTGCTTCATTACGGCACTGTGGCTTAAACGTTCGTGTAATTTGGACGGAAACATAAGAAAAAAGCTAATAATTATTATAGGAAGTGGAGAGTAATAATAGCTGCCTATTATTACTATTGACTGGTGCTGGACGACTAGGTCAGCTAATGAGGGTGTATAAGGACACACATTGTGATCTTTTAATAATTTTCTAGAGTTCTCGAGCAATAATGGGTTTAAAACTTGTTATAATAATAGCTTGCAATTTGTGGGAGTATTTTACATCGTAGCAACATTATCTTGAGTTTACAATTTATGAATGTACCTACCAGTACTAAAATGTAATAAACTGTTTTCGAGATTTTATTTTGTAATTTTGTCTTGTTTTTAAAACCTCTCGTAACTGTGTCAGTTATTATCTCATCTACAAATTAACTTATTTGATTTTTATACGAAATATTATTATAGACTTTCTGAAATTGTGTGACAGGCGACCTCTGCCAGGTAAACGTTTTTTTTATATTTAAGGTTTGAGTGTAATCGAGATTTGCCTGTTGGTTAAGCAAATATCTGTGGTCTAAGATTTTAACTGTGACAATACTGGCTAGTTGTACATTTAGAGACTCTTATCACTTTGCAGAACAAACAATCAACATCGATTTACCAAGTTAGTACCTATATTTTTGAAAGTAAGTACATAATTTGAAAATACTATTCTAGGATTGCTGATAGATTTGAACTTCATCACGTAATTTGAAAATACTAATCTAGGAATGCGACGAATTTCAAATCTATCTAGGATTAAAATTCGTGTGTTTTTATTAATTGTCAAGGTAAACCACTAACTCGGACCCTAATTAGTTTCTTAGAGTCCATCTAAATAACTAAATCGAAAAAATATTCTATTCGGTAATCTTTCATGTCTGCTCACGTTTTGGAATTAGCAAAATAACAAAGGCATGTTCCAAAAAACACCCCTATACGCAACTCGGTGGCTACACGCAACAAGCTTTTAATGCCTCTAATTGTAGTAAATCCGATTCAAGTTGGCAATCGACGCAGAAACTTCTTTTCCTCTTCATGTCTCCACAACAAAAGATGCGGCATCCGACATACTAATCGCATCTCTAACGAATAGTTCAACAAACACTCAAACCACCATTATAACATCTTTTTTTCGAAAAACAACATATGTCGTCATATTTCTTGGGTCTTATTAAAATTGGCGTCAGGTAAAACGTAAACTCTATTGTTCGAAGTTTCTTTTCGGAAATACAAATAGTTTTAAATTCGATTGCTACCTGCGTTCGAGTGCGGATTTTCGGAATTTTGTGTTTTGGAAAAAAATTATGAGCATCATCACCGCAAACATTGTTTTTGTCCTTCTCTCATCTTCGAAGTTTTCCAGGGATTTGCAACAGTTTAAACAAACGAAATGAACGGTCACTTCATAGATATGTCGATCGACTGACAGACAATAAATACCTTTAATTAAAAATTATTCGTACTGAATATATTTTAGGAACGCATGATTTTATTGAATGTTAAATGGACAAAGCCTTTTTGACAAAAAAATAATTATACAGACTACACTACACACAGTTAGTTACACAGTACACTTGCATAAAGAACAACTAAAATATCTGTAAACCAAGAAAGATCTAGTGATAATTAAAATGGTCATGCCTACAACTAGTCAAAAAAGTACCCAGCATGATGGCGGATTTTTTTTAACGCGTGACCAACATTCTGGCGTTTTGTGTTCTTCATCTTATCTTAACTTTTAAAGTTATTTGTAGGAAATTGTAAGCATTTAATAAAGTTATTAGGCCCATTGTAACATAAAAAATAGCCACATTTTTAGACCAAGTAGCGAAACTGCACCCAAATTAAGGAGTTGTTCAACTTAGTAATTCTGACTTTAGGTTTTGATTTGTTTTATTTTATTCCGCATCCATTGGTTTGCATAAACTGTTTGTGACTACTGTACTGACGCTGCAGGGTATCGAAAAAACTTAAATTTGTATTAGCGAGCCTGAATTTCTCGATGCATGTTCCTTTCACAACGACCAATTCAGGGGAGTAGATCTTACACTGCCGTTTCAAACTTTACGAATTCAATGTGCAATGATAAAAAAGAAGCAATGTAAACCATATAATTAACATCGTAAAAATTGTCTTCATAAATCTTCTTGAACATCGCTTGGCGAATGTTCAAAGACGTCATATGGCGATCGGCAAGATCCCGTCTTTGTTTATGAGATTGTTAAAAATTAAGTCGAGTTTTTGCATTGTTTAGTTTTTGTAGTATCCAATAATTTACTAATGATTGGTTACATGACAATGACTTGGGTGAATTTATGTGTTTTAGAGGCCTTTGGTTGCGTGTAATTAAATAAACACGATCATTGTGCCATGAATAAATTAAAACAAATGAGCAATTCAATATTTGGTTATAAGTATGTTCATAAATCACAATAATGTGGGCAGGTAATATCAGTAGAATGATTAAGATCGAAACTTAAACACATGAGAAAAAACTAATACTTATACAGACAGAGTTTTGACATTTTTATGGCGTGGTTTTAGAATCCAAGAGTACTCTTTTTAAATAAATTGTTATTTCTGAAAACAATTTTAATACAGATTCTTTAATGAATAGCGGGAAATTAACAAAGAAACGCCCAACGAAAGTACATACTTGTAAAATTACATTATTTGTTTTACGAATACTTTTCCCAATGCAAAGGGAAAAGAAAATTAGTAGCGAGGCCGGCATGAGATGGAATTTCACGTAATAATTGCAGTGGGTACAAGTTAATGGAATAATTATAATTATATGAGGAGCAAAGACGCCGGCCGCCACCCGCTGCTCTGCTCTCCACTTCGCCGATTGTTATGCCCAAAAAAGCAATTAAAAATGAACTGGTAAGAAATTGCTTCGGACTGTGTAAGAAAATGTCGTCTGGGTAGACTTTCAGTTGGAAGCATTAATTATCCTCAATTTATCGTCTAGTATTGGATTAGTTCGGTGTTTGTTACTGGTATTTTAGGCTGGAACATTTCGTATGTGGACAAGCGGGGAGATTCAAATCTACAGATTGCTTCTAGGTTAGCATGCTACTTATCTGGCCTCGTGGTTTAGTAGGTAATAAGTCAAAGCAGGCAAAGCTGAACTTTATTGATTCGATTCCCACCCAATGCAAATATCTGTGTGATGAATACAAGTATCTGTGCTGTGTTTCGGTGTTTCTATTTATAACAAATTAGTATTTAAACTATATATATAAGTATGGTATCAGCTATCTGACTTCCATAGTAAAAGCTTTGCTTAGTTTGGGGTTAGATGGTGCTATGTGTGAAGTGTCCGCCAGCATTAATATATTTTTTATATTTAAGTCAAATCAATATGCGTTCAAAAGAAACCTATTATGACTAAAATAAAAAAATGGAAGAAATCATAGTGAAAACATTTTATGAAAACATTATAGTTTGACGATCTTAAACACATTATTATCATTACAAAAGAATCGTGACTATCTTAGTAGTAGGAGTAGACAGTAGTCAGTAACTTTTTGAAATCTACCAAACCGATAGCGAAATACCACCTCCAGAAGTTGTTTTACTCCCGCTTTGATGACCCGTGGAGTTTGATGAGTTTTTATGATACGTAAATGACATTCACACAAAATAGATACAAAATAAATGTGGTGAGAAATTGAAATCGTGTTCTGTAAACGCGATTCGTAACGCGACGGTTGCTAAAATTGAATTTTTGATATGAATTATTGTAATCTTATAGTTGTTATATTTATTTTTTGCCTAAGAGAAGTCCGAATTAAAAATTTAAGCCACATACCTTCCTAAATTTATTTTGGGAAGGTGATTATGCAATTTACTTTTCCGGGAAAAGGACGTGACTGGATTATTGTTATGTTTAAGAGAGGGTTCGTCCGCCTGTCTTGAAAAGTCGTATGTGTCATTATTGTTGTTTTTTAGCGTAAATTTTCACAACACTACTGCGTTAAACAAACAAAATTTCCGTTTTTATTATGTGGATCGCATTACAACTTACATGTATTTCTCCGAGTAGTATTTTATGCCTAATCGAAACATCTTTGCCTGATGTCTAATGAAGTAGGTAAAAGTATGGCAAGTGGCAAGAGGTGATGATTAAGACAAATTTTAAGCTTCTACTAATTGATTATCTACCGAGTAATAGTAAAAGTTTATAAGCCACAAACAAAGTCATTACAGCTTTTTGCTGATCGTAGAACTCATTTTATAATTTTGAAGTCGTAAGTTTGAGTCCTGCCTGCATCTCTCTGTATTTTTCAAAGTGCACATTGTATAAACTTGCTATCAACTTTATTAACAACAAATAATTGTGAGTAAAGCGATGTGTTCCAAAAAGCGTGTTGCCTGGGAGATAAACGCTTTCAGCAATAAGGCCGCCGATTGTAAGAGTAGTTTTTATTGTTTATTTACTGTATTGTTTTGTTTTGGTGTGTACAATAAAGAGTATATATCTATCTTTCGGTGTTATGGCTCATTTGCCAACAAGTACTTGGCCAGCGTGGTGGCCTTGACATTCTATATGAAAAAAAACCCTAGTTCCAACAGTGAGAAAAGTAGGCTGTATAAGCTAAATAAATTAATAATCCTACTATTGGTATAAATGTCAATGTTTGGATGTTTGTCGCTCAATCATGTCATAACGTCTGAACTGATCAGGCTGAAAATTGGAACATAGATTATAGTCTGGAAGAACTCATAGGCTACTTATTATCTCGAAAAAAATGACGAACGGGAATTACGCTGGGTACTGCTAGTACCTAAATAAATAAATATTGGTGGACATTACGCACTTGTGTGCGTGTTGTCACCATCCGATCGGATGGTGTTGTCACCATCCGACCACAAACAAAGCAAAGCTTATACTATGGAAGCCAGATAGCGCATATTATTCTTAGTACCTGGTTGACCGAGCTTTGCTCGGTTTTTTTAAAATGATATTTAGACAGGCATGAATTACGTAGTGATGACTTACTTAGACCTACTTAGATACGAATTAAATGCGTTTATAAAAGGCTCTAAGCATTAGATTTTTTCAGAAAAAAAAGAACAATCCCGAGAAAAATCGCGAGTGTAACCATCAGAATTCAAACCGGGGCCTGTTGACTCCGAAGGCGAGCATAGTCCGGCTGAGCCATTTAGACTTATCAAACAGTGGCAAAATAAGTTATCGCATTCTAATGACATTGTAGGAGTTTTTCATTGCCTAAAAACGCCCATAAAATGATGTTTTAAAAAATTAAAACATAGCTAGATCGATTTATCGTCCCCGAAACCCCCTGTATACATAATTTCATGAAAATCGTTCGAGCCGTTTTCGAGATTCAGATTCTATATATATATACCTACAAGAATTGGTCGTTTAAAGGTATATGATGTAGTTGTAAACACATATAATACAAAACTTCTACCTGTCTACTTAAACATCAAATAACTCTAAAGCGCATACCATTTGAGCCGTAATTGGCCGGGATAGCATGGGAACTAGCTATATTGCAAGTGAAATTGAGCTGTCAGGCGTGTGTATATTAACAAATGGTCGGGCATGAATATTAATAAAGCATTCTATATATTATGTTTGACTAGTTCCCTGTCTCAGCACGGCTTCTTAGAACGCCGATTTGATGTATTGGAGCGGCGAGATATATTTGTTTGGGTAATTGATAATGCTATGAGGCTGAGTATGTTCAATACTAAATACCTACGGCGGTAATTATAGCGCATTCGTTGAGCGTACTCGATAGTCAGTATACTAGTATTAGTAATGTGAAAACACTGCTGTTCCGGTTTGAAGGGCAATGTTTCCAGAGAAATTACAGGGCTTAGAGATATAACATCTTAGATTTCTGGGTGATGAGCGCAGGACATTGCTAGGTAATGATTTGGACCTTTCATGTTCCAATAGCTGCGTGTCACTGTGCTGTTATGTGGCAGGCATGTTATTAAACATCAGGCACATGTACCGCACGTCTCGTCATTCTTTATTAAAAAAAAATACTCGTATGTAATGGTGTCCGGTATTTTGCTCCACGTATGTAGGTACGTGAGTGTTTAAGTTAGGTTTTGGAAGTTACTTACGGCAGGCTTGGAGAAAATAGGGATTTTGCTGTATGACAGATATGAAAATAAAAATGGTCAAGTGCAAGTCGGGCTCGCTCATGAAGGCTTCCGTAGCAGCAAGTAACATAATACAAAAGTTGTTGTACTTCGTTGTGGTTGTTACTTTAATCAGTGTTTTAACAGTAGTCAATTCATGACCTATTCAAATAAAACTAACTCATTCAAACCATAAAAATTTTTGTTTTTTTTCTTCTTTTTGTATCAAAATCTTAATGCGGTTCACAGATTACATCTATTTACCAAGATTCAATAGTATAGCTTTTATAGTTTCGGAGAAAAGACGGACGGACGGACGGACGGACGGACAGACAGACAGACATACAGACAGACAAACAGACAGACAGACAGACAGACAGACAGACAGGCAGACAGACATACAGACATACAGACAGACAGACATGACGAATCTATAAGGGTTCCGTATTTTGCCATTTGGCTACGGAACCCTAAAAATATGAGACTCAGGTTAAGAACTCATGGAACGAGTTTCACCCGCGCCTACCGCGGTTCCGCAGCCACGGAGGGCCCGATTTCATTTCAAAACTAGCGAGACCGCTGATTTTCGCGGTTTGGGAAACGCGTTGTGGGTTATGCTTTCCATTTTTACATTATATATTTGCATTCTACAGAAGCTGTTAGGCTAATCGGCGATAGAGACTTAAAACTGCTAAGCCTAGAACATCGTCGAAAAGTGGCTAGTTTTACAGGATATATTTTGGAGTGTGCAGCGGAGTTACACGACCTAATATTACCTTCCCCTTTCCACTACAGGACAAGTCGTAAGTCGGCTCACTACCACCCATACACTGTGGATATTCCCAAAATCCGTACTAAACGGTTTGAATCCACTTTTCTCGTACGTACAGCTTTGGAGTATAAGTTGTCATCTTCGACCACACCGTCGCTTACTATCAGGTGTTCAAATGCGGTAATATACGCAAAAAAAAAAAAAAAAAAACTGCGGGCCCGCAACCGCAGCAGCCGCGGCTGAAAATCGCTCCATGAGTTCTTACCCTAAAACTGTAAGCAAAATATATTATGACGAAAGTTAAGCGTAACAAATGCCCGTGACCAGTGGTGCCCGGTTTATTTTTCCGGTGATCGTACACAACAAAACTTCGCATTTATTTTTTTGCAAATCGTTTTGCTTCTACTTCTATATTATGAGGAACTTCATTCCAACTGGTGTCTCATGATACCATATCTTTTTGTAATAGTAACACTCATTACCGAGCCCACCTGGGGAACAACCTTTGCCAGCTATTCCACCGTCAAGCAGCGATGTGATGTGTTAATATTATTGTGTTCCGGTTTAAAGGGCAATCTTTCCAGAGAAGTTATAGGGCTAAGAGACGAATCATGTATCTCTGGGTGACGAGTGCAGAGCATTTATAGGTAGTGTTATGGATTCCTAAATTTAACAAAATGCTTAGTGTTGTGCTGTTATAGGTAGGTGTGCTGCGTAACTTTACGCACATGTCTTGCTCGTCTCGTCATGCGTCAGTCGTTTTTTTTTAAATAAGTAGTGACGAGACTAGCAAGACATGTGCCTGAAGGTAAGCAACATGCCTACCACATAACAGTGACATGCAGCTATTGGTACACGAAGAGTCCAAATCATTACTTAGCACTGCACTGCGCTCGTCACCCAGAGATCTATAATGTTATATCTCTAAGCCCTCTAAACTTTAATGTTAAAATGGTAGTCAGTCAGTCCATATGAGGCGTATCTACTGCCACGTATTACGTATCTTTGCAACTGAAAGTAAAGTATTTCATAATTTTCATAGGTATCTTTATTTTACTCAGCAGCAAATTAGTAAAAATATGCGAATACAACGTAGATATCCGGTACCACGGTTTTTTTGTATTTGTATTGTATTGTACCACGAGTATATCCAAATGTAGTAATGCATATTACACTGATATTAAAATTACAAAAGTTTGGTTCTTTGTTACTCAATTCATCCATCACACACTCCTAGCTTGGGTGACAACACTTCACCATCTGGACTAAAATTAGTGATTAAAGACTTTGATCAGATAACCGTTAGCAAACAAAAATCAATTTTCATTTCACTTAAATATCAATAACGTCGGATCAGTTGGACGGATCGGGCTGAAATTCCGAATGCATCAAAATTATAGTCTGAAATACTTCATAGGTATCTTTTTATCACGGGGAAATAACGGAAACGGAAATTACGCAGGTAAAATCACGAGGCACTGCTTCTATGTAATAAATTAAACATTTTGGTAATTCATACAATTTTCTAACTAGTTGTGCACGGTTTCACCCGCGTTTTAAAGATTTAGGTACAGTCGTTTTATCCAGATCTGCTGGAACAAACAGACAGATAGACAGACAACAATTCTATGATATGTTATTTTGGTATATGTACCGTCTAGACACGCATGTAGTAAAAAGCGGTTATTTTAATATTGCAAACATACATTTCAATATTATTTATTTGTATTTATGTGTTAATTGAATAACATGAATGTTTTAATAAAGTCCCTCTCCTGTCTTGTGACAGTACGTTATGCTGCTACGTTTTATCTACTTACAAATATTCCGAGTACTGCGCTTTATACGTACTTCCCCTCTCAGAAGATTGGTATGCACCCACCCACGTATTTATCAGGAAAATGGAATCGATGCTTACGCAGCACCGATGATTAATGGATTGATTTACGTTCAAAATTATCATAAGAAATATCAAACAACTCTTTAAAAACTCTTTGAAGTTCCATTAGACTAACTTCCGGTTGAGAAAAAAACGTATTTTTCTCACTTCCACAGTTAGATCATAGTTAGATGTTGGCAGAATTGTATATTGATTAATTGTTTTCATGACGAAATTCATATTCATATTCATATTCATTTAATCCTTGCTAAAATGGGTACAAACAAAATAAATTGTGATCTTTAATACATAAGTGAACCTCTATTTTCGCTATATCAGCATGCAAGTTTTTAAAATACATGTGTAGGTTCTTTTCCAATTTCTTTGTGTGTAGGTAATGTTGGAGCAGATAAAAAAATGTGTAATAATCATTTATATGTCAATGTCAATTAAAAAAATAAAACAAAAAAAATCTTAGACATGTGCATAAACAAAATAATTTTATACAATACAATAATAACTTACAAAATCGTCAATATCATGGTTGAAGTTCTTTATCTATGAGAAAGTCGTCTATACTATAGTATGCTTTATCTATGAGCAAACTTGTCAATGTTTTTTTAAATACATTAATATCATTCTCAACCCTTAATGATGTTGGCAATTTATTAAAGATAATGGGTAACATACAAAAGACGCTTGTGCGTAATAGGTGCGTTTACACCCATGAAGCCACATTGTACCTTCCCTATTCCTTCCTTTATCTTTGAAGGTAAATAAATACGGATAGGTTTTAGCAAATACAGTAATCTCAAAAATATATAGTGATGGTGTGGTCATTATTTTCAATTGTTTAAAATGTTTTTTGCAGGATTGCCTTCGCTTTAATCCTAACATTGCACGGATACATCGTTTTGCGCGACAAACGCTGTCTTTTTTGCACTGAATTGCCCCAAAATATTATTCCATATCGCAAGATTGATCCAGCATGTGCATGGTATGCGATGATTAAAGTTTCTGTGTCTACAAATTTTCTTAATTTTGATAGAAAATAGGAGGCCGAGCTTAATCTTTTAGCTACGCTGTCAATTTGTGATTTCCAGTTTAACCTATTGTCAATTATTAAACCTAAAAATTTAGTAGTCTCAATTTCTTCGATGTTTTTATCCAAATAAGAAAATTTAAGCCTATCACTTTCCTTATGTCTTTGTTTAAAGTTCATTGCAAATGATTTTGTCATGTTTAATTGACAATTGTTATTTTTTAACCAACATGTTGTGGATTCTAACGTTGTACGAACTTCGTCAGCTTTACATTTATCGCCGATGAACACAACTGTACTATCATCAGCGAATAAGATCATAGGGTTAGTAGTTACATCGGGCAGGTCATTTATGTAATCTATAAATAGTAATGGACCAATCACACTACCTTGTGGAACTCCACATTTCATAGATCTAGAATACGACTCGTACGTTTGAAGGGTAAGTGTTTTTGGACAGAGTCGATGTATATGAGTGATTTGCTTTCGATCGCTCAAGTATGACCTGATCAGTGCATTGGCATTTCCTCTTATTCCGTGACCTTCCAGTTTACTCAAAAGTAAGTCATGGTCGACACAGTCGAATGCTTTGGTCATGTCCAAATATAAAGCTACAACCTTTTCTCTTGTCCATACTTGTAGTGACACGATAAAGAAAATTATAAATAGCCAAATTGATGGATTTGTTCTTTCGAAAACCGAATTGTTGATTTACTAAAATGTCATTTGATTCAAGATAGTTATATATTTTATTATAGATCACTTTTTCAATTATTTTAACTAGTACTGGTATCAGTGCCACCGGTCTGTAATTTCCAATGTTATCTTTTCTCTTTTTTGTGCAGAGGTTTAATTATAGAGACTTTCAATAAATCTGGAAATACGCCATTTTCTACACATTTATTGATAATGTCACACAAAACCGGTGCTATTGAGTGACTCACCATTTTCAGTATTTTAGTTTGAATTCCGTCAATTCCTACACTGTTGGTATTTTTAAATTGTTAATAATGTTCAAAATGTCATATGGTCCTACTGGAGTCAGAAAAATAGAATGTAAAATATTGTCAGTGTGAATTATATTTTGTCCATCTTATCATTTGTTTTAATTAGATCTGCAAAGTAATCATTGAAGGCATTGGATATGTCTAAAGGATCACTTATTTGATGACCATTCAAAGTTACACTTGTAATTTCTTCTTTAGGGAAAATTTGTTTTGTTTATTAATCACTCTCCATGCTGCTTTGGATTTATTATTGGAGCTTTTAATAAAGTGATTATTCTGTGATTTTTGAGTTAAATTGATAATTTTTTTGTACCTATCCGAAAACTCCTTAAAGGCAAATTTATTGTTAGCAGTTGGATTTAGCCTAGACTTCCACAGTAAGATCCTTTTTTCTAGAACATATCTTTATGCCTTTAGATATCCATTTTGGTTTAGCATGAGTGGTGATTTTAGATTTTATAATTGGGAAACATAAATTATAAATGAGAAGTAAAGTTTCATGGA
Source organism: Ectropis grisescens (assembly GCA_017562165.1). Classification (NCBI taxonomy): domain Eukaryota; kingdom Metazoa; phylum Arthropoda; class Insecta; order Lepidoptera; family Geometridae; genus Ectropis; species Ectropis grisescens. The sequence continues at coordinate 16,408,778 of CM029789.1, read as the reverse complement.
ATTCATTAAAAGCTATGTTTGGATCTTCCATCGCAAATACATCGATAAACCCGATGTTGCTAATTGCTTCTACGAACTTTTTTTGGTTTTCTTTAGAATAATCACGTCTCATAACGTACCAAAACTTTAATCTACAAGTTTTTTTTACTGGAACCTTTAGTATTTGAGCTGCGTGGTCTGATAAAGCTAATTCCACGACTTCACCCTTGCTGCCATTAATGTTATGTATAATATTATCAATACAGGTTTGACTTCGATGGCGCGTTACTTTTTTAAATTCAATTTTCATATTACACTCAAATAGTATTTCTTCAAACATCTTCGTAAATTTATTTTCTTTTAATAGGTTTATGTTAAAATCACCACATATAATTACTTTGTGGTTTTTTTCACGACAGAGGTCAAACAGCATAAATCGTAATTTGTTTAAAAATATTAGAATATTCTGTTTTTTTATCGTTGGAGGTCTGTATATGCAAATTAAATAAATCTTTAAATCAAGCAATTCAATTGCTGAACATTCAAAAACCCCTGGGATTGACTCGTTAACCAGTTTATTTACTGAAGAATGTTTATGACTATTGTGTACCAGAATACATGAGCCCCCGCGACGATTATGCCTACAATAGCTGGATGCTAGACTATAATTTGATATTGTCAGAAGTTCTAGGTCTTCCCCCTTCATATTATGTTCAGTTATACATAAAGCATCCATTAATGTCCCCTTATTTGTTATGTCATCTAATGTCACCATTAATTTATTCGATTTATTTATTAAACCATCAATATTCTGATGTAACACATTAATAAATTTATGTACGAAAAAACCCATTGTTGGTATTGAGAATGTTACCAAGTGTATCGATGTCATGACTTTCAGCATATCCATTATCAATAATGTTATTTTGTTTACATTCAGTTTGAGTACTATTGTCAACGAGGTCTTGATTACAAATGTTCTTTTTTTCGGATTGTGATTTTATGTTATGACACTTCATTATATTATTCTTATAATTGATATGAATAATTTCTTTCAATATACTCCTACAGAGATTGATGCAAAATTCGTGCCTGCGCGGTGGAAAGTCAGTGTATTTCATATTAACGTATATAACATTTTTGTACTGACTACAAATAAATCGCAGCTCGTAGTTGAGTTTTTGTTCTCTAAGATTGCTATTATATAAAAAATATCAACCTGCTTATTTAAAAAACTGTAATTTATATGCATATATCACCGTAAAATTTTAAGTAAGGTCTCGATGGAGTTACTGTATATGTAAGGCAGTGAGCAGTGACTGGAGCAGAAAAGCCGAGGATGACGCGGAAGGTGATGAGCCTTAGCGTGGGATAAGGCAATGTTCATCATGCAATCATCATCATCATCAGCCCGTGTTCGTCGACTGCTGGACATAAGCTTCTCCTATAATACGCTACTCAACCCGATCCTTGGTCTTACGTTCTCAACCGCCACCAGCCAGCAGTGTATATTTTAATAGAACTGCATCAAACTCCTGAATTCAAACCACGCATCGCTTATAAGGCTGATTTGAATAACGTCAATTGTCATAGAGCTCGTTGGTTTGCGCACACGCACCGGATTTGCCAGGAATTTGTGACGCATGTTTCCGTTGCTCGGTTGATGGTATTTAAATAACCTGATATTGACTGATGATATGCTATTTCCGATAAAGTATAACAATTACGATTCGTAATTCTTTGGAAATAGAGTAGAAATACAACGCATCCGTATTAAAAATAACCTACTGATATAATTATGATCGATACATACACATGAAAACGATAAAGTTAATGAAATATTTATTAGAAAAAACGTAAGGAAGAGTAGAAGAAAAAGTATTCTACAAAGTTACAGAAAAATGCGATAAATAATAGCAACCACTTTGGACGAGGAAAGGTTTCTTTATTTCAAATTCTAGCGCCAACCAGTAATGTGAAAACATTACTCCAGTACTCCAGTTTAAAGGGCAATGTTGGCGGAAAAGTTACATGATAAAGATTATCTTAAATCTTTGGGTGACGAACACAGTGGAGTACTATGTAGTAATTTGAATCCTTCATATTCAATAGCTCTGTGATACTGATTTTATGGGTAAACGTGTTTAACTACCAGGCGTATGTCTTACATGTTCAGTCAATACGCATGATATTTTAAAAAAAAGTAGTAAAGGTGGCAAATTATTCGTCCAATTTCATACTAACACATATTAGTATTAAAATTAACGTGGTTGTTATACATATATAATTGAATAATGGTGCAGACAGTGCCAAACGGGCAGCCATCGCGCGCGTGCACTCTCCTTGAAAAAGGCCGCCGGACGCGGCCGAAATTCGAGTCGAAAAGAGTAAATTTGCAGAGATCAAATTTTATAAGATTCTTACTCTGTAGAGGTCTAATATTTCCAGTCTCATAATCCATAGGTTGGCCATTGTCTGTCAGCAAGCCAGCCAATTATTCAGAACGAAACCTTTATGAACATAGACTAAATTATCCGAGAAGATAGCTGCAGCGTGTTTGTTCAACCTACTTAATTTAGCTGTAAATCATAACGCTGGCAACAAATAACTCGCCGACTGAGTTGGGAAGTCTTGGCACGCAGTAAGTAGATTTGCGTGTTGTAAGTGCGTGAGCCTATTTAGAATTTCCCGGATTGCTGGGAGTTCTTACGACTTCTCACGTAATGTGAAGAAAACTTAGCTCTTTTGAGAGGCGTGATGCTTTTGGGTCTGCTTTCTAGCATCAAAGTTTGTTACTACGTTGTTAACAAGAATAGCAACTGTAGATATTATGGTAATAGGAGTAGATATAACTAATTAACTGGCGAACTTCGCTTGTCTTTGAAAGACGTAAACCTTAAAATATATCGGTAAAATTACGACATTTAACTTAACCAGTAAAGCTGATGGTTGCCTATGGATGAATGATAAACTTGTGAAATAGCATAAGTATAAGCAGCACATAAATGGTTCCCATTGCCGAGACTCCGAGTCTTCTCTCTCAAGGAGAGCGTTAAGGCCATATCCAATCACGCTTGCCCTGTGCAGGTTGGTGGTTGGACAATTGTGCTTGTCCTTATATTAAAATATTTTAATAAACGTGATAGTAAGTACAGCAAAGCGTAAGCATATATATAAAACACTAAAATATTGCCATCATTGCCATACTATTTGTGTCTGTGGATAAAGATAAAGAGATATCGACAATTTAACATCGTCCGCGATGATGAAGTGCCTTTACCAAGAATACCTATATCGACGTACTATCGTTTTGAAGCCATAAAAATTTTATTTATCGGGGATAGCCCACTCCTACATCACGTCTCATAGTCTAGTTTAAAATTTTAGGATGTACCTTTAAATATTTCTATTTATGCTATATTCCAAACATTAGCTCGAGTATTCCGTGAGCCAAAAACCTTTCAAATTTCGGAGTGAAGACAAATTAGCATCGAGATGTTCAACATTCGGGACGACAAATGAATCTAAGGAGTTAACAAGAAGCTCCATGAACACTTGCCTACTTTTAATAAAAATACAAACAAATAGCTATAGGTATCTAAAACAAATAGTTACTATTATACATAAGGAATTAAGAATTGGAATAGTATCGTTACGACGATACCAGTCTAATTTTTCTAATTACATAATCCTAAGTACTTAAAATGTAGGTAATACTTGTCGTACCTATATAGTTGCCGGCAAACAAGTTGACCCATAAGTGACGTGGAAGGGGAAAGTTCGCGCATGTGCACTTCCACCAAATAGACCTTAAAAACGTTTCTGCGCGGCCATGCGTGCTAACTTCATTGGGCCAACTTGTTTGCCAGCAACTGTACATACAGTGATCAATCTCGCAAGCAGCAGTCGTTCACGAGTATGGCGTATGTCACAGCCATCATTCGCCTCAAAAATATTCTAGTGAAAAGAGCCGCTAGATACATGTATAGATAATGACATTTGGAAAATGTGTGAAACTCACAATTTTTCTTTCGCGATTTTGGTACTGGTGTTGTAGGTACTGGTATGTTTAATAAAACATATTTACAATAGTGAAAGTGCGTCTCTTACGGCTTATAATAATAATAGAAACTACTACGATCAACGTTTGGAGAAATTATTTAACTTCACAGTTAACAGATCGATTATACATCGAGGCGATTGATTATACCGCCTTGTTCACGTCGAACGGAGATCGATCACAGCCGCAACACTGATAAGATTAGCTTATTCATTAAATTCATTGAGTCATTTCATTAAATTACCTTCATTTGTGGATACAACTCTTGAAACGAGACACCAGTTGAGAGACCGGTGTTTTTTTTTGCACTCGATATTGTTGCCTGATGTACAACATATTTAAATCAAAATAGCAACTTTATCGCAATATCTAAACAAGTAAAAGGTCTCAATTAAAACATGTTTACAAATGAAAGAAAAAGCTACATCATAAGCTAAGCATAATAACATAGGTGATTGAATTAGGGATAGAAATTTAAGGAAAATTATTTGTGCCGAAGTTATTATTTATTTTACATAAATACACGGGTAACTCACGTATAATGTAGTCAGTCCAGTCCGACTGAAGTTTCGATCGCGTCCGGCGATCTTTTTCAGTGCTAAACGAGCTGCGAACCCGCGCGCGCACTCTCTTGAAAAAGATCGCCGGACGCGATCGAAACTTGAGTCGGACTGGACTGACTACATTATACGTGAGTTACCCGTGTATTTATGTAAAATATGTAATAACCACGTTAGTTTTCACACTTATTATTTATTTATTAGGTAAATTAACACCTGACATTAATGGAAATGTTCAAGATTTCTATCAAATTTATAATAATTATAATAATTATTCGACGGTCGAATGCAAACCTATTAATGGTATAAAAACATGTTACACACTTATAAACTCGCAAAATGTAAAACTACTAAAGGACCAAGTAGTTTTTATGTCAATTAATTAAAACTTATCCAAAAGTAAGTTTCCAACTCTATTATTATACGGTGTTGATGATAAGGTAAGTTTTTTACCTATCGTAGATTGATATGTCGACAAAATGGGTAAAATCTAAAATCTGTCATTCAAAAAGTAGTAGCTTTTAGTTAGTTTTTTGTCCCACACCAAGACTATTGACTCCTGACACAAACGTTCAGTCAATATCCATCAACGAAAATCCACTTACAAATTCTGCAATTAGTTTCTCATCTGGCAAATAAAAGTACAAGTTGCTAATTGTACACCATGACGGCGCATAGATGACCATACGTGTTGAGGCATTTGATTGTCGTTAACAACACCAAAAGTCAGCTAAAGGTCAGCTCAATAAAAGAATTCAATATTATCGCAAACATTGGACATTGAATCGATTGTGTCGATTTTGACAGTGAATCAATTTTGAAAAGTTTAAATTGGCCATCTTACGCCACCAATTGATTCATAATTCGTGAATTTTAACAGCATCTTTATTTCCACGGTGCTAAGACAGAACTTTCTATAAATGGTTGTGCGGTAATGAATTCAGCGTCGGTAAAAAGGTGTTGTTCGATTCGAATGTAACAAATATCGATCGTCGGAGAGATAGCCTTAGCAGTTGTGTATCGATATAGACATGGCGCTTTGATTACTCGATTGAATCGAACTCGTATAAGCACTCGGATCTTGGAGAGTCGGGACCATGTTGTGTATATAGCCATGGTGGTAATGGGCCGATACCTATCTTTGTCGGTTGGATGTCGGTCCGACGATCATTCCAATGTAACACATTACGTATTTATGTTAGGCAATTGATATAACTTGTAGAGATGTGTTTGTGCGATTGTAAAGGCTGTAAGCCATCAGCTTCATCAACCGGCCATGTACATTTATATATATGGAATACCAATTTACTTCAATTTCAGATATACATATATATAATATAGATTTCTTTCTACATTCAACCACCATCAAATTGTAGGTACGAGTACATAAAAGGTCTGCAATGCCCAGAGAGTGACATATTCTTTTCATGACTAGTTAGCTACATTTCGCGATGTAAAACGGCTTCTCTGATCTATTGAATGACATTTTTTTAAATAAATTAACAAAAGCTTATGTTATTCTTTATAATATAAGCTATCTGTCAGCGTAAGTCTCATTAAAATCGGTCTAGCCTTCCACCCGTTTCAAAGATTAGCTGAAAAAAAACAAGCAAACAAAAAAATCTGTTTTTTATGCCACTGTCGTTTTTAATTTTCTACCTATCCATTCAGTAAAAAGCTGTTAATCATGTTTATACAGAGACACTTCAAATTTATTTATTTGTGTAGAAGTAAATGTTAATATTGTTCTTTTCAAGCTAAAATATTAGTAACTTGTGGTATGGTGGCTACTGCGTAGCCCTGTCATCTAGTGTTATATTAATACTACAAATGAACAACAAAATCCATTTACAAAACTAAATTTCAACACGTCTTGTTAACACGAACGCCAAACGTGTACTTATCCCATTGCATATTCTGATCATGTCTTGCCCAAAACGACCCGCATCTGAAAGACTGTAATAGCCATACAATGTTAGTCAATTTAAATTCTATCCATCATATCAATAGCCAAAATACGAGTTGTAAAATTGGTACATTATCCATTGCTGTTCTGATTAAGTCAACTAGAAGATATTGAATACTGAATGTTCAATCGATTGTAAACAAGGTACACTAAACGTTCGTGAATGTCACAGCATTAACGACTGATGTTGCAGCTGGTTGATTATTTGGACGTTTTGACAGCTGACCATTCTTGTTACCAGTGTCCCTGTGAAAGGCATCAGCAATCCAAACGCAAGGCTAATTGAATACAAAAGAACCGATAACCACGGAATGCACTTTATGGCGTTGCGTAACTATGGTGCAACGTGTAACCCACATTTTGTGGGGTTCGGTTTCCCTTATCGGATTTGCTTGGCTTATCCATTCTTTTGTTTTGGGTTATCTCTCAGCTGCCTACGCCTTGTGACACACCTACATTTGTCTTTACTTGTGTGTGTGGGGTGACAATGACAATAAACAACTATCAAAATGTCTCAACTGGCCACGTAGTGGTTTAGTAATCTTGGTACTGTCTGATTAAACTACCACAGTTCTGTAACCATATTGTTTGCGCTGTAACTATAAATCATGAGAGCAATGTTCTGAATGTCTCCAGCCGATCTAGATATAATGAATCAAAGGTCTTAGGTTTTGTTCGTAATGAAATTAAGACTCATTTTAGTGAGAACATTTTAACATTACCTTTCAAAATTATCCTCATTTTGTGGTAAACGCCTTACAAACATTTCTATGCCAGCCATTTTTGTTTCATATTATAGAGTGAATTGATGAGGAGGACATGATGCGTCTGACGAGCATAATGTAAGCAATGCCTGCCCATTTCATCATATTGCAACGTAGCTATCTGAATGGGAAGAGTTCAAATCATTGCTTAGAACCCAGAGATATACGATGATATAACTCTTTTCCTGTATCATAGAAATCTATGGAAACTTTAACCGGAAGCTTTGTCAAGTTGAAACACAGAAACAATTATTTAATATTTTAGCATAGTCAAATTAGTTTAAAATCTTTGACGTTTGTGACTTCTAACGAATTCAAGATAGCACTGAGCTTAGGTTAAATTTTGAACATATATTTACCGTAGTAAGTATTTAGATTAGAATTGCTATTGGTAAAATTAAATCTCATATATTCTTAAGGATCCCAGAGCTCATTTCACACTTGATAGTACATGGGATCCGGTCCACCTGAGAGCGGTTCATATTTAATGACGTCATTATGGCAAGACACAGGAGGCGCCCCAAGCTGCTCTTTGTCACTGACGTACTTTGAAATTAGCCTTACAAACTACTCTAGGAAAGTGCTACAATTTTAATCACTCGTGCTGTAACGCTGCACTGGTTTATCCACGGGATTTTTCTTTACCTCGCTGAAAGATTCTGTAAAATTGTATACGTAGTTTGGATTTAATCTTTTATTTTAGATTTTTAATGAGGAAATAGAGTTTTAGTGTGGTTCTAGGTAGTGATTTGAACTTTTTATATTCATACTTATACTCTTTATAGGACTGAGTGGCAATCCATGGGGCTGGCTTATCTCCACCAGTGAACTAAGATAGGCTGATGATGATGCTGATGATATTCATACAATTGGGTGGCAATGCATTGTTATAAAAAGAGGTATTTACCATCAGGCGTATAATCTGCTCGTCCATCACTCTACATTATAAAAAAACTCTAAAATTGTGGTTTCAATTCCTACATAGGACCCATATTACTGTAATGAATACGGATTTTTGATCTGTGTTTGGATTTATTTATGTACTTCTGCATTTATTTGAAAATAACAAGCGCTTTGCTTAGTGTGGGGGGCTACATGGTGTTGCATGAAAAAGTGAAAACACCATCTGTCTTGCCTAATGTTAAGCAACGATAAGGTTTACGTCGAAGCGACGAAGCTACCTTTAACAATGCCATTAAACTTTTGACACTACGAGCACACCTGAACACATTGTCAACATGCCCCCATAGAATGTTATAATCAGTTTGAATAGCTGCGTAAGATATTTCACGCGCGTATTCTAATTGAGGTAAAAGTGACTCAATAACTTACAATTGTTGGAAAACAAAAGGTTCAAAGGATGCGCCGTCGGAAGATGGTTAGGACGTTTAGAATTCTTAATATCTTGAACTAAGGATGGTATTATTTTCAAGGTTCCGTACAAAAAATCGTAATAACACGAAACTTAATTATAACACTTATAGTAGTATCGATAAGACATTATTTAACTGTATTAAAGATTCTGTGGGGCGGGTAATGAACGGCATGTTGATCTTCAGATTATGATCAAAAAACTCTTTCTGATGTTTTTTTCAAAGTAAGGCTAAAGATGAAAATGGCCTTGACGAAACTAATATCGAACATATCTGGATACCCAAACACAATGACAGTCGAGAATGTAAGCACATAGATGGCCTATAGTTGGCGTCTATACGTGAATCTTGGCCATTCCTTGTATTTTGGCATAGTACATAAAAAATGGATATTGCTAGAAACTTACAGCTCGAATTAACACCATTCAGAAATTAGTTGAAAGAAACACGCCCGTCCAGTCTATCGTGCCTACCATGACGTATGGTGCTGATACGTGGACACTAAACTACTAGGGTATGCATAAAATCAGGGTAGCAAAGAGAGCTATGAAAAGGTCCAAGCTCCCAATCAAACTACCTCTAAAAAAAGTTCGAAACACTGAAATCCGACGAAGAACCAAAGTTCGAGAACTCGGAATAGCGGTTACAAAACTGAAATAGAGTTGGTTAGGACATATATTGTTAGGCGGTGTGACGTGTGATGACAGATGGATCTAAATTGTCATAAATCGGTGGCACATGGCAGGTAAACGGATTTTCTACAATATGGTAAGATAGTTCAGTTATTTATTTAACGATGTTAGATTATAACACACAACTGTCCAACAACGAAGTGCCCAATATCAATATTTTTCAGTAATAAAAAAAAATCAATAACATAGATCTTAACTATACGAGTACAATATTTTCTTACAGCTATAAATAGGTATATTAATTTTATCATCATTTACAGGTATATTTATTATATGTAATTGTTTTATATGCTTCTAACAAACGTATTGAAAACAATATCATATTCAATGAAAGATAAAGTAACATTTTCCATGACATTTTTCTCGCTGTGATGCAGCAAAATCAATCATATCCTTACGACTTCTTGCTCATGGTTATCTTTGAACAATGTGACATGAAAAGGCGCACCGTTTCACAGCTTGTTATTAATATCTTAAAACCGTTGCTCATGTAAAACTATCATTAACTATATCTGACAAATGCTTCCTCATAAGTTTTATCTTATAACATTGTAGGAAACACTTCGGTGTATGGGTGATAAGATTAACTGAACAACGTTTCTTTTTTGGGCACAAAGTGGGCACCAACTATATGCTTATCTGTGTTTTAGTGCAATCACAATGTATGAAAGGACAGTGATCCTGATCACTACAAAAATATCTATTAAATATGTTTTTACATAATCAAAAATATCTATTAAATATGTTTTTACATAATCAAACATATCTATTAAATATGTTAAACATAATCAAAAATATCTATTAAATATGTCTTTACATAATCTGGTTGGTGAAAAATTCGTTGAATAATTTAAATTACTCTAAAAAAATAAAAACCAATTTCAATTCGAAACTAAATTCAGGCACGAGAATAAAGTTTACAATTTTCGTGAAATCTGCGATAACGTCAGCAAAGGCAAGCAAATTTTAGTTTTTTGTTTATATTTCAAAAACCATCACCCCAATTTCAATAAAACTTATATGAAGCCACCTCAGTATCATGATTTATTTACCAAACAAAAAAAGAATATTCAATACCGATTCACAATTAGTGGAGCTATCGCGTAATAGACAAGCAAAAATAAGAACATACAACCTAATAGGGCAATTTTTTTTTTCAAAGTTATGTTAAAAACTGCATAAAAAATTATTACGGCACGGTAGCTGATGGGTAGCCGTAACACAGATGATCATTTGAATATGTTAGTTAACAGACTATCTAGACAAAGAAAAATTAACTTAATTTTATATTTTATTGACTATTATTGACATTATTCTATACTTGGTATAAATATAAGCCATCGTTCCTTGCGTTATGTGCATCTTTGCGCCGTGTGCAGTTAAGGCCGGGCCTTCTACCGCCTAACCAAATCTGCTTTGGTTTTGCTATTGCCATCTATATCATTTCAAAAGAAAAGAAAAGAGAGCGAAATATCAAGGCTAAGACAGTTTTCATTCGGCGGTAGACCCCCGGGTTATTTGATTAATTTGACTGGTTGAGAGAGCAGTTAAATATTTGAATAAAGTCAAATTAATAGATACTTTAGTTATTGTCGATAAATACCATGCCACCACCACCACTTATGCTTTGTTTATTTCTTGTAGATTAATTACTGAAAGAATCATCATTAACAGCTCACTAAATGTTCCCACTGCAGGGGCTTGGCGCCTTCTCTCGCAAGGAGAGAGCTAAGCTACCACGCTTGCGCAGTGCGCCCAGTGTCCCAGTGGCCCAGTGCGGGTTGGTGGATGACACATGACTTCGAAAGATTCTAGGTACATGTCGGTTTCCTCACGATGTTTTCCTTCACCATTTTACAAACATATCTATTAAATATGTTAAACATAATCAAAAATATCTATTAAATATGTCTTTACATAATCTGGTTGGTGAAAAATTCGTTGAATAATTTAAATTACTAAAAAAAATAAAACCAATTTCAATTGAAACTAAATTCAGGCACGAGAATAAAGTTTACAATTTTCGTGAAATCTGCGATAACGTCAGCAAAGGCAAGCAAATTTTAGTTTTTTGTTTATATTTCAAAAACCATCACCCCAATTTCAATAAAACTTATATGAAGCCACCTCAGTATCATGATTTATTTACCAAACAAAAAAGAATATTCAATACCGATTCACAATTAGTGGAGCTATCGCGTAATAGACAAGCAAAAATAAGAACATACAACCTAATAGGGCAATTTTTTTTTTCAAAGTTATGTTAAAAACTGCATAAAAAATTATTACGGCACGGTAGCTGATGGGTAGCCGTAACACAGATGATCATTTGAATATGTTAGTTAACAGACTATCTAGACAAAGAAAAATTAACTTAATTTTATATTTTATTGACTATTATTGACATTATTCTATACTTGGTATAAATATAAGCCATCGTTCCTTGCGTTATGTGCATCTTTGCGCCGTGTGCAGTTAAGGCCGGGCCTTCTACCGCCTAACCAAATCTGCTTTGGTTTTGCTATTGCCATCTATATCATTTCAAAAGAAAAGAAAAGAGAGCGAAATATCAAGGCTAAGACAGTTTTCATTCGGCGGTAGACCCCCGGGTTATTTGATTAATTTGACTGGTTGAGAGAGCAGTTAAATATTTGAATAAAGTCAAATTAATAGATACTTTAGTTATTGTCGATAAATACCATGCCACCACCACCACTTATGCTTTGTTTATTTCTTGTAGATTAATTACTGAAAGAATCATCATTAACAGCTCACTAAATGTTCCCACTGCAGGGGCTTGGCGCCTTCTCTCGCAAGGAGAGAGCTAAGCTACCACGCTTGCGCAGTGCGCCCAGTGTCCCAGTGGCCCAGTGCGGGTTGGTGGATGACACATGACTTCGAAAGATTCTAGGTACATGTCGGTTTCCTCACGATGTTTTCCTTCACCATTTTAAGTTACCGGCATTACGCACATGACTTCGAAAAGACAGTGGTGAAAAGGCGTGTTGGGTTTGAACCCGGAATCTCTGGATCGGCGCCGTTCTCCCGACTAGACCAGCCGTACCAATACTCAAACTTTAAATACTGACTAATACAACATAGCATCAGTGCAGTGGCGTTATCGCTTCCTCTGTCGAACATTGGGTCTATTGTCGCGAGATTAGTTAATGATTCATTACGTTTGTTACCTAAGTTCGGCACAGATAACACAGTTCAATAACCCCGCAGTCTGGCTTTCACGAACTTTATCAGTTCTCAGTATTGGTTACTTTGTTGTTGCGGATTATCAACTATTTTCGGAATTTCATAACGATTGTGTTGTTTTAGCGAGTCGTCAGACAGTGTGTCTGTTATTCAAGTAATTAAGATAATGAGTTATTTGCAGATGGAATTTATAAAAGACCTTTTTTATTTTAAGAGTATTTATTTACCTGTTAACATACTTACATTTTAGTCAGTCCAAAATATTGGTAAACAATGTCAGATGGTGTTGTTTGTTAATTGTCCATCCATATTTATTTATTTATTTTATAATGAAACACCTTAACATACGAGTCTGTCTGTCGTAACGGTGAAAATGATCCAATAGTCTAATACTGCTATTGCTAGAATCCTTGAAATAATCACGTCAGAAACAAAATATGTAATAATAATAATGAAATCAACAATAACTACTTCATTTTTGAAAATAAATAGTAATTGTTGTTACGGGTAAATAAAAACGGTGTTTGTAAAAGTTGTCGAAATAAAAAAATCAAGGGGAACTGCCTCAAGTGCAGAACAAAACTGAGAAATGTGAGTACACAAAACAGCCACGACAACAGTATTCAGAATCCAAACTGTGTACTACCATAAGGACCACTCAAAGAAAGGATACACGCCTAGTCATCGTGGGATCACTCTTACGAAAGCTACAAGTTATACTTACAAGTTTACAAGCGTTATGGCGTTCATTGTCAATTTGGCGGTAACAACTATATCTAGATATAAATACCAATAATAAAGTGGTGCCAATAATGTAATCGAAAGATTTGTGGTTGGGAATAGGTACATTCACGGGTACATTCCTAGACATTGCCATTGCTAATGAACATAATGAGGAGTGTGTGAAAGACAAACACGTAAACTAAATATTATTTTAAGGCATATCTGTAACATTTGAAAGATTTTATTTGTCAACTTTTTAACCGGCTCCAAAAAAGTTTGTGGCGAGTTGTGGGTTCGATTCTCACCCAATGCAAATATTTGTCTTATGAATACAAATATTGGTTCCGTGTTTAGGTGTTTCTATGTGTAATGAGTATGTATTTACAACTATATAATAGTACTTCTAACTATATAACTATGTACATCAAACTGGAGAAAATTAGCAAAAAACAGAACCAAATGGTTATCACTGGAGGAGGCCTTCACCCGATTTGGGGTTCCGGTAGATTAAATAAAAAAAAATATGTACATAACTAACAAAATAAAATAACATGATATAATTTATAGGAAGAAAATATTATATTAAGTAAGAGACAAATAAATAACATAGAATAAACTAAGTATGTAAAACTGACATATTATACTTACATAGATTTAAAAAAAAAGAAATGTTAATTTACTGGCTTTTTTATTTTTATTTATTTTTTAATAGTACATCAGCAATCTGGCCGGCATAGTACAAGCTTTGCTTAGTTTGGGGTCAGATGGTGTTGTGTTTGAATTGTCCAACAATATTCATTTATTGCTGACAGTTAATGCCTTCGAGTACCTATTTAGGTCTCAATACTTTAAATCTTTGTGAAACAGACCCTTTTGACCATAAGGGTAGCTGGAGTGCCCTCTGCATTGATCGGCATCTGAACAAATTTGGTTGGTATCCGTACAAACTGTCAATCACGTTTCAATGGAACCTAATGAATTTTATTTAACTGTGTTTTTAAAGCCAGCGTTCGAAAAGTTATTTTTATTCAACACCATTTGGCATATAAATTAATTGAATAACGGGTAATAGCTGCGTTTCACTGTGCTGTTATGTGGCAGGTATGTTGCTTACCATCAGGCACATGTCCTGCTCGTCTCGTCATTCTATGCTATAACAAAAAAGTATATTTGGAGATTCTAGAAGATAATAATGCAAGGTAAGATGTACCGAATACTAGTCTCGCTAAAACCAAAACTGTGTGGATAGAGTGGGCCACATAATATGCACGTGTGCGCGGTCATATACAGGCCGACACGCAGACATCAGTGGGTCATTACACGCGCTACTTGTGTATATGTTTGCGTGTCAGCCTATCAGTGACAACCTGACAACGCACACATGAAAATTTGGCCGACTCTAGTGACACAGTGTTTGTTTTAGCGATACTACGTTCGACTTTTTTATACGTCCATGGTTGCGGAGTATTTTTGTGAACGTCTACGGGAACAACATATTGTCATTTTTTTCTCATTTAAGATAGACTATCGTTACACCCCTATTAAACCCTCTCCGTTTAAAAACGTAATCATTGAAGCCTATTGGCCACATGCTAAAACAAATTAACTTGCGGAAACATGAAAGTATCAGAAGCAAAAAGCTGTTGAAGCCTATCAATCAAATGTGGGCAGTAAACTTGTGCGTCAAACTAAGTGTACGAGAATTTATGTATGTTTGTCATTCAATAGTGGACTGATACTTTCTGTGATCATAATTACCTAAGTATATTAAATTTCATTATTTTGAAACTTATCAAATGTTTTTAGAATTTTATAGAAACGCACAATCCATACAAACCTATGTTTTAGTAATAGTGATAGTCAAAAAGGCACTTTTCAGTATTTTTCCGAAAATACTACCTACTAATATTCATATATCTAAATCATTAAATTAGTTACAATGAAGATTTCTCGGAATAACCGGTTTAAGTGATAATTTAGTCACAATATAAGTTAAATTATTCACATTACCATAAAACCTGTACATACCTGTTACATAAAATTAAACATCATCGGCGCCATTTGTCGCGCAATTGCGAAGTTGAGCGCTATCTTGGCCATGTATTTTTGCACTCAAAAACTTCTCATTGCAGATATTACGTGCATTGTTTTGCTCACTCGCCGGAAATCTTAAGACCTATTTCATTATCATCAGTCTGTATTCATACACTGCATGGACATAAGCCTCTCATAACAGGCCACTCAACCTAATCCTCGTTCTAACGTCTCCATCTGCCAATTTGACGTTACTCAATTTGATATGATTTTGTTTCGCGCAAGCTTTGATCAATATTTGAAATATTGAGCTATAATATTTTTTAAAACGGTTACTGAGATATCAATTTCTTCTAAATAAGCGCGCTCCACAATAGAATCGACGCTTTACATCAAGTGAAAGTGCTTTCAAATGCCTTGTGAAATTTTCCTAATTCAAAATGCGATTCAATTATCGATCGAAAAATGCTACACATTTGGATTTTTCCTTAAAGAAAAACTCATGTAACTAATTTATTATTTATAAACTAATTTATAATAGTAAAGTCACAGGATGCAGTAAGTTTGCCCATACACTACACCCATACTTCGAGCACGGGGCTAGGCGTGGGAATCAGCTAGCCAATTATCCAATTTGCAACGTGAACAGCCGTGGTTAACAGCTGATATGTTTGATCATTACGTACTTTTGACAGGTATATTGTTCGATTATTTTGAACTATGGAGTCTATGGTTTCGAAACAGTCTTTCATGTTTACATGGTTGTAAGATTTGAGTTTCTTTGAAAGTGGATTTAATTTTTTTTAATAATTGTATAGATTGTTGCCTTCTTATTGGATACTACAATACGAGTACTTCAATCTAATAAGATACGGAAGGTTTATTACTTTTTCTCATTGCATTATTTTGCTAAGAAACTTATTTATATTGGATCTCAATTTTAGATGTCCTACAAAAGCACCACCGTATTCCTCACCTGGTACGACTGGAATACCTACGCAAAATAATAGTTGACAGGGAATCGGTTTCATCTCGGAAAGCGTGCTCAATTATAGTTCACATCATCGCTTATGTTCAAGGAAGATGGCGAGTGCAAGCCTTAAAAAAACTGTACGTATAATTTACTTGTCTCTTTGTAAATCAACAATACGCTGAATTGAAATATTTATCGTGATATTTGTTATCCGATCAGCCATGACCGTGAAAGATTCCTCAGCAATTTTCGCGCCGTACGATCCATCACTGCATGTTGGAAACTTCCCCAGTGTTTTAGATAATGGCATCCCATCTAAAACACTCGAGCGGATCGCGTCATACCAAATTACGATTAATATCAAGCTAGTTAACGGACCATGGGTACGAGGTTATAGCAGGACTGGTCGAGACAGCGGCGGCCCCTCCGGCGCGGATGTCCGTATCTCTCCGAACCAGTCACATCATTTGTTTGCTCTAAGACCGGTCCCACTCGCTACTGCTTCAAATTTATAATTTTTCAATGAGCCTTTTTTCTACTTGGCCTCGCTGACAACAACGCTTATGGTTCCTCAGATAAGATCGCCTTGTGCACCATTAGCCAAAGTGATTGACGTAGTTAGTTTGTTGTCAGTAATTTTGTTTGATATTTGGAGCGGTGAGGGGCTTTTTGTTCATTGCATAGAGTTATGTTGACACGGTTACTACGATAATGCTTCAATAACGGATCAGTGATAGAAACATTCGATAAAATTGACAATAGCAATTACTTAAGAGGAAGCAATAAACATTACGGCGATCGTTAAAATAGTTGAAGTAATTTCTTTAAGACCGACGGTATATGAATTTACTGATTAGATATTACAGTAAAAGATTGCTTCCGTGAAAAGGTATAACAATTTGAAGCGTAGTATTTTCTTTTCAAACTACGAAATAGGAATTATGTTCAATAATTATTCTACACTTTCATTTTGAATGCTTTCATTCAAGAGTTTGACCATATTTTGCACGTGAACTGTTTGAACTGATCTCCATATCTAGCTTCCCTCGCAGGATATCTAGACAAGCATCATAACCTTTACGTAGTTAACTTCAGGCAGATCTGAACTCAACGCTTTCAGAATTCCTTTTCAGTGTGCACCGTAAAAAAGTAGAATTATTATGAACTGGACTCCGTGTTTCCAATCACAAACAATCCACGTCTCTTCAAAACTGAGAGTGAATGTTTCTCATCGGCAAACATGCTTTTACCACATCGTTCCATCAGATATCCATTAGTGGTAGGACTCTTCCACTACAAATGGATATCTCTTCTTCTCTTCTAGTGCAGAGTCCGTCTGGGGAAGTAGGACATAGAGATAAAACTTCTTATATCTATGAGTGACAAACGCAGTGCAGTGCTAGGTAAGGATTTGGACTTGGATTTGGATTTATGTTCCAATAGCTGCGTGTCACTGTGTTGTTATGTGGCAGGTACGTTGCTTACCATCAGATTCCTAAATGTCCTGCCCGTCTCGTCACCCTATACTATATAAAAAAAGTCAGTTATGATCAAACGCTGGACCATTTCCGGCCTGGCTCGGGCTAGTTTCAGTTTGGAAAATGAATGAAACATTTCATTCACAGTGTTTTGATACTTTTTTTTGAAGAAGCCTGTGACAGTTTCAGCCTCAAGTAAACTCTGCTGCCTACCGGTACTTACGATAATATTTCCGAAACTGTGACTGTAGCAGTAATAGATAAATTTCGAAAATGTAAATGCAGAACAATGATTCAGACTAATTATCGAAGACACTGGTTGCATAACGGCGTCTACTACAGAGACAATGAGACACCGTAGTAACTAAGGACCGAATAACCGTTTCGTTATGTAATATCAAGAATTTTTTAAATATTTTAGGTGAAAGTATCGATTAAAAAAATCGTCTAAAAAGATACGGAATTCAAGACAAGCTTTATAAAATGTAAAAATAAGATAACCTATCAAAAAGCAGAAAACGAAATTATTTTTTATCGACTAATCTTGGACATTATTTTTGTTTAGTTATTAGTTTTAAGCTGCATGAAAATTTTAAAAATTACAAAAGATTTGCATCACTGACGAATTTTCGTATCTTCGGTACGATTAAATAGATCAAATGTCATATTAAAAAAAAAAGTAATTAAAATTTTTTGTTTGTGAGTTCATTTAACATCACTAACATCAAAAATATCAATCCCGGTTTAACATAACCTAAAAATATGCAAGGTTTTTAGTTCACGTAAGCGTTGAGTATATCATTAAACTACGGCAGTAAGACTTTATTGCTCAATAGTTCACAACAATGAAAAACCTAATAAAATAAATATTGATGTACAATTCACACACAACACCAACTGACCCCAAACGCAAAGCTTGTAATATGACCACCAGATAGCTGATATAATACTTACACATATGTATAGTTGCAAATACATACTTATTATACATAGAAACACCCAGACACATAGCAAATATTTGTTTAAATATTTAATTCATCACACAAATATTTGCAGTAGGTGGGAATCGAATCCACCACGTTTGGCTTCGCATGCAGAGTTGCTACCCACTAAGCTACGAGGCTAGTCAAAATAGTATATGATAGCGACTGTCCCATAAAGAGTGATATCTACCAAGTAACCATAAGATGGGAAAATATATGTACGAAAAGACAGTCAAATACATATAAAAAGCCGATGAATATTTAACAGATACGTTTTATTTTGTAATCTGATTGGTATATATGTATATCACTTAACAACTAAACGATTTTAGTTATACTCGTAAGTAGTATGAAATTGTCATACCGATATTATTGTACAATTTTCGGTCCTTACGATCGTCTATTGTGGAGATATCACAGTTGGGTGCCGGTCACCCAGTGTCGTGACCGGTCGCAATGTGGTACAATTTGTAGACGATTTGCGATTGGCGTGACGAAATTGGATATTGTGATTGTGACTAATAGATGGAGATATTGTTATTGTTGTAGATAATGACTCTGATTGGACGTCTTGCCTCTCATTTCACAGAGAAACTCTTTGTGCATTCAAAATGGCAATATTATATTTTTAACCGACTTCTAAAAAAAGGAGGAGGTTATCTATTCGACCCTTATGTTTTTTCGTAAAATACAATATTAAGTAAGAGAAACGCTCAGGATGTCGAAAGTACTATTACTGCGGAGCCTGGAGCAGTAAAAAAAATCTAATCAATCCGCTAGTCGTATAGCTAAAATAAATTTAAAAGCATTTTTTTATTTATTTATTAATATTTTGTTGAATTTGAGTTGCATTGGACTTCTATTTATGGAAATGGAAATATATTATACAATAAGACAATATATTTATGTTGGGAAGTTTTTTCTACTATAGTTTTATGTATTAAGTATATATTTTTAAGTGTGTAAATGTCTTAATTAGTACTATATTATGTAGATCATATTTATTCGATACAAACAGTTTACAAAATACAGAAATAAATCAAGCATTTTTGGCGATCATGCTATTTTACTACATTTTCTAGTCCTGATATTTCGATGCAGTCTCATACACCAGATCAACGAGTAAACAGACAATCCACCACCATATGATTACAGTATTTAAAAGTATTAATGTAGTTAAATAAATTAATTTTGACTAGAATTGATAGTCAAATTATTGGAATATTCAATCAAATATGAGGTCAATTTGAAACACTCATTGAGTTGCGATTAGTTTTCGGATTTAGCCAACTGCAGTGGAGTGATAACACGCCGTCGCTAATCCTGTCGACGACCGCGATCCGTAAATCAATCCTCTTCAAGAGGTAAAGCTGCTGGAAATAATTTATTTATAGAATAGAGTGACGAAATTAATAAGTCATGCGCCTGATGGTAAACGACATGTCTAGCCAAAACAGAACAGCGAAACGCAGCTATTGAAAAATAAAGAGCCACAATCATTACCTAGTACTGCACTGCGCTCGTCATCCATAGATCTAAGATGTTATATCTCTGTATTTTCTCTGGAAACATTGCCCTTCAAACCGGAAATAGTCTGGAAAAACACGTACTACTATCTAATAATATAATAAGTAATAAATAAAATAATAATAATACATAACTAATAATATCCCAGGAAAATACAGAGATTGGAAACAATACAAGTGAAACTGCGGGATGGTACTAGTCTACTAGTAACTGCCAAATACTTAAAATACTAATTGCTTCTTCCAGTTTTATACTACGGAATAATCCGCATTATTAAGCGAAATGAACAGCGGAGTTGCATAATCTTCTTATCCGATCGCGATGCGTTTGTCATCATTCGCGCGTGCCGCGGCTACGGTTTTACACAATCATACACTGTGATCTGCCTCGTATTCACATTGGTTTTACTATAGTTAATATATTTTCGTAATTTTTTTTCGGTAAAATACCCCGCAATGAAACTCCCGCCAAATAAAATTTGACAAAGAACACTAATGCCCGAACGACACGAGGCTAGTTTTTCAAGCTAGTGTTAGTTAGCTAGTAAGTACTTCTAGCTTCATGTTCCAATAGCTGCGTGTCACTGTGCTGTTATGTGTCAGGCATGTTGCTTACCATCAGGCACATGTCCTGATCGTCTCGTCACTCTTTCTTTAAAAAAAAAAAAAAAAAAAAAAATTAGCGTTGCGTAGCGTTGTCTATGCGAAGCTAAAAATACTAGCTTGCTATCCTGGTTTGCAAAACTATCCTCGTGTAGCTCGGACATAAGAGCAAAAGCTGTGAGACGTACAAGAATTGAGAGGTTAAGGTGAATAATAAAGTAAGAGGTACTTTTTATTGTGTTTTTTTATAGTGCTAATGTTTGGATATGACTAAACTTGGGGCTCAATCAGTAACAAACTCTGTTTGTTATGTGTCTAAATACTTCCTTGCATAATAAGTGTGCAATTAAAAGAATTAGAATGTTATAATTTATTAGCTAGGTACTTGGCTTTTATGGTACATTTTGGTTTAGTTTGAAGATTCATTCCATGGAGGGTATAACAAACAACCTACATTTAAATACATTTTTAACGTATACGGTATATACGAGTAGACTAACCGAAACCTGAAGGACAGAAATAATTTTATGCTCTACGGTTACTGTCTATAAATTGGTGGCGCCATATTTTTGTTGTCATTGATCAGGTTCTGCTGATCATAAACAAATATTTTAGTAGTGTTAGTATTAGGACTCTTCACATCTTGTGAAGTCCATCCTGTGTGTGTACTTTTGTACACACACGCCAAGTATTAATGCTTGCAAATTACTGATTAATGGCTTGAAAGGCAAAGGCAATGTTTCCAGAAAAAATACAGGGCTTACAGTTCTTAAATCATCTTATAGTTCAGGGTGATGAGCGCAGCGGAGTCTAAGGTTGTGATCTGGTCCTTCATGTTCTAATAGTTGCGCGACACTGTGCTGTTATGGGCAGGCGTGTTGCTTAACATCGTCCACATCCCTTCACGCTATACTATAAAAAAAACATGTTCTTTAAAAGCAAATAAACTTGGTTAGCTATGACGCATTAGGTCTATTGGAGGTACATTTAAGCGATGACCACGGAAACTGTATACCGTTGAGATTCCCCGATACCCTTGAATGATGATCGATGGTCCGCTACTACTCGTTAACGTAATATTTTGTTGGGCTGCCCTCGGGAAGGTTTATTGAGATAAATAGAGTTATAACATTTAATAACTTTGCCTCTTGTAACAGGATCACGCGCTTTGGTACTCGCTTGATTGTATCAGATCTTTTAATAAGCATTGGACCCATCTAATAAAAAAAGTAAGTAAGTGTAAAGTAGGCTGGTTTACGAACGATAGTTTAACGTGACAACATCATAACAAAACATTGATAGATGCGGCGCAAGCGTACAATGAGCGTAACGGGACATAACGGGACACTTTTTCGTGCATGCAGCCGACGTTCATCGATTTATCAGAGGTGGTCACGTTAAAAACATTAATCTGGTAAAAAGCCAAAAACATAACCATATTTTGAAAATAAAAGTTAGGTATGTGTTGAATCGGATCGTCGGAACGCTAAACCTACAAAATTAGAACGTAGTTAGATTATAGGCTGGAATAGCACATAAGTTAGTTTCGCGGGGAAACATCGAGAGCTACACCGAAAAACCGTATTACGCTGCTTGTTATTTCATAAATAGTAAATAATTTGATTGGGCTCCCTACGGCATTGCAAACATTTTCAACATTCCTGTTTAACATTCAAGGAATCCCTAATCGGTTTAAAAGTATTCAGCTATATTTGTGACATCACAAAAAAACTAAATAATTTAATATTCTTTGAAAAAATTAAAACCAACTTCAATTTAACATTAAATTCAGACACTCAGCAAAATTTAATATTTTTTGTTTAAATAAATTATGATGTCATCCAGAGACAGTATTGCGAAGTTTAGTTTTTTGTTGATACTTATCGAACTCTTAAAAACGCAGAAGCGGCAAACGCGCTTCTACTATGGCGATGCAAAATCAGGTGACGTCTCCTGATTTAGTCTCAGTCGCAACAAGGCGTTGTGTACGTTTGCTGACAATTGTGTACGTTCGCTGACAATTCAATTTTCAAATTTTTCAAACAAATTTTCGCCACGTTATGTTGTCTTTAGATTATAGCATACCTCATCTTCGTTTCTTTAATTATATCGATGTTGATACTCCAAAAAATACCGCACAAATAATATCGATGAAACTTATATGGGATCAACACTCAACTAAACACCAAAATAGTCATCTCAAAATCGATTCTCAATTGGCAGAACTTTCGCGTAATATACATACGTCCAAAAACATACAACCGAATTGAGAACCTTCTTCTTTTTTGAAGTCGGCTAAAAATATAACAATGTACAAAATAGTGTTTTAAATAACGGAAATTTAATGGACCCAAAGTAAAAGTATTTCATTCGCTTGTGACTATTTTTATAAACTCAGATTTACATCAATGGAGAACATTCCCACATTGGAACAGGGGAACATTGCCGCAGTCCACGCGTTTCCCGCGTAAAACAAATGAAGCCAACCTTTAAAATATCTGCGATACAAATTTAAAATCAACTTACATGTAGAACGTGTTGTTTTTGTGGAGAATAAATATATGTCATTATACTCTGACAGTCTATATATATAAAACTCAAAGGTGACTGACTGACTGACTGACTGACTGACATAGTGATCTATCAACGCACAGCCCAAACCACTGGAGGGATCAGGCTGAAATTTGGCACACAAGTAGATGTTATGACGTAGCCATCCGCTAAGAAAGGATTTTGATAAATTCTACCTCCAAGGGGATGAAATAGGGGATGAATGATTGTATGAAACTTTTTATTCCTTAGATATATTGGCATGAAATTTCATAAAAATTGAGTTTAGCTAAAATCATGAGACACGTATTACAGCGTTTAACAAAATTCAACCCTCCAAGGGATGAAATAAGAGATGAAAGTTTATATAGAAACTTTTTTATTCCTTGGACATATTTACATCAAATTTCTTAGGTACTTAGTACTGCCAAAATAATGAGAGTTTGACAGAATTCAACCCTCCAAGGGATGAAATAAGGGATGAAAATTTGTATAGAAACTTTTTATTCCTTGGACATATTTACATTAAATTTCTTAGGTACTTAGTACGGCCAAAATAATGAGCTATGTAGTACTTTTTTTTCAAAAGTCGTCCCCTAAGAGTGTTAGACAAGGGATGAAAGTTTTATATTAACGCACAGGACGAAACCTTAGGACACACTTTAAATTTCACACATATATTATTTTTATAGCGTACGTAGCCACTAAGGGAAGATTTATCTAAATTAAACCCCTAAAGCGATGAATTAGGGGATGAACGATTGCATGAAACTTTTTATTCCTTGGACATATTTGCATAAAATCCTACTTCCCTACTCATATTATAAATCTCAATGTATGAATGTTTGGATGTTTGGATGTTTGTTGCTCAATCACGCCCAAACGGCTCAACAGATCGAGCTGAAACTTAGTACACAGATAGCTTATAGTCTGGAATAACACATAGGCTACATTTTATCCCGAAATCATGCACGGTTTCTTAGGGATCAAGTATAAATAAATGAAGGATCGGAACGCCTAACTAGAATTTGTTGCAATTCCGAAACACAGATTCAAACATCAAAATAAAACAGGCTATTTACTATCCCGAAAACATACACAGTTCCTAAAGGATCAAGTATACATTTAATATCGGAACGCCTTATTAGATTTTGTTGCAATTTGAAACACAAATAGTTCTTAGTCTGAAATCCTATCCTACTAATAATAATAATAATGTTACGTTACGTTTGCGTAACGTTTGCGTTACGTTTGCGTTGTTGCGTTTGCGTTGCGTTTGCGTTGCGTTTGCGTTGCGTTTTGCGCATTTGCGTTGCGTTTTTGCGTTTGCGTTGCGTTTGCGTTGCGTTGCGTTGTTGCGTTTGCGTTGCGTTTGCGTTGCGTTGCGTTGCGTTTGCGCGTTGCGTTTGCGTTGCGTTTGCGTTGCGTTTGCGTTTGCGTTGCGTTTGTTACGTTTGCGTTTTGCGTTGCGTTTGCGTTGCGTTTGCGTTGCGTTTGCGTTGCGTTTGCGTTGCATTTGCGTTGCGTTTGCGCATTTTTGCGTTTGCGTTTGCGTTGCGTTGCGTTGCGTTGCGTTGCGTTTGCGTTGCGTTTGCGTTGCGTTTGCGTTGCGTTTGCGTTGCATTTGCGTTGCATTTGCGTTGCGTTTGTTGCGTTTGCGTTGCGTTGCGTTTGTTGCGTTTGCGTTGCGTTGCGTTTTGCGTTGCGTTTGCGTTGCGTTTGCGTTGCGTTGCGTTGCGTTGCGTTTGCGTTGCGTTTGCGTTGCGTTGCGCGTTGCGCGTTTGCGTTTTGCGTTTGCGTTGCGTTTGCGTTGCGTTTGCGTTGCGTTTGCGTTGCGTTTGCGTTGCGTTTGCGTTGCGTTTGCGTTGCGTTTGCATTTGCGTTTGCGCGCATTTGCGCCGCGTTTGCGTTGCGCCGCGCGTTGCGTTGCGCCGCGCCCGCCGCGTTGCATTTGCGTTTGCATTGCGCCGCGCATTGCGTTGCGTTGCGTTTGCGCCGCGTTTGCATTGCGTTGCGCCGCGTTGCGCCATTACATTTGCATTGCGTTTGCGTTGCATTTGCATTACGTTGCGTTGCGTTGCGCCGCGCGTTGCGCCGCGCCTGCGCCGCGCGTTGCGTTGCGTTGCGCCGCGCCCGCGCCGTTTGCGTTCACGCCCGCGTTTGCGTTGCGTTGCGCCACGCGCGCCACGCCCGCGCGCCCGCGCCACGCCCGCGCACGCCCGCGCCACGTTGCGTCACGTTTGCGCCACGCCCGCGCCATTGCGTCGTTACGCCCACGTCACGTTTGCGTTACGTTTGCGTTACGTTCACGTTACCACGCCACGTTTGCGTTACGTTTGCGTTACGTTTGCGTTTTTACGCCTACACGTTTACGTTACGTTACGCCACGTTACGTCACGTTACGTTTACGTTACATTTACGTTACGTTTACGTTACGTTTACGTTACGTTTACGTTACGTTTACGTTACGTTTACGTTACGTTTACGTTACGTTTACGTTACGTTTACGTTACGTTTACGTTACGTTTACGTTACGTTTACGTTACGTTTACGTTACGTTTACGTTACGTTTACGTTTACGTTTACGTTACGTTACGTTTACGTTACGTTTACGTTACGTTACGTTTACGTTACGTTTACGTTACGTTTACGTTACGTTTACGTTACGTTTACGTTACGTTTACGTTACGTTTACGTTACGTTTACGTTACGTTACGTTACGTTTACGTTACGTTTACGTTACGTTTACGTTACGTTTACGTTACGTTTACGTTACGTTTACGTTACGTTTACGTTACGTTTACGTTACGTTTACGTTACGTTACGTTTACGTTACGTTTACGTTACGTTACGTTTACGTTACGTTTACGTTACGTTACGTTTACGTTACGTTTACGTTACGTTTACGTTACGTTTACGTTACGTTTACGTTACGTTTACGTTACGTTTACGTTACGTTTACGTTACGTTTACGTTACGTTTACGTTACGTTTACGTTACGTTACGTTTACGTTACGTTACGTTTACGTTACGTTTACGTTACGTTTACGTTACGTTTACGTTTACGTTACGTTTACGTTACGTTTACGTTACGTTTACGTTACGTTACGTTACGTTACGTTACGTTTACGTTACGTTTACGTTACGTTTACGTTACGTTTACGTTACGTTACGTTACGTTTACGTTACGTTTACGTTACGTTTACGTTACGTTTACGTTACGTTTACGTTACGTTTACGTTACGTTACGTTACGTTTACGTTACGTTTACGTTACGTTTACGTTACGTTTACGTTACGTTTACGTTACGTTTACGTTACGTTTACGTTACGTTTACGTTACGTTTACGTTACGTTACGTTACGTTACGTTTACGTTACGTTTACGTTACGTTTACGTTACGTTTACGTTACGTTTACGTTACGTTTACGTTACGTTTACGTTACGTTACGTTACGTTTACGTTACGTTTACGTTACGTTTACGTTACGTTTACGTTACGTTTACGTTACGTTTACGTTACGTTTACGTTTACGTTACGTTTTTTTACGTTACGTTACGTTTACGTTACGTTTACGTTACGTTTACGTTACGTTTACGTTACGTTTACGTTACGTTTACGTTACGTTTACGTTACGTTTACGTTACGTTTACGTTACGTTTACGTTACGTTACGTTTACGTTACGTTACGTTTTACGTTACGTTACGTTACGTTTACGTTACGTTTACGTTACGTTTACGTTACGTTTACGTTACGTTACGTTTACGTTACGTTTACGTTACGTTTACGTTACGTTTACGTTACGTTTACGTTACGTTTACGTTACGTTTACGTTACGTTTACGTTACGTTTACGTTACGTTTACGTTACGTTTACGTTACGTTTACGTTACGTTTACGTTACGTTTACGTTTTACGTTACGTTACGTTACGTTTACGTTACGTTTACGTTACGTTTACGTTACGTTTACGTTACGTTTACGTTACGTTACGTTACGTTACGTTTTACGTTACGTTTACGTTACGTTTACGTTACGTTTACGTTACGTTTACGTTACGTTACGTTACGTTTACGTTACGTTTACGTTACGTTTACGTTACGTTTACGTTACGTTTTTACGTTTACGTTACGTTTACGTTACGTTTACGTTACGTTTACGTTACGTTTACGTTACGTTTACGTTACGTTTACGTTACGTTTACGTTACGTTTACGTTACGTTTACGTTACGTTTACGTTACGTTTACGTTACGTTTACGTTTACGTTACGTTTACGTTACGTTTACGTTTACGTTTACGTTACGTTTACGTTACGTTTACGTTACGTTTACGTTACGTTACGTTACGTTACGTTTACGTTTACGTTTACGTTACGGAACGGAACGAAACGAAGATCAGAACAGAACTCAACACAACACAATACAACATAGCATAACATAACGACGATAAACACGAAAGATTTTAAGGTATTTTGTATGTCAGCCGTTTTGGCGAAATAAGGTCTGCCGACGCGACGCAACGTTACTAATTTGCCAAAATTATTGTTTTGTAAGAATTCACATAAACTATGTTTGTATTCCCTGGTAAAGAGTGAAACATACAAAAATAACTACGGAGTTATTATAAAAAATTATAATAAACAAAGTAAGACAACAACTCTACATTTTTACCATTTTTTGAAAGCAGTGAATTTACACACAAAACAAATCAAAATTCTACGCGGACGAAGTCGCGGGTAACAGCTAGTCGTACCATAAAATACATATCATTATGCAACTCATTGCCATTAATTTCGAATTATTTACCGAACCATTTCAAGTGCCATTAAAAAGGAAAAGTAAACCGAATTCTCTCGTCGATAATTTGTGAAGCGCGCGACATCCATTCCGGAGAGCTGTTACATTTTTTCCACATAAGAAACTGTGGCGTTGTTAACTTGTTTATTTCTTTAGGGGACTCCAATTTACCACATGTTGCTCTCAAACTCCATAAAAAATAATATCCACATGATTTGACGTAATTTGTATCATATTATGACGAGAGGTTCGTGTATTTTAGACCAATTTCACCTCCAACCGTTATTAACCAGTAACCATTTTTAACCCCAAAAAAAGTTAACGAGTTTGTATGGCCGCACGGTCTTACATTTTTCTAGTTAATGAACTAAAAGGATAGAAACCAGCGACATAAAATTGGAGGATTTCATTCAACCGACCTCATAAAAAATACATTTTACTTTCATTACAAAAACTATTTTATATTCAAAGCTCTTTATAATGATAACGTTATTACAATTTATTGTAATAACATGACGAGAAAAATAGAAATTTCATCAATTGATTATATTGAATAGAATCGGTTCTGCTGAATTATTCCAAAAACGGTATTATAGGCTCAAATCGGTAAATCAGAATTAAATACCGGTGTGCGAGTAAAGCTCTCTGAAGTGGATTTTTAACATATTTGCCTATTTAATTTATATTCAAAAACGAATCTTCGTTATGAGCCGTATTTCAAAATACCAAAATGGTCTTACAATCGGCGCTAGAAGACCGGGGACTAATAGTTGTTGAATAGAAATTACCCTGAGATGCAACATTAAATGCGCGACGGATGTATTAAGTAGGAATAAATTGTAGAATTTATGTTATCCCCATTATGGTTGCGCTGAGCAAATGTTACATTATTGATTTCAATCACCAATTTTTCTTTATTAATGGCCACCACAGCGATGGGACCAAATCAGTTAGGTGTTATGACTTCTATCTCTAATAATTTATATTATACCGTATAAGCGATACAACTACGCTATTTAGCGAATACAAAGAGCCTACTTTAAATTCTTCTACGATTATAGTATTCTCAGAAAACGCGGTAGCAGTTTTTGGTTCGTTATAAGGAATTAAGATGATAATTAGGCAGTAAGAAGGCGAGATTCCATCGTTTTAATTCAATTTACTTGTTCTTTGTGTTTTAATTTCAACTTATTCATTGTTAGCGGCTGCCTTTGCCGGTATTCTCGTTTTAATTAGCTGAAGGGAAGTATCAAGTTTAATTAGATTGACGTAGGATTAGGAATTAAGTAGCAACTTTGTCTAATATCAATCTCAGTTAATTAGGTCACAGTTTCCGTTACCTTAATAATGTAATCGTCTGTTCATGAACCCTCAGCGGTCTAAAATTACCAGTTCTACGCGAGACACTGAAAAGCAATTCAGATATCAATTCAATGATCCAATGTGTTAATTGTCTCGTCAGTTGATTTTGAAGTAGAAATATTTGTGGCGACAAACTGATAAAGCTGTTAGAGGTACGTTGAAGTTGATAGAATCAAGCCGAGCGTGTTTTGTTTATCTTAACTGTCAAGTTAACGAATTAATTTTCGTAAATACGACACACGCGACGGGCGCGCCTCATAAGTATTTTCTAAGCAAATATTCTAAGTAAAACAACCACGACGTAAAGAAAGTTTGCTTTGAGGAGTCGTAAATTTTAACATGTCGTACATAAACTCACGTGTATACGGCAAATGTTGTGAGGTCAAACTTAATTTATTTCTTTAAAGAGTACCTCGAAACAAGAAAGAGCTCGAGTCGACTAACGAACAACATATTGTGCTTGCTTTTAAAAAGGACAAAGCATGTCCACTGCATGTAAACGCATAAAAAAATTCCAACTTGTCTCTTAAAACATTTCGCACAGTGTACTCTAAATTAAAAGTGTCATCTTAAGATTTAAGTTCAAAGTTATAACTGTCGCATAACAAATAATATATCACCAAGTTTATTTTGCGAGAATTCTGCTTAAATACCCAGTAGTACTGTGGTTGCCAGTCACCGAGTAAAATTTATTATAATTAGTTGGAGAAAGAGTGACAGAAACTTTACTTTCAGAGTTAGAGGAAGCTGGTGGTGTTTTCGTAGATTTACCAAAACAGGTAAGTTGCTAATTTATTTTGTTGATCAGGAGCAGGTCTGCTATAGCAAGCGCACTCTATCGCAGATCGCATGTATTTTTAGCATGAGGTGTCAGATAAGCAAAAAACTTGTTCTAGATGTTTATCAATGGTAATGATTTTACTTTACAAAATTAACAAAACTAGCTATTTTAAAACAAGCACTAATTTTTTTAAAAACCAAACTCACACTAATTTAAACCAAACTATCGCAAAATCAGTCTAGATTAACCTCTCATTAAACTGTCGTGTCCGTGAGACGTGATATCCGTTGTAATTTTGGTAACAAAAAAAAAGAAATTATGTCGTAAGCAGAGTAAAGGCGGTCTTGCACATTCAGTTGTTTATTGTTAGTAAGTCATTATATGTAAATTGTGAAGTCGTGATGATGGGTCGACAGATAGTGACGGAGCATGTTTTGCAACCACGGAATGATAATTGTTTTCTGGCTGGAACGTGTGGGTGCCGGGCCCGGGCGCACCTGCTTGCCTCTTGTCTATCTTTCTCGGTATACCGAGATTCCTCTTATAGATATAACTAGATTTAATATTTCATAAACGTGAGCTTGGAGGCACGCTCCGTGAATGCCAAGTTAAGTCGGATTTTGAGCTTATGCTACTGTTTACGTGGCATGTTAATGATGTAGTTTGAGTTTACTCCATGTTTGAACAATGTACTTTTAAGGGATTTGTTTTTGTTTTAATGCACTTTTGTCTGTCTACGGACAGTAGGTATATTATCCATTCTATGGTACAATCAATTTAGTCTAGATATTAACGTTTGTTGTTTAGGATTGTGGTGTAGTATGAAATTTTGATGCCATTTCTGATTTAAGAGAAGTGTTACGGTGTGTATTCTAGATAATTTCTACCTGTTTGCAAAAAAGAGGCGGGCTCTCAATTGTCACAAACTCAGTCGCTTAAGTTTGATGTAAATTTCTAATGGTATTTCTTTTACAATAACGTTATTTTATATTATATATTTGTAAAGCTTACGCTAGACTGAAGGAACAAGTTTACTTAAGAAATGCCAATTTAATCTCGACCTAAAGACAGCAAAACTGTGTCCATTGGAAAAACATTTCACAGTCTAGCTGTTTGTATTACGAAATTGTATATACCTAGTCCAATGACTAATATTAATATGTGTTGTTTTATTTTTCACGGCATTCACATCAGGTTTGATACCGCTTTCGTAAAGTTCAAATAGTGATAATCATTGGATTATCACTATTCAAACTTTTAAATATAAACTGTTCTTTATTAATAAAAAAAAAAGTTTGATTGAACAGGGTCATATAACGCATGTAGGTATTAAGCCAAAGGGTAATTCTATTCATTAATCTGTATAGCTAATACCACTACAATTCACTGTGAAGTCACAGTAAACACACAAGAACACACAGTGAAGTCACTTTGAAAATCAGTAATTGTTTTGAGGCTATACCTATATGTACAGTCCCATTTCAATGAGTAGGGAAGTAAAATTCTATGATACTGTACAAAACACGTTAGACCCTGTATATCAGAAATAAAATCCACTATGGTAATAGATTCCAATGCATAGATGTGCTAAGATGTTAATATTATCAAATGCTTAGATGTTATCATTATCAAAGTGAAGTTAAACCTTTTAACCCGAATCGGTTAGTGTATGTAGGCTACGTCACCTTGTACAGCTTCCTATTTTAATTGTCGTATTTTATTTGTTAGGCCATAACCCTAAATAACATTAAGTAAGTTAATTTAAAAGTTGGCTGCAACTTGAATGGTTTCTCCGAGATTTGGCTCGATTCCCGTGCCTACATCCAGGTGCATCCACCGAATTTGGCAGCAATATACTATTTGGCTGTCTTCTCTCTGAAAGTGTGGTATATTTTTGTATCTTAGTGTTTTGTGCAGAATGGGGTTTTTTAAATGTTTACAAATGATTTTACTCGCGTAGTTTTTGCCACGGTGATTTTTCGGGATTATCTATAAGCTATTTCTGGTTTGTAACTGTGTCCCAAATTTCAACTCGACCTATTCAGCCGCTCCGACGTGATTGAGCAACAAACATATAATTTTTAGCATTTATATTATTAGTAAGGCAGAGTGACGGGGCGAGCACGACAAGCGCCTGATAAACAACAAACCTGCACATAATAGTACAGTGCCACGCAGCTATTAAACACGAAGAGTTTAAATCCCCTGTGGGCAATGGTTGAAGTTCTTAACATGCGGTGTAAATAGAAGAGCTGTTAGTTTATTGCAAGCGTACATATCATCGTAGTCCTTAATGCTCCGTTTTATTCTACTTTAGTAGGTAGAATAAAGGGGACCTTTGGGGATGACCTATATCGTATCCTATCCCCCAGCTCAAATTACACGCGCATCACTATTTTTTCGAAGGCATGTCCGTAATGCCTCCAATTTAAAACGGTAAAAGAAAACATCGTGAGGAAACCGAAATGGAATAAATTTAATGTAATACTGTGTAGAAAGTGCGAGAAAACTTGAACAATAACAGTAAAGGTAGAATAAACTTATAAATACAAAAGTAGTTCTGAAAAGAACATATTGATAGGAACATAAAAAAGTGTTACGAAAAAATGTTTCATATTTTATATCATTTGCGTCCACTACCTGCGTAGCGAGGCGACCACGCGAATTAGTAGACGCGCGCGCGGCTACTCGTACTTACCTATTTCATAGCTGCGAACACCTCTCCCCCGTGCCTCGGTGTCCCTTCTATCGGTGTTACGCCGCGCGGCGCCGCATTTTGATAGGATTTATATTTTTAATTTCGTTAAATATTTTGAATGGAATGTCCGACTTCAATAATTCAAAAAGTAATCAATAGGTATTAAAAGAGCCTTGAATAAGAAATAGTTTATTTGGATAAGAATTAATACAAATGTGTTGATAACAGGGTTTGAATTTGATAGGCATTTTTACTTACTTTTAAAATGTAAAAAAGTAGTTGTTGCGAGGTAATTACTGAAGTTAGACATATGGTCTTGCGAGGTTTTTTGTAGATTTTAATACGCTCTATAATATTGTAGATTATTGTTTTGGTTTATCATTAGTACTTTCCGCAGCGTATGCGATGAAAGCCATTTTATGACTGTTTTTTTATACCTTGCGTTGGTTTTAGTAAAAATTTACGTAGATATCGTAACGTATATACGTAAAAATTTACGTATATACGTTCATGTTCAAATATTTACGTAGTACTGTGTC
The DNA here is from genome assembly GCA_017562165.1 of Ectropis grisescens. Lineage (NCBI taxonomy): Eukaryota > Metazoa > Arthropoda > Insecta > Lepidoptera > Geometridae > Ectropis > Ectropis grisescens. The sequence goes on along the minus strand of CM029789.1, from coordinate 16,375,135 downwards.
GTTATTAGCAATTCTTTTGCTTACCGTCAGGAGCATGTTATGTTTGTTCCGTCACTCGTAATGAAAAAAATTAATTAAAAATGTATGTTTGTATAAGCGTCAATTATAGTAGTAGTGATTCTATCATCATGTGAGATTGTAAATAATCGGGAATTTGACAGTTTCAAAACACAACCTCTAAATTGTGAGAATCAGGTAAATTTTGAAAAGTTGACCACACTGTATATTTCACTGATTCATCATCATTAAGGATGATAGCTGAATACACGCAGTGTCCAATAAAAACGTGTTAAAATTACATTTTGTTACAGAAATAAAGTTTTTGTATTGTATGTAAGGAGTTTCGTGTGTAACCCAAATCTGAACTGGTTCAAGTATACAGATCATAAAGATTTCAATCATTGAGTCACAGCTCAATCTATACTAATATAATAAAGCTGAAGAGTTTGTTTGTTTGAACGCTAGGATCTCGGAAAGTACAGGTCCGAATTGAAAGATTATTTTTCTATTGGATAGTCCATTTATCGAGGACGGCTACAGAACATACATAACGCTACTATCAACAAAAGCGGAGCATGAATCAAGAATGTAATAAAAACGGGGAAAAACTATTCCTTTTTGAGAGTTTTCAGCGTGCTTTGACATGACAGCATGTGTCATGTCAAAGTGATTGCGTCATTGAATATAAACCTTTACGAGGTGTTTAATCTGTGACTTTTGCTAATCAAATTTGTTTCTAAAACTGAGTTGTTACGACAAATATCCGACAGGTGGCGTAGCAGGTAGCTGAAGAGGTTTTTTGTTTGAAAGCGATATTCTCAGGAATGACTGAACCGATTTCAGTCATTCTTTCACCGTTGGATATCTACGGGATCCCAATGAGTGCTATATAATGTGCCACGGACGAAGCCGGGGCGGGCCGCTAGTTGTATAATAAACAACTCAGCCGCTTATATATATCTAAATATTAGATCATCACGAAATCTCAGAAACTAGAAATGCTAGGAGTCTGAAATTTTGCATGAAGGTGCCGTTTAGCACGTAGGCACTCAGCAAGACGGGGGTTTGGGAAATTATATCCCAAAAATGGTAATAGAGGATAGTAGTTTGGATAAAAAAATTGTTCGTTGTACAATGTACACATCTATAGGGGATACATTTTTTATAAAAGCGCTTAAGCTTTACGCCAACGACTTACAAAACGCGAGTGAAGACACGGGTAAAATTTAGTCCTGTCATAAATGGATCACTCAGTGCTACTTGAACAGGCTAATATATCTTAGAATGACAACACAAACACAAGAGTGAACGGAGGTAAACTTTTTTTCAATGATTCTCCGTCCAAACAGTTATCTCTCGGATTTAACGATATGATAGGTAGGTAAGATAATACGAGTAGAACTGTAATAGAACTTGGATCGAGAAAGCAAGAGCGAATGAGTGAAAACGAAGCAAGATGTTCCAAAAAAGCGAACGAAGAGATTTGACTCCATGTTTGTGATAAGAACGTCTAGGTTGTGGAATGCGTTGCCTGAGTGGGTTTTCACCGATGGTTACAATCTTGGTGTCTTCAAATCGAGAGTGAATCGGTTTCTTCTAGGTAAGCACGCTCCATCGTAGATCGCATCATCGCTTAACATCAGGCGAGATGGTGGTCAAGTGCGAATTAATAATAGTTAAAAAGAAATAGAGATGTCAAGCTGATGCTGAGCTGTCTACTAGTTCTAAATCGATAGATATTTTCAGAATATTTAAAAAAAATCTATGATGCAGTATCTGATCTGACACTTTTGCATATCTATTCAGTTACCCATGGCTGATACTGTGATACTCTACTGATATTATCTACAAAAAAAACTAAACGGAGTAAAATGAGATGACAAGGCAGAAGTAGCCTAAGCCTATACAATCCGAACATTTCCCGTGCCTTATCTAGCACAATATCATGTAAATTCCGAACCAGCGAATTAGCATTTAATTACCTGCGATTCAGCTTAAAATAATTATCCGTGTATAAATAGCAACGTCATTATTCAGTTGTCAACGGGAGCCGACGTTGTCGGCTGATAATCTCGCTCTACATGTGCTAATTAAGGACATTCTCTTAAACAATGATCCTGGCTGTCCCTCCCAGGAGCTGAATGGCAACCGGCATGCCTTTCTTACCAGTCAATGACTGAGTACCGATACTACCACTGTAAACTTGGCTTTATAAGTCCTTACAGAGAACATTTTATCGCATCTGCTGAACGAACGAAACTTTCACTCGTAAACCATTCATCGACGCTTCCTCAAAGCGATGCTTTAAGATATAAAAGTTTAAAGAGGCAATGGTTGCGGATGTTACGAAAGTATTGGTGTAAATCAGTTACGCAGGGGCAATTCAGTGATCTCGTGCGATAATCGCGATCACGGCCTTCTGACGTTTCTTTTATTTTATCGCGGACGGTCGCAGGGAGATAAAATGGCAATAAATAATCCAGAAGACATGGCCGGTACGCGTGCTGTGTTGCGCTTTCCATTTGTTGTATTAAATGCATAATTATGCCTTACACAATGCAAAGTACACTCAGTTTCGCTAATACTGTAATTCGTCTTGTTGCATGATATATAATTATTATATATCATTGATATTGTGAAACTGGGACTCAAGGCCAATATTTTATTGTTAGCGGAGTGGGAGACGATTCTGTTGATTAATCTCGTTATCAAATTGAATTGTTGGAAATCAGTGTCCAAAATATTTTGTAATTACCGCGAGTAGCAAAGATACGAGGCCAAATGACATAGATCGATTTCAAAAACAAATTACAAACCTATCGCCGTACCCCGAAAGTACATGTCTATATATAGTAGTGCGCTGAACGTCAAAAACGTTGAAAATTTTGTACGACCAGCTTACCTGTCGAATATAGCGATAGCGCCACGATCGAAAAATATTGTCATGTTGTGAGAGTACGTAACGTACAGTAGTTCCGCTTTTGTCCCTAGTTCAAATAAGTTGGGAGTACAAAAACTTTAAGCAAATTTGAAATAATAATATGACTGTTACTGTCAATTATACGTAAACTGTTACTCCCTGGAAACTATTACGAGAGGGCTATATAAAATATTAATTTAATTTCTCCACGAAATGTTAAAAGTTACTCCTGATAAATTGCATTCATTGCTTCTTTCCCTTGTTCGAGACGTGTCTGCCTTTTTATACGACTCACTTGTACTCACTGCTAAGTACACATACCATCATTTATACCGTCAGCCCATCCCAGTGGCTAGTAAAACGGATAATCGTGTGTTAATCAGGCGCAGTAATTAAGTTAATTTATTTGCTTTGCTGCTATAAGTTATTGTTGGACGATGGTCACAGTGCAAATAGATAATGTCGGGGGTCTTCTCCGCGACTATAATGTTTATAGCTATGATTTTCTCTTTGATTTCAAGCAAATATAAAGGAAAAGCAATAGCATTGTCTTGAATTTTTGGCAAAGCGGAAAAAGAGAGGATTTTAAACTGAATTGCAACATTCTTTGGATACCTTTCAGAATAGCGGAGGTTGACAGTCAGCGTAGAAAATTGTACAAATATCCGCAATGAGAGCTTTATCATGTGACGGGGTTTCCTTTAAATTTGGGCAAATCATTCATAAAATAGCATATCTAAGAACAGATTTCAGATATGAGTATATTTAGTGGGTTAAAAAGTTTGCTTTTCTGGTCTTAAAATAGAAAAAAGGTATAATACAACAGGAATTTAAAAACAAGTAGATACATTGACTTGCACATTTTCGCGACGGTGTCTGAGTACTTTTACATGCGAATGATTGGTGTTTTGTACAAAAAAAGTTTTATTTAAATTACATAGATTCGAATTATTGCATTGTTCGACCTTAGTTGAGTGCCACCTTGGATTCTAGCTTTTTCTTTTTTTTATTAGTGGCTGGTACCCTTCGGTTTGACTGAGTAATATAATAAAGCAACATCAATCAAGTCAATCCATACTTAAGCGCATTTTGTATCACTTTGATTTCTTTTTACGTTACAAGCGTCGAATTTTTAATGATTTGACTTTACTTAAAACTTTGTAAATTTTTTTCTGGTAACAATTTGGATAAAAACGAATATAGGAATATTTGCAATAGTGAAAAGTTTTTCAAGTAGGCCTAACAGTTACCGAGATTAACTTAAACGTAAAAAAATAAATAAAAACGGAGCTCTCTGTTTATAAATATTGTAATACGTTTATTTAATAGATATCTCTCTAACGACACTTTTAGTGTTCAAGGCCGCGAGGACCGTTTATTATCAGATGTGCACTCTGCTCATTTATCGCTTTGTGTATTAAACCCTTTAAAACATTTGGTATAAATAGTTTATATGTCGCAGCCAATTACCTAAATCAGCCGTTCAATAAACAGCCTACATACCACGTTTACCAAATAGCGCCGTTTAACTTCCGGTTTGAATGATTTTCAGCAATTTGATTAAACAGCTAGGCAAATTAGAACGATGACATTTAATTACTTGCCTAACCTGTTCACATAATTTAGTTTCATTTTCTGCTACCTAGTGCCGAAACTCTTCAAACTACGAGTATCAAAATGGCGTCGACAAACAATAAATTGATTTCTCTTTTTTCAAATTAGCCCAACTAACCTAAAATGCTACACGTTTACTTATACATTGTTTGAAATCGTCTTCTTTTACTAAACGCGCAAAACTGCATGAAGTCTTTATTATTTTTGTCTGATTTATTAATGATGATTTATTATTAATCATGTAGTACTACTACAATCGCATTAATCTATAATTTTCATGAAAGGTAATATTTCTACTGTGTGTTTGTATGTAAATTTGTTAATCTGTAAACGTCAAAGCTTCAAAGAATCAAACTCCAGAATAAGCTATCATCTGTACTGGTAGTTGAAAGTCACAGATTTCTAAAACAAAAGGCAGATGGAACGTGCAGAACACAGATCCTTAGGTCCGGAAAGCAAATATCAAACATAAAGCAAATACAAACTCCAGTCAGTACGAAACTGACTTCCGTCTCGTACGGGAGTCCCGTGTGATTTTATGTTTTGTTTAAGATTATGCCGTCTTGTGTCATCAAACATTGCAAACATTGTTCCCAAAAATAAAAAGGAAATTTCATAGGAAAGTTTGAATATTTTACTGGTATTTATATAATTTAGAGGATTTTATTTCGATTGATGAATAGAAACACAACACCTCAACGAAAATAGGTCAGTGTTGCTATACTAAATTGAAATTATTTTCCCTGAAGTTAAGGTAAAATATAGATTCTAATTTTGTTTTAAAGATACTCGTAGACCAAATTATTGATGAACATTGTATAATTCAATTTTAAGCCCTATTTTTATAATCGTTATTTTTTTTTTATTTAATGTGAATCGATGCCTAGAACAAATCCTCGCCGTTACTAGGGTTAATAAAAATACTAATAGTGTTGATGAAAACTATAGTTATGAAACGAATAGATAAGAACAAATCCTCGCCGTTATAAAACGTCTCGTCTATGACCGTTTGTGGATTCTAACTTGATCTGTGCAGTGCTGTTAGCATATATATTTTAATAATTCGAACATATTTATTTCTTACTCCTTGTTGAATTAGAGCCTCCCAGAGCAGATTGTGTTTGATTGAGTCGAAAGCTTTATTGTAGTCGACAAATGCAATGTATAGGTCTTTCCCATACTCTTGAGATTTTCTATTAACTGTTTTAATACATGCATATGATCAATAGTTGAAAACCCTGCTCTAAAACCAGCTTGTTAAATAGGCTGTTCTTAATCTATAGTCCTTGATATTCTATTTAGGATCAGCTTTGAAAAAATTTGTAAATGTTTAACATGAGGCTAATAGGTCTATAATTTTCAATTACGTTTCTGTCTCTTTTTTGTGTAGCAAGTTAATAACAAGAAATCCTTGCATTATAGATTATCGGTGTAATAATAAATTATTTAAAAATAATGTTTTATGCGTTTATTATACGTGAAAATTTCCAAAGCTTAACAACACATATTAAGGCACATATTGGTGGGATGCAAGGTGCTCCTTAATGGGGTCATTACTCACGGTGCCATGACAGAGTACTTGAAATCATACGTGAAGCCATGAGCCTTTCAGTAGCTAGAGCCCAAAAGGATTGACGACAAACAAAAGACAAATTAACTTTGTAAAGAAGGCTCAACATCAAACTCCAGGAACAAGCCTTACTCAATCCTGGGTACAGCACCTGATTGGACTATTTTAATGGACACGTATGAAAAGCACTACAAAATCCCAGAGGATGTGGGTGTTTCGTCATCCAGACCGGACATTTTCCTTTTTCTAGAGCTACGAAACGCATAGTCCTTGTAGAACTTACCGTACCGTGGGAAACTAATATAAGTACCTAAAGGCCACGCGATGAAACAAAATAAGTATTACGACCTCCTAAACGAATTAACAAAAAACGGCTATGTAGTTAGTTTATACGCTGTAGAAGTGGGAGCGAGAGGTATACCAGCAAAATCTCTCTATAACCTGCTGAAAGACCTTGGCTTATCCAGAAGTGCAGTAAGTTCTATACTAGAACGAGTATCTAAAGCTGCACTAGTAGGCTCATATCAGATTTGACTGGGCAGGGAAAGAAAGACGAGTAGTGAAGGTGAGTGTTGATGTACGTCAGAAAGGGGCCCCTTAAACCTACGCCCGAGTCACAAGTCTCGGGAACTACTCGGGTTTTCTCTCTCTGCCACACGATGGACCCGGCACCCGCACGGTGAATCCATGGAATGCTAAGAAAATCGTCTCAACAATAGTGGGACTTTTTTCTTAAGACTGGGAACATTACAAGCACACCAACGTGAGTAATTTGACAACGTCTGTGAGAGCTGTCACGCATACATAACTAATGACTGGCCTCACAGTGTCGTTCACGAAGGTTTCATCTGTTTAGAAATCTGTGTTGAAAGTACTTAGAACAAACATTCACTTCTATTAAAATTACAAAGGTGCAGCGTTTTATTTTATCGCAGTAGTTCAAATATTTACTCGAAAACTTATGCGTGCTAAAAAGCTTTCAACGTTTCGAATTAGAAATTTTAATCTTCAGTCACGTCATTTAAACTCAATAACAAAGAGAGGTAGACCTAGGAGAAGTTATATGAATCAAGTGAAGGAGAAGATAAATGTAGCGTCGTATCAGGAAGTCAAGGAGAAGGCGAAGGCGGAGTAAACATAATTGTGCTTGTGTTTAAATAATACATATTTCAGAATACGCAGGTTAGTCTTATAATGTAGCATTGACATAATTCGTATGCTGTAATCATAAATTTCTAAAAACGAAGTAAATATTCCATCAAAGTTTTATGTCTTCCTGGAAATCCTTTGGAACAATACTATCAATAGCAGAATGTATTTGGTAACAAAGTAAGAGATTATACCGTGGCATCTCGCGTCGCGCCGTATTCCTGTGAATCTTGGCTGCGTCGCCATTCCCGTCACGCGCTTCCTACGGGATGTGATCGGGTGCGGTCCGACACTCGGCGATGTAATAATTATATAACAGTGGTTCATAATATAAATTTATCTTCCGATTACCCTACGATATTATAAACGCTAAAGTACTTGAATGTTTGGATGCTTGTGGCTAAACCACGCCGGACTGCCTGAACAGATGAGGGTACATTGTTACATTGTACATGTTATAAATAAATTATTATGATTATGATTACAATTTGGAAAACCGATTGTTTATTAAAGTCTGTAATAGCACAAGGTCTATCTTTTTTTCAAGAAAATGCCGGGAACGGATGCCACGCGTTTAAATATAACTGAATGACACGTTGGGCATGCAAAGCTATGCGAATACGAACAGACAAATTTGATTTTTCAATACCTACTCAAATTCATCTACTTAGTTAGGGTTTTAAGTAGGTATTATGTAACTCTACAAAAATAGATTTTATAAGTAATTTGTATTTTAATAAAATTTTATTATAAAGTGCAAATAGTTTGTCGGTTATGTCAGTATTTGTTTTGTGTCTCGGTGTTTTTGTGTAGGTATCAGAAGTATGTAAGTGTGTAAAAAGTTAAAAATGTATTTCATCAGCTATTTGGCTTTCATGATACAAGATTTGCTTAGTTTGGGTCTAGATGTTGTTGTGTGAGAAATCTCTACCAATATTTATTTAAATAGTTTATTTTTAGTCTATAATAATGTAGAGGTATAAACATTGTAATCACTGCACCAACAATTTAAAAAGCCAATAAAATAAAACTATACGTGTTAAGGAGCGTACCTAGTTGCAAAAAGAATACGACTGATTTGGAGTTTGAAGTTAGTAATGTGAATCTGATTACAATTAAATGAATAATGAATTTGAAAGGGACTAATTATGATGCGTGGGGTCCGCGTTCGGATGCTAGACTTGAAGTAAAGAAAGTGACGTTCCGTTGCTCGAACACCGGTCGGGTCTCGCCGGGGTGCGGTGCGACGCGGGGGTGGCGGGGTCTCTGAGCTAGTGATGTGGTTTATTAACAATACGCTACTTTGATGTAGCCTAGACATTACAATCATGGTGATGATGAAGATGATAAGGCAACTTATCATCTTCATTCATCACCATAAGGATGTACGAATTGTATGGATGTGAACAAAATGTAGATGCAGCCCTTTGCCACCTTATCATAACGTTTTTAGCTTGGCTATTGTTTTCTCTTTAATATAAATCGAAAATAATGACAGCGATATCGAAGCCAAGAGGATTCTTGTGAGGCGGTAAATCTACAGTGGACGTAAGAGTAGTGCAAGTGGAGAGGGGTACCACACCCGCTAACCCGCTAATCGCTAACAATCAACCCAACCCTTATCATAGGCACACGATACACGACGCACTGTTGGAGTTTGAGCCTCCTTCCCGACATCTAACTGTATTTACGGTCCAAATATGCATCATTGTATTTTTATACCCAATCTGTATGCGGGGTGCGTGGCGGCGTCATATGTTTCTTTACAACTTTTAAAATTGGGGGGACTTGATATGTTTGGAAGTTTGATTATTAATATGAAAAAAGAACAGATACGTTCTATTTTTAACCCCCGACCAAAAAAAGGGATGTTATAAGTTTGACGTCGATGTCTGTCTGTCTGTCTGTATGTCTGTCTGTCTATCTGTCTGTCTGTCTGTCTGTGTGTCTGTCTGTGGCACCGTAGAGCTCAAACGGATGGGCCGATGTCGATGCGGTTTTTTTTATTTAAAGGTTAATACACATGCGGATGTTCTTAGCTATGTTTGGTTAATATCGATTCAAAATGGTCGCCTCCACAAAATGGCGGACAAAATATTTTTTCACAACCTACCTCAATATGGATATCAAATGAAAGGGCTTAACAAGTAGAATACTATACACTATAACACATTTCAAATCCAAGATGGCCGCCACCACAAAATGGCGAATTGTATTACTTTTTTACTACTACCTCAATATGGGTATCAAATGAAAGGGCTTGACTAATAGAGTACTTTGCACTATGACAAATTTAAATCCAAGATGGCCGCTACCACAAAATAGCGAAATACATTTCTTTGTTCACAACTCCCTTAATGTGGGTATCAAATGAAAGGGCTTGACTAGTAGAACGTTATACAGATAATCCGAGATCCGAGGTAGTCGGGGGCTAATCAAAATGTTTAATTTTGTTCTTGTATTATTGTACATAATACGGTACGTAATGCTTAGCATGGCACGACTACTACTTGCTCTAGTATATAGCCACTAGCTCTGTGTTGGAGACACGATGATGCTATACAGATAGATTTTTCCCGAGAATGACTGTAACAATAAATTTAAAAAAATAAATACCTCTTAACAGTATGTATAGCTAGGAAATAAAAAAAAACTTGTCATTTGTTGAAATTTTAGGAAGACACAGACACAAGAATACACACAGTCCAACAGACACACATATCGATCGATCGAGAGACGTGCCAAAAGGCTCATAGGCAATGACACCCTCGTGCGAAAAAGACTGCAAAGTCTCGAATATCGCCGAAAAATTGCTAGCTTATCGGTTTTTTATCGCATACACTTCGGAGAGTGTGCAGCTGATTTGCACGATCTAATACCACCTTGCCCTTTTTTCTATCGGAATGCTTGCAGCTCGAAAAAGCGACATCGTTTCATGGTTGATGTTCCAAAGACACGAACGAAGAGATTTGACTCTACTTTTGTGATAAGAACGTCAAGATTGTGGAATACGTTGCCGGAGTGGGGTTTCCCGATAGTTACAATCTTTATGTCTTCAAATCGAGAGTGAATTGGTTTCTTCTAGGTAAACACGTTTCATCGTAGACTCCATCATCGTTTAACATCAGGCGAGATGGCGGTCAAGTGTAAACCTATTAAAGTTAAAAAAAATATGTACATATTATACCTCCAACTTATTTCACTTCTTTCTGTTTTGGGAACTAGCCCTTTTATCATATTTAGAGGTATTTTTTTTCACGAATCTCCCCCATTCTTAACTTTCATATTAACACATTGTTTGAAGCACTTGCAACATAAATGCTGTCTGCTTTGTTTGTGACATTATTAAAAAGATCATATTTTCATCCAGTAACACATCTTCGAATTTTAAACATCATAGCTTGTAGATACTCGTACAAAGTATCTTCATGTTCGGGGCTGTAACTATCGGTTATTGGATTTTGAAGGAGGATCTGAAACGAAGGAGCAAGGTGGGGTAGAGAACATTGTATATGAGATGTATATGTGTTTTAACCACACTACTAGGACTTGGGACCTAATTTTACAAAGAGATCTTCAATACTTTTCTTTCTTTAGATCTTTAATAATTAATCTATAAAGCTGACAAAGTGCAGCTAGGACGATTACACCTGATTTAGAAATTTTTATTTACTTGTAAAGTATGAGTTTTCTCAGAATATTTTAGTTATTCATCTCAGAATACTTTAGAACACTCATTAATTTGTTAATGATATTTGTTTCGTTTTTTGCTGTGTGGCCTAATAAAGCTATTGAAAGTAAAATAACATGATAACGTATAAGGCTTTAAAGTAAGTAAACGTCGTATTACTAAACATAACTTTAGCTAAGTTTTGTCCCTTTGACTTCATTGGACGATATAAAAACATCAATTTGACGTCGTTCAAAAAATTGTCTAACTTTTCGCTAGCGTAAGCTTTGAGTTAATGTTTCAAATTGCGTGGAAAATAACAAAGCGTAATTAATTCATTGTTTGAGTTCAGTTTATTAAATTTGTTATCAACGTTTTGTCATAGTAGTATATTATACAATTTTTGACACGATTAATAGCAATATTTTTTAATCAGAACTAAGATCAAAATTCACAACACAGCCGAGGCACTTTAAAGGAACATAATTTTAGTTTTAGGCAACTAATTTGAATATTAATTCTAAATATTTGAATCACAATCACAAACTATTGCCAGATGAAGTTAAGCCGCTTTTACGTGAATGATTCTCATTCTTTGAACGTTTACGTTCCCTATACAGAGTGATTTCATTTAAACTACACATATTAAACTTCGAATGTTTACTTAAATTTTAAACACCTTAACACAGCTCAATTTTATTTCATTAAGTCCGTATGACATCACAAATGACGCCATTTTGTATTTGATCTAGCTGAATAATTTAGTAGGTTTTTGATTCATGTAAGTAAATATATTTATAGAAAAAGACGAGAATTATTTGTAGCATGTTTATTATTTAGTAGATACAGTAGGCAAAGTATAAATAAATAATGTTGAATCATTTATCGTCGCCTATATGCTAACTATTCTGTGAAACTTGGACAACAGGCTTAAGAAACGCAAATCGATTTTCTTTTAAATAGACTGGCCTCATGACGTCATGACTTAGTTAGTTGAGTTTGGTCACTAAAGCGTTGGTCGTGGGTTTGATTACTACCCAGGATAAACTGTGATAAGGAGAGATGCGCACTGTACACGCAATACCAGCGGTCCCTTCCCCTACGTGGCCTTTACCAAGGCTTTTGTATATTTAGCCACGATGCCTCAATTTCGCTGGTGATCATACGCCGCGCAACCTAAATGGCCGCATCGTGGTCGGTTTGGAGGCAAAGCCTAGACGGCCGCACTTCAGGTTCCTATTCACTTTACCGTGGGTGACCAAGCCACGCCTTATTAGCTTCCACCATGAAATTCAGTAATGAATTTCAATATAATCTAGCAAAACTTCTGGCACAAAAATCATTAAAAACTATTTATTTCCAACAGAAATAAAAAAAAGTTCAATGTATAGATTTTTGATGAAGCAACTTTTCAGACCACGTTTTTTATCGCATTTAAAGTTTGAGTAAAGTACTTTCGTCATTTTCTATGAAAAAAAATTGTTTTAAAGCTAAAATTAATTGTCATTCGAACAATTAACACAATTTCGATTACATCAAACAATACAAGAACTATTCAACTAGAATTTACATTCCAGGAATTCAATAAATCAGTCACCTATCACGTTATCTATCAATTAAAGCCATTTAAAACTATTAACCCTGTATAGCACCGGCATTGCAGTGGCGACGCGAAGCCAGCCGAGATGGTATCAGGGCTTAGTTTTATGTGACTTATGGCTATAAATAAATGTACCGTTTGTCTGGACACCTACATACGTCATTGGAACTATTTTACAAAACTCGAGTAGTAATTTGAGTATTATAAGAAGGCAGGAGGTTCTCAGTGGTGCTAGGAAGGACTTTTTGCAAAATCTACCTGAGGAAGCACTACACTTTTGCTGTCAGTTACTACTGCCAACCATTCGTTGAATCTTCTTGAAGTTATAAAATAGACAATGCAAGAGTGGACGTTTGTAAATCTTTTATGCAAGACTGCTCAATTAATCTGGATAAATTAAGTCATGGAAATTATAACCTGGTATAGATTATAACTTAAAATAAACAGAGGTTTTTTTGTTGCAGGAAAATAACGGGAGCTAGACGGGGTGTATATGTTATGTTCTTCATTCTTGACTTGACTTGACAGACAATGACTAATCTTGACTACTGAACGTAGTGACCAGATTGGTTTAAGAATTGTGGCTTGTAGTAGACCAAAACGGCACCGTTCTATTAATTATTACGACACATTTTTCCAACAAGTTCTACCCAAAAATATGAGTTTCATATATACAAAGCTATTATTTGAGTAAAGTAGATTTATTGAGTAATATCAAATCAGTATAGAGATTTTAAATGCGTTTAACGTTATAAGAACTTAAAGCTGTAGTTAAGTAAAACTATGACACATTGACAATATTACGACTTCGATTTTTATTAGTTTAGTTTAAGTCTCAGGGTCCGAGCTCCTTGTCAGAATTTTCATTTTTATAAGACCTACATCAATTGTTTTGAAGGGTAAGTTAAATTCAATCATTTTAATTTAAATTCAATCTGCAACAAGTAGGCTAGCGTAATTTTGGTGATGGGCTCATAAGCTATTCGATACTTTCAATATAACATGCCACTTTAAGTTTGTAGCAGATGCCCTGTAGAACCTTATGTTAGATAATTTTTTTATTTCGAAGCTACAAATATAAATTCAAACGAAGTATTTTAATTCGATAATCACTTACTGACTAAAGATAGTATGTGAAGAATAAGCGTGAAACTGTAGAGACAGTCCCATAGTCCGAAACGTTTAAAGTCGACAGATGAGATGTCAGCAGAAAATTGGATTTCGTAAAATAAATATGTCGCATTCGCTTTGAATTAACCCCGGTATATCAAAAAAATACTTTACACACTTCGAAATAAGACTCATAATTGAATGATAGTAGATTCCAAGACGTCCCAGAGGAAGTTAATTTTAAGTGCGATTCTGTGCACAAAAGATTATTGTCCACCATACTGAAGAAGATTTCTCTGCAAAAAATAAATTCATTTCAACGGTGCAGGCGCGAGGATTAATTTTTCAACAGTTGACTTGTTACGTTTTTTGAGTGACACTTGCCAACTTTTAATTTAAATGTGACATTGGCAAATTGAGACAAAATCTTTTAATCCTTTTGTTGAGTTTTGTTTGAAGAATAATCCGGCAAATCTGGGCTTTTGATGATATTTTATTGTGAACATTGCATTTAACTGTGTTGAGTCTAATTTTGCAAACTTTTGTGGGATCTTTTCTTTGTTGACTCTTAATTTAACTCTTTTAATTCACATTTTTTTACAAAATTGTATAGTTACTATTAGGTCATAAATATTTTCACTGAGAACTCTATAATCAGCCTTCTGGCAAACAAATACAAACTGATCTTAGACAATTTGATAAGTAAAGAGCAAAACTATAATAATAATATTAATTAGACGATATGAGCCCGCGGCTTTGACTATAACTTTATGAATTTGATCCAATCAAATAATAACTTTTTTACACGTAATTCAAATATTTATTTGAAAATAAACCTGCTATCGAAATTAACGAACAACAAAATCCAACGGAATTAAGCATTTTTCGGGATAAGGATTACTTGCTGCTTTCACTTCAATAGAGCAAATAATTTAAAACATTCCTAATTTATAGTTTGTAAGACTTTTATAAATATTATTAGCTAAATAAAATTAACACAAGAAATCAGTAATTTATCCAAATTACAACTTGTTATTTTGGGATCATAACATAATTATGGAATTATAATAAAATACAAATGCTATTTATTACGGATACAAGTAATGTTTTAGCACGAATTAAAACTAGCTTCTATTTCCACACATTTACTTTGGGTTATTATTATCACATTATATTTAAAAAAAATAACGATTTTATGTTTGTATTGAGTGACTGGACGCGCACTAGACTGAACATGCCTATGTATAACATTACTCAGTATTCCACTGCGCTCGTCGCCCAGGGATATTATACTTATGCTCTGTAATTGTATTTTAGTCGTTTGTGACATTGTGACGTCAAACAATTTCAAAGAAAGAATAGCGCTTAGGTCAACTTTTAAAATATTTCGGTAAGGTTTTATCACTATTACTACCCACTATCGTTATAAACATTAATTATTGATATTTGCATGTTAAGTGATTCCCTTAATTAAACTGTGGTCATCTTTTGTTTGACCATTTTGAATGCCCTTTCTTACACTTAGCACTATAATGTGTTTCATGTGTGGTCCAAATTTCGCATCGCCTTGTCGACGGCAAGTGAATGCGTTTTACAATTCGTAGACACATGATAAGTGGCGGGAAGAATGCATCGCACCAATAAAACTGGGTATTACAAAACACAAATCCGCGTCACTACTCACACGTTGCGACGAAAAAGATGAACTGCGTTACTTGTATGGATGAAACACTCAAGTTACAAAGTGTTACGATAGTGGCACTACCCTTTTTCACACACAGCTGATGGTGCTCGTTTTAGTACGGAAATAATGTCGTACGCCCACAATAGCTTTCCTAAAATATGGATTCTCAGTTTGTTAACTTTCGATCGCGTAACTTTCAAACGAACACGTTAATGCCCTATAATTTATGTTATAATCAGTTGTTTAGTTGTTTATTTTATATGCCATAATGTTTTTAATAGAATATTACAAAAATACATGTGTCACAAGAAAAAAGAAACGTCGGAACACGCAATATTACCTATTGATGTGGTTTTTGCCTTTACTCGAATGAGTTTGCCTTTTGTAAGTTTAAAAACTTAGCAGACATAGGGAATGATACTCGTAGAAGTAAAAACTATCTATAACATAAACAAATTGGTTGTCTGTAAAGTCGGTTGGTTTAGGGACGATAGTTTAACGTGACAACGTCATAACAAAACATTGATAAAATTATTGCATACAATATGCATGGTACAATGAGCGTAACGGGACAGTTTTTCGTGCATGTAGCCGGGGCGGCGTTCACCGATTTATTAGACGTTCTCACGTCAAAAATATAGATGAGAAAATTATGTTTTGACGTCACAACGTAAATAAATCGATGATCGCCGGCTGCATGCACGAAAAAGTGTCCCGTTATGTCCCGCTACGCTCATTGTACGCTTGCGCCGCATCTATCAATGTTTTGTTATGACGTTGTCACGTTAAACTATCGTCCGTAAACCAATCGACTTTACAGACAACCAATTTTTTTTAGCATAAATTTCAATCCATTGTTGGAAGTAGGATCCACCCACGATACGTTATTGAATCTGTCCTCGACTTTCTTTTCAAATCACTGCCTGCTTTCTGTCTCACTGATATCGTTACTACATCGAACTTCAAACCATCTTACGCCACGTTTCCGATTCACATTTTCTACTGAGCCCTAAGATACAAGCTTTGCCTAGTTTGGAGTTCATAGACGCACAGATTTTCTGTAAAGAGAATATTTAATTTTGTATTTTTAGTATTGCCTAGAGCACAGTGTTGTTAAACTTTTCTGCTTTCCAAGCTTTTGGCAAATAGGTATATAATATTTGTACTCTAGGACACGTAAACCCCAACCGTTATGATACGATAGCTTAGATGACAGATATTTCTAAATTTAACATTGATATTTCAGTAAGGTAGTTCATAATCTGCCACTCTTGTCTTCTTAGCATTTATAGCCTCTCCTTTAGGGTTAAATGCATCGTTTGCCTCTTAATCTTATTGAAATTCGTTCGTTAACCGTGTAACAATGTCTTTTTATTGGGGTCCTGATTTATTTGACAGCGAATACACGTGGACGAGACCAATAAATGTATCGTCTCAGACCCAAGCCTTGTTTTGAGGCCCCTAAAATAAATATTAAAACTACATCACCTGACAATTCGAATGAGATCTTAATTTAGCCCGTTTAAATTCATTCTTTACGATTTTTTTACTTGTATTTATCAACCCTTACAAGTTATAATTTCAGCTAACAAGTTATATTACTGGCGGCGTTACTTATCTTATTAGAAGCTACTTCTCAAACAAACTCCTGAACATAGCTTTGTACAATATTGGCTGTGTGATTTTTAACGTGCTGACAGTTTACGTGGAGTCGAGTTTGATTCCCAGTCACATATTTTATGATAAATTAATATATGTTCTATATTGTGTTTCGATGCATTTTATAAGTTTGTGTTTACAATTTCTGAAGTATTAAATCAGCAATTTTGCAATGATACAACATTGCTTCGTTTGGTAAATAAAGTTCACAGAAATTTATATTATATAGCCCAGGTATTTGTTACGTTAGATTTAGATACAGTGAATATATGGTATTAACTTGTACATAAATCGATGTTTTAAATATTTCACTGATTGGCATTTACGAAACTGGAATTAAATAACATAAGAGGTTAATGTATTGCATTTTAATTGCAACGGGTTCCGAACCTCAGTGGGGCTTCTGAGAGATGTAAAAATTGATTAGCGATAAGAGGATAAAATGATTTTTATTATTACAATAAAAATAAAAGGTTCGCCGACAAAGGCTTGAATTAGAGCTTGATTACTGAATATTGGTTATTAAGTTCTTTTCGTTCATCATATTTCGGGCCTTAATCGTTTGCGACTCAATATTTGAAATTGGCTTTAAATATTGGCTGTAAATTATTAAGAAATAAGAAGTACTTAGACCTCCGTGTCTTTACGTCTTCTGTGAATTCAAATTGATTCTAGTAATATTTAAAATGCAAAATTTTGGATGTTTGGATGTTTGTTGCTCAATTACGTCGGAAAAGCTAAACGGATCGGGTCGAAATTTTAAACATAAGATACTATTGTCGCAAAGAAAATAACGGGAATGGAAAGTGTACGGGTAAAATCCCGGAGCGTGGCTATGCTACCTATAATTTGTTTGTTTTTTTTTACCTCCAACGCAAAAACGACGACGTGCTATGTATATAAATATGACGTGTCTCTGTACGTATGCCTGTATGTCTGTGGTATTGTAGGTCTCGAAAGGATTAATACATTTTGTTTTGTTTGAAAGGTGAATAGTAGGGCTTATGTTAGGTTTAGGTAGGGTTTAGGTATTAGGTGTAGCTAAAACACCTATGTTTCATCAAAATCGGTTTAGTCGTTTCAAAGTTAACAGCTGTTTTATTGGTAACGTCGTTTGTTTGCTACTGTTTTAATCTTAAAAGCAAAATAGTTTTATTTGTAAAAATTCGTGTCTCCTAGAAATTTATACAATTGCCTTGGCTTTCAAGAATCAGCTTTTTATTTATTTTTTTATATATAATTTTTTTATTGAAATCTCTTAAAAACACAAAAAACTTCGCAAAAATGTAGTTCTTGTTAGGGAAAATACTACCGTCAGAGTGCCGTCCTTTGCATAAGCGACGTCGATGCGTCACACGGTACCACGGTACTACGGAACTTGCGGTATGCCGAGGAAGCGGAAACCCACCGTTGGAGCGATACCGCTGGACGTTGGCCTCTGTAGTTAAAGGGCTATTTTTAACTAACTTTACATCTTATGTTTCGAACTCATGGAAGTTTTTATGAATACGTTTACGGCTTATTTGATCAGGACAATTGGATGAAAATTTAACGAATGACCAGTAGTAGGTATATTAGTAGTCATATACCTTGGCTCGTAAGAACATATTGTCACACTAGACATAACCCGTATTTATCGCTCACAATAAATATATTACTTATCGGCAAGATTGAGTAGGATTCAAAGATACGTAACTTAAAGGACCGATAAATCCGATAAATAATTAAAAAAACAACACAATTTCTATCTTTCCATAGAAACTATTGAATAGCATCAAACAATTCATTTTTAGTAAATTAATCTGCGGAGTCGGAGATCGTAGATTCAATTCCCACCTAGAACATAAATAAATATATTATGAATGCAAATACTTTTTGATCTACATGAGTTTTTGTCAGCAATCTGGCCCACTTATTAAAAGTTTTGCAGAGACTACAAAAAAGAAGACCGTTTCTTACTCACAGTTTAATAGGCTGTAGTGTCCATTAAATTTAAAAATATCTTCATCTTGGATTTCAATCATAAATGCGTACATAGCAAATTGAAATCGAAAGAAACTTTCCCCGGCCTTGGTGAAGTTATTGTCTGAGGTTACGTCTAATTGTGTTGTGTAATAACGAACAATCTAATGTAATTGCTCAATACGTTGATCTGTACAGGGTTGATCGTGGCAATTATGTTTCGAGAATTTCACGGTAATTTTGAACAGTACGTTAGGCATGGATGTAGCTATTAGCTGGTCAACTATAGCTTCGCTGTGAAGAGTATTTTTACTAAAACTTTCATATAGAGCAGCAGGTAGTGTTCGGAAAAGAGAAGCATAGGAGAGAGCTGAGTGACGTGTCATGAGAGATGTCTATATCTAGCAGTAGAGTGAGGTGTTGGTAGTATACACAAAAGAGAAGAAAAGAAGAGAAAAACAAGTAGAGATCAGCGGTGAGCAGTATGTCCCGAGATATTTGGCAATTTACTAAGTTATAGGCAGCGTAAGGAGAAAAAAATACATAACAGACCTCAGGAGCGTGTCATGAGAACTTTTCGTGATTATAGCCGTTGTAAAACGACTAAAGTGCCGAGAGGTAATAAAATAACAATTTAGGTTTAAGTCATATATTATGTAATGTTTTCAATAAGACTAAAATAAGATGATGATGATGAAGATAAGACACTTTTTGTTGAAAAAGGATACCTTTTCTTGACACGGGCCGTTATGTTTGAATTGACACTAAAATTGTTATTGAACAAGAACAAAATAAACATTTTTGGTTAACCCCCGACTACTTCAGATTTGTAATTTGTACAACATACTACTACTCAAACCCTTTCATTTGACACCCATATTAAGGGAGTTGTGAAGAAAGAAATGTATTTCGCTATTTTGTAGTAGCGGCCATCTTGGATTTGAAATTTGTCATAGTGCAAAGTATTCTACTAGTTAATCCCTTTCGTTTGATACCCATATTGAGGTAGTAGTGAAAAAAAATAAAGTAATTCGCCATTTTGTGGTGGCAGCCATCTTGGATTTGAAATTTGTTATAGTGTATTATTGTATTTTACTAGTCAAGCCCTTTTATTTGATACCCATATTGAGTTAAGAAATATTTTGTCCGCAATTTTGTGGAGGCGGCCATTTTGAATCGATATTAACCAACCATAACTAAGCACATTCGTACAGATATTAACCTTCAAATAAAAAACCGCATCGAAATCGGCCCATCCGTTTGAGCTCTACGGTGCCACACACACAGACAGACAGACAAACATACAGACACACAGACAGATAGACAGACGTACAGACACACAGACAGATAGACAGACGTACAGACAGACCGACATCGACGTCACACTTATAACACCCCTTTTTTTTGGTCGGGGGTTAAAAAGACAAACTAACGTTACGAGTTTTTGCGTTAAAGATAAAATGTGAAAAAATTGTCTATAAACAATATAGGGACAGCAGTAGCAGATAAAAACAGCACAAAATTTGATGTTACTCAAAACTAAAAATAGATTGGCAGTATTTCGCCATTTTCAGTATTTTAACACCCTATTTAGATCTCCAGAATATTTAAATTCTCTTTTACGACTTTGCTACCTGTCCACTATTTTTACCATGCACCCTGTATACAACCTGCAATACAAACGGCCATACATACACCTGGCATTATTTTGTTACAATATTAAAGCGCTGGGGGGCATGCACGCGCTAATCTCGAGTTTTGCAAGATCCTGCCGTTAGGAATTAAGAACTGCGTACAAAATAAATATGTGAGTTGACTGGTGATGGATTGCTGTGATTAGTGTACACAAATATTTACTGAATTGTGTCATGGTACATTTTTTGTTTAGCTACTCGCATCCATGCGAAATTTATTGTGAGAAAGAGAAAAACATGATTGAGGTCACCGTTGTCCTAGAACGTACATATCAATGTATCGGGGATTTGATCCACTTTACACCATTGTAAATATACCATACTTAGTATGATAATAATAATATAAGTGCAGTAAAGAACCATGATAGCCTAAATAGAGTTTTTACTCAAGCTTCAGCTTTTGTCGTTTTCAATAATGTTAGTCTTTTAGGTTTACGTAAATACAAGGTCTTCTCATAATCTTATTTAATTTTTTTCTGGGTTTTAAATATTCGCTATGGTACTCGCTTACTCTGTTAGACGTATTCAATCATGACAATAGTTATGTACGATAATGAATTTTCGATTTGCTTAAAATACGTAAGTAGCTCAGGTAAGTAGCAAACATAAAAATAAGTAAAGCGCACATCAACCGACAACTGCTAATACTTCACAAGTGATTTGAGGATAACCTTACAAGACCATAAAAACTGAAAATTAAAAACATTTATATATGAACTCTTTAATGAAACTTTAATAATACTAGAAAGAATTGACAACTTACAATCAAAATAATAATCGTAGAAATACTGCAACAAACCGACCGACCTGATTTCAACTCAGAATGTTTAAAAAAAAGATTCATCAAAAAGACAAGCGTAGGAATCTCTAAT
The DNA here is from genome assembly GCA_017562165.1 of Ectropis grisescens. Classification (NCBI taxonomy): domain Eukaryota; kingdom Metazoa; phylum Arthropoda; class Insecta; order Lepidoptera; family Geometridae; genus Ectropis; species Ectropis grisescens. Next base: position 16,353,631 of record CM029789.1, on the reverse strand, counting down.
CACTTATTTATTACCTGTTTTGTGCATGCCTACAATAACAGTTAGATGTTTGACACTGTTTATCATACATGATTATAATTATGTTCAAAGTTTTGAATATTTTATTGGTATCATCAAAGGTATTCGATCGTCGAGCGCCTACCAACGTAATAAAGCTTGAGGCAAACGTAGTTTAAGAAAAATCGAATACTCAAATAAAAGGTAATGATCTGATACTCAGAGAGGTCTATTACGATTAATGCTTGGTATAATTATGGTCATGTTTGTTAACAACTTTTAGCTGTAGGTGTATTTAAATCGTGACTGTAAGAAATGTTACAGCTTTGGGAGTTGAATGAAATGTAGTAAAATTGTTTTGACTTTGCATCCTGTTTGCTAAAAGTTAACCGTTAAACGTGTTATTGAATCTAAAAGTGTGTATGTGTTGCTGTGGGCTCAAAATGTTGTGCTTTATTTAAGTTAATGAAAATACAAATTAGGTATACAATAAAACCAAATATGAAATAAAACTCTGACAAGTCCAGTCTTTCAACATTTTTTTTATATTAGAGACTGACGAGACGAACAGGAGATGTACCTGATGGTAAGCAACATGCCTGCCCATAACAACACAGTGACACGCAGATATTAGAATATGAAGAGTCCAAATCATTACCTAGCACTGCACTGAAGAGATATAAGATGTTTTATGACTATGCCCTGTAATTTCAGTGGAAACATTGCCCTTCAAACCGGAACACAGTAATGTACATTACTGTGTTCTGAATGATATAGGTGGTAGAATAACTGGTAAAGGTGTAGTACTACCCCAGGCGGACTGCAAAGAGTCTTACCACTAATTAAAAACGAAGGTTTTAGGCTTTATGAATAAAGATTTTTAACCGATAAAAACTATACCATCCTGAATTCGATGCAACATTTGCCCTAGCTGTTTTTAAAGAAGTAAGTACCTTAAAACTCAGGGTTCCAAAACCCCATTCAATATATACCTGTATCTACCTAAAACTCCACGCCTTAGATCACGACGAAAATCGACCTAATGAAGTGGACAAGTACAAGCTGTCTTCATCATGTCATGTGTTCCGAAACGAGGAAATCCGCAGTAACTAAGGTCACCGACACGGCTCTTAAAATAAGCAAGTTGAAGTGGCAATGGGCAGGCCATATAGCTCGCATAACCGAAAACCGCTGGAGAGTAAAGGTTCTCGAATGGCGACCACGGATCGGCAGACGCAGTGGACGGCGCCCCCATACGATGATATTGTCTTGGTCGGGGGAAGTCGTTGGATGGAAACAGCACAAGACTGGTCATTGTGGAAATCCTATGTCCAGCAGCGGACGTCAGCAGGCTGCTGATGATGATGATAGCATGTCTATAGTCTGGCCGAGTCACACGGCCGACTGAGTTGTACGGGCCGAGTTGACCGACGGAACGGAAATACCGGCTAAAGGAACCAGCTAAACAAAGGGGGAATACGATCGCTTATTGTCATTTTATTTGCGAATGTCGCGAGCTCTCTTACTACCTGCAGTTTCGCTATTCGTTCTAGCTTTCAGATTGCGCTTCTACATTTTTTAATTCCTTCGTGAAAAACTAGTTGAAATATTTTCTTTCACGACAACATTCCATAATTTTCCATTAGGGTTGTATACGTTTATTGTACCAAATTTGAAAAATTTCACTTATATCAGAAATTATGAAACGTTGCGTGTTAAAAAAACATCTGAAGAGATCTAAATTAAATTTGGTACAAAGGTAGATAATAGTCTGGAATACCATATAAGTTACTTTTTATCCCGCAAAAAACTTCTGCAAGCTGAAAAGCTGTGAAACTATATCGATGTATTATTGGACGTTTGTGAACGAAAAAGAGAAAAATCAACTTTAAGCTCAATTTTATGATGCGCACGTAAGTGCACTTAACGTGTCGTCAGAACTAATCATTTTAATTCAATTGAAGGAGTACTGTTGACCCATAGATTTCAATTAATATTCATAAAATGGTCCAAGGATACACAAAAAATTGCTGCCAAAAATGAAAAAGTATTTCAAAAACCTCTTGAGACCAAACGAAAAATATACAATAACACCTAATTTTCCTTCCAATTGTACCGCCATATATCGCCCTAAATAAATAACGAGATGATACGCTTGCATATAAAACATGCTCTTGCTGTCAAAGGGCTATTTGTCTTTTTCCAAATTGTAGCAACATTTCACTGCGATGTACTCACATTTTATCTTACCTTTGTTTTTCTATTTTTCCCAGTTGATGTATGGGACGCATTTCCGCACTTTCGAATAACACTTCGCTATTCCCTTTTATGTGCGCACAGCTTTAAAAATGTATTCTCCGTTAGGGGGCGGCTTCGGCAATACGGAGATATGCAAAGGAATTATTCAAGAACGACTAGTTTTTGTGCTTAGCTCAAAATTTCTCAATAGATTGGACAAATCTATTCCACAAGCCATCGAAACATAATCAAGATTAAGGAATTATTTTTGTGACTAGCTTTAAATGTTTAATAAAGTTATAAATAATTTATACATGTTAGTTAAATACGAAATATAGGTGATTTACTGCTGATAAGCGATAAATGTAATCACAAACCAGAATGTATTTCATTTTATGACGGCATTGTTCAGGAATTCTCATTGCACTTTCGTCAATCTACCTAGACGTGCCATAAATCCATAAAAATGTAAGTAATTAAAATAAAAAAAGCAAATCATAACGGTACATCATATTTATCTCATTCCTACATTCAATCAACAAGCCTTTACCAGACTCCACATCATCCAGCGAGCCTTATAAGACTCTTATCAGGACAGAATCTAACGACCACACGCGGTGCCGTTTTTGCGCCTACAATTTCTAATGACTCGAGCTCAAAGTTTATAAAACAGATATTAAATTACTGCGGTAAATTAGAATTACCGTTGGAGATTTCTATAGGAGTGTGATATCGATCGCGCGTTTCATCAGGGTGACAAGGAGTGTATTATCAGCTCTAACTAGGAAGCGATCGCGTCCAATGTCTGGTACGAGCACTAGTATGCCAATTAGCCAATTAGAGGACGCGAACAACGGCCGAGCTCCGATGCTCAGATAAGGCTGGGTTTTCGTGGCTTCGAATCGTAGAATCATTAATTCGACATTGTACTCTGTCAGTACCGTATTTTGAGTGGAAGGTCTCGACCGCTATTTGTCTGGAGAGGCGAAAGCTTAATTCTCGAATTAATACGGCTTATGAAGAATGTTGTAATTAGATAAGTGTCAGATGACAGATTAGGGAATGGAAACATTTTGTCGGCTCTGCCGCTTGTGGTTGTACTCTTAAGCAGGCTTTACTAGTTAAATCTGTGGGTATTTTATAGTGATAACGTGTGATCATGAGGTTTGTATTTTATTGCTGTTTATAACGTTTTTCGTTGAAATTTTGTCTGAAATAAAGTGGTTCTATTTGACTCTGTTTAATGCTAGTTCACCTATCTTATCAAACACTAGCTGAACCCGCTACTTCGTTCGCGTAAGCAGATGTTACTGACTTATACATTAATTGGAACTATCGTACGTCAAATATTTGGATAAGTAGTTATTGAAAAACCTTTGAGTTTGAGTAAATTTGTTTTTCCACACAAAAAAAATTTAATTTTATCATCTTTATTTTTCTTTTTTTAAACAAAATCTAACATACTTAGTAAGGTTTCGTAGTATCGAACATAGCCGCAAGTTTTAAGTTTGTAGGATTTTTATAGGATACATTATGAAAAGTCTGAAGCTAATGTGCATGATCTGATACCTACTTACCTATTTCTTTTTATCCGCAAGCTGTTTTCTAGCTGTTACCCGCAACTTTGCCGGCGTAAAATTTTGAACGAAGCCTGTGTGGAATCAAAATAATTAAAATTTTGAGTTTTAATGATATTCAAGCAAGTTGAACCCGTAAATCTAAGCCAAGTCCTAGTGAAATGTTAATGTATGAATTTAATTGAACGTATCGATGAAAGAAAAAATACATACCACAATAGCAAAACATCGATTTAAATGGCCTTTAGTGCTTTTAGATTTAAACTGGCATTAGCGCCGTCTAATGAGAATATTCTGTTGCTTGTTATTTTGATTGTGAACGCAAATCACCTATATTATCTACGCCAAAACAGGTGCATATATTTTTCATTTTTGGCTTTTACCTTACCATCACATCAAGTTCCTTACGAAAATATATGCTTATATTAATATGGAGTTAAATGAAAATGTAGACTTATTAGCCCATGTTAAATTTTAGACTCTAAACTATATGTGTTTCGTATGTCAACCCATATCGTTGTGCCGTTTTGACGTGATAGTTAATATTGGTTTCCTTAGGGCCCATGCTTCTTTTCTGATTGATAGGTAATAAATACATAAATGTGGTATTTCAGACTATGAGCTATTTCTGTTTCAATTTTCTACCAAATTTGCTTAGTCTTTCCTACGTCACAGTAACGTGTGTTTCGAATTCCATCCAAGTCGTTCCAACGTTGTCCTGTAAATATTATGAATGTCACTGTTTGTATGTTTGTTACGTAATACATAGAGTACTTATACATAGGCAATGTTTGGCCTATGTGTTCTTCCAGACTGTAATCTAATTCTATTTCAAATTTCAACCCGATCACTTGATACGTTCCGCCATGATTAAAGCGACAATAGAAATGCATCATCTGCGAAAATTTTAACTGTCTAGCTATCACCGTTCTTGAGATACAGCCTGGTGACAGACGGACGGACGGATGAACGGATAGCGAACTCTCAGTAATAGGGTCCCGTTTTTACCCTTTGTGTACGGAACCCTAACAACGGTCTGCTTCGGTCACCGAAGCTTGTTGAACACTACCTTTAAATTTTAAACAGTATTTGGATTGAAATAATACGTTTTCTAATAAGTTACGGCTGGTCTAGTAAGTTACAGCTGACCTAGTCGGGAGAACGGCGACTGTCGATCCGGAGACCCAGGGTTCAAAACTACGCGCACCACTATGTTTTCAGAGTCATGTTCGTAATGCCGGTAATTAAAACGGTGAAGGAAAATACCGTGAAGAAACCGAAATCTACCTATAATCTAAGTTCTAAGTCATATGTCATCCACCAACCGACACTGGGCCAGCGTGGTGGATTATAGCCTTGTCTCTCTCCTAGCGAGCGAAGGCCCCGACGCCCAGCAGTGGGAACATTTAATGGGTTGTTTATGCTGCTACTTATTATGCTGATATGTTTTCTCCAAAATACAAAAATCTACTTCAATGACAGGTAATTTAATTCTATCATTCGACTAAATTTTATAAGAAGGTATAACTATGTCGTACAGATAAAAGATAAATCTAAGCTGATTTTAGTTTTTTGTTGATATTTGAAAAACTACCTCCCTGTTTTCGATATCTAAGATCACCTCTGAAGCATTTGCTACCAAACAAAAAGGAATTATCAAAATCAACAAACAATTAGCGGAGTTATCGCGTAAAATAAAACCAAATAAAAAAACATGCAACCCGATTGACAACATCCTCCTTGTTTGAAGTCGATTATAACCGAATGATGTTTGTTTTTCCACACATAAATATATTTTTGACAATTAATTTGTCATCCAAGAAAGACAACGTGACGCGATCACGTGGTCACGTTCTAGAATCTAGATATTCTGTGGATCGTCTGTGATACACAGAATACTTAGAAGTTAGTATGTACCGAACGCGCCGCGAGTGTCGTTATTATTTAATGTTTGTGTAATTTCCGAACCAACAAACCGATATTGTTATAATTTTGACGGGACAATATAAAAAGTGTGTTCTTTCTAACAAAAAAAGAATTAATGAAATTAAACAACGCAAACATGAGTTACAACCAAATACACATTCTGACTTTCACCCCCTCCTGCAAGAAAACCGATCAGAATTTGGGGATCAAAAGTAGCCTACAGCAATGTCCTTAGTATAAACTAAAATCATGCCAAGTTTCAGCTGAATTGAATCAGTAGTTTCGGCGTGATGCGTGATCCCTATACAGAAAGACAGACAGACAGACAGACAGACAGACAGACAGACAGACAGACAGACAGACATGAAAGAAAAAAAATGCAGTTTCGCCATCAGTATCGACTATGGAATGCCCCAAAAAAATTTTTTTCTAAATATCTTTAATGTACAGAATTCGACCCGTTACACTTTTATTATAAGTATAGATAAGGCAAGGGTTAAGTTAGCTAGTGAAATATATTTAAATGCGCTTTATGACAATTTCTAGACAGATAAATCAGTGTTTTTATTACCAACATTAAAATTAACCGCAACTTAATTTTGGTGAATCGTGTTCTATTAGCAGCTTACATTTTGGCGATTGGTCACATTTTAGCTTTTAGTCTTATCTACAACATTTACCAGACGTGCGTTTCTTACTTTTCTCAGGATTAAACGCTTCGTGCATTCAGGCTGAATCATCGGAATGCTGACCAAATATTTACCCAGACATTCGAAATTTTGGTCACATTTTCAGTCTCAGAAAATTAATCTTCATTACCGACCAAAAAGAAAGTCTCACATCTTGAGCTTAATTTGGCGAGTAATTAGGTGTCACAAAGATTTTGACGTGACGAGTGACCGACGGCGAGCTGACGCGACGATTAGTGACGTGACAGTTTTGCTCCCTCAGCTATAGTAAGACAATTTTGAACTAAAACATTTCAACGACTTTCTTTTAAGCATCAAATTCAAGCAAAACCATAAGCGTCAAATTTTTTGTAGTGGTAGGACTCCTAGCAGAATCTGCCTGGGGAAGTACCACACCTTTGCCAGTTATTCTACCGCCAAACAGTAATATTGTCACAGTACTGTGTTCCGGTTTAAAGGGTAACGTGTCCAGAGAAATTACAAGGCTTAGAGATATAACATCTTAGATCTCTGGGTGATGAGCGCAGTGCAGTGCTAGGTAATGATTTGGACTCTTCTTGTTCCAATAGCTGCGTGTCACTGTGCTGTTATGTGGGAGGCTTGTTGCTTACGATCAGGCACATGTCCTACTAGTCTCGTCACTTCTTATTTAAAAAAAAACAGTTTTTGTTATGATAGCACACTAATACCAAAACGGCGAAAGTTTCTAGGAAAGTATGTATGTTTGTTCCGATGTATCTCAGTAACGGCTAAACGGATTTAAATACGTAGTAAGTAAATAAGGCTATTTTTAATCCCGTTAAAGTTAGAGGTAGTTAGGTGACAACAAGATGTAGCTAAAATCTAAAATATAAAATTATTTTATTGTGTAGCTAGCAAGTACGCACTCTCCACTTTTTGTTTATATAGTTTTATTGATAGTTTCGTATGAACATATTTTATATGAACAACGCTCAAATTATTGAACCGTAGCGTCGTTCACTAATGTATAGTACTCGTAATTTAATTAGCTTTCTTTTGAAAGAGTGTTGTGAGGTATAAAAGTTTCTGTACGTAAAATATGTGACTATGTCTTTAATGGCGTTAGCTTATTTATCTATACGCAGTTATCGTATAGCAGTTTAAGCGTAGTCTAAAATTAAGACATAACAAGTTGTGTTGTAAATTTAATCTAAACCGAAATGGTTAAGAAGTAGCTTACAACGGATCAGTTTTGTTGATCCCTCAAAAGCGAACAGTCGTCGGCCGTCAGATTGATTTGAAAGTTTGTAACTGTAGAGCGACAAATTTATCTAGCGCAGTGGTTAAAAATTGAACTACCAAAGCCATCATAAAATTATATAGATTGCATATATGTGAAATTTTGGAATGGTATAGTGGCGGCCTCAAGAAGTTAGATAAGTTTAATACACTGTAACTGTGTGAAGCATTCGGAACTGAATGCTTTGATAATGATGGTTCTATAATTTGTGATTGGTTTCTAATGGGCGATGGACTAAAACGGATGCTTATTAGATACTAGTTGGATTTGTGGCGATACTTATTTTGGTTCTGATTGCATTTTGTATGGGTACATTTTTGTATAGAGAATACTCTTTGTTGCAACACAGTAGTGTTGCTACGGAACACTTATGAATTTATTAGTCACGAGAAGTTTCTCTTCAATGCTAACAGTTCAATCGGCTGTCACTTATATTCAAACATGATATTATGTACAGTTTATGATCTGGTACATTTATATGTTTAAAAATGAATGTTTGTCTGCATATCCTTTAGAAAATCGTAAACTATGCATTTGATCATGTTGATCTTTAGCATGGTTGTTGCGCTTGAGCTAAAGAAGGTTTCTGAGGTTTTTATTGTATAGAGTGACGAAACGACCAGGACATGTAACTGATGATGAGCCTATCGTATAGCACCACAGTGACACGCAGCTATTGGAACATGAAGAGCCCAAATCATTACCTAGCACTGCACTGCGCTCGTCACCCAGAGATCTATGTTATTATATCTCTAAGCACTGTAATTTCTTTAGAAACGTTGCCCTTCAAACCGGAACACTGTAATGTTGGCACATTACTGCTTGGCGGTAGAATAACTAACGGCAAAGATATGGTACTTCCCCAGGCGGACTCTGCAAAGACTCCTACCGCTACTAAATCTTCTAATCTAATCTTTATATGACAATACCCGAGCGATGCCGAAACGGGCCTCTATTTAAAGTATAAATCTAAAAATTATCTGTTCTTTTCTGCTTGAGAAATTCTGTGTATAGGCAGGCCAATGAGATGATTTCGAACAGGACAAAAATAAGGATCGGAAAAATGACGCTTGACAACTCTTGAACAATTTTTGTCGAAATCTAAGATTCTGTTAATGCCGACAAATTCCATTAAAAAGTAACACTATTGTTTCGGTGGAAAATGTTGGTATAAGTAAATTAGATTGTGGTTGATTTTTCCAATTGGACTAATAACACTACTAAGTAATATACCTATTAGAGAACTCTATTTTGAACTCCTATTTTGAAAATAAGTAAGGAAGTTTGTTATTGCGTGTCAAGAACTCAGTTTACTCAAAAACATACCTCTGTTAGCTACCACAATCGGGAACTTACAGGAAATTGTTGGACGTATCATCAAAAATGCTACTCACGGAAATTAGCTTGATAGTATAATCAAGTGCAAAAATGTACTAGGGATCCTGGACTAATACTAAACGTACCTGAAAAAATAATAAAACCGGTCAAACTGTTTGTTTTAGTTTCATTACAAACATTGTGATACAAGCATTTTGTGTCCTACTAATATTACAAATGTCAAAGTTTGGATGTTTGTTGCTTAATCATGTTGAAACGTCTTAACAGATGGGGTTGAAATTTGAAACAAAGATAGATTGTAACTCTAGTCTGAAGAAGCAAACAGGGTATTTTTAACATGGGAAAATGACGAGGACAGCAATTGCAGAGGTAAAAGTGCGGGAACTGCTATTATAAAAAATATTGTTTTATTCCGAAAAAAATTGGTTGCCTGTAAAGTCGGTATACGGGCGAAAGTTTTACGTGACAACGACTTTGAGTGGTAAAATAATTTTACGGAAGGGACGCGTGCCTTTCACTTTTTATGTCTGTCTCTCTCGCTCTTAGGCGGGCTAACCATGCCCGAGTGGAAGGGACGCGTGCCTCTCACTCGCTCTCGTTGTGAGCGCATAACGTGAGCGGAGCGTAACGCAGTTTCTTGAAGTGTCACCCGCCAAACCAATTTATAAGACGTTGTCACGTCAAAATAAAACGTTACTAGCAATTTCAACGTAAAGCTAATATTAGAATAAATCCGTAGTAATAATAAATCGTTAGCATGATTACTTTTTACTTCAGTTAAAACAAAGAGACGCCAAAACTCACCATTGGTCTGACGGGGGTGTATCAAAGAGCTTAATCCCGCGTTAACGAACCCCGGATTGTAATCCCGTCACTAGGGGACATCGGACACAATTAACGAGTACCGACATTCTGTTTGTTACATGAGATTTGGCCAGAGTTTGCCAGAGTTTGAGCATTGGGAAATTCGATTGGCATCATCTAATGTCCCGTAAATTGTTGTATGTAGGGGTAGCCTATAGTACCTACCGTAGTTTCATTCGTAGGGGTTTCACATTTTATGTAGGTATTGGTGGCCAAGATAGCTGCTATGGTAATTCCTTGATACTCTACAAATTAAAACAAAAAACATTTTTTAATCCTTGACGCAAAGTTGTTATAACTTTGACGTCCCTCTCTGTGCCTATTGTGGAATCAAAACTCCCGAATGGTTTGGACTGACTTCTTAGCTATTTGAAAGCTGAATGAAAATCAGTGCAAAATGGCCGGCGCTGGCGCCGTCGCTGCAATTTTTTCGAATTATTTTTTGTTCAATTTGCTCAATATGGATATTACGAGTAAATAAGATCGTGACTTGAAGAACTATACAAACTAAAATAAATTTTAGATCCATGATCAATCTCTTAGACAGTTCTTTCGATGTGAGTATTAAATTAAATATAAAATCCATCGAAACGATCACTTGGCCGAATAAACACGTTTTTGTTAAGTGTATAAGCTTCGAAATTAATGAAAGCCGTTGTTTCAACAGCCAAATATTACCTAATAAATGAAATAGGTACCGATTAAAAAGGCCATCGTGATGGTAACTAAACTTAGTCTTATTTTCGAACGCTCGAACTAAAATTAGGTGTCATCTACCATGACCGATGGAAACTACCTCTTTTGATCACACTTGGTTGGTTTTGTTGAAATCCGATTATAAGATCGCTCATGCGTCGTAGGATTTCATAACTATGACACCTTTAGCGGTTCGTTTTGGATAACTAAAATTGAGTGGAACTGATTTGGCATAATTTCGAAAATCGATAATCATAAAACTGAAAAGACCTGTGATGAAAGTTTTATTAGTTTAGTTTTATTTAGGAGTAGAAAACTAGTCATCATGTGTATTTATACCATTGCTCTCCACAAGTACGACAGTAATGTGTACTATATTCCGGTTCGTATATTATCACAGACTGTATTGTAAAATTATAACAGACAAAGGGATACATAATCTTAAATCTCTGGGATACGAGCGCTGTGGCGATTACCATCATGACACGACATTTCAGTTCGTCACACTAGAGGTATATTAACACAAAAAAAATGCTGTTTTTATTGTAATACTCGTAGCAATTTTTTTTATAATATATGCAGTACGAGCAATACATGCGTCTGATGGCTAGCAACACGCCTGCGCGTAACAACACAGTGAGAAGCAGCCAGAGTGCAAATCACTAACTAGCACTGCACTGTCCTCGTCACCGAAAGATATACATAAGATGATTTATCTCTTACCCTTGTAATTTCTCTGAAAACATTGACCTTCAAACCTTGACGTAGTAATTATTAGTGCATTATTGCTTGGCAGCAGAATAAATGACAAAGATGTGGCACTTTCCTAAGCGGATTCTACAAAGGGTCGTACAACAATTCCAATAGGAATAAAGAATTGCAGCCCAGTTGGTCTTATTGCCCACACTATTTAAAACAAAATCCCCATAAAGACTAACACTTACAGAAATCGGTTTATAAAGTACTTACTTTCTTGTGTTTCACTCCAGACCACCACAAATCTAGGAGTGACAATAGAATGGCAGCCGCGGTGATATCGCCAAGACGGCACGACAGCGGACAGGGCACAAACGGCCCTTCGTCGTGTCGGCGTCGGTCGCTTTACGAACGGCGTGGCGTAACAGTAGGGTCAGAATTCCATTACGTCGTTTGTTCGACTATAAATTAACAAATATGTCTACTGTCCTCTACTGGTACGTGTGTAAAACTTCATTTGAATACAGCCAGTGGCAGACAGAGCGCTCGAATATAATATGGAAAGATAATGCAGCGGAAAATCAAGTTGTAGATTTATTTTTTTATAATTCCTACTATAATGCTATAAATGCGAAAGTAGCTCTATCTGTCTGTCTGTCACGCTTTCACACCTAAACTACTAAACTGATTTAAATGAGATTTGGTGCAGGCTACAGATTATTACTATTACTGATATTGTATGATGGTCGGCAATAAAGATCATAATTATAAAAAAAATATGTAACTGTTATATGGTCTATTGGCGAGACCGTATGATTTGACAGCCCTAAGGTCGTAAGTTGCAATCTAGCCACCACTTCTGAGTGTTTTTCCAAGTGCAGACAAACAATTTTGTCATCTTCACTATCTGTCACGATGAAGGAAAACATGGCAAGGAAGCTGGCATAACTAAAAACGACACATTTCGAGGACGTGCGATACCCGACAACCCGCACTTTGCTAACGTCCTGTAAGCTTCAGCGTTTGGATAGTAAAGTGGGATGCTTAAGCTTGAAAAAATATTAGCTTCGTTTTTCTCAACTTAACTCTTCCAGCACATTTGTTGCTTTTACCTTTCATCACAGACCGCATCATCAGTTAGCATATGGCGAGATGGCGGTTAAGACTAAACCTACACAAATAAAGAATACAGTAAGACCGAACCGAAGCGAGTACTGAGCGGCTACCTTTGTGGATTTTCAACCCATTGTATGTTGTAAATACAGATAGGCAAGTTGTATGACAAACGCTTAATGAGGTGCCTCGAGTGTAGCGAGACAACGATCGTTCTCTTTGTAAAATTACACGGTACATCTGCCTTGTGGGCAATAATTAATTAACTTTGACATAACACACAGCATAAACATTTTACTTTATTTCTCTTAAAGCAGCACCCCGCCCTTCAACCTTCCCTCGGTACCAAACATCTAAAAATACAAACTTTCGCTTTTAAATAACTAGCGACCCGCCACGGCTACGCACGGGTGCAATGCTGATACTAAAAATACTAATAAAAATGGTTATTGTGGGTTATCCCTAAGACATAGACATATACCATCGTTGTCTTTTTTGTAGACCTTTTTAAGGGGTACCATACTGCTGTACATTATTTTGATCCATCTCGTTAGAAACCTTTAAAATTAGTAGTGTTTCTCTACAGTTGTGTGCACATATTATACATATTGACTGGCCTAGTGGCTTAGTTGGTAGTAGCTCTGGCTGCGAAGCCGATGGTTGTGGGTTTGATCCCCACCCAGTGCAAATATTTGTGTGATGAATTCAAATGTTTGCACAGTGTCTGGGTTTTTCTATGTATAATAAGTATGTATTTAAAAACTATATAAATATTATATCAGCTATCTGGCTGCCGTCACACAAGCTTTGCTTCGTTGGTGTTGTGTGTGAATTGTCCCCCAATATTTATTTATATTTATTTATTTAAATTTATTATATAAACCTTCCTCTTAAATCACGCTATCTATTTAAAACCTGCAATTCGTATTCAAAATCTGTTTGGTACGAGTTTTAAAGATCTAAGCATGCATAGGGATATAGGGACAGAGAAAGCGACTTTGTTTTATACTATGTAGTGATTAGTATGATTAAAATACGTGCTAAGTAAATACATGTAAGTATGTAACATAAAAACATATTATTTTTTGTAAGTATAATGCGTCAGTTTGTATGAGTTTGTATAATAATAATATGGGACCGTAGTTTCTAAATTAAACTATCGATTTTGATGTTTACGTAATTTAAAAGCTGATGAAGTCGCTTATGAAACTAAGATGATTCTTAGTTATTTACATTTTCAATTGGATTCTTGAATAAACAATAATTACTACATTATTATAACAGTTTAGTTTGTATCATTAAATTAGTGTAAAGTAGATGGCCTATTTGTTTAATCGCTATTAAGTGGTCGAGTATAAAGACAGTAATAGCGCATCCGGACTTTACTTCTCGGAATAATGAATGAGTTACGTGATGCACATTTCGAGTTAATGCGTACGTATAGTGGTACAAAATTTTTTTTCGTCTGCCAAACTGCGTTACTAATATCATAATCAAAGCTAAATCGATTCACAGTGTTTAGTTCATATTTTAGCCACCGAGTCAGATAAGCTTGTCGCACAGGACAAACTAATTACGTAATTTAAATGTACTACTAATACATTTTTTTATTACATCGAGTGACGGGATGAGCAGGACATGTGTCTCAGGCGCGGATCCAGGGGGGGGGTCATGGGGGTCATGACCCCCCCCTGGGCCGGGTCCAGTAGGTACCTAGGTGTACCTACTTATCGTGTACCGATATTATCGTACTTATCGATATGTACTTATAGTAGACCGGCAGCGATCACCGTAGGTATGGTAAGAGGCACGCTGAATCTAAAGATTAAGTTTGAAAGATCACGTCTAATGAAGTCCACGCTCTGACCAAATTATGCTCAAATCTGAAATCTCGATACTTTTATACTCGAACTTAAAATCACTCCGAATGGACAGGCTAGTGGAAACTGTTCATGCAGTTGGAAGAAAATCCTATAAGACCCGACGCCCAAAATGGAACCCAAAACCTCTCCGATCAAACTCTAAATCTCATGACGGTTAGGCGAGGTAAATATGCGGTTGGAGTCTACAGTCGACATGACCATGGCTCAATAGATAGATCATCACAATAGAGAGACTTGTGTGCGACGCGACATACGCTGCTTCTACATAGGTACTACGAGTATTGACGAAGCGATCAAGCGGAACAAGGCTCGAAAATGATCGCAAACAATCTGCCTCTTGGTCAAAGTCAACTGACCAAACTGAAGGCTAATAGTGGTAACGTAGTTCCGTCGAAGCCCGAGATTTTGGAAGAGCTTGAGAAGTTCTATGAATAGTTATACACCTCTATCTCGAGACTTCCAAGACACAAGCTTAGGCTTAGTTTGGGACTCATCGGCAATCTTTTCTACTCACGCGTATTTTTGATAAATAAGGTTTTGTTTGTTTGTTTGTTCTAAGCAAGGACAACCTGTCCTGACCTGACCCGATAGTTTACCGTAGATATCCCGGAAGTCAGCCTGTACGAGACTAGGCTGGCCCTCAAACAACTTAAAAACAACAACGCACCTGGCGCCAGTAATACGCCAGTAGCGTGGAGTAGAATAGTGGTAGTGTTCTGCTTCAGAAAAGGTGACATCACCTTGTTGATGAATTACATACCAATTCACTTCTCAGACACGTTTATAGTTGTTTTCTAAGATAATCAAAAATCGTCTCACACGCGGGGTCGACGACTCCCAGCCACCCGAACAAGCTGGTTTCCAAAAAATGTGACAGCACCATAGACCACATCCATACCCTTCGGTAGATTATACAGAAAACCGAGGAGTATAATCGGCCACTATGTATAGCGTGTGTGGACTATGAGAAAGCCTTCGATTCCATCGAGACCTGGGCAGTGCTTCAAACTCTCCAGCGATGCCGCATCAATTATCGCTATATCGAAGTATTGAAGTGTATTTACAGCAAAGCCACAATGTCTGTCCGATTATATGACCAGCGTACAAAGCAAATCTGGCTACAGAAAGGCGTGAGACAGGGAGATGTTATATGTTTTCAAGCTACTGGACTGCGATCAATATCGACGGCGAATGCATCACTCACCTTCGGTTTGCCGACGACAGTCATTGCGGCGGAGTCGCTGGTGGACCTTGGTGCTATTTTCAAGGACTTCAGTAGAGTATCCCAAGAGGTAGGTCTGAGGATGAATATAGACAAGACGGAGGTCAAGTATCACCTGCGCCGGTTATTGTTGGGAATAGCGCACTCGATGTTATTGACGAATATGTCTACCTGGGTCAAAAGATCCAATTAGGTAGATCCAAAAAAAGATTTAACAAAGAGGTTCAGCGAAGAATCCAATTCGGATAGGCAGCGTTCGGGAAACTTCGACACATCTTTGAGTCCAAAATACCCCAATGCTCATAGACCAAAGTCTTTAATCAGAGCTTGCTACCAGTGATGGCTTATGAAACTGAGACGTGGTCCTTAACTGTGGGCCTCATAATAAAGCTTAAAATTGCACAGCGAGCAATGGAGAGATATGCTCGGAGTCTCTTTGCGCGACAGAATCCATATGGGGGAAATTTGCAAAAGAACAAAAGTAGCCGACATAGCTTAAAGAGTAAGCAAGCTGAAGTGGAAATGGGCAAGCCACATCACTCGCAGAACTGTCAACCGATGGGGAAGAAAGGTTCTCGAGTAGCGACCACGAACCGGAAGACGCGGTGTTGGACAGCCTCCCAAGAGATGGACAGATGATGATGATGGTTGATGGTTATTATTGTATAATTAGTTGTTGATCGTTTTGAACCAGCGAGCTTGCGCGGATGATTGAGTTGCTCGATGTTTTGGACATATTACTGTTATTTTTTTAATTTCAATTTTTTTTGATGTTATGACAAACAGTCAAGCTGGATGATTAATGTAACATTTATAGTGTATGGTTGTTATTATTTAGATAGGAATTAATTGAATACGTGTAATGTAATTATGACTGTCGCTCGTGTTGGCGTGTCTGCAAGTGCGACAGGTAATTGATGATAACTAAATAAATAAATGACCTCACAACGGTCACTGGAAACCGCTGGTTGCAGGTTGCACGAGATCATTCGTTGTGGAAATCTAGGGCGGAGGCCTATATTCAGCAGTGGACGACTTGCGGCTGATGATGATACTGATGATACTTATTGCACAGTTTTATGATTTGCCTACGACTATGTTTTTTTTTTAAATTAAGAAGTGACGAGACGAGCAGGACATGTGCCTGATGGTAAGCAACATGCTTGCCACATAACAGCACAGTGACACGCAGCTATTGGAACATGAAGAGTCCAAATCGTTACCTAGCACTGCACTGTAATTTCTCTGGAAACATTGCCCTTCAAACCGGAACACAGTAATGTTTTCACATTACTGTTTGGCGGTAGAATAACTGGTAAAGGAGTGGTACTTCACCAGGCGGACTCTGCTAGGAGTCCTACCACTACAAAAGAACCCCTCCTCCCTCTGGTAGAGCATGTGACCCCCCCCCTGGAGCCAAAGCTGGATCCGCCCTTGATGTGTCTGATGGTAAGCAACTAGTCTGCCCATAACAATGCAGTGTCACGCAGCTATTGGAACATGAAGAGTCGAAATCATTACCTAGCACTGCACTGCCCTCGTCGATATGGTTTATCTCTATGCCATGTGATTTCTCAGGAAAATTGCTCTTCATACTGGAAGGCAGTGATGTTTGCACAGCGCAACATTTGAGGATTTGATGTTTGCAGCTTTGGCGGTAGAATAAATAACCAGCATAAGTCTTGTACTTCCACAAGCGGACTCTGCAATGCGTCGAACCAGGAAAAAACGTATATTCTTTCTAGACTTTATTACTTTCGCAGTAGTCTCGTTTATAGAGCAACAAATTTTTATAATTATGAGATCCTAAGTTGAAATCCTGCGTCTGCAGGATCTCATGTGTGTCCGTCGACTACCGACTAGACCAGCCGTAACTTCTATTTCTTATGTTACATAGTAAATTCATACGTAAATGTATTTTCGAAACTAAACCATGTAAAATTATTACTATAGTGCGTAAAGACCATCTAAAGTTATTGCAACACTTTGTTGCAAGAAATAAATTTCTAAAACAAACTCTCCTCGTAAAATTTACGAGGCATATTCGTTGTTGTATAATATTTATTGTTAATATATTACATTAAGGTTAATTATAGTTTATGTATCAACTCTGGTATAAAACAATATTAAAGATCACGCCTTGGAGTACATTGTAAACGATTTATAAATTTTAAATTACTTAAGATCATAAAATATAGATTGCTTCTTGGACCGCTGAACTCAAAATTTGGATGTGCATACTTTAATAAATCATGGGGAAATTCTCAGAAGAGATTACATTGTTTGTCCAGTCTTGGAGTTTACGCTGTATTGTGGATCATCGTTGAACGATGTCTTATATTTGTATTTTATGTCTGTTCGCTGAAATCAACCAAAATGTACTAACTCGTTACGTGTGCACGAAATTTTTTCCTTGCTTATACTTTTTGAAAAAAAAAATTGGTAGACAAATAAATAAATTTGGTAGAAATTTCACACACTACACCATTTAGCCCCAAATTTAGAAAAGCTTGTACAATGGGAGCCAGGTAGCTGATATAATACTTATATGATTTTAAATACATACTTACTATATATAGAAGACACAAAGACACAGTACAAATATTTGTATTCATCACACAGTTATTATAAAGTTAAATTACGACGTTTATCTATAATACTAATACTACGAGTACTAATATTATAAATGCGTCAGTTTGTAAGAATGTACTTATGGATGTATATTTGTTATTCTTTCACGCAAAAACTATCGAAGGGATTTGGATTATTACATTTGGCACATTGATTCTAAAATAACACGCAGGTTATTTTTAATGGAAGTACCACACCTTTGCCAGTTATTCTACCGCAGTAAAGCAGTAATGTGAAAACGTTACTGTGTCCGGTTTCAAGGGCAATGTTTCCAGAGAAATTACAGGGCTTTGAGATAAAACATTATAGATCTCTGGGTGACGAGCGAGTGTGCTAGGTAGTGATTTGGACTCTTCATGTTCGAATAGCTGCGTGTTACTGTGCTGTTATGTGGCAGGCATGTCGCTTACCAGCAGGCACATCTCCTGCCCGTCTCGCCATTATTTATTTTAAAAAAAGTTGTTTAGTTATTTAATATTTATTTGTGATTTCGTCCTAGAATTTCGAAAATAACTAAGAAAAAATGTATTTTTTCAGCAATAAATTGAAGTAAAATATATAACGTTTTTTCAGACAATTACACATTTTTCTGATAACATATAAACTGACTCTAGTATTAAATCCGTGAATGGTTACCTGGAAGAAATCCCTCTAAGAGGCAAAAAATTGAAAAAATACTAAATTTCATATTAGCCTTAAACTTGAATTTCATAGTAGTTTCAGTGTTTAATTTTGTAGTGGTAGGACTCTTGGCAGAGTCCGCCTGGGGAAGTACCACACCTTTGCCAGTTATTCTACCGCCAGAGATATCAGATCTTAGATCTCTGGGTGACGAGCGCAGTGCTAGGTAATGATTTGGACTCTTCATGTTCCAATAGCTGCGTGTCACTGTGCTGTTATGTGTCAGGCATGTTGCTTACCATCAGGCACATGTCCGGAACGTCTCGTCACCATTTATATATAAAAAAAATTTTATTGTCGAGTGATTTTAAAAATAATTTACGTATCTTACTGATTTATTAGTACAACCAACTCGATGCGATATGATTGGGCAATAAGTATTAAGCTTTCACGTCTATATTTGTTAGTAAGAATACTTCAGTACTTGTTGAATAACGAATACAAGTCAGTCCGGTAAAGTAGGCCCGCTGGTATTGTGAATATTATGTTCTCTGTTACTGCATTAACATGATAATGCATGCAAGGATGTGTTATGTTTTAACAAACAAAAGTAAACAATTTATTCAACACAGAACAGGAAGCGACAAAGTAGTGTCATACACTTGTCTTTCATCGAATAGTTAGTGGCTAATGAAAGAATACCGAATGACCAAAAAACTTAGACGATAAATAACTTAAGAATTGAAACAGAAAAATGAATGTTAACTAAGTATATTTTAAACGCCTAATTAGCTATTCATTTATTCCGACCACGACGATGACCGTCACAGTGAGGACTCTCTTGAAAAATCCAAAACACTCATTATAGTCCGTAAAGCTACATACCTTGAATGCAAATTAGCGAGAACTAAAAAACATTTCTAATAATTCATGCTTAAAATGAAAACAGATGATAGACGGCCGTGTCTAATACAGAATTTATAGCCTTATTACGATTGTTTTCTATTACGGAACAATGAAACCCAATTTCTGTTTTGAAGACGCGTCACATGACGGATTATCTGAATTAGATACGACGCTCAGACAGAATAAGGTATACACATTCCGTGGGACGCGAAACTTTAATTCTGGCCATAATTAATACAAATAAAACAAAAGCGAACGCCATAAATTAAAGCAAGCGGAAAGGGTCCGGCGCATATCGAAGAACCTTTTAAGAAACCTGTACACTCAAATTCCATTCCAAGGACCATAGTTAAAATGCTCAAAGAATAGCTATTCATTAGCGGGTGCGAGAATGAGAATTCTTCAGGCACTCTGAATATTCCATCGGATGGAGAGGCTTGTATTGTCTTTAGAAAAATGCCTTAGTACTGGAGAGCTCCGGTGCTAAATTATGCCCCGGGTGTTGGCAACAACCGCCGCGATGCGGCAGACGACGCAACTCGAACATCCTAGTTCATTATCTACCGATTCCTTGGATTTTATTGCCTTCCAAGGAGACAATGGGCGAGATATTTACCATGTGATTAATCTCAGCTCAAACTTATTCTTGCGGGCAACGGAGGTTACTTTATCGCCCACGAAATCTGATTTACGAAATCAATTAAGTAACGATCAGAGCGTGTCAGTGCGACACCGAAAAGCGAATTAAAAGACACGCAACCATTAAGAACGTGTAAAATTATTCAGCATCCTGTCGAAAGGGTAGCACAAAGTTAGCATTTTGCATATTTAAAGAAACAGTCGCCTTATCTGGCTCATCGGCGATTCTGTTCACAGATATTCTCCGGAGAAAAATAGTACGAGAGGCCAGTTCTTACGGTCGTGTTCTCGCATTAGGGCAAAATTAAGTGCTGTTATGTGTTCAGTTGTCACATTAAAATGCTTCGGGCTACTTCGTGTTGCGGCGGAAAAATAAATAGGCCTATCAGCAGTACAATTATTCGATGAATCGGTCATGTTGAAGCTTAAGTATCGATTTATTTGTTTCTCGCTGCATAGTGACTCTGCAATATGTGTGCACCTGCGTAGTTGCTTCTTCTGATATACTGCGTATTGTCTACTATAATTAAATTCAACTCTGCTAAATGTTAACTATACTATGAAAAGATATACAAATAGATAGGCTATAACACTTACCTAATGATTGATCAAATTAGTTTGGGTAACCTCAAATATTTTAGACTAGCAGAGCTCAATGATTTCACCCGCATAATTTTCGTTCACACAGTTCATAAATTACAAAATTGTATGTTTATGTTGTTTCAACTCGTGAATTGTTCCAACATCCAAATCTATTCGGCAATTTTTGCATATAAGAGTAACAAACATCTATGTATCCATGTATACTAACTTTCACAATTATGATATTAGTAGGATGCATGATGAGTCTCCATGACTATACAATATCCTATGAACGTTTCCTCCTTTGATAACGTTTGACGTCATAAATGCCGAAAATCGTATAATAGCTTCGTATAGATAAAGCTACGCAATGCCAGTTGTGTCTACACGAAGCTAGAGGTACTTGTGGTAGCTTGCTAGCTTACTATCTTAGCTCGAAAAACTAGCCTCGTGTCGCTCGGACATTAAGGTGATCCATTCTTTAATATCAAAATTAATTTTCAGAAAGTGCACTGACTTTGATTTTTTATCTAACATTTGTTACAACATTTTGGATGAGACGATGAGTCAACTGGCCGTATCAGTCATTTCCGTGGCGAGTCAATTTGTCACGAGCATTGAGATCGAATTAATTGTTGGAAGGAGTAGCGGTCTGTGACGGGACGAGATGGCATCCCGAAGGAAGTGAGGTCTACCGGGTTACACCTTTTTATAACAAAGCGGAAAATATTGTATCATGGACTAACTTTTTGTTGCTAAAGTCGTTATATTACAACATTAACAGCGCTCTTAATATTCCTACTATTATTTTCTCATAACGAGAGCGAGTCGAGAGCATAATTTGTCACACTGCCCATATTCGTTGTAGAACAAGTTTTTTCATGATATTTCTACTTTTAAAAATAGCAATGACAGACTAACATTCGTCGTTGCTTCAACTGTGTTAATTAACAAACAATAAAAAAATGTGATTAAAAATTAGTGCGAAGTTCAGTAGTTACAGATTTATAAAAAAAAACAGTATCCAAAATCGGGTACAAAGACATCATAATAAATTTCGCCTACAAATAAATACGCTACCTTCTCAGAATAATATCAACACAGCAATTATCAGTTGTTCTACTGCCAACAATGTGAAAACATCACTGTGTTCCGGTTTGATGGGCAATGTTTCCAGTGAAATTAAAAGACATAGAGAACATGTTATATCTCTGGGTGACGAACGCAGTGCAGTGCTAGGTATGAATTGGATTCTTCATATCCCAATCCTATGCTGTTATGAGCAGGCATGTTGCTTACCATCAGGCACTTGCCCTGACAATCTCGTCACACTGATCTATAACAAACCAACCAACATTTTAGAGCGTGTCTATAGAATAAAATATATATAGTGTTATAGTTTTGATTTATTACCTAACGTAATTTGATATCAGCCAAAGACACAAGAAAATGATAAGAAGAAATATTATCCATCGTACAGTTTTGGTGCAACTCTACACTAATGAGGGATATTAACGTTAACATAATTAATGAGATAGCCACGATATTACCATTTAAATGTAGTTTTATTATGTTTTAGTCATATCAAGAAGAATAAAACAATTATTCATTATGATTAATTATTTCATTTGTATATTTACAAATTCTCGTTTTAATTTAATTTGTGTTTCACACATAGCATTGTGGAGTGAATGAAAATATAAATAATTACGGATATGTATTTTTTTCTAGTAATGAATATAGGCTGTAGTACTTAGTAGAGATAGTACGGTGATTTAACTGTGGAAGAATTTTTGAAATATAAATAAGTATATGAAGGTTTTTGAGTTAATTAATTATAAACAAAAAAATACAAATCTTATTGTTATTTTTCCTTTCATAGTATCATTAGTGAACACAACCCCATCAGGGTTTTGTCTGAGTCGAACGACTAATATAAAAATCTAGTAAGGTATGTTTATCAAATTGTAAAAAAAAAAATTAAAAAATAATGTTTGTAGGTTTGTTTACTTTAATTTAGGATGACGCAATAATCAAGACCTGGGCTTGGTTAAGTGCCCTTCGACAACCGTCTTCGACAATTTGCCTTCGTCTTTGTAACAATAACACAATTCAGTGATTTTGAGGATTACTTTAGAAACGATCAATAAATAATAAAATGTTCTTAAAACAAAGCAAAACCTTTACTTAGGACATTCAACATTCAAATTTGATTCACATCCCTTCAGTAGTTTTTGCGTAAAAGAGGTACGAGTACAAAACATACATCGATCCATCCATCCACACATGCTAACAAACTTTCGCGTTTATTATAATATTACAATATTAGTAGAATTTACTTATAAGTAATCAAAAGTATAAGAAATAAGTTTCAAGTTTCTTAGCTTCAAAGAGGACGAAACTTCCATACTAATTTCCATTCATTACTTAAATCCCTTAAAACTCTCTTTTATGTTCTTTCTCAGGCGCTAGACAATTAGAAATTAGAAATTTGGTGATTTTGGTTTCGCTTTTATAATGCGTAATATATATTTTAAATGCGTGTTTCTGTTTATTAACATATGCCTGTTACTAAGTATTATATTTGCTATCATGACATTAAAATAAAACAAAACTATTGAAGAAATATTTTGAAATGAATAAATGCGTAGTAATTAGTTGCTTTCTTTCGGCTTTTTATATCAAAATTAACAATTAATTTTGTAGCTTTCATAAGAAGCTCTTACAAGTCAATTAGAAATGTTTATTAATGATATTACAATGCTTAGGCAAGTATTAAGCCGGTTTGTTCATAGCTGAACAAATAATCAGCAGGATGGATGAAACTAAAGCTAAGAGCTGTTGGACAAAAAGATAAGGTGCCTTACCGATATGTTATTAATCCTTATATGCATCTTTTTATCAATTGTTGCTTATTTTGTTGCTAATCCTACTATTATAAATATGTAAGTTTGGATGTTCGTTGCTAGAAACCAACGGGCAAAACTGAAATGTTGGACTCAGATATATCGTACACTAGAAGAGTACCTATATCTTTAATCAGTAAAAACGCAGAGTTCTTTAGGGTTTTGTTGTTCTCTAAATTATACCCAAAAAACGCAGCAAATATTATAGATTCTTATTAACTGGTACGCAAATTACAGTTTTTTTAATATTAGGCCAAATCAAAACCAATTTATTTCAATGGTTAATAAGTGCTTCATGTCAAACCATTTAATACTACTACAGTAATTTTTTGTCACTGTAAAATTTGGTAGCTATTATGTTCAATAAAAGCAAGCCTTTAAAAACTGACAGTGACTTACAATTCTCTAGGTGTGCGTATATGGATCGTAGTAAAAATGAACAGATATTATAGTTAGTATAACAACAATGCTATTTGAATTTAATAAGATAAGATAAGATACATTTTATTCAGTTCACAAGTTTACATTTTTACAATTTGCTAAGTGGGAAATGGAACCCAAACTCGGCTAGGCCGGTATTTTGGTATTCCTCAGTTTGATTTATAAAAAATACCGTGAAACAATTTTACAGAATCTAAATAAAAACACAAATAAAAAATATAGTTAGATATTAAATATAAAATTACAAGTAGATGATTCAATGAAATATTGTGTCTTAGAAAAACATAAAGTTAGCTAATTTGACTAGCATTGTGGCTTAGTGGGTAGTAACTCTGCCTGCGAAGCCGTGGGTCGTGGGTTCGATCCCCACCCAGTGCAAATATTTGTGTGATGAATTCAAATGTTTGTACTGTGTCTGGGGGTTTCTATGTATAATATAAGTATTATGTCAGCTATGTGGCCGCCATATTACAAGCTTTGCTTAGTTTGGGGTCAGATGGTGTAAAAAAAAAATTATGAAGCTCAAGCGCACTTGTATGTATGAGTATAAATATAAGGGTGGGAGCGTGTGAGTGAATGTGAGAGAGTGTGTGAGTTTATGTGTGGTGAATGTATGTGTCTACGTGAAGGTATGGGTTTTGATTGTGTGTGCTAGTGTGGAAGTGTCAGTGCATTTGACAACTTGTTTCACGTTTCGGGAACTATTCGGTTTACGAAATTTGGTTTCGGGGTAAACTTCCTAGGGTAGACGTGTGTGTGGCTACGAGTGATAGTGTAGGATAGCTTCTAATACCGGCATCGTTAACCTTAACAAGTTCCTCCGACATCCCATAACTCAAAAGTTGTAGCCAGTCCCTTACTACGCTTTGGGCTTCTCTAATATTTGTCATCTATAAAAAGAAAATGTCTGAAGAAAAACCTTAGTAATTTATTAAGGTAGCTCTTAAGCTATACTGTGCACAACGTTCAATCCATGAGTATACAGCTACTGCTCGCATCTTGCAATTTAATTGCGGTACTGTTATCTTCGATATAATGTTGATTCAATGTTAATAAAACTGGTTTTAGAAAAAGCAATCTCCTGACGACGACGTGTGATAGCCGACGGATAAAATCTATCAAGCACTTTAGATGAGATTCTCATGTCGAAAGTAGAGCAGCCTGTGATTTTCTTATCCTTGAAGTAAACAGGTGTTTTATGAAACTTCCTACACAAGACGTAATTGAATTCGCAGACAAATACTAATAATTGTCTATTAAATATCGTAATTTTAAGGACAACTTTTGACCCGTGAAATATTCGTCATAGATCGATAGAAACTCTTTACGGTCCCAATTTAAAAAAAAAACACAATGACACATTATTTAATCTGGAGAAGCAAATAGCGAACTCATTGGTGACAGTGATTTTTTCCAGGCAAACAAAGTGCGGAAGGAAATATTAAAAAAAGAGACGGAATAATCTTTATGCTACATGAGATAAGGGCTATAATATTATGTACGTAAATATTAATAATTATACATTGTCATACTTACAAAATAGATAATAATGAAGTAGCGGCCTGCGTCGGCATTGCACGGCTAAATATTTACAACAACAAATAAACATATTTAATAATAGGTATGACGACTCATTTTAGGTATAATGTGCCATCAAAAGGCTACTCAATAACTGAAACATAGGTGAAATAATTACTTTGTTATCTTAAAAACTTCCCGTGATATCACGATTTTAAAATCACAATTTTGGACTCTCCCAAAAACGCTTCATATTCGTACAAAAACACTACAGAAGCGTGACGCCACAGTGTCGTATTTTCTATGCGTTGCGCGTAAAGTTTGCATGGTAGCTACTCGTATATTACACGCGTTTAGGACTGGTTTCAAAACAAAAGTCACTTGAAATTGAATGGGTTATCCAATGGTATACACTTTCTAATAATTTCGTAGTTTTAAAATGAACTTGCCCATCCAGCTTTGAATGATAATAAAGTAAGTTAACTAAAAAATATCAAAATAAAAATTCGTACGTATTTTATTCTATTTAAATACTGTCATTATATCAAATAATTTAATTTAATTGCAGGAGCTGTCGTCACGCCTATTGTTTTTAATGTAAGTATGTATATTGAAGTTTATTCCTGACCATGTCCGTGGATAAACTTCAACAGACATTATTACATATTAGCAACACCCCGCGGTTTTACCCGCGTAGTTCCCGTTCCCGCGTATTTCCTCGGGATAAAAAGAAAGTAACCTATGTGTTCTTACTGACTATAATATAACTGTATTCCGAATTTTAGCCCGATCTGTTCACACGATACGATGTAATTAAGCAACAAACATCCAAATATACAAACATTGACATTTATAATATACAAACATTAACATTTATAATATACAAACATTGACATTTATAATATACAAACATTAACATTTATAATATACAAACATTGACATTTATATTAGTAGGATAGGATAGCCTGAAAATAAAAACATTTCAGTACAGGTAAAACAAAACAATCATAGACTTAATCATAGACGAAAGAATGCGTAATGGTTCTCGGGTTTGTAATGATCAAAACAGTTGACAAAAAATCAATCTCCAATGATGCAAGATTATGTGACCGTGTTAAATAAGATTTGCTATTGACACCGGATTAGTTCGCGGAAGTCAAGAGTTAGATTCAAAAATTATAGCTTCCTGGAAGTTTGATTCTCTAAACCATAAATATCTTTGGAGTGTGAATAAAATATCTTTAGGAATCTCGATCTCGAGCTCGCAGTTTCTTCTCACGCGCGAATAGAGATCGTCTGCGTCTTGATTGATTTTTTTAAGTGGAATTTAAAATTAATTGTATTCGCTCACATGATTTCTTAGTAGTTCAGGATTTATTTGGCCGAGACTGAATTCATGGAAACCTTTGTAGAGTTGAGCTTTTCAACTATTCCGTTGCTTTCTTTGTACCTTTAGCTGATTGCCACTTATAAGAAAAACACTGCACAGACATGACAGATGTGTTTAAATAGTGGTAGTCGTAGGTATCTTCAAATTTAATGTATTTAAAAAACATTTCTTCATGATGCGTTATAAATTCTTTTCTTTTATTCTTTTATAGAGTAGAGAATAACGGGAGTAGCGGGAGATTATATAGCCCATAATAACACAGCATCTCCCAGCTATTGGAACATGATAAGCCCAACTCAATACCTGGCACTGCACCGCGCTCGTCATCCAGAAACGATAATTTATCTCTCTACATTGTAATTTCTCTGAAAACTTTGCCCTTCAACCGGAACACAGTGATGTTTGCACTTTAAAGTACCATAACAAGGTGATAAAAACTGATCGTATAACATCTCTCAATACAACATCACAATCTTGGCGCCTGAAAGTCGAAAGTGATTCGGTTTCCTTTAGGTAAGCACGCTCCATCGTGGACCGCATAGACTTTTAAAATCAGGTATGTTGTCAGTTGACCGTGATTAAAAGATACATTGTGTATATTATTATAGCATTGTGTTTCTGTACTTATTAGAAACACAATGTACACAACACAACACGGGGCTTCTCAGTGTAGGGTTAAATATATCTTATCTATACTTATAATAAAACTGTAACGGGTCGAATTCTGTACATTGAAGATATTTTGAAATTTTTTTTTTGGGGCACTCCATACTCTATACTGATGACGAAACTGCATTTTTTTTCTTTCCTGTCTGTCTGTCTTTCTGTATAGGGATCACGCATCACGCCGAAACTACTGATTCAATTCAGCTGAAACTTGGCATGATTTTAGTTTATACTAAGGACATTGCTGTAGGCTACTTTTGATCCCCAAATTCTGATCGGTTTTCTTGCGGGAGGGGGTGAAAGTCAGAATGTGTATTTGGTTGTAACTCATGTTTGCGTTGTTTAATTTCATTAATTCTTTTTTTGTTAGTAAGAATATATTTTTTATATTGTCCCGTCAAAATTTGAACAATATCGGTCTGTTGGTTCGGAAATTACACAAACATTAAATAATAACGACACGCGCGGCGCGTTCGGTACATACTAAATTCTAAGTATTCTGTGTATCACAGACGATCCACAGAATGTCTAGATTCTAGAAAGTGCCCACGTGATCGCGTCGCGTCGTCTTGGATGACAAAATAATTGTCA
This sequence comes from Ectropis grisescens, assembly GCA_017562165.1. Classification (NCBI taxonomy): domain Eukaryota; kingdom Metazoa; phylum Arthropoda; class Insecta; order Lepidoptera; family Geometridae; genus Ectropis; species Ectropis grisescens. The sequence continues at coordinate 16,325,240 of CM029789.1, read as the reverse complement.
AAAATATATTTTTGTGTGGAAAAACAAACATCATTCGGTTATAATCGACTTCAAACAAGGAGGATGTTCTCAATCGGGTTGCATGTTTTTTTATTTGGTTTTATTTTACGTGATAACTCCGCTAATTGTTAGTTGATTTTGATAATTCCTTTTTTGTTTGGTAGAAAATACTTCAGAGGTGATCTTAGATATCGAAAACAGGGAGGTAGTTTTCAAATATCAACAAAAACTAAAATCATCAGCTTAGATTTATCTGTACGACATAGTTATACCTTCTTATAAAATTTAGTCGAATGACAGAATTAAATTACCTGTCATTGAAGTAGATTTTTGTATTTTGGAGAAAACATATCAGCATAATAAGTAGCAGCATAAACAACCCATTAAATGTTCCCACTGCTGGGCGTTGGGGCCTTCTCTCGCAAGGAGAGAGACAAGGCTATAATCCACCACGCTGGCCCAGTGTCGGTTGGTTGATGACATATGACTTAGAACTTAGATTATAAGTAGATTTCGGTTTCTTCACGGTGTTTTCCTTCACCGTTTTAATTACCGGCATTACAAACATGACTCTGAAAAAATAGTGGTGCGCGTGGTTTTGAACCCTGGGTCTCCGGATCGACAGTCGCCGTTCTCCCGACTAGGTCAGCTGTAACTTACTAGACCAGCCGTATCTTATTAGAAAACGTATTATTTCAATCCAAATACTGTTTAAAATTTAAAGGTAGTTAGTGTTCAACAAGCTTCGGTGACAGAAGCAGACCGTTGTTAGGGTTCCGTACACAAAGGGTAAAAACGGGACCCTATTACTGAGACTTCGCAGTCCGTCCGTCCGTCTGTCTGTCACCAGGCTGTATCTCAAGAACGGTGATAGCTGGACAGTTGAAATTTTCGCAGATGATGTATTTTTATTGCCGCTTTAATCATGGCGGAACGTATCAAGTGATCGGGTTGAAATTTGAAATATAATTAGATTACAGTCTGGAAGAACACATAGGCTAAACATTGCCTATGTATGAGTACTCTATGTATTACGTAACAAACATCCAAACAGTGAAATTCATATTTTTTACAGGACAACGTTGGAACGGCTGAACATATTTGGATGGAATTCGAAACACACGTAGTTTGAACTCAGAAAAAGCAAATCAGTTACTTATAGGTTACTGTGACGTAGGAAAGATTAAGCAAATTTGGTAGAAAATTGAAACAGAAATAACTCATAGTCTGAAATACCACATTTATGTATTTATTACCTATCAACCTGAAAAGAAGCATGGGCCCTAAGGAAACAAATATTAACTATCAAGTCAAAACGGCACAACGATATGGGTTGACATACGAAACACAAATAGTTTAGAGTCTAAAATTTCACATGGGCTAATAAGTCTACATTTTCATTTACCTCCATATTAATATAATATAATCATATATTTTCGTAAGGAACTGGATGTGATGGTAAGGTAAAAGCCAAAAATTAAAAATATATGCACCCGTTTTGGCGTAGATAATACAGGTGATTTGCGTTCACAATCAAAATAACAAGCAACATAATATTCTCATTAGACGGCGCTAATGCCAGTTTAAATCTAAAAGCACAAAAGGCCATTCAAATCGATGTTTTGCTATTGTGGTATGTATTTTTGCTTTCATCACTAGGTGGCGTTACTGGTATTCTATATTGTACTAATAAGTTTTTTGCTGCTAAAAGGATTATGATGCCAAATTTGGATTCTTTCGTTCTTGATTTTTTTCTGTGTTACCTACAATTAAATTCATACATTAACATTTCACTAGGACTTGGCTTAGATTTACGGGTTCAACTTGCTTGAATATCATTAAAACTCAAAATTTTTATTATTTTGATGCCACACAGGCTTCGTTTAAAATTTTACGCCGGCGAAGTCGCGGGTAACAGCTAGAAAACAGCTTGCGGATAAAAAGAAATGGGTAAGTAGGTATCAGACCATGCACATTAGCTTCAGACTTTTCATAATGTATCCTATAAAAATCCTACAACTTAACACTTGCGGCTATGTTCGATACTACGAAACCTTACTAAGTATGTTTGATTTTGTTTAAAAAAAGAAAAATTAAGATGATAAAATTAAATAAATTTTTTGTGTGGAAAAACAAATTCACTCAAACTCAAAGGTTTTTCAATGACTACTTATCCAAATATTTGACGTACGATACTTCCAATTAAGTATAAGTCAGTAACATCTGCTTACGCGAACGAAGTAGCGGGTTCAGCTAGTTATATATAAATCTCGTGTCCACAATGTTTGTCCTCAATGGACTCCTAAACCACTTAACCGATTATAATAAAATTCGCACACCATGTGCAGTTAGATCCAACTTGAGAGATAAGATAGTTTAAATCTCAAATTATAGTCGCAATTTTAATTTATTGCTAATTATTTGTCTGTTATTATTTGACAGTCACAATTATCTCTTAAGGAGCGTCCCCCAGCAAAGCAAGTTTTTTGCCCGTTTTCAGAGCTATCTACACATTAGCCAAAATAAATATCAAGTAGTCAAAAAATACATGAAATTTCTACAGTTTATTGGCTTCAAAATGGTAGTTTCTTTTTTTTTTGTTAATGAATTTATTGTTTGAATAATCTCCTCAGAATGAAACCATTAAAAATTGAAATAATTGTAATTATCATGCATCTGCTCGAAAATCCGCCATTATTTGGATTTCGTACTTTCACCAACGGATAGGTAATTCCATTACAAACATTTTGGTAGAAATGTTTTTTTCAAAAGACCAAAATCTGATTTTATAAAGAGTTTATTCTAAAATTTGAGCGTAAAACAGCGTAAAATCCTATTGTTTCTCTCTTGCTCTTTCTTGCGGTGTGCGTAAGGTAAGAAATACTCAAGGTCATTTGCTCGGGGTAGGCCATTAACTCCAAATGATTCTAACAGATGTCGATACCTTTCGACTGGGTTGAGTAAGTAATCAATAGATGGCGCTGCTATGGTAAATCTACGAACGTGTCATATAAGCTACATTTTAACAGCATAATCTTATCTTAATAAATATAAATTACGCGTCACATTGTTTGTCCGCGATGGGCTCCTAAACTACTGAACCAATTTCAATAAACGTTGCACACCGTATGCAGTTTGATCCAACTTGAAAGATAGGATAGTTTTTATTCCGATTATTTGTCTATACATATGACAATATCCGAGCGAAGCCGGAACGGGCCGCTAATAGCTATATATAGTTTTTTTGTGGAATGCGTTCTTTTTATCACAATCGTTGAGTGAAATCTCTTCGTTCGAGTCTTTGGAACGGCAACCAACAATGTCGCTTTTTCAAGCTACGAGTAGTCCAATAAAAAAGGACAAGGTGGTATTAGATCTTGCAAGTCAGTTGCAGACTTTCCGAAGTGTATCCGATGAAAGCTACGTATTTTGTGGCGATGTTCAAGACTTGTACTGTACTTATACATTATAAATACTTGCCTCCGAAATAACTAACAATCTGTTATTTTTTTATTTTACTATGTTTAGTTTAGACCTAACTCATTGGTCACAAGATACTCGTAGAAGCTCTTAAGTTTAGTTTGGGGCTCATCAGCAAGCTTTTGTACTTATGCGTAATGGTAAATAATGTATTTGTATTTTGCAGGTTGATTACCAATGGTACTTAAACTACTAACTTCAAGGTTTCCGTCTAAATTTAATCAAATTTTAAATTATATGATTTAAATGAAAAAGTAAGCTTCATCAATGCTTCCGGTTACAAAGTTCTTATTATTTTACATTACACAGCGTCTTGTTTTTTGTTCTCGAACGTTTCATCTCGTAGTGTGTGCTTATGGCCATTTCCCAAATTACATTAGAGATGGTATCGGTCGCAAAATCCATTACATTATTATCAAGTGTATAATTTGAATCATCAATTTTATGGTGCCACTTACCCACGGGCATGCATTAAGTGTTTTCAATTTCACTGTGTGGTTTACCGTTAATAAAATACTGGTATCAATCATAATCTACTGCGGTGGGGATTCGCTCAAATGTTCTGATCGTTAATATGCCTTTAAGCACTGAGTTAGTGGGTGTGCTGTGGTAGGACTCTTTTGTTGAATCCGCCTGGGGTGATAACACACCTTGATCAAATAATAGCTTAAGAGAATCATGCAAATTATGATAATAGTGGGGATTGTTATGTTATTATTGTTTGAGAGCCAGTCCAGTCAAAAAGAGAGTCCAGATAAAGCGCAAGTCAGAGACATTCATCATCTTATACCTATCGCTAAGAACAACGCTTCATCTTAAAATGCTTACTATATGACATTATACTTTTAACTAGTGTAGTTTAACTTTGAGCGTCCCATGAGATATACTACTGGCTTGAATCCTCTTAGCCTAAAAAAACAATTTTTGTTCCATACCTCTAATTTTTATCAACAATGATGTCCGTCAAAATTAGGTGACAATAGAGCATTGAGAACACAGCGTCCATCCCACCGTTATTACTCATTTCTATTTGAGTAATTAAGGTTCCAGTATATTATATCTTTTACTAATACTAGACCGACTTACAAGCAAAATACCCCATATAGTATCTGATACTCTCAAGTAGTATTGAACCGAATTTGTATACAATAATTGTATCCATTTTCGAACTATGAGCAGTTGCCCAAATAAAAAATGTTGACCATACATACGCAAACTTTCCCCATCAAATGAAAGTTTGGATATTTGCTACTCAATGACGTCATAATGCCTGAACGGATTGTGTTGAAATTTGGAACGCAGTTCTATTGTAGCCTAGACTAGAAAAAATAAAAAGTACCCACGTGCTTAAATTTCGGGAATAACAAAGGTTCCAAATATATTATAACTGCGGACTTTCTTTCGACTTGGCTCATTCTTTCTGTGTACCCTTGTATTTTACACAGGTCATGCTTACAAAACGCAGTGCGTTTCGAGCCTCGTAATGGTTGAAACATAGAAAACGTGGCGAATGGAAGCTAATTGAAATTTAAGAGCTTGTTTTGATTCATCTTATATGGAATGCGGTGAACAATGAAATTGTCTCAATGATTTATGAGAATTGAAAAGTGAAATGAACTAAGAACGTGAGTTTGACCAATTACCGCTTTATATTATAGGGTACGTGCTAGACAAGGTAAACTTTTACTCATAATAGTATAGTGACGTAGACATTTGAATATGAAGAGTCCAGATCACTGCCTAGTACTGTACTTTGTTTGAACGCGCTAATCTCAGGAGCTTATAGAACAGACAATTATGAGCAAAGCAAACTTATACTGTATAATAATATATTTATAGGATAAAAACCTATAGACACAGTTAATAAAAATAGCTGTTCTACCTACGTAATTAACTCGCAAAATAATAAACATATCAAAGAAAATAATGAACATTCCCACCGGAATCAAACGGCTAAAGTAATCATATGCGATGCCAATGATAATGATAAAAAGTACCATAAATTGTGAAGTAATTCCTTGACGATAAAATATGTGCAGATGGGAAGCTCAATTATTTTTTAAGCCCCCTGCCGCTGCAGTAAAATCGACAATCGCCTGTACCACGAGATCTTATTGTCATATCTGTTTGATTCAAATGACGCTCAACATATCCTCACCCCGATTTTGAGCTGTATCGACCTACAATAAGGTTCGCAGTCACGACATACGAAACGTTGAGCGTCTATGGTATCGTAAGTCATGGCAATAAGAAATCATGGTACGGCCCAAGATATTTGTCTTGCCAGGATTTAGTGTCAATTTTCATTCCGATTACAATCAATTTTGCCAGTAATAGCAGATTTTAAAAAAGGATGCGTTAAGAAGTTTAGTTTATTGGTCGTTTTGTTAAGGTTTTTGCATGTGTGATTTCTTTATTAAGTAAAGGTTTATTAAGTGATTTATAGTTTGCAATAACAAGAAATAGATATCATTTACCTGTTGATAAATTTGTTATCGTCCGCTAATTATTTTGAAAGAGTGAGTTGATCCGAAATATTATAAAAACACTGTGGCCAAACGATACAGCAAAACCAATAAACTTGACGTTGAGTATTTTTCACTTATTTTGGAGTTATCCTTTTTTTTATATTAGATTTGCGCTTATATATAACAAACCGATTCACTCTAGACAAGAAGATATCCAGATTACAAGTAATAATATGCGTGACGTGCTCCATCATTTACCTCAACACGGTACTTAAGCATAAAGCATAAACAGCCCCATTTATGATCCCACGCTTGAGACTCGAAGCCTTTAGTGAGACAGTGAGAGATACCGGAGAGAGTCAAGACAATAGTCCACCACACTGGCCAAATGCAGGTCAATGAATAATAGATGTTCTCAAAAGATGTTTTTCGTGGAACATGCTGTCTTTCTCACGATGTTTCTTTTAATATTAAAATAAAAATTCTTAGAAAATACTGAGAGGTCTGGTAGAGAGAGGCAGAATACAAATCTACCACCTCATGGTTGTGAAATTTGACGTTGTTTCCACAATGTGATATAAATATCCAGTAATCCTATGTACATGATACTATAAAATTCAATGTTTGGATGTTTGTTGCTCAATCAAATCATGAACGAAGCGGGATGAAATTTGAAACACAGTTAGAGTATAGTCTGGGAGAACACATAGGCTACTTTTTATGCCGACTAAATAACGGAAACCGAAGCTACACGGGTAAATACGTGTGGCGCTGCTTGTTAATGCTACTAGTAATTCTACTGAACTCAATCTTTAATCTTCGAGAAATCCTGTCACCAGTCTTCACGCATTTCTCTATCGAAGCAGTATCTGTCATTTGTCCGATATACCCGTCCGCGTCACTTCGAATTCATGTTCGGCAGTAGCACAAAGCTCATAGGAGCAAGTCTATCGAATTAAACCATCATTTTGGACGACACTATCGTAAGATGACATCGGTAGCACGCATTTACTTTTTAACTTTTTTTTGGTTTGATGCGTGACGGGTGTCATAGGTTTTAATGTCTCTTAAATGTTAAAGATTATTTTAATACTGGAGTATTGGGGTCGTTTATCTGTCTGAATAATAATTGTATCAAACCATATTGGCATATTTATTAACCGACTTCCAAAAGGAGGAGGTTATCAATTCGGGTGTATGACTTTGTAATTTCTTTGAACACAATAATGTGGGTACATAATTGCTTGGCAGCGGAATAACTAGCAATAGTACCTACCTACTTTCCCAGTCGGACCCTGAAAAAGTTCTACCACTATAAAAAAGAGTCCAAATCGCTAACTAGGACTGCAGTGCGTTCGTCATAAAGATGCATAAGATAATTTATCTCTTAGCCCTGTAATTTCTCTGAAAACGTTGAACTTTAAACCGGAGCTTCGTGGTCTAAGTATATTTCTCATAACTTCATAGCGAAACACACTGATATTAGCACATTCCTGATTAACAGTAGAGTAACTGCCAAAGCTTCCCCACACAGACTTCGTACAGAGTGCTACCACTACGAGGGTCACACTGAAAGTTCTTAGAACTGGCCACTTATAAACAATATAATAAAAAAATAATTATATAATTTGAAAATAGAACTCTTTGCCAATATTACTGAGTATATACTTCATTCATTTGTCATTTGTTTTACGATTTGGCGGCAAATTGAAAATTGTCTGTGTCACGTCAACATGAATTTAACACGAGAAAATTTTCGTGCAATGATTTTTTTATGACTTTCGATGTCATTTAAGTCAACAAGAAAGTTATGATAGACTACGATTGGCCTTTCACGATGAAGCCCCATCTCGTGCGACTGTTTACAACTGGTTTAATGAGTTTAAACGTGGTCGCACTAATCTCACTGATGATTTACGTGAGGGACGGCCTTCTACGGCGACGACTGAAGATAACATCTGTGTTGTGCGGCGTATGATAGAGACTGACAAAAGAGTGACCTATCAGCAGATTCGAACAAGCTTAGGCATCGGTATGAGTCAAGTGCACAAAATCCTACACGAACATTTAGCGGTCAGGAAGCTTTGCGCCCGGTGGATACCTCATAATTTGACTGAGGCTCAAAAACTCCATCGTGTGGATTGGTGCCGTAAAATGATTGAAAGATTTAACGGAGGTGACTCAAATGCTGTGTTCGACATACTAACAGGTGACGAAAGCTGGATTTACTGTTATGATCCTGAAACCAAAAGACAATCTGCTCAGTGGGTGTTTCCTTTCGAGGAGTTGCCAACTAAAGTGAAGAGAGATCGAAGTGCGGGGAAAAAATGGTGGCCTCGTTCTTTGGAAGGATAGGTCATTTCGCAACAATTGTGTTAGAGGATCAAAAACAGTTTCTGCAGAATGGTACACTACCAATTGTTTGCCACTTGTCTTGGAAAAGTTCGAGAGAAACGACCTCGCAGTAGGATCCTCCTTCACCACGACAACGCCTCATCGCACACCGCCAAGCGAACGATCGACTATTTGGCGACATCAAACGTTGAATGGGTCACCCGCCGTATAGCCCCGACCTCGCGCCTTGTGATTTTTATTTATTTTCAAAAATTAAAGAAAAACTTAAAGGAAAGCGGTTTATGAATGCTGAAGAAGCGGTGGCTGCGTATCGCGATGCCATTGAAGAGACCCCTAAGGACGAGTGGGCAAAGTGCTTTTCCCAGTGGTTCCATCGCATGCAGCGGTGTATTGACGTGAATGGACAATATTTTGAAAAGATATAATAAAACTAATAACTGGCTAATGTAATCAGTTTTTGATTTTCTAAGAACTTTCAGTTTGACCCTCGTATAAACATATTTAAGAAATAAATATTTAAACTATAAAAAGCCACGAAGTACTTCATAAAGTGGTATTTACGCTTTTATCAAGCACCAACATCATGCTAAGAGCCCGTCAGATATTATTACCATCACATGATGGATGGCTAATTCTTCCACTCTATCTGATTAGTGTAAAGATGCGTGGGACAAACAGACACAATGCCTCATTTTATACATATATCATGAGGAATCAATAGATTGTGTTGCATTTTGAATCAAATGCCGAGATTATTTTTAATGATTGAAACTAAATTCTGTCGCTGAACTCCTTAAATCCTACTAATGAACTAATGTTATAAATGTCAATGTATGGATGTTTGGATGTTTGTTGCTCAACCACGTCGTAACGTATGACCAGATCGGGATGAAATTTGGAATAAAGGTAGAATACAATATAATACAATGCAATATTTAGAATTATCTATATGGCAAACTTAATAAACAGCTTGATATAGTCAACGACACAAAAAACATTTGCAAAAAAAATTATTAAGAAATTTCTTTTAACACTTAACTATAGAGATTCAGCAGAGTTCATAAAACCATTAGTATAAAAAAAATGCTTCCTATGAGACACACACATACGTTGTCTATACTTACACAAACATACACAGCCGCACTTGCACCCTCGCACACCTAACACACACATACTATTACACACCCTTACATACACACACACGCACGTAGCACTATATGTAACCTAGGTATAAATACACAAATAATATAAAAAAAAGAAAACTACTTATTGTGCATATTAATATAATGAAGTTATAATGCTTAGCGTATTTAACCCTAACACGCACCAACACACTTTAAACATACACTTCGGAAGAGAAATAGCTCCCACAGACACAGGGAATCCTAGTGTGGGAGCTAGGAATATCTTACTCATACCATACTCATGACTTCGGCACCAAAGTAATGCCTAAATTAATTAAAACTAATTAAGATTATTATTATACTAGAGTAATCCCATAAATTTTGCATGTAGTTGTAAGTCTATCACGTTTATTTATAATTATTGCACTATTTTTATTTTGGAATTGTAATAGCATCATAATTTTTTTGTAAGATAATTAATTAAGTCACATTTTTGTACTAATAAATAAATTATTAATGCAACGTAACGCAACGCATCACAATACAGTACAGTAACATCGCGGGGCATTGCGTTGTATATTGTTGTATTGTCTAGTAAATAAATATTGGTGACATTTCTCACTCGACCCCAAACTAAGTAAAACTTATGATTGTTCTTAGGATAAGCGTAAGCAGCCCACTAAATGCTCCCACAGCTGGGCCTCGGGGCTACGAGTATCTCTCGCAAGGAGAGAGTCAAGGCCATAATCCACCACGCTGGCCCAGTGCGGGTTGGTGGATGATACATGACCTCGATAGATTCTAGGTACATGTCGGTTATACAGCATCACGCACTGCCTGCCCTAGTGGCTTAGTTGGTAGTAGCTCTGCCTGCGAAGCCGAGGGTCGTGGGTTCGATCCCCACCCAGTGCAAATATTTGTGTGGTGAATTCAAATGTTTGCACTGTGTCTGGGTGTTTCTATGTATAATAAGTATGTATTTAAAACTATATAAGTATTGTATCAGCTATCTGGCTGCCATCACACAAGCTTTGCTTAGTTTGGGGTCAGATGGTGTTGTGTGTGAATTGTCCACCAATATTTATTTATTTATTATTATTATTTATTATATTTATGACCTTTAAAATACAGTGGTGCGGGTGGGCTTTGAACCCGGGGGCTCCTGATTGACAGTCACCTTTCATGAAAAAATAATAAACTATATTATGTAGCTAGTAGCCAAGAAATCAGCCAAGAGCGTCGCATCATGAATGATATTTAAAAAAAAATTAGTTCCTGATTGTGTAGACAAGCCTTTATAATCCGTATTTTGACGTCTTTTTAAGTTTTTAAGAGTGACGAAACAATCAGGACATGTGCCTGATAGTAAGCAACATTCCTGCCACATAACAGCACAGTGACACGCAGCTATTGGAACATGAAGAGTCCAAATCATTACCTAGCACTGCATTGCGCTCATCACCCAGAGATCTAAGATGTTATACCTCTAAGCCCTGTATTTTTCTGGAAACATTGCCCTTCAAACCGGAATACAGTAATGTTTTCACATTACTGCTTGGCAGTAGAATAACTGGCAAAGGTGTGGTACTTCTCCAGGCGGACTCTGCTAGGAGTCCTACCACTACTAAAAACATAACAGTAACATTTTGTATGAAAAAGCATTGTTGCATGAAAAGTGTTTGACAAACATTTTAACCTTCCTAAGTATCTCAAATGACCTTAAACCTACCTATATAAGTATCTTCCTGATCTTTGAAGGATAAGGATACTCTAATGGTAAACGTTGCAATTTCGTTGTCTGTCAGTTTCGTAAAAAACAATCTCAACACACAATCTAAGCATAAAAACGGCAATAAAAAACTGAACCATCCGTTCTCAATAACAGTATTTTTAAATAATGATCGATTAGTGAATTCTACATACATATAAAGGATTAACGATCTTTTTACAGCGGTACACTCAATATTGATACAACCAAATTGCGTTCCAATTGACCGCCGATTGCCCGCAAAAACTGCCAATAAATGCCATATAAATAGCGATCGCAGGCATAAAGAACATAAACATTGTTCTTTAAAACTGTTTAAACATGGCCCTGGCATGCCAATCGCACTCGACGCAGTGCTATAATGCTGTTATCCTACATTTGTATTTTATCGTTAAGATAAGTCTTACTATAATTTTACATGTGGTGTTAACACAGAAGTTTAGCAATGACTAGCAGCGCCCCGCAGTTTTATCTACATAGCTTTCGTTTACGTAATTTTCCCGGGGGTTAAAACTAGCATTAAATATGTTTCTTCCAGACTATAACCTATCTGTGTTCTGAATCTGATCTATTCATACGTTATGATGCGATTGAGAAACAAAAAAAAATAGTTAGATAAATGAAAAATAGAGTAAATGAAAATGGTGCAAACACAAACACAGTCTAGAACAAATCCTTAACAGATTCTAAAGAATCATTGAGGATAGAATGTGGTATGTTATTTTTCTAGTAAGTGTGTGGTCAAGTGAACATACTCATTAAATTTGTATCTATTTTATATACCTCTACATAAATGTGTGATAAGCTCTAAAATATCTGTCTTTGACGAGAAACGATTGAAAGGTTATTTTATCAGTATATTATAAAGGAACTAATTATTTTTAGTTCATTAGCCAAATATGTACATACTTTAATAAAATTTTAAAATAAGAAACTTTAATTTAAAATAAGTTTAAAACATAACAGCTATTTAACGTATGGACGGCAGCTCAAACCTCCGGACACGCAATCACTGTTATTTAAGATCGCATTCATAATTCGATGGACGTAAATGTTCAAACAAGAGTACATGCAAACTTTACCGAAATCTTTCCTCGAGCAATGGTATATACATGGTATCAATAAACACAGGTTTAATGAGAAAAAAAAACCTTGATGAGATGAGCTACAACATGCGGTGAAAAAAATTGTTAAATTTAATTGTGGGATAATACATAATTATCGTGGTTGAATTTTGTAGTGGGAGACACTTTGTAGCGTTCGTCTGGGGAGGAAAAATACCTATGTCAGTTATTAGAAAGAACTGACAAAGGTAAATAAAAGCAGTTTCTAACACCATGCAACAAAGAGTAAAATTATGAAGTTCCGATTAGAAGTTCAATATTACTAGAAAACTTATAGAAATAAAATTACAGGACAAAGCGATAAATCATTATACAAGCGTAGTGTAATTGTACCACGTGATTTGGCCTGTGATACAATGAGATGATAGATACTGTGCTGTAATAGACGTGTTACTTACCATCTGGCACACGTTTGCTTGTCTTGTCGCTCTACGTAATAACAATAAAGAAATGGCAGTCATAGGCACTAGATAGATAGATATACTCTTTATTGACACACCAAACAAAATTAAACAGAAAAAAGAACAATACATTTTACAGTAGTGAGACAATGGGCGACCTTATCGCTGAAAGCGATCTCTACCAGGCAACCTTAGGATGGAAAATAATATTTGGACAAGTATACGGGGTGTGCAAATAATAATTAAACAAAGCATATACATATATATTGGAAAGAAAATAACAATTATGATAAAAATTAAATAGAATAATTAAATACCTACATATAATACATACTAATAAATACCATATAAATACAACTGTGATTGAAACTGGAGAAAATCGACAAACAACAACAAACTACATTTTCAACAAATAAAATTGTTTAACATTGGGCACTACCGATAGAAGTGAAAATTTATAACTCAGAATTTGATAGCACGCTTTGGAAACTACGCGGGTGAAATCGGAGGGCGCTGCTAGTCTGGAATAAAGCTTCAAAGCATTGTCTCCTAAATAAGTTTTCAAACCATGGCCATCTAGATAGCCATGGCTAGATTAATAGTAACCATGGTAACACGCCAAGTCCATCTAATACGAGTACTATTATAAGAAGGTAAAACGTGTTGTTTTTTTAAAATCTAAAACCATTTCAAATTAGATTTAATCAATTTATATATTATTTTTATTTCTATCGAGAACTTTCCCTTGAGATCATGTAAATCGATTCTTTTTAGGGTAATGTTTGGCAATCGACAATGCTGTTAAACATTCTGATGTAGAACATTTTCTCTAGATTTGACAACAACTTTCAAAGAGGAACAACACAGACACGACACTTATTAATAGACAGGAACATTTTTTCCGCAAAAACACAAACATTAATTTCTAGAGCTTTTCAGTTTCTCAATAAAGAGATATTTTCTAAATCTGGTGGTGACACAAACAAATCAAGTATATACATCTTAACTAACATTATTAACTACATGTATAAATAATAAATATTGGTGGACAATTCACACACAACACCATCTGACCCCAAACTAAGCATAGCTTGTGTGATAGCAGCCAGATAGCTGATATAATACTTATATAGTTTTTTAAATACATACTTATTATACATAGAAACACCCAGACACAGTGCAAACATTTGAATTCATCACACAAATATTTGCACTGGGTGGGGATCAAACCCACGACCCTCGGCTTCGCAGGCAGAGCTACTACTAACTAAGCCACTAGGGCAGTCGAACTGCTGCTGGCAGATAATTAAAATGGCAAAATCAGGACCTAATTTTGAAATCCGGTCGTTACTTTAGAAAAGTATATCAAATACATTACTAAATATTTACCGGGGCTCCTCTGAATAGAAATTCTGATTTTAAATCCATTTACGTACACCAAGTTCATGGTTAGCGTAATACGAGTCACCCGTATACTTGAACAACTTGAGTTTGTGTTAGAATACGATATACAATCATGCAATGGTACGATCTTAGATATATATCATGTAAATATATCTATAATTAGCTTGTTAACTTTACATTTAGAGACACCTTAAGATTTAGACTTTAATAGATACAATAAATAGTATTTATCGTAGCACAAAAATTTTGCGTGTTCTACAGTCGTGGTGTAACTGACAATTCTACCAATTTTTTAAGTTGATATTCTATAACTGTAGCTTTATTTTCTAAGGGACATAGTCACAGCGGGCGGTGACCACGAAGCGGCCACTATCGACACTTCTCACAGACGTAATGTCCTGTTTAAATTCCAATTGTATCAGGTAATAATACCTTGGCTGGAATTGCTTCAGATCACAGGGGGCCAGAACTGTTATGGATAAAGTTTATAAAAAATCCGCGTATAAACAACGTATGTACATTGAAGTTGCGGTATGATCTTATCTTCTATAGCCCTAAAAAAATTGTTTTATTTTTTTATTTTATTTTTTAAATATAGAGTGACGAGACGATCAGGTCATGTGCCTGATGGTAAGCAACATGCCTGACACATAACAGCACAGTGACAAGCAGCTATTGGAACATGAAGAGTCCAAATCATTACCTAGCACTGCACTGCGCTCGTCACCCAGAGATCTAAGATCTTATATCTCTAAGCCCTGTAATTTCTCTGGAAACATTGCCCTTCAAACCGGAACACAGTAATGTTTGCACATTATTGCTTGGTTTGTACAAACCAATGTTCTAAAACATTTTTAGATCTTAACTATTCATATGGTAACAATATAAATGCCATTTCCCTCAGACAGTCGTGTGCAATGTACTCGATATGTCGTTTTTATAATATTACATTTTTAATGAACGAATGTGTTAAAATTATTTCAACGTTCTTATTCATGTTGTCTGAAACATTGCACTCCAAAATTTTGTAAATATAAAAATATGACTTTATCTAGGGCACCACAAAACATTTAGTTCTTTTTATTTAAAAAATGCCATTTATAAGTTCGTGAGGCACTTAAAAACAATCACACGCATTAGTCGCTGATAGAGGCAATTCAGAACAGTTTAACGTCGCAAATAGCAGCATTTTGACAACGATTTGGATCAATTTAAGGCAATATTTCGGATTAAAATACTTACCGCCGTACATTTAACATTTGCATAAAGCTTGCACGAACCAAAAACCTGTAAATTTTCTGAATGAATTCCAATAAATTTTACAAATTTCGACTTTATTACGTCACACAAATTCAAAGAGACGAAATCGTGCTTAAGTTGGATTATTATTATTCCAGAGTATATTAAAAAAAAAACATTCAAAACCAACCACACACACAATATCTGGGATAGTTGTTATTGGTGTCACAGTATTAGGATTTCTTGCAACAAGTATAATAACCAGAAAAAATACCAGAACATTGGTTATATTTTAAAAATACGTATCATCATGTTTTACATTCATAAATACGTTCAATTTAGACCGCTTATAATATTGCCAGTAGTTAAGTGGTAATGTGATCCCCCATAGATTGCGCTTAACACTAAAAAACAACTACCCTCAAAATGAGAGAAATTTTTTATTCTTCAAATAATACTCACTTAGGCGACGCAATACACCACAGTTTAGGTACTCTTAAGAAAATGAAGTCAAACCTATTTTTTCGAGTCATGTATTGAGGTTAAATACATTATTTGAGAAGTTAACCCCTGTTAGACTAAAATACAGAAGTTAACCTTTGTTAGACCACAGAATCAAGCTACACACGTGTGCAATCAAACCGCTCGTGTGTGCAGCATTGGGTTTATATCGGGGACGCGTGATCTTAGATTTGGACGCCCTACTTCCTAGCTTGGAATGTATAGCGGTAGAAGTCAACGAAGTTTTGGAGAAGGCAACCTTTATTATGATACGGAATGACACCGATCTAGTTTTTTTTTGTACAATATACTCATGATATAGGTATGAAATTAGCAAGACGAGCAAGCACTAACAGCAAAGTAAAACCCCGTAACAGCAGTGTTACGCAGCTCTTTCAACATAAAATAAGTGAATCATGAGACTGAGTTGTGTGAAAACAACGAGGGTCTACAAGTTATATAACCAGGTATAAAGAGATTTTCAAGCTACGAGCGCTTACTGAGAACAACTGCACGTGTTTGTTGACAGATGCCGCAATAAGGAGACAAACTTGGATACAGATCATCTGATATGAGCTGAAGAAATGCCAACGAAATAGCTTCAGTAAATAGATACAGCTGCTAGGAAAGACAAAACAAATTTCAACGAAGAGCAGGATCTACAAACTAGAAGGTTAGCACGGTCTTCTAGCTAAGGACGCTCCATCGTAGATCCTGTCGACGCTTAACGTTAGCCAATATTAATCTCTATATATAAAAATGTTATGTTGGTTTGTGTACGCTTCGAAAATTCAAAAAGTTCTGCACCGATCGAGCTGAAATTTTACAATGATATATAATGCGCATCAAGGATTGTTTTATCTAATGTTTGCATCACAATGTGCCATAGCGAAGCGTGGAAGGGTACAGCTAGTGTACTATAATACTACAAATTACATTAGCTAGTTTTCGTAGTACAAGCTTTGCTCAGTTTAGAACTAGAAAGCGTTGTAAAAGAACCGTCTTTCGATATTTATTTATTTACCACAATGTGTTTCTTTTCTTCATAGCTTCATGTTTGTATGCGCCGCGTCCAATCAAATTTCCACGGTACATATTTTACAACAAATTTGTCAAGACCACAGACAGACTCTTTGTAATTACTCATCTCGTACCGAATTGATATTACGACCTACAATCATACTATTAAACTAACTGATGTTAAATTGACCGGAACTTTATGTTCGTTAAACATTCCTGTGGATGTTTTCAATCTTTTAGAGATCTGTTTTTGAAATTTTCTACAAAGAAAAATATCCGCGCACTATGGAAACACGCAAGCATAAGCTTACTTTATTGTTTGTATACCAACGTTTGTACATTTATAAAATTAGCATGATTTAGCGGCAGAGATAGGGCAAGTAAAAAAAAACATTTTCTGAGGATTTTTTTCATGTTCGCGCATTTTTACCGACTCCAAAAAAGGAACTGGCTGTCATTTTTTTGGATCAATGTTACGCCATTGCTCCAAGAATTGGGAATTAATTTTAATGAGGATTCTAATAACTATTTTTGTTTGGTAGATCCTTTATATGTATCTTATTTGGGTAGATCATATTTCAGAGATGGTTTCACATTAATTTGAAAAATCATAAACTTAGAATTTGGAAACATTGATAGTACTCGTATCAGTGTGGTATTATTGGTTTAACAAAATTTATACAATTTTGTCTAATGTATCATTTTAAATTGAAGTCGGCGTGTGCTGCTAGCTTAAAACGGTGAAGAAAAACATCTTGAGGAAACCGACATGTACCTAGAATCTTTCAAAGTCATGTGTCATCCACCAACTACTGGTCCAGAGTGGCGAATTATGTATGACCTTGATTCTCTCCTTGCAAAAGAAGACTCCGAATCCCAGCAGTAGGAACATTCATGTGTGCTGTTTTTTTTAAAGATAATTAAATTATTTCATGTTGTTTTTCTCTTTATAAAATTTTAAGTCGATTTGTATCCTTTCAACCTTTGTACATTCCTATATTTTACTCAAGGCTTGTTACATATATCTGCTCTTAACGTTTTAATACCACCGAGCCATTATTTCTACCGAACATCCCGAAACTAGAAATGCCTTTATTGAAATGTTCATGGTTGCAACTGCACGAATAAAGCGGTTTGGCAGCCAAGCAAAGGAATATGCTGCCCAAGTGGGCTTTCCCATCGTCTTCAAATCCAGAGCGATTTCAGATAGAACATGTCTTCAATTCGTTCTCAATGCCTTACATTAGGTAAGATGGCAGCCAAGCGCAAATGTATCTTTGGTTGATTAAAAGAAACTAAAACGGGCTAAAAATAAAGTATATCCCAGTACAACCCAACAAATCCTAGTGTATGCTTTGCATCCTCATCAGATTTTATACAAATATATTTGAGACGTGCCAAAAGGCTCATAGGCAATGACATTCTCGTGCGAAAAAGACTGCAAAGTCTCGAACATCGCCGGAAAATTGCTAGCTTATCGGTCTTTTATCGGATACACTTCGGAGAGTGTGCGACTGATTTGTACGATCTAATACCACCTTGCCCTTTTTTCTATCGGAATTCGTAGTTTCGTAATCGTAGCTTGAAAAAGCGACATCGTTTCATGGTTGATGTTCCAAAGACACGAACGAAGAGATATGACTCTACTTTCGTGATAAGAACGTCTAGGCTGTGGAATACGTTGCCTGAGAGGGTTTTTCCCGATAGTTACAATCTTTGTGTCTTCAAATCGAGAGTGAATCGGTTTCTTCTAGGTAAACACGCTCCATCGTAGACCGCATCATCGTTTAACATCAGGCGAGATGGCGGTCAAGTGTAAACCTATAAAAGTTAAAACAAAATAATCTATTAACCTAATAAAAGTTACAGAAGCAATTGGCACAGAAATAGAACACTTGTAATGTTAACACTAAAACTTTGCACACGAGTACAAAGCATATAGCATTAGAAAGCGGATTCATCCCACCAGTAAGCAAACCGAAACGATAGGACGCTCATATGACGCGAGATACGAATCTATTACAAATATAATATGACAATGGTGTATTAACAATGAAGTAGATGAAGCAACCGACATAGCACCCAAAATACACCGAACCAACAGTATGGGTATTTAAACTTATAGGTATTATGGGTTGAAAAAAGAACAATGATGATCTGTGTCTCTACCGTCCAATCAAAACTTTCATGGCTTTGAGATGTTTGTTCATCTTATTTCAAAATTGAAGACAGAACAATAGCAAAGATACAAACGTTTATACTAGGTAGTATACCTCAATTTAAATTGTGATATATAAATTATAACATAACTTAAAAAACGAGAAATTTAATAGTATGATATGAGATTTATGCTGACAGTACCGTAGGTCGTGGATTCGATTCCCAACTAGGTAACATTTCCAATATCATGTATGATACGGGTACGTTTTATTTTTTTAAAGTATACATATGCAGTAATGGGACGAGCAAGACAGTACATTATCACGCTATTGGAAGATAAATAGTCCAAATCATTACCAAGCGGCACTGCAATGCGCTCGTTTTGCTGATATATAAGATGTTTTATCTCTGTGCCTTGTAATTCACCACTTCGCGATAAAACAGATGGCAAGAGTGTGTGAACAAACATCCATACATTAATATAATATTTTATTTATTTATTATTTATTAACTAAAACGGGCGTATAGACCAATTAAGTACATTTTGTTGTTTTGGTTAACTAATGTTATTGGTATATATATGTATATCTATATATATATATATATATATATATATATATATATATATATATATATATATATATATATATATATATATATATATATCATGAATCTCATTTTACAAGTCCACTTATAAATTCAGCAGGTACAATTGTTCAACAAAATACTTATTAATAAACAATTCTTGAAGACAAATACACGTAATACTGTAGACAACAGATATATAAATAGCACTTCAGTGTTATTTTTCTAACATATCTATTAACGTCAAATAACAAATATAGTCACGAGTAAAAACATGGTCAAACAGAAAAAACAACAACAAATATTATACACTACCCATTACTCTAAAGCTAAACCAGTTTAGTCAAAACTAAAACTGGCCCGTAGTTTCGTATTATACCAAATTGAAGTTTATAATTTATTGTATTATATGAATCTTACATACTGGTGTTAGTATGTACTGTGACCGGTACTGGATAAGGATCGGTTCAGTTCATTCATCATTTTGGGGCTTACTGCACGGTGGGAATATTAGTGATAAACAAACTGCTCTAGATAGTTATCGCTATGTTTAGGTAGTTAATAGTTTTAGGAGTCACTGTTCATTGATATTTATTGAAAAGCATGAGGCTACGATGTTTTACTTTGCCTATTGATATATTATTTATCTTTTTATCCATGTCTACGCAGTGGAATACGTTGCCTGAATAGGTTTTACTCGTTGGTTACAGTCTTGGTTTCCTTAAATCGAAAGTGAATTGGCGTCTTATAGGTAAAGATGCTTCATCGTAGGCCGTATCATTGCTTAACATCATGCAAGATGGCGGTCAGGTGTAAAACTAAATAATGACATAGACTTATAAAATGTTGTTTCAAAATAGAGCACAGGATCACATATCAGATACTACGAACCCCTTCAAACCCACGTTCGCCGTTTCCTGTGATAAAAAAAAAACAAAGAGACGAGGAGTTTTAACCCTTTTTGCGTCCCGTCGCGCTTTGAACGTCAATGCTTGAGCTTGAGCAACGAGCATTTCATTAGCAATGACTGATTGATGAAGATAAGGGTTACTGCGGAGTCAAGAAAGTATTTTAAAACTAACTTTATTAGGATGTTTACTGACTATTTTTTGCAGTCTACTTTTAAAGAAGTGTTTTAAATTGAATTTTATTATGTTATTAATATACAATGTGCTTGGTCTAGTATGACAAATATTTTAGAGGGACGTTTTTGGGTTAATTTTATCGGCAAATATTCCACTCCCCCTTGTCCTACCTCACCCCCCCACTAAATGACAACCATTTTAATTTTGTCATCCAACTATATCTCGCCAACTACGAAAATGACTGTAACTACACAATTAT
The DNA here is from genome assembly GCA_017562165.1 of Ectropis grisescens. NCBI lineage: Eukaryota > Metazoa > Arthropoda > Insecta > Lepidoptera > Geometridae > Ectropis > Ectropis grisescens. Next base: position 16,304,267 of record CM029789.1, on the reverse strand, counting down.
TAAGGACCTAAAGCTCAAATATATTTTTTAATATATCAGGACAACATCACAGACAAAAAGATGGAAACGATGTACGTAAATCTGATGTATAAACTTAATAATGTCTAGAGTTTGAGTAAAATACATTCATGAGAATGTCTTTATTAGTACACCTGTACGGTTGCAGCTGCCTCGCTTATTAATTATTCAAACTTAATTAGATTACTGTAATAAGCCATAACAATAAGCAGGCATGTGTTAGTTTACATAAAAAAACTTAATAGATGTAATCAAAATTTATATTCCAGATTTTTATGTAAATTCCGCTTCTTGAATTGATACTACTTTACTTTGTGTCTGTTTAAGTTATTGATCTGATTCTCGTATAAAATGTTATTAAGATTTACTAGTAGCTACACAAATACGACGACTATATATGCGACTTTCCTTTAGAAATGGTAAAATATTTGGCACCTACAATAAAGTCGTCTGTGTGTCATTTCAGGGGAATAAAATACATCTACACAGATCATCAAATAACGATAGTGGTCTTTTTTGTGCTATTTCTCTGAATCTTTGTTCAAGATTTATAGTAAAGAAAGGATCAAATGATGTTAAAGATTTTTGCTACGAGTAAAACAAAGAGGCAGAAAAGTCAACATATCAGTTTGTAGGTGTGATAGCTAGTTATTTAAAAAGTGCCTTTTGCATGTAAAATCTGTATAAGTATCTGTATAATATAAGAGTCTTGCCGCACAATTTTTTTTAGATAAAATAAACTGAATGTAAATTAGCCACAGATATTCACAATGTAATGAAATATGAAAAAAAAAATAGTTTCGGGCAGCTACCTCACTACACAAATCTAAATTAGAGCGAAACTACACTACACTGCATATCTAACTATAATACGTTTGAATTATTATTAAGACATTGTCGTTTTCTTCATGATCTCTAAGCGAATCAAAACGCATAAGCATAGGTACTAGCAACAATACGACGCTGAAAAGAAATGCCTGAAAATAGTTTTTACATGTAATGTGTAATAATTATACGCGGCAATAAGCGAGAACCGCCATCTGTAAGCTTAATACTAATACAACTTGAAATATTCAATCCATCCATCTAGAAGCGGAGTGCATACTAGCTAAATTCCAACCGGTACTGGCGTGGGAGCAATGTCACCGTAAACATTACAGTAGGACACAAAACGCACCGCCCGTGAACATGATTGAATTTTATTGTGTGCTTACCGCCTTACTCGAAAGCTATTTTGCATACTTCATGGTGAAATATTATGGCTAGCAACGATTTTCGTTTCGATTTCTAAACCTCATAAACAAGAATCAAAGTTGCTGTATAGTTTTACCAGTGAAGCTTAGACAATACGAAAATAATTTACTGTTTGTCGGTCCAGTCGACATTTAATTTCATAACGTTTATAGAAGTCATTCCAAGTTGTATATCACCGCCATTTTACTGCATATCGATTTTAGGAGCTTCGTCGTTTGAAACTGTGCGTCGCGGATGACCACATCGGGTTTACTATTGGCACATATCCCAATAAAAGCCACGCCATAAACGTACCCCTTGGGGTCGATAAAACACCATCCTGTCCGTATGATGTCAATATAATATGCATAGACTCCGCTTTATTTGAGGTTTACTACGATATTCTGGATACAGACGGTTGCGTAGCTGCGAACAAGCTTCCTCCACCTTCCTGGATTGACAATTCCAAGGGGCTCGGATTCGTTTTTACGCCTTGCTGAATAATATATTAACTGTGGGGGCAAGATTTATGAAGGGTGGCCAGGGTTTTAATCTTGTGAAACGACCATAACAAGACGTATGGCCAAATTACTGAATCCGTTATTAGGCCACTGAAACGATTTAATGGCCGCTTGAATTTTAGATAACTCCTTTAATATTTTAATTTAATAGATCAAATGGACGGATTTAGGTTATTTTGCAATTTGCATGCGGCGGGTTAACGCGTTCTACAGTCGATTAGGTGAACGTTTGTGGTTTTTGCGCTTCAAATTTAATGCGCCTGTTACTTTTAATGTATTAATCGCTATCAGAGGTAGCTGTTTGACCACTTTGAACTGCTCCAATTCGTTTTCTGTATTTTTTTGTGTAATTCATAGTCATAAAAGTTTTTGCTGTCAAATTAATTCAACGATTTTAATACCAATAAATGTAAATCGAAAAAAAATACAAGAATTAATTTAACCAAATCAAACTAATCCTCAGTAATTTTATGTCTAGTTTATTACGCACTATGGTAATAAAATGGCGTTGACATTTTTAAGGATTAGTTGAGTTTATTGTCTAGGAAACCTTGGATTAAGCTAAATCTAGATTTTAAATTAAGTGAAGTATGCGGCCGACAGCATCGTTATTTATGATACTATAAAATTTATTAGGCCCATCTCAGTTGAACGACGGCTTATCTAAGCTGCTATCCTGAGGTGAGAGATTTGCAATTTATGGAGCCTAGAGACGATACTTTGATGAATATAAATAAATAAATATTGGTGGACAAGTCAAACACAATATCATCTGACCCCAAACTAAACATAGCTTGTACTATGGAAGCCAGATAGCTGATAAATTTAACACTTATATTTTTTTTAAATACATATTTATTATATACAGAAAACACCCAGGCACAGTACAAATATTTGAATGCATCACACAAATATTTGAACTGGGAGGGGATCGGACCCACGACCCACGGCTTCGCAGGCAGACTTGCTACCAACTAAGCCTCCATCCAGTTCAGTCAGGCCAGGAAGATGAACTTCTGTATGTTTTGAAAGGATACAGTTTTTTCGAAGGAGAAATAGAGCAAAATTAGTCATTATACAAATCGTACTAAAAAAAACTGTATAGTTACTACATCCAACGAATTAAAAAAACACACTGAATTGTAAGAACGCGCCAAAACCTTTGAGAATAAGAATTTGTCACCAGGTCACCTACACACACTACAGATAATGTGAGTCCGTGCGTGGTCTCTTGAGCCATCTGAAATATACCTCTTAATTATGACGCTGCTTATAATAGATAGATTCTTACCTACTATCTCTGAAAATGAAAAAAACAAAACAATGGTGATGATAATAAAAAAATATTGACTGGCTTAAAGATATGAAGAACGTGAAAAAAAGAGAAACCAACCCAAAGCAAGGTGGTAAGCTTTTCAGCACAGAAACATGAAAGTACTCGTATATGTTTGAGTGAACAAGCTATTTGATAACAAAGTTGAGGGTAGAATTAAATGGAAAAGTTAAACTAAAAAGATAGGAAAGCTGACCTGTACAAGGACGAAAGATGCAGGCAAAATTATTCAAAACTGTCATGTGAATCTTGACTTTTCATGTTGTATTTTTTTATTATAAAACAGAAGAAGGCATACTCAAAAGAAGGGTAATCAATAGGAAACCAGGGTAACCAGTACATCACAGTAACCATCCGTGGCGTAAAGTGTGTGAACCAAAATTTTCCACAATTTGGTCAAAGCCGAAATTATATGGTCAAAACGTGATAATTCCCATTTTCAAATTCTAAAAAGTACCTATACCCGATTCTACTACTCGTAGTAAAAACCTTGCTTAACCTTTAAAAACCTTTTTTTCTCATAGACAAGTCTCCAGACGCAGCCAAATAAGTAAGGGATATACTCTTGATGTAAATAATAAATGCGCACACCTAATACGCTTCGAGCGAATACTAGGGCTTGCGCCAATACTCATCACTGACGACACGCGGCGCCTCTATTGCATTTTTGAAGATACTACCAGAACTGTGACATGCTATAGTTTAGTGCAGTTTTTTTGTCACATGATGTGAGTTGTGGCACGGCTTCAAGAAGGCTCCTTTTGTACTGGCTAATGGGACTCATTTGCTTTCCGCAGGCACGGAGATGAGATTTTGCCGTGGAGTTGCCAGAACCAAATCAGAAATTACCTGAATAAAAAAACGAACAAAAAAAATTACGAACAAAATTAAGCCAATAGAAAAATGATTTTGATTTATTTACTATGTTAGGTATTAAGAAGTAATGGCAAAGTTCAAAAAAGTGGCACCGTTTCATCGTTTAAATTCTTGACAACAAAGAGATTAGATGCTACTTTATATGGACAGATAGACTGTGTGCGTTGCCTAAGTGGCATTTTACTATCTTGATGTTTTCAAGTCAAGAGTACCGACACAGTTTTTAGGTAAATGCAATTCAATGTAGACCACATTTATACTTAACAAAGAGAACAGCTAAAAGTAATTTAAAAAAATAAGGTTATAAATACCGTTTGGACTAGGCCCAAATCTTTGACATCTTGTTGACTTGCATTGTATTTATTCATTGAATAAATATTTTGGGGACTGCAGTTAGTTTTTATACTAATATTATAAAGCTGAAGAAGTTTTTTGTTTGAAAGCGCTAAACTCGGAAAGTACTGGACCGATTTTAGAAAAATATTTCACCATTGGAAGTGTACGTGATCCCTGACTGCTATAGACTATATACGTAACACGGCCAAAGCCGGGACGAACTGCTAGTTATTAGCTAGTATAATTGTTAAAAGCTAGATAAGCAATGGGAATTTTTGATGTAGCAGAAATGATAGAAATTGTGTTCCGATCACCGAGAGAATTGCAACACTGCTCTGAATAGCGCTGGACTCATGTCAGCAGCGATAGTGTTGTCGTGCAAGTCTTAATTAGCACTGAACTTTTGTCGTCTCGACGGTACAGTCACTTCCAAAATGGACTAAGATTGCAAAATTTCTCTAACAGACAGAGACAGAACAAATAGTATACGCCATGCACCTCTTTGCACTTTAAGAGCTATTTCAAGACTTCGTATATTTATGAAGAGTAAAAAAAAATTGATAAACTTTTTTATTCTCGTTGACATTATAACAATTAATTATGGTTGAAAATAAATGCTACGGACAGTATAATAATGATAATATATTGCTAGACGTTTTAATCGAAGGCCAGATGCAGGAGGCTGTATTCCTTGTCGCATCGTTTCTCACTCTGCAGCCTAGACCAAATCAAATTTAGTATTTTTAATTAAATTGAGACACATATAAGAAAACAGTTCAATGAAGATCACTACCGCCATAATTAATAAAAGTGGTCAAGTGCGAGTCGGGCTCGCCCATGAAGGCTTCCGTAGCAGCAAGTAACATAATACAAAAAATCTTGTACTGCGTTGTTACTTTAATCAGTGTTTTAATAATCATCACACAAATATTTGCACTGGGTGGGGATCGAACCCACAACCCTCGGCTTCGCAGGCAAAGCTACTACTACCAACTAAGCCACTAGGCCAGTCAATTTATGATTTATTAAAATAAAACTACCTCATTTTATCATTCAAACCAATTTTCGTTGATAGTTTACGTGGCAACGGACATCATACACTTTTTTATTTTTGTCATTTATCTTATTTTAGAAGTTCCAGGGGGGGGGGGGGCACACTTTCTACCACTTGGAAGAGTCCCTCGCGCAAACTATTCAGTTTAGAATTTTTTTTTTTTATTAAAAATCTCAATATTATTTTTGCTGACCCATCCATAGATAACTCAGACATATGGTATTGATCAAAAAAAAGTTTTAGAGTTTCAGTTTTTTGTATGGGACACCCCTATAACTTTTTGTATTTAGCTATTTTTTGTGTCAAAATCTTAATGCGGTTTACAGATTACATCTACGTACCAAGTTTCAATAGTATAGCTTTTATAGTTTCAGAGAAAAGTGGCTGTGACATACGGACGGAAAGACATGACGAATCTATAAGGGTCCCGTATTTTGCCATTTGGCTACGGAAACCTAAAAACAGTTTCAGTTTCAGAGTTCAATTGAGAAAAAAAAACTATACTGTTTTGATATCGACAGTACTTTTAGTTGAGTATCACTGCAAATTTGAATAATGGTCTAGGTTATGTCTTTGGACTCACAGCCGGGTTGAAGGTTAAAGAAATACTTTTAAGGTTAGACAAGGCTAGGGAAAAGGGTTAGCTAACGATTCGCTTATGTGAATAAATAGTTGCTAATTAGTTGTTTTTTCTTCAAATGGCCATGACATTTACTTCCATGAATTAGTTATCCACTGAAAGTGGTAAATATCTAATTATACAACCCAGAACGCTGGTTTATATTTGAATATTAAAATATTAAAGTAAAAGTGAATTACGTGTTGGTAAAGGCAAGTAATAGAATTGAGCCACCTGAGGAGAGCTGCTACTACAGATAGCATGAAAAAAGTGTAGAGATATAAAAACATTGGTATGAAATGAAATCTTAGCTAAAAATTCGTCGAAACATAACAGAGCTAGAAGATATAATCGTAAATATCGATATGACAACCCATATGCCACTACGCTACTTTTAAAATATATAATTCGATCAAAACTCAATTCCAGAAACTACCTTGTTTATGTTTACTGTATGCCTTTGATCGAATTCAATTCTTAAAAAAATAACGGCATAGTTGAAGTCTATGAGTATTTATTTGTCTGAGAGTCGAAGTTGATTTCGGATTGTATAAATTCACGACTAAAAGCCCCATAAGCACCATTACTCCTATCTTTATGTATTATCAGAAGCTAATAGAATTTGATAAAGCAATAAACACCACCGAATATTATCTAATTGTTTCTGTGTTATGACATATTTAGTCAACTTTCACGTAGATGCGTCTATGGAATTTCGAAACGGAGATCACGTTTACGATATCGCGTGAGTACGCCTATGTAAATACCAATAGAGGTACATTATAATTATGATAACATCTCGGGCTTGGGTCGGTGTTTGGGCATAATATCAGCGTGATCTGTAGACAATGTCCTCCGACGCGCAACCCACGTGTACGCCCCTTACCGATCTCACATATTGTTTATATGAATCGACATTTAAGACGTAGATGTTGGATACCTCATGTTCACGTACCTTATCGATGTTGTTGTGATAGCCTCAGAGGTGAACCGTTTCGGCTATTTTGAAATATTTGGCCGGATACGTAGAAAAAACAAACCGATTAGGAATTAAGCTTCTTGGGACGCTGGACGACTGTGGTAAATGTAGGATTACTATTACGAGTAAGTTAATCTAAACTAATATAATAAAGCTGAAGAGTTTGTATGTTTGTTTGAATGCTAGGATCTCGGGAAAAAGGTACTGGTCCGAATGGAAAGATTCTTTTTCTATTGGATATTCCAATTATCGAGGAAGGCTATTATAGGCTATAGAACATAACGCTACTATTAATAGAAGCGGAGCATGAATCAAGAATGTAACAAAATCGGGAAAAAATATTCTTTTTGAGAGTTTTCGTACGTTTCGTGCTTTGACATGACACATGACAGCATGTGTCTAAGATTGCGTCATTGAATATCACAGATTACATACCTCTTGAATATAAACCTTTGCTAATCAAATTTGTTTCTAAATCTGTGTTGGTACGATCAATTTCCGGCAGGTGGCGTGGCAGGTCGCTGAATAGGTGTTTTGTTTGAAAGCGATATTCTCAGGAATGACTGAACCGATTTCAGTCATTCTTTCACCGTTGTATATGTACGGGATGCTAATGAGTGCTATATAATGTACCACGGACGACGCCGGGGCGGAAATGTAGTAAAGTGATACAGTTTAAAATGTGTTTTTAAAAAATGTTGTTGTTGTTGTTGTCTTGTAAAAGTAAAACTTTACCACTAAAAACTCAAAGTTATCAATGTAAACCAAATAGAATTAAACATAAAAAGAAGGAATAAATGCAAAAATAGTTTGAATAGTACTTATAGTTTTCTATTAAAAAAATATTGTGGCACATCACACTGAATAGCTCAAAACTAAGTAGGTACTCGTAATTTTTGTATTATCGCAATTTGATAGCTCATGCAAACCTACTAATATTATACATGCAAAAGTTTATATGTTTGTTGCTCAATCACATCGGAACGTTTGAACGGATCAGATTGAAACTTGGAACACATGTAGATTGTGGTCTGGAATAACACATAGGCTACTTTTATTCCGGGAACGAAGACCACGCGGGTATAATAACCATATATACCTGCTAGTACTTATATAATTGCAAATTAATAGGCAGGTACTTATGTAATTGTATAATAAATTTTGTTGTTTATTTAATGAAATTAGGTGTTTTAATTTTTTTGTAATAATTGAAGTGCATAGAACAGACAGAAATCTACTATCTTCCGGTTGAAATACGTAGCGCGACATCTCTGATCAAATCGATGAGCTTCAAATACCCGGCTTGATAGTCCGAACCGTTAGCGCGCAAGCCGAAACGTGAAACGTTCCAAACTCGAATTACGCCATGAATAGGTTTAGAAGACGAAACGATCGAGTTTATGGGGCGTCAGTAATGGCGTCATAAGCGATCACGGAGACAATATTGATACAAAAATGTTCGAACCTTTTGTAAAATAAAAACCTTTCGATAGATTTTGTTTCTACAATTTCATTTATTGACTCAATTCAATAGCCTCTAACGTTTATCGGTTTTGAGAAACTTTAAAACTTGAAATACTCAAATCTTGAATTCGAACTGTTGGATACCTTTTTAACATGATGCGGTCCCTCCTTTGTGTTTTTCGCTCATCAATTTGGAGAAAACAGATCGGCAACGATGCTTTCTTTGGCCTTTGTATTACAAAATAGTATGAAGTTCGCTGGGAGATTTACAAAAAGCTGCATTAATATCGGGATCATTTCGCATTCGAGTCGTGCGCAAAAAGGGCTCCCAATTATGCGCAAACGCAGCGTCCACTTAAACTCGTACGTTGGCTTCTTTATCTCGCTAAAAGGAATGCAAAAGTGCGTGCCTTTAAAAAAATATTTACAGAAGAAAAACTATGGAAAAATTATTCAGCATGATATGCGTTTGATATTTTTACATTCTCGTCCCTAACGTCAAACAAAAGTTACTCCATATGTCATTGTGTCAAGCGGAGTCGATGCATAATGCATTGTTTCCATTACACTACGAATTTTAACATAAACCCGATGTTAACGTATATTCCTTGAATAAAATGTAATTTTTTAGCCGTCGAGTGACTCAGGCGACGCGAGATTCTAGAGGATGCCTTTTTTGCTTTACGGCCACACTCGACAATAAAAGTTGATCATAATGCGTACGCCAGTAGTTTTTATTTGTATATGGTGGTATATCGAGAAATAACGAGTCATATTTTCAATTATGTAGATTCATGCAGGGAAAAATATTTTAATTTGATGCGGTTTGTCGGTATTAACTGTATCGGAGTATCGTTAAAAGTAAAAATATTGTCAGTTTGCAACCAGCTTTTGTAAGATACGACAATTTGGTGAATACTATTTAAGGCTAAGTAAATTCCATAGCTCGTTGTCTCATATATTCAACTTGTAGAAGCTTATTTAAAATGAATATATATATTTGTTCAGTTTTTAACCTTTTTAGTTATCTTTAAATGGTTTCACTTTGTATTTAATACGTTTTTATTAATTACATACACATTTGAAAATTATAATTGCATATTTTATATTTAAATATGTTTTTGATAAATGTGTCTGTGAGAGTAAATATTAATAAAAAAAAATTGGTTGCCTGTAAAGTCGGTATACGGGCGAAAGTTTTACGTGACAACGACTTTGAGTGGTAAAATAATTTTACGGCAGGGACGCGTGCCTTTCACTTTTTATGTCTGTCTCTCTCGCTCTTAGGCGGGCTAACTATGCCCGAGTGGAAGGGACGCGTGCCTCTCACTCGCTCTCGTTGTGAGCGCATAACGTGAGCGGAGCGTAACGCAGTTTCTTGAAGTGTCACCCGGCAAACCAATTTATAAGACGTTGTCACGTCAAAACGTATGTACTTATATCCTCAACTTTATAAAAACCACATACATAAATTTAGAACAACAAAAGATTTTCAAGAACCATATTTATCATATTGTCATTTAGTTCAAAATTGCTGTCGGGAGTTTTGAGTTTTCAACTGGTTGGGTTCCGCCAATTCATTTTAGTGTTGCTCATGTTTTAAGAAGGCACACTTAACTTCGGTATGTTTTTACGTGTATTCAAGCATTTGATTATTGAATAACATAGTATTATATAAAAAAATCGGATTGTCTATGCTGGTTAATTTGTTGCGACTTATCTTCCTGTTGTCTTTCTAAATACCTAGACACATACACATACAAATATATACACACATTCGCGGCCATAAAGTTAATTTAGTGTCAAATGTCCACCACCACAACCAATATTTAAATATTTTCTCATAGTTTCCTAGTCCTAGAGAGTATCACTATTATGTGACTATTCGATGAAATAAGGTATTTTGATGAACCGCTTATGCCTTATCTTGGCGTGATGCCAAAATAAAATATCAGCAGAAACTTGGGAAAAAATTCGGCTCTCGTTGACTTAACACACTCAGTGGACGTAAAACGAATCGTATTGTTCATACATTTGTTAGTATAGGGATGTTAACAATTTTTTGAAACTGCTTTTATTTTGAAGATTGACGCATGTTTACCGGAACAAATAACATTTTACTTCAAAATATTTGTATTTTCGTTGAGTAAATATACAACATTAAACTAATTTTGAATTTTCCCGCTAAAACAATAACGACTGACATGATGTCGCAAAACATTGATCGCGATTCATGACTGTGTGTGTATGTCCAGTTCATGTGTTTTCTTATCATTACTTACTTGAATACAAACAATCAAAATCGTCGTCGCTAAGATCGCAAACTATAATAAAAATGCAGAAAATTAAACAGTTTAGTCAGTTTTCGATAGCTTGTTTTGCGACTAGTGACGTAATAGTTCATATTGGTGTTTCCAGCCACGTGAAAACAGATAAAAATATAGCATTTTAAATCATTTATAACAAATTTATTTCCTAATATTAAATTATAATAATGTGTTTTTCGATATTCTATTATTACAAACTTGCATAAAATCAACATTAAACATTAATTTGTGATTAGTGTTAACATCCCTATTTACAAGACGCTAGTATTTGTAAAAACAACTAATTAATTCAACCTAAGAAAGCAGCCACTCGTAGATACATAAAACCATTAGGTCGGCAGTGCATGTCAATACTCCGTTAGGTTAACTTCTTATTTGCTCTACCAGTCGCGTGTTATGAATGAGTTCAATAGCGACTTCCACACGTAACAAAAATAAGGTCAATACGTTTAGTGACATTCCGCTGTCATTCACAGTTACTATGTACAGACAAACCTGCGTTATACACTTGATATACAAATAGAATGTGATTTGCTATTCCGTTGGAACGCTCATGTTGGAAGTTTGATGTTTGTGTTGTCCCCAAGATAAACTTCAATGCAAGATCTATCAGTGCGACTGTGCAAGATGTAGGAGGGTCGTAGAGCATAATAGGCTGTTACTAACATTGCTAACTGGAACATAAGCTTATTTCACTATTAGCACTGACATGGTTGTTATCACGAATATCGGGTTGTCACACATTTGATCTATTGGATGCCAAGTGGTCGAAATTCACTATGGGTACACCAATATTAATCTTCAAATTGAGAAAAATTGGACCACTACGGGCTTTTACAAAAAACAAAAGTGTATAATAAAAATATGTGTTTCACTAGGAATTTTCCCGCGGTTTTGAGTTTAATATGCCTAAAATGACTGGACTATTTAGGATGTTAAACAAACCCAAAGCTACTAAATTTAACTTGTCAGTTTTTGTAACGGTGAGATAGACAAGGTAAATAACGTTAAAAAATAAGTAACCACTAAAAGGTTTTTACAAAATGTACCTACATTGTGTAAAAACCTACCTAAGATAAGTATCTACCAAACTTTATTGTCCGTAGTGATTTAAACAGTACTAAGTATAAACCGGTTTACGGCTATAATTTAAATTGAATCTAGAGATTACTAAACTTTGTACAAGCTATAAAATTAGGATTATCGCCACTAAAATTGGCTGTGATTTGCAAGGTAAATACGCTTAGATAACATTTTAATTTTGGAACTAAAAAATAACGCTTATTTTTTTTCGAACATTTGAATAAACTTTTCGTTTCTGTTGTCCGTTGGCCCAGCCATATGTTGTGTCAGCAGTTGCCGCCTCTTATGAAAATTTTTTCAAGTAGACATCGACTAGTTGTCACCAACAGAATCGAACATGAAGACTTGGCATTTATCGAGTAGGTAATATATTTTTCGAGAACATGACCGCGTTATCCAACAAGTCATACCTCATGATCGTAGTAGTTTACAGTCTGCATATCTCCTTGTGTATAATCTTTCGAAGTCATGTGTCATCCACCAACCCGCACTGGGCCGGCGTAGTGGATTATGGTCTTAACTCTCTCCTTGCAAGAGAAGGTCCGAGTCCCAGCAGTGGGAACATTTAGTGGGTTGATTATTGATTGATTGATATTTCCTTGTGAGAGAAAACCCCGCGTTCCAGTAATGGAAACATAAATTTGGTGTTCCTATAACTTACTTTTTATCATCGTTATATCACATCACGAGAGCCAATCTAATTAATTTAAAATAATAGCTGCGTGCACATCCTAACCGGTTTGAGTCTCGCGGTCGTAGCTAATTTTAAGTTTACCGGGAAGATTGCTCTGCTCCTATGTAAATTCTCTTCAAAGTATCAAGATATCTTCTCAGAGGAAAATCCTGCCTCGAGCTTCGGACCACCAGCGCGCGCTAGAGCCAGCGACATCATAATTATTGTCGGCCACTTTGCTATCTTGTACACATTACCAATTATAATCAGTCAGTACATTAGCTTGCACGACTTTTAGATGAGAACTAATCTTGGTTTGTTGAGCTAGGGTTGTCACTACATAATGACAAATTAGTTTTTGCATACATAGAATGACGGGACCCTAGAATCATACGCATTATGGTACACAAACTGTGAAGAACCCAAATCACTGCCTAGAGTTTGAATGTGGTCGTCCCCCTGAGTTTTGAGACGATTTATCTGTTTGCTTTGCATTTTTTTAAAATGTTTAAGCCGCAACACAATAATGTTTGTATGTTCCTGCTTGGCGCTAGAATAACTGACACGTGTGGTACTAACTCAGGTAAAAGCTTACAAAGATTAATATCACTATGATATACATACCTAATAATTAAAATTAAATAAAACGTTTATTGTGAAAAATTAACCTAACGCAACATTCAAACTAAAATTTCTAACTAATATTGGACGCTATTTTGAACACACGATCCACAGTATTTTATTTGTTTCTGTATATTCACAAATCTCCATATTGTTTGCGTTTCTTGATAGATAATTATTTAAAACTTACACATATTTTAGAACATTAGAATTTTAGGATTAAGTAGTCATATTAAAATAACATTAGATTGTGTCATAACATAAATGTTAAATAATATTTTTTTTTACAATATACAAAAGATACTACAAATAATAACAAGAACAAAATTAAAAATTTTGACTAACCCCCGACTACCTAGGATTTGTTATCTGTACAACTGCATTCTACTAGTCAAGCCCTTTCATTCGATACCTATATTAAGGGAGTTTTGAGAAAAGAAATGAATTTCGCCATTTTGTGGGAGCGGACATCTTGGATTTGAAATTTGTCTTAGTGCAAAGTATTCTACTAGTCAAGCCCTTTCGTTTGATATCCATACTGTGGTAGTAATAAGAAAAAAAAATATAATTCGCCATTTTGTGGTGGCGGCCATCTTGGATTTGAAATTTGTTATAGTGTTTAGTGTTTTACTACTCAAGCCCTTTCATTTGATACCCATATTGAGGTAGGTTGTGAAGAAATATTTTGTCCGCCATTTTGTGGAGGCGGCCATTTTGAATCGATATTAACCAAACATAGCTAAGAACATCCGCACGGATATTAACCTTCAAACAAAAAAACCGCATCGAAATCGGCCCATCCGTTTGAGCTCTACGGTGCCACAGACAGACACACAGACAGACAGACAGACAGACATCGACGTCAAACTTATAACACCCCTTTTTTGGTCGGGGGTTAAAAAGCAATACAACAAAATAATACTTTTATTTCTTATCGACACAAAGACAACCAGAATTTACCTTTTTTTACTGATTCCGAAACTCTTCAAATTCATTTTACATATTGTTTCGCCAAGCATACGAATTATATGTAAACTTCTTTTTGTCTGTAAACTAGGTTCTTTCATGATGGATTATGGCGGTTGGCTTCAGATGTATTCCATACTTTGAGTTTCAAGCCGCAAGACCCTATTATCGCAAACCTAATAACTACGAGTACCTTAAACTTATTAAATACCTTCTTATGTACGTACGTGGAGTAAGAGTCCCTGAAAGCATTCCATGTACGAGTCTACGAGTATATACTTACCAACTAGTGTTAACTAGCTTGTCAGGCTCTAGGTCACTGTTATATTGTGTACTACACATCTTGATATAACCCTCTTTTCCCATCGTATAATAAACTGTGTACTTTTGATTATACACCGTTGACGTTTCAATTTGATAGTTTCCTTATCACTTTCATGGGTTATTGATCGACTCACCAATGCGTATCGTTGCGATCTCCATCGTATAAATAACCCAGGGTATTGTCAAAGGAAGTGCATCGGTTATTGTTGCCATCGCTTTGCTTATCTCACTCCCGCCATCTCTGGGCCGCTCCAAGTACTGGCAATTTATCTCAGCCCCGTTCAAGTCTTATTTTGTTATTGAAAATTGTTGCCAGATTGACGGATCTCCTGACCTTTATAAGTGGTGCTTTAGATGGTATTCACTGTAAGTCAAGTGTTCATATTATTTGAACTTGAACCGGTGAAGTAACCTCTTTTCTAATCTGATTTAGAAATTATCGGCTTATTTAAGAATTTGAGTTTTTTATGCTACAGGCACTAGTGAGTTAAATTGAAAAAAAGCAAATAAAATGTTTGTCACATTGAGCTATCACAAACTTATGAAATATCCAATAACCAAAACTTATAAATAAACCTATGTAATCCCAAGAAATTAATTAAAAGCTTACAAGCCATCATTTTCTTGCCTTTTGCTCACTAAGAAAGGTCGGGCAAGAAAGTGATGACTATTACAAGAACCTTTAATAATTGCATGTAAAAAGAAAAATTTAGAAAATGTGTTAAAATTTAGTTAATTATTTTCTTCTAATTATTATAATTTTCAGTCTTTAGAAACCTGCAAAATTTAAAAAAAAAAACGTGAATTTGGTATACTTATTTCTACATTTGTGAGCTCAGACGGTCAAAACTGAGCATAGGTGGAATTTCGTAATACGGCGGTATTACAAAATATAAATGGTTATCGTTACGATCTCCAACACATAAGTTTCGATATTGAGAAATTAGTCTGTTACGTACCAACCTATCAATAATACTATCACACTAGATCCAATAATACTGTTGCGAATTCCTAGTAACGAATTAAGATTTTTTTGTTAGAAGCACTTATCGTAGCACTCGCTAGATCTAAAGAATGTCAATTCACATGATTCGAGTACCGTTTGATTGGAATCAGACGATATCTATATCGATATCTTATTCATAAATCGATCGCAATCGATTGTGATCATGTCATATTGAGTGACAACCGATCAACATAATCGGTTTACAGGCTTCCTGTCCCAATTGTTATTATAATGCATTGTACTACCAGGTATTAATGTCATACGAGACATGAAGCGTCACGCATAATTTGTTTATAAGACACAAAACGTAATAATGAAGACTAGTGGTCTCAAGCCAGCGATTCGGAACAAAGTTCAGACATTAATTAAGTTTTCCATTAAGATATAACCATGTACGATATAAGTTAGAAGCAAAGACGTTTCAAAGTAAATTAGTAAGAAGTCACGTACAGACTACATGTAAAGTTACTTTTGTTGATGGCGAAGTAACATGGTTAAGATGTGGAATAACCTTGCTAGGTACAAGAACTGACCATTCAAGAACTTTACCCAGTAAGCCCGTAAAACTTTCATATCACGTCATACGTTTTATACTTAGCAGTAAAATACTCGTTGCTTGTATATTTCTCTACTGACTTCGAATCAAAATGCATAATAATGATTCCAATGTGAAATAGAATTACCAATGCATATTGACTTTCACGTTATAGCCATAGGAATACGTGTAATATCAAACATATCTATACATACCACACAAGATTTAAATAATTTGGCAATTTACTGATGCCAGATATGATTTGATGTTCACTTGCACCTACTTTAAAATCAAAAGTAGATAGTAATGTAACCAAACACGACATTGTGGGTATAAGTTTTTATTTGCGGTGGCTATAGAGATTTTTATAATGATTAATGACTGCCATTATAACTGTTGATTTGTTTTGATTGACGCTATTTAGTTTTATAGCGCCTGTATTAATCTATTCCTAATTAAAAGTTTTTAATCGAAATCTTTTCTGATATCGGCATCTATGAAGATTGTTGGCATCGTAATGGCCGTCCAGAGACTGAACAACCCCTACTTCGTATATGATTTATGGAACGTTCCGATCACCTAGTGGCTGTAAAGCGGATTTATAATCTTTGTGATTTATTGAGATGGTAAAACTTTTTACATCTCCTCACGTCTTCATGTTTACGACACTTTTCCCTTTATAGTTAATCGAAGCTTTTGTACAGACGTCGTAGTTTTATTGGTGTGTTGATTTCCGACAAATTCATCTTCATTTACGTGTGCACCGTTCTGGGTGTAAGTGGCGTAAAATATGCGATTTCCAATTGGAGATTCAGGATTCCGGAGCCATTCAGCGCTCGGCATGAGCAAGCTGTTATTACCTGTTTATTGCTGTAGGATTTATACCGTTTACGCCGTCGTCACGGACTGTTCTCGTACAATTATCTGACTCGCGATCTCCCCATTGTTGTCGAAATTTAAAACAAATTTCCTGTACAAGGGGGGTCGCGTTTTTCTGCCCTGCCAAATTGGATAAGCACTGTAATTACTCGTTTGAGTTCCGAACGTTGGTTTGTGGGTATTTTCTTGTAGATATTTGCAGCGGTTTATGAGGCAGAACGCGTTCTGAGGCGCTCGTGGTACCTTCTTAATGATAATAACGTCTTGATTTTTCAGGGGGGACTATAGCTTACTTTGTGTTTTAAGAAGCACGACCTTTTGTGTTCAACATGCTACTTTTAAAGAAATTGGATAATTAGGTTGAAAAAGCTAGGGGAGTTTATGGAAATGTTTTTTGTAAGAGGTTTATGGGGTGGAATCTTCAGAGTACCTGAGCTACGAGTGTTTCTATATAAGTAAGGATACGTAACTAAAAAAACTCTGTTTATGATCTCATACAAAATCTTAAGTAAAATTATTTTTTTCTCATCTCCATTGGCAAATGATTTGTTAAAAAAATTACATCAATTATTTGTATGTACAACTAATACAACATCGTTTTTTCTGCTCGAGTGAATATAAAAGTTCATTTGAAACCAGCTGAGACAGACGACAAAAAAAATGTCGGAAATAGTTACAATTCCATCATAACCATTTATAAATTTTGCAATTCAAATATCTTATTTTTTCTTTATAAAATGGAGTAATAAGATAAGCTAGACGTGCATCTCATGGCAAACAACATGAATCTTAAAACGACGTAGTCTATCTGTCTATGAAGGAATCAAATCACTGTTCAAAACTACTTCGCACTTCTTATACAGAGATTTAAGATAATCTATCTATCACTGTCCTATAATATCTCTGGAAACATCGCCCTTCAAAGAGTACCACAGTAAAATTTGCACGTTACTGCTTGGCGTCAGAATAACTGGCATAGATATGGTACTTTTTTAAGCGGAGTCTGCAAATAGTTTACCACTACGTATCGAATCTGAGTCATTGGTTGATGATGATGATCTAGAATTACCTATAAACAACCTATATATAATTTTCCAACTGAAAAAATATATTCAAACATTGTATATATAATTTCGAAGTTTAAATTTCATTGTTTGTTTCAGTCATTCATTTATTGGGTACCTACTACCGCCGGTGATCTAGAATTGATGGATAGAGGAATAATGCCAAGACAAGATGCAAGATTATCAGCCCATTGCTTTGAATCGCAAGTTTCTCGCAAAATGACACCCGTTGACGGATGATGGCCTTTATTCAGGTATACTCTTTGCCTGGAGTACATATCTACGATTTTGCCTTTGTGTTGAAACACGTCACCATTTAAGAAAATGTAAAAAACCCGCGCTAGAATTATAGCAAAGATTAATTTGACTTTAGTTTTTACTTGAATAATAAGAAGCAGAAGTTGGGTTCAATGTAAAGTAGTAATGGATGAATAAAAATGCGAAATTGAGAATATTACTTATGCCTATCTACATTTTCTATAAAATACGCATTAAATTAAATATTAAAACCACCCCCAACGTAATTGCTTAAAATTTTAGGCTACATGAATTTATAAGCCAATATTATATTTCGAAAATTCCGACCACAGCTAAAAAGCTATTAACTTTGAAACTCCTGTGTCAATTTGGATGAAGCCATAGATTTCGAATTTTTGTAACATCTTTGGATCTTCTTCTTCGTGTCGATGATGTTGTCTTTTTTTTGTGTGTGTGTGAGTCTTTTAAATTTTTGCTGCCCAGTATTCCGCAACTGTGACTCCTGGTATCGAGGCCTCCATCAGGTCGGTTCTGGTGCAGCTGGTTGGACACCGCGGGCATGACAGCAGGTGCTGCATGGTCTGAGTGGCACCACAGTCGCACAGGATGTTATTTTCGTCAGAGTATCCCCATTTCGCCATATTAACTTTGCAGCGGCCCACTTGGGTCCGGAGTCGGTTTAGTGACTTCCACGTGGACCACGCTAGGTTGCTACCTGGGGCCAGCTCTTCAGCTGGGGCCACATAATCTTGCGGGGGGGGATAGATCTTTGGATGAAACATACCTAATGCCACTCCCGCCGAATTCATCTTAGAAATACCATTATCAGTTCACCCGTTCTGGAACTACGATGCCACATGCCACAGACACGACGAACTGATTACTATAAAACACTTTGTTTTTTATAAAGGGAAAGGTAGCTCTTGATCACCATCTCACTTAAAGTAAAACTGCAGTATAATAAATTGTTATAATCGATCAGGGAAATATTAAGCTAAATCAAATTGTTGTTATCTCCAGAGAATAGAGTCTAGGACGAAGTATACTGTATGATGGATGAGATTGTCTCTACACTGCATTAATGTGCTTCACAGCTACAACTCTAGGGAATCAGAGCGACAGGCTTGAGGTAGTAGAATAAATAAGACTGGGGTAGTGTTATGTTGTCAGTGGGTTAGATAAGTAGTTTTTTGGAACGAAGTTTGTTACGGTAGGCTTATTATTATAAATTAATTATAAGAACTATTTTATTTCAGAATAAATACTACGCACATGTGCGAATGGAAAACAGTGTCGTAAATATTTAATACTCATCTGTTCATTTCAATCGCTGTTTTAAGCTTTTGTATTCGCACATTTCACTAGTGTTACTAATGTGGAGATGGTTTCAGAAAATTTTATACAGTTTTATGCGACAAGTTCACTCAAAACAATTCATGGTTATAATTATCATGATACTACAATAATAAAATATTTCGTTTTAAGAAACATACTCTGTTTTCTTTATATTTGCGTTGAAATACATAATAATATATGCAGAAGTCTGTAACATATTATGTCTTAATTTATTATAGTGCCAACAACTTATCTGTAAAACGACTAAAAGCAGAACCACTGACGCAAACAGAATACAGACGCAGAAGTATAAAATATGTATTTTTAGGGTTCCGTAGCCAAATGCCAAAATACCCTTATAGATTCATATTATAGATTCATGTCTGTCTGTCTGTTTGTCACTTTTCTCCGAAACTATAAGAACTATACTATTGGAACTTGGTAAGTAGATGTACTCTGTGAACGGCATTAAAATTTTCATACATAAAATCAAATAAAACAATACATTTTAGGAGTATTTTTTTCCTCAAAACCGTACGTGTGGGTTATCTATGGATAGGTCTTCAAAAATGATAGTGAGGTTTCTATCATATTTTTTTTCTAAACTGAATAGTTTGCGCGAGAGATTATTCCAAAGTGGTAAAATGTTCTCCCCTGTAGCTTCTAAAATAAGAGAATGACAATACAAAAAATGAATTATGATGTACATTACCATGTAAACTGGCAAAGAAAATTGTTTTTAATGAGATTTAGTAAGTAGTTTCATTTTAATACGTCATAAACTCACTATTGTTAAAATACTGATTAAAGTAACAACGAACTACAAGAACTTTTATATTATGTTACTTGCTTCTAACTGTTGAAGCCTTCATGAGCGACTTCGACTCCGACTCGAACTTGACCACTTTTATTTCAATATATTTTACACATTGACATTTGTAAAATAATAGTATTTTTAGTACCAAAATTTTTTGTTTTAATTTTTTAAATGTTTTTTTTCACACTTGAGAGCCATCGCATGCGGTCTACAGTGGAGCGTGCTTACCTAAAAGAAATCGATTCACTCTCGATTCAAAGACACCAAGATTTTAACCATCGGGAAAACCCCACTCAGTCAACGCATTCCACAACCTAGACGTTTTTGTCACAAATGAGCCAATATAGAGCCAAACCCAAAGAGTTTACATATACCACGTATAGAGTGAGATTTTCCGCACGGTTCTTTTGTGTCGATCGTAAGCAGATGAAGTGCATACTTTCTATGGCAACGAAGTGGTGTGCCGCAACAAAAGTATGACAGTTCCACAAGAGCGAAAAGGCAAGAAAAATGCTACCCGTGCTTTTGGTGTAATGCGTTTGTGCCAACTGTATACGTAGTATAATATGTGTAAACTCCTTCGTAAAACTCTCCGTAAAACGATCAGTCCGATAAAAAAGAACAAGGTACTAGACCATGCAGATCAGTTGCACGTTATTCGAAGTGTATCCGGCTAGAACTAAATTAGAGACTTACACCTGATAAAAATGTTGAAACCTCACTATGTATTGTTCCATCAAATCGGTCAAGTTGAGGCAATGCTCATATTTGCTTAAAGCTAAGGCGTTCATTCATATGCAAATATCGATTATAACGATCGTGATAGAGGTTTGATGAGTTTATTAAATTGCGCGTAGGGTTACCATAACTACCCATAAGATTTCCGGACTGTATTTATTTGTTACACAAAAAAAAACATACCATATCCAATTATCCATAGTAAAAATAAAAATAAACTAGTCCAAATGAGATAAAACTTACTTAGAAACATTTATTTAGAAAAATATTAGAATATTCCTTAGTGACTAGGTTTTACAAATTCCAGTAATCTTTTTGAAGTTCCGGATATAACACGTGATTTCCGGATATGTCCGGGAAATATCAAACTTTTGGTGATCTTACTATCGAGTAATGAGTGTGGGTGTTTGGAATTTTGAACGAGCTTGTACTATCTATTAAGCATATTTGATTTTGATTTATCGACGAAGACAAAAACGATTAGTTTTTGTGGCGGATTTGATCTAAGTAATTGCTGGTAAGGTTCAGTGACAGTAATTAATTCTGGCGATAATTGTAGATTTGTGATTTGGTGATCGATTTATATATCGATGTCTACATTGCCTTTTTTTGTTGGCCTTCGATATTTGTTTGTATTTGAATAAATGCTATGAATTTCGCGTTCAAACAACAATATTAGTATAGATACTACTATAATATTGTTGTTTGAACGCGACAATCTCAGATGCTACTCAGCTGTTTTTAAACATTTTTTCACTATTGGATAATATGTAAGCGATCCCTGAGTGCCATAGCCTGTATATTGTCTAGTATATTGTCTATCACGGGTGAAGCCGGGCGAATCGGTAGTCTTTCTATGTACGAAACAGTTATATTAAACAGTTTTTTTTAAATATAGTAATAACAAAGTGTCTTGCAGCTATTGGAAGATGAAGAATCCAAATTATAACCTGCCTCTCTCTATTAAAATGGTTTGTCTTGATAGTATAGGTATACTTACTTAAAAGTTGCCTGGATGTGAGACCATACTGTAATATCTAGATATGAATAATATTATACAATTCATGCTTGACTAGAAACGTCTTACGGTTTTACCTTCGCAGTTTCCGTTCCCGTAATTTAACTTATGTGTTATTTCATACTATAATCTAAAGGCATTTCTAATTTCAATCAAATCGGTTAAGGCGTTCCGACGTGACTGAGCAACAAACATCCAATCTTTCACGTTTACAATATTAGTAAGATTACAAGCGTACATTTCACCCTCACTCCATCAGCATCAAGCAGACGTAAATTCCTCAGTGACACGTCCCTAGTCAACGTCATTACTGACATTTAATCGCATTGCCTTCGACATTTGACCGCACACGTCACGCTAGACAGTGACGAGAGTTGAACGTGAGCCAGACCGACTGTACAGTGCTACCAACTTATCTGTGGAACGGCCGAAAGCAGAACTGCAACACCAATAATAAAACGTCATATTGTTGTTGTCAGTTAACCATAAGTGGCTACGCTTGTAGATAGAGGCGCTATCACTACATTCTACAGATTAATTGGTCGTATGGTATTGCACCCTTGGCCCAAAACATTTCGTGACGTAATAACTATCCCAAACTAATTACAATTCTATGCTCCAACAATGTTTAGCACGTTAGTTACCACGTTATTTTCATAAAATATTTTCCAACCCAAAATTGCAAGAAACAATTGCTTTCATTGTTTTGAACCTTACGCGATTTTATACATATTGTTTATAATGTACAGGACTTGATCACGATTTAATTCAGTGTATAAATACCCCGACATTTCGGCAGCGTTACAACCGCCGTGGTCACGAGAAGAATTAAATTGTGATTAAGTCTTGTACATTATAAACCAAAATGCTTTCAGCGATAAAGCTATTACTTGTTTGACTAGTCTTATTATTGTTCTATAATGTTTTAACATTTAAATAGTGCGAAAAAATGATACATTTTCAATTATGCATTAATTCGTTCAATCTTTTGGTTTTGCGCTAGCATCAACGTGTCCGTTAAAGTTAGTCGTCGTTACAAATAAATCTTTTGTAAAGTCAAAAATAACAACAGCTAATATGAAATATTCAAGAAAACTTTTCTTTTTTTTACCTAATTACCTGTGTCTGTCAGACGTTCTTCATCACTAGAAACCTTTAAAAAATATGTCAAGGAACTATATTTGTCAAAATTGTAGCCATAGTATGCATAGTATATAACATGGCGTTGGTGTTACTTATCAATTCATTGTTTTGTATTTCCTCTATTAGACCTTCACAATATAGATACACATTTGTTTATTTATTTTACATATGTATTATTGTATGTTATGATAATAATTATAAGTACTAGTTTATTTTATTTAGTAATAAATAAATATGTTTAAATAGTATATTACAATTTATTTTTATAAATATATATATGCATGTATTGTATGTAAATTTTATTTATTAATGTCATCTGCACACCCCACATTTTAAGATCCCATCTTTCTTTTTCCACCCTAAGGTTGCCTGGAAGAGATCGCTATTAGCGATAAGGCCGCCGTCTGTCGCACTAACTTTAAGTGTTTAATCTGCTTCAATTTGTAAATTATTGTTATTTTGGTTTGTTCAATAAAGAGTATCTATCTATATATCTATCTTTTATAGGCTCACACTTGACCTCGTAGATATAATACGAGTAAATAATTTCAATAAAAGTTTTAGTTTTTAATTAATGTTCTGATAATAATTGTTATTTTTTGTACCGCAGATCCTCTTTTTATCTCTACTCTTACTTGACTTATTATTTAATTTCTCTGTTTAATTTTTCTACTAACTACCATTAAATCCCTTAAATCCCACAGCTTACAAAAAAATACCTGAAAAAGCAAACTGATATTTGTTAATACATATATATGAATACTAGCTGACGCGGCAAACGTTGTTTTTCCATATAAATAATTTCCTAATAAAATAAGGGTTGGTCGTAGAAGGGTGAACATTGAGGATTGTATGTATTTTTGTACGTTGTATCATAAAAAAATGGATATTAAAAAATTTGTCTAAAAAATAAAAAATAAAATTTAGGCGACTACCCCTAACATTTAGAGAGATTTTTTTTAATTTATTTATTCACCAAGTTTCCTTGGATCCTAATACTTATTACAATCTAGCCTAATTTATTAAGTCTAGGCTAATGAGTAATTTATATCGAACTTAAATTGCTACATAGTTCATAATGTACAAGAAGGTGTCCATTTTTTCTCATTGACTCTGTTAAGGGGAAGTCACTTATTTCACTTGACTTAGTATTTAGGGGGATGAAAAACAGATGTTGGCCGATTCTCATAGATACCGGATAAGCACAAAAAAATTTCATCAAAATCGGTCAAGCAGGTGTCGGAGGAGTATGGCAACGAAAACTGTGACACGAGAATTTTATATATTAGATGTAGTTTTACAACTGAAATAAAATTAATCGCCCATAACGCAAAACCATCAACACATTTTGATAGCCACTTCATAACGACAGCCAAAGAACATTCATACAAACAGAGAGCTAGCTATGTTAGATTAGTAATACTTACAACAGACGTAAGCAATTTGTCTCTATGACGCTATAAATTGATTGTACTCTCAGCGTGGCGCCCGCGCCGTTCCGTGTTAATAAGTGGTTTAAATAATAAGAGTCTACAATAACAACACTTTGTGGTCTTTTATAACGTATTGGCTATTTCTAGCTAAGAATGGGAATATTACGTTGGCTGAAAATTCGGCGCAGGCCGAAACTCTCCTTAATTTTTTTGAGTGACATGTTTAGGCGATTATTGACAAGAAAATATTCTATGGGTCATTGACATACCAATCTAGAAAGGTAGCGTCGGACCGGCTGAGCAGCGAGACGTTCGTCTTAGATCCTTTTTGGCTGGGATTCTTGTATTGCTATATTAAAATTAAGAATAGAAAGTCTTGTTATAAAATTATTATATTATTTTATTTTAAGCTTTTAAAAAATGTTACTAACTGTACTTCAATTTGACAGATTTTTTTCCGGCATACTAGAATAAGTACATTTCAAAAATCAGTCATTATGGGAAAAGGTCATTTTAAGATTTGTTCATTACGGTTTTAGTACAATATAACATTCAGTCCAAATAGACCGCAACCTACAATACGTCTACTCTCTTTTTACGAAAACGCAATTTCGATATAAACTCGCACTTTCCTACTTCGGTTCCGTCCGTCCGTCGTTTCGTCCGTTTAGGTAATTAGAGTAGGCTTGTAGTAGGATGTTTGGGCGGACAATACGAAGTAGAACCGGAATAGGAAAGTCGTGAGTTTATTTCGAAATTGAATTTTTCACAGAAAGAAGAAAGAAATTCAGTAGACGTCCAGGTGTCACATTGAGCAACATCACTGTTGTTTATTACTAAAATTCTAAGTTACAAGTTTTCGCTTCCCTTTCAGCCGCCTGTGCAACTGTATTTTGTAACCAGTTTCTATTGGCGCCCCTACAATAGTATTTTTTTTATTAATGCTTTTTTCTACAATTATGGGTTTGTACTTAGGCAATGACGTGGTTTACGATGGAGCGTGCTTCACATCTCCATAGTCTGATTCACTCTCGAGTTAAAGACACCGGGATTATAACCATCGGGAAACAACCAATTAGGCAAAGCAAAAGTATCACAAAATGGAGTCAAATTTCTTTTTTTCAGTCTTTGGAATGTCATTCATGAAACATTGTCACTTTTTCGAACTACGAAATGCAACACAATAATTTTAACAAAAAAGAACCGACTTTCAACGGAAAACTTATAAAGTAAAAAAGTTTTCCTCGATTTCTCTAGGATGTCATCATCAGATCCTGGTTTCCTTATCATGGTACCACCCTTGGAATATCTTCTTTACAACAAAAAAATAATCATCAAAATCGGTTCATAAACGACGAAGTTATCCGCGAACACACATAAAAAAAAAACATACATACGGTCGAATTGAGAAACCTCCTTTTTTGAAGTCGGTTAAAAAGGCAAGATAAATGTTTGGGGTTATGTCTAGACGTTGGCACTGGCTTCGATTGCGGAAATATTTATCGACAATTTATCGATAGTTTCAAACATTCAGCACTAATCATTGTAAGCGGAACAGTATTTAAATATTATTACAGCAGAGTATAAAGGTTTGATTTTTAATCCAATAGTTTCGATTCCAATTTATATTTTAATATCACTTTCCTATTCATCTTTTTTTGTTTTTCGAATAACAAAATGTAATTTCGGAACACAATTTAACTCAAAGCGGTGAATTTTGTAATTCGTATCGGTCCAACAAATCCGGCTTAAACTGAGATATCGTTTTGTCCCAACACTACTACTCGTATATCTAAACGGCTACGAAGTTATGAACTGAAGACTCCATAAACAGACATCAAGACTATATTGTAATGTTGCATGTTAAACGTTTTATTATAACGAGGCATGACGTTATTTGCATTTTTAAAAGTTATTTTATGCAAAGTTATGTGCGCAGCTTTTTATGTTTTATTTGGATTTGCAAATAGAGCCATTATGTAATTAAGATTTTAGAGTGATATTACGGTGCATGAATTAAGCATAGTATAGGTATTGCCTACTTATTCATATTTACACTTAGTTTTTTTAAAGGCGCGTTAAATTAAAGCGCGTTTTTCAAAACAATGAGTTTCAATCAGCTACTTTACAAGAACTAACTTGCTCTTTTTTCAATCGCAAAATGCAACATTATTTTATAGTTGTTTCAAAGATTGGAACGAAAATTTATGACTCCACTTTTAAAATAAGGTGTGAGGTTGTAAGATAGACATGGAATGCGTAGCTTGAGTGGGTTTTCTTAATCAATAGAATCTTACTGTCTTTAAGTCAATAATGACATTTTCTTGCGTCCCATGCAAATCATTTAGTATAAACCATATTTAGTAGAAACCATATTGTAAAAAAATTTGGAGCGCTATAATTAAAAACCTATGCGTTATACAAAACAAGTTTACAAATATTATTATCTACAAAAATGATCTCAACAATTTTTATCGTACGATACGCGGTTAGCGAGATATTCAATAAAACGTGTTTCCCAAGATGGCGGCTGAAGTGAACCTCCCCCCGCCGCGCCAACTTGGATTTATATTCAGGGGACACCCTTAAACATATCCAAAAAAAAAATACCAGGTCCCGTACGTTGCAAAAAAAACCCCGGTGCTTGACCTATAACTAACACAATTAACTGTGTTATTTTTTAACATTTGATGAATAAAAGATGAAACTAAATAACGAAAAACTTAGCTATCTGATATTTTTTTTTAACTGTTGTAGGATTAAACTTGGCCACCATCTCGCCTGATGTTAAGCGATGATGCGGTCTACGATGAAGCGTGTTTGTTATTTACAATATTACGTGTTTATTATCACTCAGTCGTAGTATTTTTGTCACAGCTTTCATTTGTTTATTGAACAACTTTAGTATTACATCGTAAACTTCGGCACCCCATGCCAGCCGCTCCAAAACAATTTTATCGAATCTCGAATCGGCTTCGCTGCAAACATTGTCCAACCACCATCGCGTAATTGCACTTAATTTGAATTCTTGTCACCCTTCCGGGGACCAATTCAATTAAACTTGTTCACTTCCACAGGAGCGCTTCCGAATAGAAGAGGCAAGGGTACGTTGTCCGGTAAGGGTCTATACACACTGCGACTTCATAAATCTGTACGATACGCATAACTTAATCGACGTCATTGATATTATCATCATAATCATCTGCTACAACCTTTTTTATACCACTCCTGGGTCTATTTTATCATGACAATATTCATATGAACATGATTTAGTAAGGGTCTGTAACGTAATGCGATATAATTATTTTAGATAGCATTACTGCTTGATCCCCCCGCATCAAATTACATTCTGTTAAAATTTTAGATTGCAACAGCGCGATTTTCCGCTGCTCGCGGCACAAACACAATGTTAATTTAAGTAAAATTGAAACCTGAAAATCATGTCTACAAGTTTTAACGTATAACTTATTATTAACTTGAATTTTAACTTAAAATTTTATGGCAAATAAAACATTTTGTATTTATACTTGCGAATCATCTTACAAAATCAACTAATGAAGTTCCATCGTTTCGTGTTTATCTGTTGATGTTAAGCTACATTTTTTTATTGCGAATATATGCGAAAAATCTGCACACAAGAAAACAAATGTTTGTCAGCGACGTTGTCCACGTAGAATTTAGAAAGTAGCCAATCTCTAAGATGCTCTGCATATTTGAAAAGTGAACTATACATAATTTCAGATTAAATTATATTTGAGTTCCAGATTGAATTCGGTTATTTTTGACAACATGATTGACGAATACACAAACAAATATCCATATTTTCATAGTCACTTATGTAATTATACTAGGACCAATTTAATGCACAAAGACGTAATGACGCAATCATGGCAGAAATACGAAGCTAAAGTCTTATATCATAAATAAAAAACACCTTCAAACACAAATATTTTTAGCATTGTTGTGCATTTACAATTAAACCTGTTATTTTTTATTACTAAAAGTGTCGTGTCACAATACTGCAGCTTAGTGAAATTGTACCTTTATTTGAGTTACGTGTTTGGCGGTATGGAAGTAAGGCAATTGACGAGCATGTGGTAAAACGGGAAGCCTTTGCATTACATCGATATTATACTACGATTTACGGTTATAGACGTAATAATTCAGATTCAATTTAATTTTAGCCCTCAACCATACATTTTAAAACAATTATACGAAGAGTATCTTGATGATATCTATATGTATATGTAACCCTGTGATTATATGAGCAGGCGTGTTGCCTACCATCATGAACATGTTCTGCTCGTCCTGTCACTTTATACTAAAAAACTTATACACTAATTGGCAAAAGTAACGCAACACAAATGACATCGCCTAAACTGAAGCAGATTTATTACATTTAGATATTCTGAGTAAAACAAAATTGGGTACTATCTATTCACATGATCGTACTTAGGGGGCAAGTCCTGCAATAGTAATGAGTTTTAGATAACGTTCTATTATCAAAAAGTTCAAAGCTCAGTGTTCCTACTTATTCGTTTCTGGAAATTTGTGTCACGCATGGTATAGTCATAAAGGGTACCGTAAACCGACATGTTGGCCATCAAATGAAAGGGTATCGGCAATTGGTACTATTTGGTACGGTTTACGTGTTTACGTCTATGATCTTATCTGTGTCGGGTATACGGGCGCCCGCCCTTTTATTAAACTGCCATGTTGTGGGTGCACAGAAAGGCGTGGAGTCGACGTTGAACTGAAATAAATAATTTAATAAAGTTTAACGCAAAAATTACATATTACATTTCAAGGAGATTTTTTTGTCTGTGCTATATTTTCCATCTATTACTACTAGTATTATAAATGTGAAAGTTTTAATGTTTGTTGCTCAATCAAATAATACCGATTGTACGAATTGTATTAAAATTTCAAGCACAGTTGTATTGGAGTATGGAATATACATACATACTCTTACTACTTACATACTTTTTTGTCTCAGAAAAATATCGGAAATAAGAACTTTGCGGGTTTAACCCCAAAACACTACTTGTATTTTATACACATAACGTTTACATTTACATATAAAAATGTAGTTCATTACGCACTTAAACAAAAAAAAACAAATAAATAAATAAAAACATTTTTGTTTATTTTGCCATTAATTAAGAAAAGTTTTGATTGTAGACAAAGTGTCACAGCTTGAACATTATTTTGGTTTACTACACAAAAGTTTGCTTATTGCTCGTTATATTACAATCGTTAATAAACAACGCAAATAAGTATAGAATTTTATCATTCAAATCCTTGAACAAATCAACGATCTTTGTTTGATCATAAAATTTAAGTGACACAAAAAACAAAAAAAAAAAATGCGGCTACACAATTTAATTAAAATCGAGTTTAACAAATATATTATCTTATACCTTTAAACGACTAATTCTTGTAGGTATATATTGTATATAGAATCTAAATCTCGGAAACGGCTCGAACGATTTTCATGAAATTATGTATACCTAGTTTCGGGGACGATAAATCGATCTAGCTAAGTTTTTTTTAAATCATTTTATGCGCCTTTTTAGACAATGAAAAACTCTTACAATTTCATTAGCATACGATAAATTATTTCGCCACTGTTCTTTAAGTCTAAATGGCCCAGACGGAATATGCTCGCCCTCGGAGTCAACAGGCCCCGGTTCGAATCCTGATGGTTACACTCGGGTCTTTTCTGTTTGTTCTTTTTTTCTGAGAAAATCTTTTACTTAGAGCCCTTTTATAAACGCATTTAAACCGAGCAAAGCTCGGTCAACCAGGTACTATAATATATTGGTGAACAAACGTACTTTATACTTTATACAATTACTATTATATTAATTTACTGACATGTACGGATAGTATGTAATAAATGAGTATGAGTATAAGTACTAAACTATTTGGTTAGGGTGAAATCTTACAAATCAACAATTTACTGAGTAGACTCAATACGAAATGAGACACGTCTCTACACCTTTTCTGTTCCACTAGAATTAGAGGGTGTGTTTAATGAAAACAGGACAGGAATCTAAATTTAATGTGTATTTCTCGTGGCTGTCTCAATATCGTTATTCGATAAGTTTATTGAATAGCCGGGTGGATTGAAATTTCATATCGATGACGTTTTTGGGGACCGTTTAATGGGAGGTCGAGACTTACACTGAAATCATAGCGCAGACTATTTATAGACTGTTTGAGGGTATATTTGCGAAGTAAATAAACCTTAACCATAACACTAATTTATTTATTTTCTCCGTATAAACACCAAAAACCGGCTTCAATATAAAATTAAATTTCGACACTCGACCCAATTTCATAAGAAGCCATCCAAATAAATAAAAGTCAATTTTAGTTTTTTCGTTCTTTGTTCAAATTTCAAAAACCTTTGCCATGATTTTGATAAAAAGTATAGCTATAGAATGGGGCCACTTCTAAAGCATGCCAAACAAAAAAATTACCTTCAAAATCGTTCATAATAATTGGCGGCGCTATGGCGTTAAATAAATACAGAAATAAAAAATTAAGTGAATAATTGAAAACCACTTCTTTTTTGAACTCATTTGAATCCAAAAAAAATAAAGTCACTGTCAAGTATTGCTCCGTACTTACTCGTCACACTAAAATGATGTATTTCGTCACTCTGCAAATTTCCAGGAAACCGACCAAATTTTTGGTAAAATGTTAAAAATATTTTAAAACAAAGGATTAAGATGTATCAGCGTCACGGGTTCGTTGACCTCCGAACCTGTTCATAATGGGCGGGTACGTCACTCTGACGTCATTCCCGTCATTGTTGGTAGAAGAGTTAATTTACCTGGTGCACTTAATTTGTTTATTAAAATAAAAACTGTTCGCGTGAGAACGTTATTGCGGGCCGGTTCCGCACACACAGACGTTCGCCCAATTTGCATACCGAAATTGGTAGCCTATCTAAAAAAAACATAACCCTTACATAACAATGGAGGAGATTGTCAACTCAGATGTTCCTATGTCTTTTTTAAGTAGGTAAAGACGGGATGAGCAGAACATATGCCTGATGGTAAGCAACATGCCTGCCATATAAAAGCACGGTGAATTTAAAGATTCGTTTTCTATTAGATAGTCCATTTATCGAGGATGGCTATAGGCTATAGAACATACCACTACTATTAATAGAAGCGGAGCATGAATCAAGAATGTAATAAAGTCGGGGATAAATATTCCTTTTTGAGAGTTTTCGTACGTTTCGTGCTTTGACATGACACATGACAGCATGTGTCTAAGATTGCGTCATTGAATATCACAGATTAAACACCTCTTGAATATAAACCTTTGCTAATCAAATTTGTTTCTAAATCTGAGTTGGTACGATCAATTTCCGACAGGTGGCGTAGCAGGTAGCTGAAGGTGTTTTGTTTAAAAGCGATATTGTTAGTAATTTACCGTTTACTGTTTTTTACCGTTGTATATGTACGGGATCCTGATGAGTGCTATATAATGTACCACGGGTGAAGCCGGGGCGGACATCTAGTAAATTTATAAATAGTCTTTTATGTGAAAGAGTAGTCTTGTGGTGTTTGTTATCGTACTTTTTCGATCGCATCGTTTAGTTTAACCGTTTTTTTATATTTATGGCAAGTTTGAGCATACGTATCTACTTACATACTGGTTTTAGGTTTAGATTAATTAGATCGTACAATATTTTAACCCTTCTAAACCAGCCTTCATTATTTAGTACCAATTTTACCGTTTTTGTATGAACAAAACTATTAATGTTTAAGTGTGAATGTTTGTTGCTCAATCACGTCAGAACGGATGAACGAATCCGGTTGTAATTTAGAACAGAATCATATTATTAAAGTCTGAATTAGCAATTATGTTACTTTTTATCGGTGGAAAATTACGGAACAGGGAACAACGTGACTAAAACCACTGGCGCTTCTAGTCTATACTTATAATAAAACTGTAACGGGTCGAATTCTGTACATTGAAGATATTTTGAAATTTTTTTTTTTGGGGCACTCCATAGTCGATACTGATGGCGAAACTGCATTTTTTTTCTT
Organism: Ectropis grisescens; assembly: GCA_017562165.1. Lineage (NCBI taxonomy): Eukaryota > Metazoa > Arthropoda > Insecta > Lepidoptera > Geometridae > Ectropis > Ectropis grisescens. Next base: position 16,271,545 of record CM029789.1, on the reverse strand, counting down.
TCATGTCTGTCTGTCTGTCTGTCTGTCTGTCTGTCTGTCTGTCTTTCTGTATAGGGATCACGCATCACGCCGAAACTACTGATTCAATTCAGCTGAAACTTGACATGATTTTAGTTTAAACTAAGGAAATTGCTGTAGGCTACTTTTGATCCCCAAATTCTGATTAGTTTTCTTGCGGGAGGGGGTGAAAGTCAGAATGTGTATTTGGTTGTAACTCATGTTTGCGTTGTTTAATTTCATTAATTTTTTTTGTTAGAAAGAACACATTTTAATATTGTCCCATCAAAATTTGAACATTATCGGTTTGGTGGTTCGGAAATTACACAAACATTAAATAATAACGACACGCATGGCGCGTTCGATACATACTATCTTCTAAGTATTCTGTGTATCACAGACGATCCACAGAATATCTAGATTCAAGAAGTGCCCACGTGATCGCGTCGCGTCGTCTTGAATGACAAAATAATTGTCAAAAATATATTTTTGTGTGGAAAAAGGAGGATGAGAACATCCTCCTTCAACAAGGAGGATGTTCTCAATCGGGTTGCATGTTTTTTATTTGGTTTTATTTTACACGATAACTCCGCTAATTGTGAGTTGATTTTGATAATTTTTTTTGTTTGGTAGAAAATACTTCAGAGGTGATCTTATATATCGAAAACAGGGAGGTAGTTTTCAAATATCAACAAAAACAAATATCAGCTTAGATTTATCTGTATTTAGTTAGTCGAACGACAGAATTAAATTACCTGTCATTGAAGTAAATTTTTGTTCTTTTGAAGAAAACATATCAGCATAATAAGTAGCAGCATAAACAACCGATTAAATGTTCCCACTGCTGGACGTCGGGGCCTTTTCTCGCAAGGAGAGAGACAAGGCTATAATCCACCACGCTGGCCAGTGTCGGTTGGTGGATGACATATGACATGTGACTTAGAACTTAGATTCTAGGTACATTTCGGTTTCCTCACGATATTTTCTTTCACCGTTTAATTACCGGCATTACGAACATGACTCAGAAAAGATAGTGGTGCGTGTGGTTTTGAACCCTGGGTCTCCGGATCAACAGTCGGCGTTCTCCGACTAAGTCAGCTGTAGCTTACTAGACCAGCCGTAACTTAACGTATTATTTCAATCCAAATACTGTTTAAAATTTAAAGGTAGTGTTCAACAAGCTTCGGTAACCGAAGCAGACCGTTAGGTTCTGTACCTGACTTCGCTGTCCGTCCATCCTTCCGTCTGTCACCAGACTGTATCTCAAGAACGGTGATAGCTAGACAGTTGAAATTTTCACAGACGATGTATTTCTATTGCTGTTTTAACAAAAAATACTAAAACTAAAATAAATATTTAAGAGGGGCTTATTTCCATACAACAAACTTGACTTTTTTACCGTTTCTTGCTCGATACTAATAACGTACCTGTCACTGGTTGACGCTTTCACTATTCACATAATATTAAGTTTTATGTTCTCTTTAAATGTAAGTAATTAAAATAAAATACATTTTTAAGGGGGCTCCCATACAATAATACTTATAATACTCCCATATAATAATACCATTTTATTTGCTAATGGTTCAGAACCCTTTGCGCGCGAGTCCCACTGGCATTTGACTGGTTTCATTTTTTTTTTAAATTTGTAATATCCTATCCTTTCCTAATATTATATAAATATGTCAATATTTAAATTTTTGCTGCTCAATTACGTTGGAATGGCTGAATGTATCGAGTTAAAATTTGAAACATATTCTTGGCTTAGCTTAAGTAACACATAGGGACATATAGATAAGTAACTATACATAGGCAATGTTTGGCCTATGTGTTCTTCCAGACTATAATCTAATTGTATTTCAAATTTCAGCCCGATCACTTGATACGTTCTGCCATGATTAAGTAACAAACATCCAAACATTGACATTCATAATATTTACAGTTACAGGACAACGTTGGAACGGCTGAACATATTTGGAAGGAATTCGAAACACACGTAGTTTGTAATCAGAAATAGCAAATCGGTACTGTGACGTCGGAAAGACTAAGCAAATTTGGTAGAAAATTGAAACAGATAACTTATAGTCTGAAATACCACACATAGTTTAGAGTCTAAAATTTCACATGGGGTCTAAGTCTATATTTTCGTTTAACTCCATATTAATCTATAATAAGTATATATTTTTGTAAGGAACTTGATGTGATGGTAAGGTAAAAGCCAAAATTATAAATGTATGCACCTGTTTTGGCGTAGATAATACAGGTGATTTGCGTTCACAATCAAAATAACAAGCAACATAATATTCTCATTAGACGGCGCTAATGCCAGTTTAAATCTAAAAGCACTAAAGGCAATTTAAATCAATGTTTTGCTATTGTGGTATGTATTTTTTCTTTCATCACTAGGTGGCGTTACTGGTATTCTAAATTGTACTAATAAGTTTTTGCTGCTAAAAGGATTTTGATGCCGAATTTGGATTCTTTCGTTCTTGGATTTTTTTTCTGTGTTACAATTAAATTCATACATTAACATTTCACTAAGACTTGGCTTAGATTTACGGGTTGAACTTGCTTGAGTACCTATCATTAAAACTCAAAATTTTAATCTTTTTGATTCCACACAGGCTTCGTTCAAAATTTTACGCGGGCGAAGTCGCGGGTAACAGCTAGAAAACAGCTTGCGGATAAAAAGAGAAATGTAGGTAATCAGATCATGCACATCAGCTTCAGAATTTTCGTAATGTATCCTATAAAAATCCTACAAACTTAACACTTGCGGCTATGTTCGATACTACGAAACCTTAATAAGTAAGTATGTTTAATTTTGTTTAAAAAAAGAAAAATAAAGATGATAAAATTAAATATTTTTTTGTGTGGGAAAACAAATTCACTCGGTTTTTCAATGATTACATTATGCAAATATTTTGACGTACGATACTTCCAACTAATTTACACTATAAGTCAGTAACATCTGCTTACGCGAACGAAGTAGCGGGTTCAGCTAGTATCTAAATAAATTAATCATCATTTGATGAAGTGAATGCATTCACATGAAGTGTTGTAACCCTTTGCTATTTCGTTCACTTTTAATTTTTTACTATTTAACACATGGTATGCGGGATCAGCCAGTAACCTCAAGTGAAAATGAAAGTATAATTTGATCCATTCGCGTTTGGAATTCTATTTCCAACCTTATTTTTGATACCCTAAATCATTCCTAAATTATTTCAACGCACGGATCTCTAAACACGATCTATTGAACCGTTTAGACAAGACATAAAGAAACTCTTCCTTATTCTGTGCGTGTGCGCGCATCAAAGTTGTTTATCTTTAATTAGTTGGAATGGCTGAATCACGGTAGATGTGATAACTGCTGTCCACCCACACCTTGCATTGTGTGGTGAAGAGGCTCTCCGTGAGCTTCCGAAGGTAATATATTTATAGCAACTATATCAATTTGTTAAACATCTAACTCATATCATCGGATTTCTAATTATGAGATATCGGTAGTATACCTTTGCTGTTATACGGGGGAATGAGTTCATAATATTTCGATACAGTTGTTCTATGCATCAAGTTCACGGATAAATATACAGAGTTGTCACAAAAGTCACTGTTTACGGACAGAGACAAGTAAGTTTTTTAATATTGAACTACCCCCTTTCTCAATATTATGAGACGATTACAGATTTTAGTCGAATATAGATCTTGACAAAACACACTAACTGTAATGGTTATGTGAATACGATTTGCAACATGGAACTTGAAACTACATCGAAATATCGTGGACAACATGGAACTTGAAACTACACCGAAATATCGTGGACTTACCACTTTGAAACTACGGTTAATTTCCCTCAATTAATAAAATTATACTAGTAGCAAAAGTAACCGTGACTAACTATTTATCACTCAGTCCATCGATACAAACAAATCAAAAGATGTTTCCTGAGGACCTTAAAATTGTTAACAAACTGCGTGTCCGTGAGTAGCGTGAGTGTTTACAACTACCAATCTACTCGACTAGAAACGCTAGCGGCCAGGTACAAGTACGAGTATGTTGCGGTTCTCCTTATTTTGGTTGTTGACAACGAATAGTGATAGGTATAAACGTCCGCGTTCACCGCTTCATACAACCAACTAAAACGGGAAGAGTGAGCTCACTCTACCTAACGATAACATAATTCCGTGCATCTGAAATTTGGGAGGGAACATCCATTGATTTATATCGATGACTCAATATATTACAGTATCTCAAACCACTTAAATGTGAGTACTCTTATATCTCGTTAGTTTTGTGAAACAATCTTGTAATTATAATACTATACGAATGTATTCGTTACGTTACTAAATTAAAATTAAATAGAATAATAAAGAACGATATAGTAAAATCAATTTGCTAAACGATATAAGTATTCCATTTTGTGTAGGTAGTTAAAAGGTCTAGGAACGTTAAATGGTAAAAAACCTTGCTACATACGCGGCCTCATTAATTTCGTCTTTATAATCAGGACTCTTTTAAATGACTTCAATATTTAAATTAATGTAATTTTTTGTCTATCTGAATCCTGGGCCGGGTAGAGTTACCTACTTAAAGTCTACCATGCTTATTTATTTTGACTTTGAGGAAGAAAATCCTCTACAAAACCGAATTTTCTTATAATATTTTCTGTGACCATTTTAAGAAGCGTAATTTTCGAATCAGTAAAATAGATTGGACTGTGGAAACACAGGAATGAAAAAAATGAGATGGTTGAGAGATACGTTTGTCCAGCATAAAAAAAGTTAAATTACTATTGATTACATGAAAAAGTGAGTTGATGCTTGATCGCCGCATACATACGCACATTATTTTGCAAAAGTAGATGTACGTGTGATTTGATACTATAAGCCTTACAATGTACCGATCTCTATCAGTCTCTCATTAAAACTTCCGTGACCTATATTTGATGAATACTAATTAAAGCTTACTATTACAGTTTCTATTTACAAAAGCCTGCCCTATTTAACTACATTTATTTCTCCTTAAACTTTCTATTACCTAATTAAATTTTGGAACATTGTTGAACCCATGTATATTAAAATTACCCAGTTTAACCGTCGGCGTCGGTAGGTAACGTTATCAAATGGACGGTAAATACCAAGTATAACGCTTGGAAGCAATCATATTCATATGTAAATGTGGGTGTAAGAGCCCTTGGGTGAATCTATTGTATTCTAGCTGCCTTTTGATGTCACGGCCTAGGAGAATTCTGCTAAGATCGAATTGGTAACAAGTACATACATAATTGTGTTGGACTGAACTAAGGAGACCATGCCCTTAAATTAGTTTAATGCCATGTGGTTCAATTTTGTACATAATATATTCTTTAACACTTAAATTAAAAGTAATTGTTGATATAATATGATATATGTATAAAAAAACGTACATGTATTTTTTGATCTACATAAACATACAAAACAAATCGTCAAAATTACATGTATGTTAAAATTAAAGTGTTTTATATTCAAGTATATCAAAGGAATATATCCGTTTAAAACCTAACGGACATAGAATAAACAAATTACACTAACAAAATATCCAGCATATAGCTAAAATGAAGCCAAATACCTTTGTTCAAAATACCTACGTAGAAAATAAAGAAACATTTCTTTTATTAATTAATCAGACAACAGGTGGAAACTGCAAAGCATATTTTTCTACAGAAAAAAAAGTTAATTTGGTAGTTAATCTATGAACTTCGTTTTGTTTAAGATTAGCTGTTCAGATAAGCTGAAAATTGTATTAATTCTATTTGCGTAAACTTAAATCTACCAATACAAAACAAGAAAATATGCAACTTGTAAGCTCCATTACATTACCCTATATATAAAATTCTCGTGTCACAGTTTTCGTTGCCATACTCCTCCGAAACGGCTTGACCGATTTAGATGATTTTTTTTGTGCTTATCCGGTATCTATGAGAATCGGCCAACATCTATTTTTCATCCCCCTAAATGTTAGGGGTAGTCCACCCCTAAATTTATTTTTTTATTTTTTAGACAAAATTTTTAATTTCTATTTTTTTATGATACAACATACAAAAATACATACAATCCTCAATTTTCACCCTTCTACGATCAACCCTTATTTAATTTATTCATTTTTCCTCTCCGGTCGAAAACTGATTAATCGTCATTTAATTAGTTATCCCCGCCAGATGTCTACAGGTGTCACTTCTGACCCAGTAAACAGCACGATAATTTGGGGATCAAAAGTAGCCTATAGCATAGGTATATATAGTTTGAACACGCTAATCTCGGGAACTACTGGACCGATTAAAAAAATCGTTCACCGTTCTTTCATATGTTCGTAATCCTTGAACGCTGTAGGTTATATATATGTACCACGGGCGAAGCCGGGGCGGGCCGCTAGTTACCCTATATAAATGCTTTCAAGAACAATGCAGGAATATACTCCTGGGTCAATACTTTTGGAGATTATTTTAAATAACAATTGTACAAAATAAAATGTTTTTGTTATGCAATTGCGTTGTATTTTTTTTATTGATAACAGTTTTGTATTCTACAGCCATTTTGCCTGATGATACACAATGAAGTGAGCTAATATAGAAGAAGTCAATTTACCTCCTTTCAGGAAAAGCATTGCACAGTTTAGATGTTAGAACTATAAAACTGGATACAAACCTATTCGATACCTATCTTTGCAATATCAACTATGAAACGATGCCACTTTTTCAAGCTACAACTAGCTATGCGAAGAAAAAGAGCTAGTAAGTTTAGGTAGTATCAAGTGAGACGTAAGTAATGTTAGATAGCATTGATTTATTATGGGGTCTTGGGAAGTTAAATTCAAATTATTGTAACAAATTTTCCTATTACCGCGTATGGATCACCTTTTTTTTTAAATGACCTCTGGCATAATACCAGTACCTAGCCGCGGTGGCCCAGTGACGAAGTCCGACGTCATTTAGTGAAATTGCAGGTTCGGATCGCACCTGCAACCATGCAGATATTTATGTTTGCCACCACCACTTGCTGTTATGGTGAAGAAAAACATCACGAAGAAAACAACACATTTAAAGGCGCCAGTTCGCGCCGAGACCGCGACAGGAGACCGAGACACAAGTCAACCGAGTCAAGTGCCTGTCGCGGTCTCCGGTCGCGGTCTCCGGTCGCGGTCTCGCGTCGCTGTCTCGTGTCGCGGTCTCCGGGCGAACCGGCCACCTTAAGACACCTTTCGAAGACATATGTTATTCTCCTACCCGCAATTGGCTAGCGAGGTGCATTATGGTCTTGACTTCCTCCTATTGAGAGAAAGCTCAACATTGAATGGGTTGATTATACGAAGCATAAAATAAATGTTTGGAATACGGCGGTTAATCTACACCCGAGATCCTGTGTCTTTTATGGTATCGTTCCTTGTCAAAGGCGCAACCGATGTCACAATTCTTGCATACTGGATAGTGAATGTTAGTGCGCGTAAAACGAAAATTACTTTTGCGGCGGTTGCTACAACATAATCAATTCCTAAACAACGCATGAAATTGCACCTTATATCATTGGGATAAGGTTACCTGTTATTTCAAGCTACACAGAGGTTCAGTGAAATAAGCCAACAAAACCCATTGCACTAGTTCCATTTCAGCTTTCAGATGGCGGGTGAATAACCGGCGTGAATTTTTAAAGAATTTCGTGTAGTGCAAACTGTCTAGCTATGAAGATGAAGTCCGTATCTAGCAAACTTGAGAATATTAAAATTCCTAGAGACCAGTAAGGCACAATGCACATTGTCAACGCATAAAGATACAGTGTTGCTTTTATAACGGCATTGTGCACCCCCTTTGCAGTTTCTTTGCCGTTTCACGATGTATTCATGCGTTTTATTATTCATGTAAGAAGTGCCATGGAAGAACCTGCAATGTTAATAATTGAAAGAAATCGTGACGGGAAGACGGAAGCAGTCACGTTGGACAATGTTGTTTATTTTTTGTGGTGTTTTGACATATTCAATTTTGCTAGCGTTCACGGCGGAGCTATAGAATTTAACAGCCCCGTAAAGATGCTGCCAAAAAATTTGTGGAATACTTTTTTATGGGAAATTGGCTATTTTTGTAGTGGATTCGTTGCGGAGTCTGCCTGGGGAAGTACCACAGATTTGTAAGTTATTCTATAGTCAAGCAATAATGTGAAAACATCATGTGTTCCGGTTTGAAGGGAAATGTTTCCAGTGAAATTACAGGGTATAGAGATAAAACATCCTATATATCTGGGTGACGAGCGCAGTGCAGTGCTTGGTAACGATTTGGACCACGTTCCAATAACTGCGTGTCACTGTGCTGTTTTGTGGCAGGCATGTTGCTTACCATTAGTCACATGTCCTGCTCGTCTCGTCACTCTATACTATAAAAAAATCTATCTAGTCTCTCTCAACTTACTAAAAAAGTTTCGGCTAGTATAGAAACCACAGAGGTCAAAATTGATTTTACGTTCTACCTTTTCTGAATTTGTTCGTTAATACCATCGAGAACCTAGTAGAATACCGAATATTAAAAACTGATACCTAGTGACTTTAAATATTGATTGTATCTTGTTATTTATGTTTCGATAACAGGGCTGTATTTATGATTTTATTATGTTAAACGACAACTATGAATTATGAAGAATGCTTAATTGGACGACTCACTCGCAATTTGAACACCCAGATTAAATCCATCAAAAATCATTTGGATACTACTCTAAAAAGTATAAATATTAATTTAATTAGTATATATATATACTACTTTAAATAGTGAATATATAGTTATTACTTCGTAAGTGGAGTCAAACCAATTCGTTTGAAACTTTGACACGTCAACAATAAAACTATGTTGTACTCGTATTTAACTTCCTATCTTTGCATATATCTCGTACATTTTAGTGGTAATAACTACCATAAGCATTAATTCTAAGACTACATGCTATTTCCCCGCTCTTTTGCTTGGTCGCGTCATTTTCCATTAGCTATGTTAATTATTTTTTCTGAGCCTATATGAGTAAAAGTAAAATACAATTAGAACAACACTACGCTACATACCTCACTAGCTACTCACACACCTGAATTATCCATAGACCAATAAAACTGACTCACTAATGTTCATGTAGTGCGTTTTGAAAAATAATGCTGTCAAATATAGTAAAATAAGCTAGAATACTCTATAGACGGCATCGTTTATGCCCGAGCTAGTGTTCAAGCTATGATAGTATGCTAGTGTTAGTTAGCTAGCAATCTAGTACTTATAGCTTCGTGTAGACAGAACTAGCGTTACGTAACGTTGTCTACACGAAGCTAGAATTATTAGCTTGCCAACACTAGCTTACTATCCTAGCTTGAACACTAGCTCGGGAATAAACGATGCCGTTTATAGAGTTTTCTAGCTTATCTTACTATATTTGACAGCATTATTTTTCAAAACGCAATACATTAACATAAGTGAGTCGATTTCATTGGTCTATGGATAATTCAGGTGCAGTGTAGTAGTTAGTTAGGTATGTAGCGTAGTGTAAAAATAGCCTCGTGTCGCTCGGGCATAAACATTAGCTGGAACAGCAATCAGAAGCAAACTTTTTTTAATTATAAAAAAATAACATACAGTTAGACGGAATCACTTTATTATACACACCAGAAAAGTTAAAACAGTTAAAAAAAAACCTATAACTAGTACCACTAATAGCGAACTCATATCCAATAACGATATTTACCAGGAAACTATAGCAGAGAGTATAGTTAAGGCAAAAAAAAAGTGTGTATTACATTGTAATTACTGTTGTAATACAAGATTACCCTTTTATCTTCATTTTATCCAATACTTCTTCGATCTAAAAGTGAGCGCATAATTGTTACCGATTTCTCGTTCATTTTTTGAGAAAATAAAAAGAAACAGTGTTATACCTTAGCGTACTATTGTATTAATATAAATTGTTACATTTCGTCAGTCGTGCGAGTAATAATGCAAATAAAACTCGTACATTATTGAAAATAAACCCCCCATTTCTTATAGGATAACATTATGCGTTGATGTGAATGCTTGTTTATGAGTTATTGTTCTCTATATTAAACCGAGCATTAAGATTCAGTTGAGCAACAATTGATAAAGAGAGGTTAAAGGTCACAGAAATGTGAGAAATTTTATAACAGGAATTTGAATTGAGACAGGAAAGCACTAGGTTATCGTACACATTAAGCCCGCAAATGAAAAGATGTAACAAAAAAAAAATATTAACCATTACGTCGAAACAACGGCTGATTCTTTGAATAGTTGGCCTGAGGCCTGAATGCATTGAGTCGAAAATTAAAACATAGAGATCAAAGTTTGAAATAGCTCATAGGCCGGAAAAACGCATAGTTCCTTAGAAACCAAATAATATATCAGAATGGCTGACCTGACCTGGTTGAAATTTGGAACACAACTAGAGCTACTTTTCTTCACAGGAAAATAATTGGCATGAAAACTACGTCAGTAAAACGGCGGGACGATGCTCATTTTCGCTTTGGCTCAAACACTACCCGGGACAAGTACCGAGAACGACCAGTTATTCGGTTATTTTATTTCAAAAGCATTTAAATAATTTAAAGATTTATTTACACACTTTGATTAAACAAATTTATTAGTACATAAATTAGTTTAAAGAAGCGAACTGGTTTGTGTTGGTACCTATGTTGAACTAATAAAACGATACAAAATTATTGACTGCACGCCTATCAAGAAAAATAAACTGCCATGTAATTAGATACTGTCATCATAAAATTTATAAAAGTCGTGTAAATATTTAAAGAAATGATTTAAAACTACTTTAAATGCCTTATAATGGATTCTGAAAATGGAGTTGGACCTCCGCCGTGCAATGAAAAAGGCGAGAAAGAGAAGGAGATCTTTTACATCCAGTTCAGGTGACGAAAATCATACCGAGATTCTGGATAGTTTCATTACACGGAATTACAATCCCATCAAATATAACTTGTGGGAGAATAGCCCAGTCGACCCTAACAATCAAGGAAGAACTGTCAATTATGAATGCCTGAGTTTAAGTATTGCATTGTAATCGGACCTTTATAGGAGTGCAAAGTTTCAAATCAATCAAGTTGTTATTAAGTGATGAAAATCACGTTTAAAGATTCCATTTCATAGGTTCATAGATAACAAGTTAATAAAAGCGTGTTAAAAAGTAAATGACATTACCTGATTCAACACCGACTGATAGAGTTAGCAGTAGATACGACTTACGAAACGAAAACTGGGAACAAAGCGTTTATTTCAAAATCTATCTTATATCAAATAGCAATTCTATAGTAATGCTACGATGAAACTGACGAGAATCATAGCAAAGTCTCTAAAAATTACGCAGTAACCATGGAATTGTAACATGTTTATTTGTGAAATAGAACAATAAAGAATATAATTACATGAAAATATATCAAGATTCACATTAAATGTCATATTGAGCAGAATTTAAGAGGCGTTTTTATCTGATAAAATTTAATATTTATTTGACAACCAAATTATTGTCAATCGTAAATTTTGCGCCCGACAAGGACATGAAATAACCAAGAAGTCCATAAAATCACTTATAATAAGGAGATTCTACGTGACTAGAATTTATGTATGGTATAAATATATTTCGCAAAATAATAAAACTCTCGAGCAAACATTCCGGTAGCGACGGCATATAAAATTCAAAGCGACGTCGCGAAGTGGGGTATCTTATAACAGGTCTTGAAGTTTCCCTTTATTTGTTACAGTTTTATTCCATTTTGCCGGGAAACCGTTGAAGTTTTTCCGAGAGATGGCAAAAAGTTAACGGTATTGTTCCGTATTCATAATTAGACCACACGCGATCGTAAGTAGGCGGAGGAATTTAAATTCCTACCGTTCGGGGAAAAAATTCATGAAGTTCTCGTATACTTTCTACATTTCCAACCAAAAAATGTCTTTGAACGCTATGCGCTGGGTCTTTCGACGAAAAGTTCGGTTTAGGGCACGCGAAGTAAGCAATTTACGATGTGTTACGTCGAGTTCACGTTCCTAAATTCATCTTCTTGGGTGGCCACAGTTTGATAACCATTAGCTTTTTGTTAGGTTTTAATGGATACTCTCAACTGGGGTAATAGGCGGGCCCTACTCTTTGTTTGTTGTTTTTCGCACGAGTAAAGTGGCCTGGGCATGTCTTACGTTTTTCGTAGTAATTTACAATTTACAGTCGCCACATCGCCGGGGGAGATCGATGTAAAAACTGTCCGAATCAGGATGACAGCCACGTTAAAACGTTTACTTTTTTTAATCGTAATTTGATCGCGACAGATAAGGACTAAAATTTCTTTCGAGTTTGTTGTGAAAACTGATGTGTTTTGATAGAATACCAAAACGCTAATACTAATAGTAATACGGTAATACTACTGAAAATATTAAATTTATATCGATCCCTTTTATCATCATCAGCCGGTTCGTTAACTGCTGGACATAGGCCTCTCCTATAATACGCCACTCAGCCCGATCCTTGGTCTTACCCTTCCAACCGCCACCAGCTGTCTTCCGTATATCGTCACTCCATCTAGTCCTACACTACGTTTACCGATTCGCGGTCTCCACTCCAGAACCCGCTTACCCCAATGGTTATAATGACACGGCTAAACGGATCAAGTCGAAACTAGTTACACTATATTCTGCAACAGTTTGACCGTTGTTTCAGTTTTAGATTTGGCCAACAGTCATTTGATATTAGTTTTATGGTTTGGTAGTTATAAATACAAGTAATCCTTAGTTTTCATCTTCTACCACCAATCTCCATTTAATAAAATTAAAAATGATTCCACAATATTTGTGATTAATTCACAAAAAAAAAAACTGATCAGATAGTTACCCATATGGATTTAAAATATTATCATATCAAATGTTTACCTCAGCTCAGCAATGAATCCTAACTTAGGGCGAAAGATGTCTCGTTTCTAATTCTATCTTTCACCTAAACTCAACACGGAGAATGTGAGTGTCTAGAAGTGTCGTATCCGTGTACCGGAGTGTCGCGTTCACTTCATGTCTACCGAATATAAATGATACAGTATAAACTATGAAACTACTGTTGCAATGCAGAAGCCAAAGTACAAATAGCCAAATGTTACTTGAAAGTTATAATCGGGTTACTTTGTTCTTGTTATCTCATGATTTTTCCTATACACGTCGCATTTCTTGTTTAATCGGTATCCCATTAGGTTTATAAAAAGTTTCGGTGTGATAAAACAAACTAAATAAGTGCAGGAAAATTACAAACAGCTCTGAATCTATTTAAGTTATAAATTTATTCATTTTTAGGTATCTACCTAGTTTGATCATAGTTAGATACTTTTGGGTTCAAGAAATCAGTACTGAAAAAGTAAATACATATTTCGCAGTCAAAAGTACTATGATTTTCGAAGCGAATACTTCTGAACTTATTTACTAGTTGTGGTTTAGTCTTCTTGTGCCCACGGCGGTTGTGACGCTGCCGAAACGTCGAGTTAGTTAATAGTACAATAAAGACAATAATTTATATCGCAATTAAGTAAAGTAAGGTTTCAATATGAGATCAAATGGCAAAGCTTCTTAGAATACTAGATCTGTAGTCATCAATACATTGCTTCAACCAACTACACAAGCTTACACTGTACCACAATCGCGTCGCAAAGTGCATTCCTCAGTTTCACCAACATATCGTTTTTAAAACCGCCTTCAGCGACAGATGGCGTTCCCGACGTGACTTCAATGTAAAGCACTGCCTCTCCTGAATACGAGCGGAATTCAGAAATATATAAGGAGGGGGCTATTAGAGTGTGCACGTCAAAATTGGGAGCTTACGGCGGCATTTCAAAATAGCTGTTTCGTTTGATTTCGGTAATGCGCTTTTTACGTGACTTATTGTAGAGTCTTTGTTTGTTTTTCTTTTGTTTGGGCTAAATATTCTAATAATAATCTTATATGTTTAAGTAATTTATTTAGTTATTATAATGTTTGCATTTAGATATTTGCACCATACCGCACGGCTTAGTCCAGTGTACTGTAGTAATACAGCACAGAGATGAAGGCAAGCCAACATCTTCATCACGAAAAAATAGAAGAAGAAGCAATTTATTAACTAGAAAACTTGAATTGTACTTAGCGACTTACTTTTTAACACACATAGTTAGTCTTCTATCTGAGCAAAATTTTTATAACTAATTCACTTAGGGCATTATCATGCTCAGCTCGTTATTGCTCACAGTTGATAGTGGGATTCTATTCAAGACTCCACTCATTACGATCCACCTAGGACATACTCAATCCTACTGTTCTAATAGGGATGATAACTGGGTCAAAAATATACCATTTAGATAGATAGATAGATAGATATACTCTTTATTGACACACCAAACAAAATTAAACACAGAAAAAAAGAACAATACATTTTACAGTAGTGTGACAATGGGTGACCTTATCGCTGAAAGCGATCTCTTCCATTTCATTTAATTAGTTCATCGGTTAGATTTTGAAAAAAATATGGGCCACGTATTTTTCGTTCTATTAAATTATTAAAAACCGACAAAGATATAGACCATAGAACTTCCGCCCTTCTACCGCATAACAAATCGGCTATGACTTTGCTATTGCTGTCTTTATCATTTCAAGCGAAAAGAAGAGAGAGAGCAATATCAAAGCTAACACAATTTTAGTTATATAGACCCCCGGAGTGGAGGGGTTGTGACGTCAAGTGTAGATAAAAATCGTTAGACGTGACGTCAGTCAAAACTTTTATGCACTATATCTTCGTCATGTTTTGTTTTAGAAAGAAAAAAAATCGAGTACCTATAATTTTTCTTTTTTAATCTAACTGACGAACTACTACTAACTATTATATTAAAAATGCCAAAGTTTGGATGTTTAGATGTTTGTTGTTCATTCACGTCTGAACGGGTCGGGTTCAAATTTGGAACACAGTTAGATTTAAGTTTGGAATAGCACATAGGCTTTCTTTTTATTGACGGAAAAATAGGAACTGCAAATGGACGGGTAAAATCGTAGAGCACTGCTAGTATCACATGATTATAATGTCACTTGTGGTGGCGTATTGTAAATAACTATTCTGCTTATGTAAAAATTTACTCACCACATAAATATTTTAAAGTACTAATTAAACAAATAAATTGGCATAATATTTACCGTATTTACATATACTACAATATGCTCGTATATAAACGCTAATGCAAAGTGTCAGATTTTGTTTCCAGTACTACCAGTTAATCAATCATTGAGCACTCTAGAGTGTATAAGTTACTACTAAGAACTCGAGAAAACTAAGAAAAGGTAAGTATACCAGGGCTGAACAACCAATATGGCTTCTCGAATCCTTTAAGATGTCGTTCCTACCAGCACACCGTATGGTAACATAGAAAGTGGCAGTGGTTCCCAAGACTCGAACAAACACGTTTGATTCCATTTTTATAATAAGCCCTTCTGGGCTGGGAAATTGTCTGAGTGGTTTAACTTGGGTTGGGTTTACCCTTAGATAAAGAATAAGTAAATAGATCAGGTTTTTCCGCACAGTTCCTTTGTACCTATCGTAAGCAGATGGAGTGTACGTTAGCTAAGGCGGCATACTGATTTGCCGCGACAAAAGTACCTATGACAGTTCCACAAGAGCGATCATACCCGTGCTTTCAGTGTAAAACCCACGACAAACTGAAAATACACGAGCCTTAAAATCAGAGGAAATAACGTAAAAGTAGCGGGGAGAACCCTGCATCGCACTATATGATTGGTGATTTATAGTGCCATGTAGGGTCCTCCCCACTATTTTTACGTAATTTTCTCTGATTTTAGGGCTCGTGTGTAGAGGGTTTAAAGCGTTTCTTCTAACTCTATAAGTAGTATATGTAAACTCTTTGGTTTTACCCAATGAATTTTGATGTCTTCAAATCGGGAGTGAATAGTTTTTGAAGTAAAAACATCTTTTGGCGCGCCTAGACTGAGTCAGTCTAGAATGATTGCTCGAGAATGATAAGAAATCTTCGAGTAAACTCGGGATCATGACCATTGGCCATGTAGAAATAGAAATGCGTCAGCATTTCCCATTGGTCATTTAGAAATGCCTCAGAATATCTAGATGGCCATGCTCAAGGCCACGCCCTCCGGTTTCACGTTTCGGTTTCAGTGGTTTCCAAAGTAAGTTATCAAATTCTGAGTTGATAAGTTTTCACTTCTATCGTCAGTTCCTAAGACTGCAAATTTTTATTTTTTCTAGATTAGCACGTTACGTCATTGACCGCTTCTTTGCTTAACATCAAACGAAATGTCAGACAATTGTATACCTGTAATGTAAAAAAAAAGTTTACTAAGACTCCGCTAATTACTACTTTTACTATTTGACTAAATGTGCTATTTAAACACACTTTCAAAACAACATAATACAAACACATACCTACACGTAATTAAAAAAAAGTTTGACTTAATGGCATTCCAAAATTTTTATTACCTTTTTAATAAACTGTTATGTACGACAAACAACACATATTTTGAATATATCAACAACCCTCAACGAATATTTCTTATCATTCTCGAGCGTGACGCTAAAATTCAATTCATAGCCCACGAAAAATATGTCTATAGCGCGCCAAAAGAAGTTTTCACTTCAAAAACTAAATGAAATTTACTCATATAAAGTTACAATATCAATACGGTGTGCTGGCAGCCATCTTTATCCGGGATACGCGAGTAAATCCGGATCCTAGAGGCATTTGGCAAAGTGCTGCGACGTCCCGCTGCCTCGAACCATTCTGTCCGCGGCGACAGCGCTTCGCACTCCGCCATCCGACCGCCTCTCTGAGGCCTCCACAGATTAGGAGAAAAAACCGCGTTATGTCTGCTCTGTTTATTTTTGAGACGGCTTTGTGAAAATGTATAGAAGTTCCCGTTCTGTTTCTGTTACGTTCTTTGAAGCTTTTTATCGCAATTGACGTAACTCCTAAATGTCAAACTCTTTTCATGTCGACATTACTGTGTGTATGGCCGTCTATATATATTTTTGCCATCGTGCACAAGATGTAGATGGTAAAAGATGGAATATTTTGAGGGATGCATTACGTATAAATCCGTACGTAGTACATACTTGAAGCGTACAGTCTATATTTGTACCAAATTTCGTCCAAATTCATTCAGTAGTTTTGGCATAAAAGTGTAACAAACATTCTGATATCCAATCCATACATTCAAACTTTCGTAGCTATAATTTTAGTAGGACAAGGAGTCTACTAGCTAGTCGTGCAGAAGGGGAAAAAATCCCCACGACACTATCAGTAGTGCAGCTTGGTAGAACACGGGAGTAAAAATATAAATAAAACTAGCTGTACCCTACCACGCTTTGCTGTGGCACATTGTGATGCAAAAATTAGATAAAAAACAGTCCTTGATGCGGATAATACATCATTGTAAAATTTTAGCTCGATCGGTCCAGAACTTTTTGAGTTTTTGAAGCGTACACAAACCAACAGAACGTTTTTATATATAGAGATAATATGTTGCAGGTATTATTAATTCCTACAAATTCTTGTACAATGGGATGATATTAAAACACTGGATCAGTGTACATCGATTTGCATGTGTCTGTTTGCCTGCATGTCATTATGTTAATTGTATAAGACACTGAGCCAAACCTGTGGCTGAGGAATTTTAAATGGAACTACCCTTTAATGCCTATAAAGGTTTGCGAGCAAAATATTCGGCAGAATTCCAGAGCAAATAGCGTAAAGCCTACACTGCACTCCTGCGCAAGTAAGTGAACTTACGTGTACCGCTGTCAAATAGACTCTATTTATTGCTGTTTTCTTTCAATTTAAACGAGACCTGAACAAAAATGTCGTAACATAAAAGGTTACTTTCATTGTTTCACTTTCGTTTAAGAGCTTCTTTGTTTAATGTTGTTCAGAGTATTTATAGCTTTTGTGTTTTTAAGTAACGCGACGTTTATTTGACGTGTGATGTAAATTACGCAGGTGTATGAAAAGTTCGTTAAAAAAACTTAGATTGCATTTTATTTTTAGTGAAGAGTGACGAGACAAGCTGGAGATTTGACTTACGGTATCGTTTGTTTATAAATAATTAGTAAAAAGTAATCTTGAATACTAGTAATAAAAAAAATCAACACCTTCTCGTTTAGGTGTATTGATTAGGTAGTTGAGACTTTTTCCAACTTAGTGCAGATTTCGTTACCGTGTACACTCCGCGAGGTATAAGCTGAGCTTTGCATTAGTGTGAGTGATCACCAATCAGGCAGGAGCTTGAAATTTTGTCCGCGAGGTATAGGCTGAGCTTTGCATTAGTGTGAGTGATCACCAATCAGGCAGGAGCGCGGCCACACCCCGGACACTCCACTAAAACTCCATACAACCGCCGCTGTGGAGTTGCCTACTCTACACACAACTACGCAGATGTCGTTCGTACACACGCGTGAATGTGTGCGTTAGCGCTAGGGCTACTGAATTGTTTTATTGAATAGTTGTGCCCCTTGAGTTCACCTGGTGACGTAGTCTATAAACTTGCTATAATGTTGAGTTACATAAATAGAATGGAGCCAAATTACACTATTCTAATTAAAAGGGTGTTTGCACAGATTTCTAAATTGTTTCAGAAATCTGTGGGTGTTTGTATTGCCGCGTAAAATGAAACGAAACCGATGATGATGATGTTATTATAAATAAATAAATATTGGTAGACAATTCACACACAACACCATCTGACCCCAAACTAAGCAAAGCTTGTAATATTATAAAGCAACGTTATTGAAAAGTTTCTAATCTTACGTTATTTTATCATTAGGAAATTAAATAAAGCTTTTAATATTGTCCCGTTTAGTTGACGGACAGCCGTAAACAGCACAACAACCCACCATGATGATATTTCGTCAGGAATTAGATGTTCGATACCAGCCCTTCGTTGAGTGCTTCTAGCGTATCCGAAACGGCCTGAGGGGTGAGGAAGCTTGAAATTGGCGGGGGGTGGGGAGTGTCCGTTCTATCTGTATTATCTATTCTATGGCGCGGCGAGACAGAATGGCGCCGCGCCTAAGGCCGGTTGTCACACCTACACTATCCATGTACACTCACACAAATGCAAAGCTCAGCTTATGCCTCGCGGAGTGTACCCTCGTGTTCTCAACGCATAGGCCCTACAGCGTGTTAAGCTGCCGTCAGTTTACTGGACACGCTTCCGTCTGGCAGTGGATTCAATCTTGAATATCTTTGAACCTTCAGTGGTCTATAAATAATTCAGATATGCTTAGTGTAATAAGTTTGTTATGTAGCTCTCGGCGTAAATTGTTTTAAAGGCATTAAATAATTTTAAAAAACTTAATAAGTAGTATTCATTCACATTTTTTTGTAAAACTGCAATAGTAAACATTTACGTTGTAAGCACGTGAACTTTTTTCAACAAACGTTTGAGACACTCATGATTTATCTCTCAGATTTAAACAAACGAGCTCTTAGTGAACTTGGTCACACGAAGGCAATGGCATCTAGTTTAACAAAGACGACGTAAATAATAGACGTCCAATAGAGAAAATATGTCGTACACATAATATAAGAAAACAAAACAAACAAACAAAGATGTAAAGCCTAATTGGGATTAAACTCATGTTTTTTTTAGATCCGTCAAACTTATTTTGTTTTTATTATAAGTACAGTCAATAAATTTCAGACATGATGTATAATTTAATTTTCTTAGTTGTTGTTATGTACAATTTCTAAAATAATAACTAATAATTAAAAGACACTTGTTCAAACAGTACATAAGTACAACGTCATACAGTTAGTATTCTAAGCAAAGCGAAACACTTTTGTTCAGATATAACAACGCTTAGGTAGTACAGAAAGTTTTACATAAATATGAAATTGAAGTTTACGCTTACGGCCGTAGTACAAAACGACTTATGCTTGAATTGATTTGACGTCACAGCTATCGAAAATAACCAAGCTGATGTTCTTTTTAACCCCCGACCAAAAAAGGGGTGTTATAAGTTTGACGTCGATGTCTGTCTGTCTGTCTCTGTGTGTGTGTGTGTCTGTCTGTGGCACCGTAGAGCTCAAACGGATGAGCCGATTTCGATGCGAATTTTTTTTTAATTGAAAGTTAATATCAGTGCGGATGTTCTTAGCTATGTTTGGTTAATATAGATTCAAGATGGCCGCCGCCACAAAATGGCGGAGAAAATTTTTCGTCACAATCTACCTTAATATGGGTATCAAATGAATGAGCTTGACTAGTAAAATACTATACATTATACAAAAATCAAATCCAAGATGGCCGCCACCCCAAAATGGTGAATTATATTATTTTTTTCACTACTATCTCAATATGGGTATCAAACAAAAGGGCTTCACTAGTAGAATACATAGTAGAATACACTATGACATATTTCAAATCCAAGATGGCTGCTTCCACAAAATGGCAAAATACATTTCTTTTTTCACAACTCCCCTTAATATGGGTATCAAATGAAAGGGCTTGATTAGTAGAATGTTGTACAGATAACAAATCTGACGTAGTCGAGGGTCAATCAAAATTTTTAATTTTGTTCTTGTTAGTAACAGCTTCATTGGTTAGAGTTGTCTTTAGAATAACGTCGTTGGTTTGCTAAGACAAAGGGCACCCGTTTGACAGCATTGGATCAGACGGTAAAGGGTACGTTCGACGAATTGATATAAATCGACTAGACGATCTATCTTCTTTAGACCGTTCTCTTTCCAACAGCGACCTTCTACACAGCTTGCTATACGTACAAATAAACTAGAACAGTGCCACGAAAAGCTGTTTCGTAAGTGCCAAGAAAAACGAAAACGGTAGGTTTCTATATATGGGTCATACTCGTATGTGGGTATAAAATTTGTTGACTTTTGTTGAAAATTTCGAAACATCTGAAACACAGATTTCTAATCTGTGATATGAAAACTTAATAGTGTTTAGCTGTTAAGAAGTATTGAAACAAAATTGATTCGTTTTAGAAAAAATAAACTAACTTTTCTAATGGGAAAAATCTCTCTTGTGGGTATTCATAAGCTTCAAAACAGTATTTTCCCTTTTTTTTAAATTGATATGTGTATTTAGTACTAATGAAAATAGTTTTGTGTATTTTTCATCCTTCTGCTTTACTCTTTGTTTTTTAATTGTAATTTCACTTGCGCATGAACATTTTCAAAATAATTTAGCTAATGGTCGTTGTCGTAAGGTCATTAATATGAAGTATATTGTCTCACAAATTCATTTGCGAGACGAAGTCAGAAAGATTTTCATAAGATACGCGTAATCTCGAGATAATGAAAAAGTCGTATAATTAATGACATTAAAAATGCTAAAACCAAGCATTGTTCTGAACATGATGAAACCTTTTACACTCAACATAACTAATAATAATTAATCGAAATTTATTTTACGTCTTCGACTCTAATAATTTCGATTATTACATTACTAAATATAAACTTATTCCAAAAACCACTACGTTTTTATCACTAGCTAATTGGCGATATATTTTATTGTTTAGTTCCATTACTTCTCAACATATAAATATAATAAATTATAGCAGTAACGATGCAATTGAATATAAACGGTAGCAATAAAATTGCAACACCAGATTCTATAAAGATAAGCCATAAAAGCGGTCCGCAAACAGGATTCCATTTGTCAAACCAAAGTTGTCTATAAAAATGTTCAACTCAATTAATTTTTCGTATAAAGTTGATCGTTAACGACTTAAATTATTGTATTTATATAATGTTGGAGACTGTTCTGTTACGCTTTTATTATTTGATCGTTGATGTGGCTTTTATGATGCGAATTGTTTTAGACAAGCTTTTCGTAATGTAATATTTGAAAAGTTTTAAATGTATAAATTATATGAATATTTAGTTATTCACCTTAGCGGAGTCATCGCCGTGAGATATGTGAATGTATTTAGAATGACTATTTAATTTATTTCAGAAAAAAAAAACTAAAAAATCTGGATTTTTTATGAAATAAATGACTAGATATTATTTTACATTACAACTTACAATACAGTACGTTATTGCCCTGGGATATAAAGTAAGATCCGGACTATTCACTATCTATTTATGTACCAAATTCCATCCAGATTTCTTCTATAGTTGTTGCTTGAAGGAGAAACAAACATCCACACATACCTACGCTCAAACATTCATATATTATTTTAGGGTATTCAGACATTAGTAGGTATAACAAGATCTGTCTATGCGTCAGCATTTCTAGATAGCCAATGGCCATAGTCCCGAGTTTACCCGAAGATTTCTTATCACTCCCGAGCGTGACGCTAGAATTCAATTCACAGCGCACAAAAATTAGCGCGCTGTCTGTGGCGCGCCAAAATAACTTTTATCTTCAAAATGTAAGCCTTGACGGCGTATTCCAGACATGTAGGTATATGTTTGAAAATTGGGAAGTCAGTTGCTCTCCCAGATCCAAAACTCTTTATTCAATGCCTTAGAACACCCTGCTTATATTCAAGAACTATAAAAATATCGATTCGCTTATTACAAAATTATACAAAATTCCTGAATATAATTTCATTATTTATCACAGTCAATTAATGCACAAGCACGGAAACATTCTATCGTGTAATTATTATTGAATTGCAATAATAAATCGACAGCAATTACTAACCAATTATTGTCATAACTACAGTCCGTTATCATGTAAATTAGTTCTATGATTATTCGCCATCATAGTGTTATTTGTGATTAATTATGAATCTTAATCATAAAAGAGTTGATTATAATTATAAATCTTCATAATACAACTTTACTTATTATAATACATGTTTAATGTTACTTTAGAAAAATAAACAAGCAATAATTATTATCAGCAACATAATTATTGCTTATTTTTTCTAAAACTGTTGAAGTTTTTTTCTTTTTATTTTATTTTGTTGACATTTTTAACACAATGATAATTTTTATCTAGTCTCAAACTAACCAAAAAGTTGGAATTATGCCGTTAACTTGGCATATGATAAAACACATTATATACACAAAATTTAAAGAATCCACAGACAAACATAGAACAAACATATACTACAATAATGTAATAAGAACAAGTATTTACCTAGATGGGATTCGAACCCATGAACTAATCTAGCTCTGCGGGCAGACTTACCACCAAATGTGGCGTCCATCACACGAGGCCAGTCGTAAGTTTTCTATGTGTGTAGTATATCCCCAAATACCTTGATTTATGCAATTCTGAAACTCAAGGTCTACTCTCACGAAGAAATAATCTACGCCATAACTTTGATCAAGTGTTGAGTTACATTACTGTATTTTGGTTTGAAGAACAATGTTTCTAGATAAATTGTAAGACGAAGAGATT
Source organism: Ectropis grisescens (assembly GCA_017562165.1). Classification (NCBI taxonomy): domain Eukaryota; kingdom Metazoa; phylum Arthropoda; class Insecta; order Lepidoptera; family Geometridae; genus Ectropis; species Ectropis grisescens. The sequence goes on along the minus strand of CM029789.1, from coordinate 16,248,137 downwards.
TAATTTTATGCATTTGGGTGCAGTAAGCTCTACTGCAGTGAACTGCTAGGCAGTGATTGGGAATCATAATATTGACGTAAGTATATAGTAGTGTCGCACAATGCCTTGGGCAGATGTGTTGCTTTCCACCAGATTTCATCCCATCCCCATTATTCTATATTGTAAGAAAAAAATATAATTAGCGTTTATTTTCAAAACTTTGAGTATACATAGCATAGCATTAGCAGCCCGCTAAATGTTTCAACCGTTGGAACTTGGGGAGTTCGCAAGTAGATAGTCAAGGCCATAATACACTGGTGGCCCAGTGCTGTTCAGCGGATAACACATAAAATCGAAAGAATCTAGGCACATAAAAGTTTTCTCATGATGTTTTCCCTCACCGTTATTAAGATACGCGCATGATTTCCAAAATGCAGTGGTGCGCGTGGAATTTCAAACCAGAGGATCTGGATCGGCAGTCGATTCTTCCAACTAAACCAGCTGCAACATGATACAAAACTTTGAGTAAACGGTTATATAATAAAAAAAAACCCTCGAGAACTATCCTTTAATTCAAAACTTATTTCAGCGATAACCATCACCTCGCTTACAACTACCTTGAAAAAGATATAGCGAGAATCCTAACCTATCCTTTGAGTCAATTTTTTTCCAGAAAAATCCAAAACCTCGCTTAATACCTGTAATAGATTGCGAATCAATGAATCGCAAAAAATTAAAAGCAATTTGTATCGTTATGCATGTAAGTGCACGCCCACACGACGGCAGCCGGCAGCGATTTGTCGCACGTCGTCGTCGCATGCGTCTCTGACTAATTGTCGCTATAAATCGACACGCGTGCGATCGCGACCGGCCGCAAGTGTCGAGTGATCGGCGGATGACAGTAGGTACCTATTGACAGTTCGTCCGGGAAACGAGTTTATAGTGCATCAAACAACTTATGAAACCAGCTAGAGTGCGTTGTTATTTACGTATTGGGCATACAGTTTATACTGATATCGTTAGGTCCGTTTTTGACCACAAAGTCATATAAATTTGTCAGCCTCTGGGTAATTTAAACATCAATTTATCTAAACTGTAGTTGCAGTACTCAGATTTTTAACAGTTTTAGGATTTGTACCGACTATAGCAAATAATAAATAGTTTTACGCTAAAAAAGTCTTTCTGTTCCTCTTTTGGTAATTAGTGTTAGGGTACCTATATTGCAACTGTATGTGTTGTTGTTGTAGTAAAGCATTGTGTTGTAAGGTACTAGCATCTAACCGCGAATTCTCTAGCGTAGATATAAAAAAACGGCTGCTCTAACAAGAAAAATAGCCTATGTGTTGTGTCTGTCTACAATCTATTTGATTTCCAAATATCAACCAGATCCGTTCAATTCTTGTTATGTGGATGAGCAACGAACATAAAACCTTTCGTATTATTAATGTAGGACTATTTTATTCATTGAATCGTATATCGTATTTTATCAATAGAAGTCATTTGCCATAGTATCCCTAAAAAGCCTGTTGAGACAATTCTGCCCCCAAAGCATTGTCAAGAGTAGTATGTAGTAATCACTACATCAGTAAAGTTATGAGTGTAGTATTCTATTCTATTCGTACATTAGAAAAAGAGTGGAGTCTTATGCCAGTTTGTCATAAAATCATATAAAATACCGCATTAAACTTGTTACTTAACACAACGCAGATGTAGAAGACGCAGACTTGAAAATCGCAATGACTACCACTTTTAGTAGTAAGTAGTTTGTCAAAGACTAACTTACCTACATAGGTAAATAAAATCCAAATTTACAAATAGATGGCGTTAAATTAGCTAATGGCATCCAAATGAAAAACATCTTAATATTTTTTTTAGATAATCATGAATCCTGCTACCTCTAATATTATAAACGAGAAAGTTTGTAAGCATGTATCAAAGTATATTTTTTTCTTACTCTCACGCAAAAACTACTCAAGGCATTAGATGAAATTTGGTACATACGTATACACAAAATGGAATTGGGACAATGGACTGCAATGTCGCATCAGCTATTTTTTTATCCCGGAAAAATAACAGGATCGGGAACTACGCAAGTGAATCCGCAGGGCGCTGCTAGTCTTATGGTATTGGCATAAATTTATCATATTCTTTTCTTTTGAACACATTCTTTTATTTGTTACTATAAACCACGAACTCATGTATTCGTGGAAAATACATTACCTATGTCAAAAAGTAGGTACCTACTAGTGTCCTACTTTGTACAAAATTTACCGAAACTTTAATCCCTTTTGGGTTAATTTATTTACAAACATATTTTTACAGCACATGGTGTTAATGCATCATTACGGCTTGCAAATGAGAGTTGATTGAACGCTTTCATCGCGTTGAATGAATTCGATTTATCTACATGCTTTTAAAACGTGTCCGAAAAATTGAAGTGTCCGCTGAGTGCAGATGGTGGAGAGTCTCGTACGTATCTTCAGCTGGTTTAGGATTGATGCGTTTGTGCGGCGAGCTGTCCACTTGATGCCAAGCATTTTTCGCCAGCACCACATTTCGAACGAATGAATCTTCCCCTTTATCCTTGCCTTTAAAGTCCAAGATTCCGAAGCGTATAAAAAGATAGAGAATATCAAAGTCCGCATCAAAAACAAAAAAAAAAGTGTAAACGTATAAAAGTTAAAAAAAACTTATCCCTAAGAAATTATACATTACGAGTGAACCTTTTATTTTTAAATTCCGTCACACTCGGAAATGAAAGAAATGTTCCCACTCGGAAATGAAAGAATTCGGGACCGCCGAATGTGCTAGAACAAGAAAAACAGTCAGTGCTGCTGTCTGTCTACTGTCACTGTCTTTTTTTTCATTCTTCCCCATAAATACTAGTCCTTCAGGCGCATCGGTCACTATCATTTTTAATTAATAAAATTGTTCAATACTTTTTAACAGTTATTTCTTATTTTTGACTTCTACTGAACTGTCTAAGCCCACACATTTTTTTCAAGTGAAAATTTACGAGTTTGTCAAGCTTTGGTAGGGAATAAAAACATTGTAAGGAAACTAGTCCATTCCAAGAAATACATCTGTCGAATATATAATGCCATCCACCAACGTGCATTTGTCCATATAGGTGCGTTGTGATAGATAATTCGTGAAATGAACCGTACTCAAAGAGAGCTACAAAATTTTGTAATACGAAAACTTATAACCTTACAACTCACTTCCCCATCACCTTCACACTTAGCAACAGCCTTCTGAATTCCACAGCTGGGTGTAATATTATATCAACGTAAAATTATAATTACTGTTCGTTTATAAATAATTGTACGACGTTAGATTATAAATTAATCTAACCTATCGTAGGTTATATTGTCAAATGACAACTTTACAATTTTTTCTGTGACATATAATACATCTCTTTTGTCCTTACATTTTTTTAATTCAGATAATTTTAATGTTTTGAGGGTTGATGTAGATATCAAAAAAGTTGAAAATGTAGATATTTACTTGATCGCTACATCGCTAACGAAGTTCTAGCAAAATCTGTCATGTCGTCTCTATTAATTATGACATAGTTCATAAACGCTCCTACGTATCAGCAATCAGGTACAAAGGCACGCAAATTAGTATTTTGTCATTTATTAGGGATACACGTAACTACTACAAAATTGCCATCGCTGAGTCAAAGAGTATGGTGTAGAGGTGAAACTTGAAGGCGTAATATTTTACGGAGCCAAAAGTGACCTGTCTTTATTATTATGATAGTCTAAGATTGCTTCTGAAATGTTGATTGTCTTTAACATTATATTATTAATTCTAACAAAGAATATGGAACCTCGTATCTGCCGGTACCTAAAAAAAGTATCTTGACTTAAATTGCGATTTTATAGTGATAGGTAGGATTTTTGTAAATAATGCTTCAATATTATCTTCGGATCATTGCAATGAACTTTTATAAAGAAACGTGCTTGTCTGACTCGGAAAGGCCTTAGTTACAATTAAACAACTAAATATAATAATATACTAGCAGCCCGCCCCGGCTTCGCACGGGTGTTATGGAAAATACGAGTAAGTATAAAACAAAATTATTAGACTTACAAATTTTAACACACTCTTGGCAGAATTGCCATGCTTAGGACATAAGACAAAACAAACAATCCCAATCATCTGTTTATCATTTAAAACGCATGCTTTTTTGCCTATTTTACTTTATAAAAAAAATGCGGGAGCCAGAAGCTCAAGGGAGGTCCTGAGAGGAGCGAGCCAAGCGAGGTCGTCGCCGTAGCGAGAGGTTACACTCAAGGACATAGAGCTTCTGGCTCCAGGAGCTCACCCGGAGTCGTACCTCAGTGATAGACCATAATAGGACCAATTGTTATGTTTAGGTATTGTGACACGTGCTTCTCTGTGCCTTTAAACATTATGCTAAGTTATGTTTATGCTAAATACGGTAGCAAAAATTATGCGAAAACTGTTATGCGTTAGTTGTTATGGTATATTATCATTAGTCCTAAAAACTTTAGGCGTGTCTGGTGTCGTTGTTATTCCCCTTTACTTTTACGCATCAAATCAAAAATTAAATCAGTAAATATTTAATTGTTGTAATTTAGTGTTAAAATCTGCTAATGCCACCTACGACGTAGTTTATGGTTGTGCAATGTTTTATGTAGGTACTAAAGTCTATTAGTTCTAAATACGTACTAAATAGTTACGGCTGGTCTAGTCGGGAGAACGGCGGCGGCCGATCTGGAGCCCCGGTTTTAAATCCCACGTGCACCAGGCACCACTGTCTTTTCGGAGTAATATGCGTAATACCGCTAACTTAACACGGTGAAGAAAAACATCGTGAAGAAATCGCCATGTACTTAGAATCTTTTGAGGTCATGTGTCATCCACCAACCCGCACTGGGCCAACGTGGTGGATTATGGACTTAACTCTCTCCTTGCGAGAGAGGGCCCCGAGTCCCAGTAGTAGGAATATTTAGTGGGCTGCTTATTGAATCTATTGACACAGCTAGATTTCTGATCGTCTCATCATCGTAGTCCTTAATGCTCCGTTTTATTCTACTTTAGTAGGTAGAATAAAGGGGACCTTTGGGATGACCTATATCGTATCCTATCCCCCAGCTCAAATTACACGCGCATCACTATTTTTTCGAAGGCATGTCCGTAATGCCTCCAATTTAAAACGGTAAAAGAAAACATCGTGAGGAAACCGAAATGGAATAAATTTAATGTAGGTAATACTGTGTAGAAAGTGCGAGAAAACTTGAACAATAACAGTAAAGGTAGAATAAACTTAAACAAAAGTAGTTCTGAAAAGAACATTTTGATAGGAACATAAAAAAGTGTTACGAAAAAATGTTTAATATTTAATATCATTTGCGTCCACTACCTACGTAGCGAGGCGACCACGCGAATTAGTAGACGCGCGCGGCTACTCGTACTTACCTATTTCATAGCTGCGAACACCTCTCCCCCGTGCCTCGGTGTCCCCTCTATCGGTGTTGCGCCGCGCGGCGCCGCATTTTGATAGGATTGATATTTTTAATTTAGTTAAATATTTTGAATGGAATGTCCGACTTCAATAATTCAAAAAGTAATCAATAGGTATTAAAAGAGTTTTGAATAAGAAATAATTTATTTGGATAAGAATTAATACAAATGTGTTGATAACATGGTCTGAATTTGATAGGCATTTTTACTTACTTTTAAAATGTAAAAAAGTAGTTGTTGCGAGGTAATTACTGAAGTTAGACATATAGTATTTCGAGGTTTTTTGTAGATTTTAATACGCTCTATAATATTGAAGAACATTGTTTTGGTCTATCATTAGTACTTTCCGCAGCGTATGCGATGAAAGCCATTTTATGACTGTTTTTTTTTTATACCTTGCGTTGGTTTTAGTAAAAATTTACGTAGATATCTCATTTTTTTTCGTGACAAACATAACCTATGTTACTCAGTGATAATGTAGCTTTCTATTGGCAAAAGAATTTTTGAAATCGGTCCAGTAGTTTTTGAGTTTATTCATGCCATACAAAAATACAAATCTTTCCTCTTTATAATATTAGTATAGATTTATATTTCATTAGACAATCTTGGACCAAACCAGCTACTCGTCTGATACAGTTAAGATTTATGGCATTTGACTAAATGCTATTAAAAAATCCGCTTAATTTGACAAAAGATAGTGAATCGATATCGATCGATCGATGGGAAAACATGCAACTATTTTTGTTTATTTTATTTAATTATGTCACTTAGTACTACAAAAAATATCACGTTATTTTTTTTGCAATTTTTAGAAGCTAGAAAGACATTATAACACTCAATTGCTATATTTTACCGAATTTAAAGATATTTTTATTTCTAGTCATACAATTTTGTTCTTCAGTGTATAGTGGCACGGGAGGTTGTATAAATGTATACTCGTATTTTGGTATCCGAAGGTAGGTACAAGTAGAACGCTCGCTATTAGGTAATGTTTCCGTTTCCGTAACATCTGCGGTCATTACATAGTCTGTGTCTCAACTATGACGTGAGTATTCCAATCAAGCCTTGATATCCCTATCTATCGGCAGAAAGCTCTTTGTCTGTGTAACAACCAACCTGCATACAATAACAGGCACAGTGATAGTTATTGGACGGGTTTCGCCTGCATTCTGTACTATCTACACAAATTAAAATCAAGACAAGCATTCGTCACAGTAATGGGACGTTTACAGACGATACAAAAAATTGAATTTAAGTATAGGAATATAATAGGTGATGATGATTTAGATTGATGTAATTGATTTTTTGAGATAAAAGATTTCGTTCTCAATAGTGTTGATAGAAAAACATAATCATTTAAATCCAACGCGACTATCTGGACATGTGACTAAAGGTAAGCAACATATTTGCCCATGACAGCACCGTGTCACGTAGCTATTCGAACATGAAGAGTACAAATTATTACTTAGCACTGCACTGCGCTCGATATTCAGATGTATAAGATTGTTTTGTCTCTGTGCCCATAAATTTTTCACATTGTCTTTTAACTTTTAAAATACATTGACTTTTTCATTATATACATTGACCTACTTTTTACACATACTTCTACGCACTAGCACATTTAAACACACTATCAAAGTCATGGAAAAATAGGTTACGTATAACTCTAGATATATTAGGTAATGTACTGACTAAGTATGTATTTGATTGCATGCAAACGCGCTCAGCATACAGTTACAGACACGTGAATAAACATACATACATAATGAAATACGTAGGGTAGAAAAATAGAGTAAATAATAGACCGTTACTATTGGGATCCAATTTTGATTTTGATTTTTTTAACGTCTCAAAGTTAGATGTTTTATAATCTTAGACTGATTGTTATGAAGTATTTTTGTTCCTTAAAGACTTTTGTTCCTGTAAGTCTAAGCTACTGTTTCACACAACAGTCGTATCAGAAGTGCTCTTATAAATAAAGAGGAAAGGGGTAATGTCATTTTGTGTTCTGCGGCGGGCAGGACGACCGTTCGTGCGTTACCCCAGCTGCTCTCGGAGGGATACGGATATCGTCTCTTTATTCAATAACAGTGAAATTTTAGCTCTCTGTGCTCTCTAACTTACATTGACGAAAGACATGAAAAATGTGTGTTTGTAATTACGCACGTAGGCCGGAAGTCATTAATTAAATATTGGTGGACAATTCACACACGACATCATCTGACCCCAAACTAAGTAAAGCTTGTACTTTGGCAGCCAGACAGCTGATATAATACTTACATATTTATACGATTTAAATATAAACTTATTATCCATAGAAACATTCAGACACAGTACAGTGCAAATATTTGAATTCATCACACAAATATTTGCACTGGGCGGGAATCGAACCCAATGTATCGAAATACCTCTTCTCTTTATTCGTCGTGCTAAAAAGTCTAACTTACACCACAACCACAAAATATATAATATCTTCAATGCAAGAAGTGTTCACCTGTAATTTGATACAGTGTTTACTTAAATAATTACTAGCAACTTCATTGTAAAAATTAACTCTCATATTTTTTCTCCAGCACGCCAAAAGTAGTATTACTTCAATAATATTCAGTCATGTAACAACTACTTTTATAAAAATGTCTAGATAAAATATTTACGGTATGGACCAAAGAAATACAGGTCATCATGTCATCATCAGCCTGCCCTATTCCACTGCTGGACGTAAACCTCTCCGAATTATATCTATGTTCATAATATACACAATGTACACATAAGCCACAAGGAGAGAGTCAAGGCCATAATCCGTCGTGCTGGACTAGTACGGGTTGGTTGATGACACATTCCTCTAAAGGTTCTAGGTACATATTGATTTCCTCGCGATGTGTTCCTTCGCCGTTTTTTAAGTTAGCGGCATTCCGCACGTGACTTCGAAAAGACAGTGGTGGTTAAAAATAAAACGTAGTGCAGATCAATAAAGGCCAACGTCCAGGCTGCAGCTGACGGCTTCCCAACTGATTAACGCCAATCCTTCATAATCGATGGTTCAACTTTACCTGACTACAAGCTTTCAGTTATACTTTTCAATTAGGTATAATAACCAAAATTATAGACCGATTCCTCAGTCTGAGCCATCACGGCCTAGTAGTGGTAACTTCGAATCCCGTTTACACCTCTGAGTTCTTTTATTTTTTGATCTCAAAGTTGCCTGAAATAGCTTTCAACGATTAGGACACCCACTGTCATACTACTTTACAATGTATTGTTGTGTTTCTGTGTTTCATTTTATTTGGTCGGTCAATAAGAAGTATCTGTCTACTTTTCCAAGTGCAGATATACAAACGTTCCATCATCATTGATTATGAGGGTGAAAGAAAACAATGTGAAGAAACCAGTATGTTTCAAAAGAATATCATTCAAGGATATGCGTCATCCTCTAACCCTCACTTGGGCAGCGTGGTGGATTACGGCTTTGACTCTCTCGTTGTAACAGAAGTCCTCGAGTCCCAACAGTATCCGCTAGCCACAGCAGTTAGATAAACTTTATAATCTATTTATTTATTTTGTTATTTATTATCTTTCTTATCTATATATCAAACTGCCTGCAGTTTGAATACACTCATTACCACTTAAATCGGAAAACATATATTTCATTGCCAATTTTGGGTGTGCTAATCTAGTGTAATGGTGTAATAGTAGTGTGTAATGATGATAAAAAGTAGTTTTAAAATGTACATATGTCGTCATGCCTTGTAGGAGAAGTCCCCGTATCCTAGCCCTAGGCATTGGATATAAAAATGAGTTGCTTATGCTATGCTGTACACTGCGTATTTCCAAATAACAGTCAAACACAATCCAATTTCCCAATAAAAAAATGTTAAGTATGCTGTTAATTTTAACACCTGACCAACATAACACCATAACACTTTGACTTTAAACAACACTTCGTCAACTTTATCGCTAGGTAACTCATGTGTCACGGCACCGATAACTTGTATCGAAGCAACGCCGAACATTTTTACGGCAGCGATTCTCAAAGTTGTTAGACTGTTACTTACAGAGATGTCTCAATTTGGGGCTCACTCATTACAATAATAGTATTGGCGCCGCAAAAAAACCGACAAACAAGATAATATTTATTTTCGTTACATTCTAATAATATTATAAATACGAAAGTTTGCATGTTTAAAAGTTGTTTTTGGATGTTTAAAAAAGTTCAATCATGTCAAAACGTAAAAACCCATCAGGTTTAAATTTGGAATACAGATAGATTATAGTCTAGAATAACACATATGACTCTTTTCATCTTCGGTACAAAACGGGAACGGGATTTGCGTAGGTTAAGTCTGTTCATAATAATACGTCCATAAACTAAACGCGATTAGTTTTTTTTTAAATAAAGAGTAACGAGACGAGCAGTATAACATGTGCCTGATAGTAAGCAACATGCCTGCCACATAACAGCACAGTGACACGCAGCCATTGGAACATGAAGAGTCACCCAGCGATCTAAGATGTTATATCTCTAAGCCCTGTAATTTCTTTGGAAACGAATGATCTTAATTATTTCGTGTAAAACTTTTGATTCTTAAGGTGCGTCCCCCAGCAAAACGAGATTTTTGTCCAGTTTTCAGAGCTATCTACTCATTGGCCAAAACAAATATCAATTGGTAATAAAACATTTTTTTTACAGTTTTTTGGCTTCAAAATGGTACTTTTTTTAATGAACTTATTGTTTGATTTATCTCCTTACAACGAAACCTTAAAATATAGAAGTAATTGTAAATATCATGCATCTACTCGAAAACCCGCCATTATTTGGATTTTATACTTACACCAACGGATTGGCAATTCCATTATGAACATTTTGGTAGATTTTTTTTTTCTTTCAAAAGAACAATATCTGATTTCATAAAGAGTTTATTCTACAATTTACGCGGAAAACAGCGATAAATCCTACGGATTCTCTCTTGCTCTTTCTTGCGGTGTGCGATAAGGTGCGAAATACTCAAGGTCATTTGCTCGGGGTACGCCCTTAAGAGTGATGGAATATAAGAGTGGAGGTAGTTCTCGAGTGGTTGTGTGAATAAATAAATACAAACAAGTAATCCTATTTCTAGGTATAAACCTACGCCTAAATAGTTTAGTTTAGATAGGATTATTCCTATCCTACTAACCATACTATCTTACTTATATTTTTCCAAATGTTTGTTGGTCAATCAAATCGGAACGTTTGAAGCCTAAACGGATCAGGTTGACATATAGAACACAGTTATATTTATAGCCTGGAATAGCACATATGTCTATTTGGCTTCTGTATCTATTTTTTAACCCCCGACAAAAAAAGGGGTGTTATAAGTTTGACGTCGATGTCTGTCTGTCTGTCTGTCTGTCGGTCTGTCTGTCTGTCTGTCTGTCTGTCTGTCTGTGTGTGTGTCTGTCTGTGGCACCGTAGAGCTCAAACGGATGGGCCGATTTCGATGCGGTTTTTTTTATTTGAAAGTTAATATCCGTGCGGGTGTTCTTAGCTATGTTTGGTTAATATCGATTTAAAATGGCCGCCTCCACAAAATGGCGGACAATATATTTCTTCACAACCTACCTCAATATGGGTATCAAATGAAAGGGCTTGACTAGTAGAGTACTAAACGCTATAACAAATTTAAAATCCAAGATGGCCGCCACCACAAAATGGCGAATTATATAATATTTTTCACTACTACCTCAATATGGGTATCAAATGAAAGGGCTTGATTAGTAGAATACTTTGCACTATGACAAATTTCAAATCCAAGATGGCCGCTACCACAAAATGGCGAATTACATTTCCTTTTTCACAATTCCCTTAATATGGGTATCAAATGAAAGGGCTTGACTAGTAGAATGTTCTACAGATAACAAATCTAAGGTAGTCGGGGGTTAATCAAAATTTTTAATTTTGTTCTTGTGAAGATACGAGTACGTAGAGTCGGGATACGTCACAGTTGATCAAAATATATTATTACTCGTATTAGGTTTTGTTCCTAGTATTTGCCTGCAAAGTCGATGTTCCATAGTTTGAGAATGCTAATATGGTAGCCACTCTATGGTACCTACTATGGTTTTTTACCTTATGTTTATATCAAATCACTCCATTAAAACCTTCGCGTTTGGGTGTTAATTAGACATTATCTCGACTTATCTGTATCTACGCCTTCTCTTGATTTCTTATTTGGTAAATATTTCCCTTGATGACTGGCGCGAGAGATAGATAAGCACATTTACGTCAAAAGATGTTTGTAGGACACCAGTCGACAAAGAAAGAACGGTAAAGTTTAAATTTAGCCTTATTTAGAATACACGTATTTATTTGTAGAAGAATTATTATTAGTAGAATTGCAATCGGAAAATATGTTATAAAAAAAACTATTACACGAATAAGGATGGCTTATATTTTAACCAATCTAATATTAAATAAACCTAACCGTAATATTGCGAAACTTGATATAAAACTAAATCATATTTATACAAGTTCTTTAAAGTCACAAACATCTGAAATTTCCATTCCGTTTTGACTATACTCAAAAGTTTTATAAGTTTTTTATGCGTAAATACTAAGTAAAATGTGTGCAATACAATGGCAAGTTTTAAATAACATTGTCGAATGACAATAAGTTGTATTGGTTTCGGGACAAACTTTGTTTTGACTGCAATATCAGTAAGTTTTGCTATTAAATTTTAATATGAAACTTAAGTTTTCAAAAATTTTAATAAGTACATAGATGTACATCTAAAACACATATACATATGTACATATACATCTAAAAATATGTTTTTGTTAGGTTATTTAAAAAAAACTATTAAAATGCTATCAAATTTACCTTTCTACGTTAACTAATGCTATGGTAATCTCCATCGCCTAGCTAAGAATTTACAACTATGAGTAACGGACGTCAAGTGTAAAGAGATTATAGGATGGAACCACAGCTTGTGAACAAATAGCTACCCATTGAAATAATGGGATTTAGTAGCAATTCCCACTTCGAAAGTATTCAAATGAAGATAGAAGAGATGGTATCGCGGAGTATTAAGCTTATTTAGAGTTCATAAAATGGTATAGAGAAACTAAGTTGTGGGTCCATAATACGGTCAGTGCCCACATATTTGAGTTACCTAGCTTATTTTTGTATACAGAGTGTATTTAATCATCGGCAAGATGTAGATTTTTTGAAAATGGGTTTGCTGGGTGCATTGAGTCTAGGTCAAGGTTTCTCAAAATTCAAATTCGCTACAATATCATACAAAACTACATATATACAATGATTACTTTATTACAAAATATCGCAAAGCGTGTGAATGTCTTTTATGAGCATGACCTCAAAAATTTCTTTGCTTAAAATTTTTACAGGTTTCTTCCGTAAGTGAGGTTAGAGTTTTTTTTTGAGTTTAGCGCAGATATTTTCTCTTAATATTTAAAACTAGGGTTTATCTTACACAAACAAAGACATAGCTATGTAAATATACCAACGCGTTCAATAGAAATATATTAAATTCACTTGCTTGTGTCAGAAAGTTAAAAAAGCTTGGACTAGTAGATAATCATATCGTATGTCAAGGTATTGCTTTACAAAGGTTATTCAAAATTAATTGGACCATAAACTTGGCAATATCCTTCAATATAACATTGTTTCTTATTAAAATTGAAACGAAACATGGGATCACGTATAAGAGAATGTTCGCTATAATAAAGTGGAGTACAAACGCTGCCCAATTATAATTCTTACGCTATGTAACTGCAGTCGCGAGAGATTTACTCCTTTTCTCTGTACAGCTAAATTTATTGTTCGCATCATTAAAAACCTTTGCGGTTGAGCGTCATAAAACTTGAGACTTTATACCGTCATACAATATTTAAAAGATACTGTGAAGCAACAAGAAAAGCGAAATGCACCTCAAAAGTTCATTTGCATTTCATTTCAGTAGACACATGCCGTCATCCTGCCCAATGACTCGAAAAGACAATATTGACAAAGCCATTTCGCTCGCTAATGCAGAAAATATGCAAAACGAAACTCGAGCTACCAATTTTAACTTTGTGTGGTCTGTCAAATCTACATAACGGAAAAATGCGGCAGCTAATGAGTGAGAAACAAAGGTCTTTAAAGTTAATTTTATTGGTTGCAATTGTGGGTTTATTTTCGTTAATTCACGATGTATTGTAGTTATTAGCATGTCTTTTGTCGGAAGGGAAAGCAAACAGTTTGCAGCAATTTGTTTACTGATGCTAATTTTAAAATTAACGTCGTGAAATACAAGAAATGTGCTTGGCAAGCGGACCACCGTAGTGGAGGCTCGAATACGTACATGTATATAAACATTTGCAAATGCTATTGTTATGAAATCAACTACATCTAAAATACCCTTTGTAACGTTTTCCTTGCTTTTACGCTGTATACAAATCGTTAGAGCTAATAATTGTTTTAAATGATCTATTTTATCACATCATATCTCGTAAAATTATACGCTTAAGCAGCCCATTCTACATTTCTACTACTGTGATATTTTATGTGGGACTTGGGACTTTCTCTCATAAAAAAGAGCCAAAGGTATAATCCACCGTGCTGGTCCAATGCAAATTGGCTGATGCCACTTGAACATGTGGGTATCTTTACGATGCTTTCCGTAACCTCTAATGCCAGTAGTGTTGACAAACTCGTATAATTATGTATTTACACTGGGTAAAATATTCGAAAACGCAGACGGGTTTCGAACCTATAACATCACGCTTATAAGAACTGACGCTGTCGTCGCCAGCTGCCCACGGGTTTTTAAATAATTGTAAATAAGTATAATATTTACTTGTCCAAAAATATAACATTAATTTAACTTAGTGTGATGGGTATAGTAGAAAAGAAATAAACTTTTTTTGAAATAATTATATTATTCATGGCTTTCATAAAAAAAATCTTTGAAGCTATAATTTACTATACCTAATTGTTTAAAAACAAATTATTTGCCTAATGATTTTCTAATTACTTTTAGCTCTCAGTTAATTGGACTTGAATGATAAATAAAGGCAAGGTGTAATAAATTCTAGTGAGTAAATACCACCGTTGTGAGAACTTGTTTTGTATTCTACGTTATTCATAATTCTCAAAACGATATCATCTAGTTGTAGTTGGGAATGTTAATATACTCACGTTCTTGAGATATCAATTTTTATGTCAAAGGTTAAATTCTTGAAGTTGAAACTGAGAAGAGGAAGATGTATTTCGTAAGGCTGGATATTAAAAACTAGAGGTATATTGATAATTCCGGCATTCTATTGATCATTTAAAATATCAAACATTTTAATTATATTTTGAATGACACGAGTTTTGCGGTTGGAATAAGCCTTACAACTAGTAAGATATAGTTTATAATGTACAGGACTTAATCACGATTTAATTCATTGTTTAAATACCTCGACGTCTCGGCAGCGTTACAACCGCCGTGGTCACGAGAAGACTGAAGAAATTGCGGGTCGTCTCATTGCGAAATGAGGGGATCTAGATCTACCCTTTGGTCTTCAAAAATCGCAGGATTACCACCACGACACACAACACTAACCGTATCACCAGGCTTCTCCGAACTCAATCCGCGATGCGTTCATTTATTTATGACTAGATTCCACGACGCCGATAACCGAAAACCACTTACCGGAAAACCTGATGGTGTTGTTGAGAAATTGCCTAGACGGAAACTATTTTCTTTACCGTGGGCAGCATTACCTACAGATAGATGGGGTAGCTATGGGGAGTCCTGTGGCACCACTGTTAGCCAACATCTGGATGGAGCATTTCAAAAAATTAGTTGACTTTCAATCAGCAGCGGTAAGAATATGGATTAGACACGTGGACGACGTTTTCTGCATTTTTAAAGGACACGCTACATGTCCATTAACAGTTAACAGTAGGCTAAGTGCGAGTTTTGTCGAAAACGATACGCGTTTTAACGCGTAAACATGGTATTTGAATGAAGAACTCTATCGGCGTTTGAGGCATCGTCTTTACGCGCTTACGGTAGAAAGCGTATTGTTTTCGACAAAACTTTCCCTCAGCATACTAGTCCTGCTTGCCGGAACTAGACTGCTTTTTGTACATACGCGATATTAATTTAATTTAGATAATATGCATACTAGAAAAAAAACAGAATCTTCCTATTGTATAGTGGTAAATATTTTATTTTCAACAGCTTGTGTCTGTTAATACATATAAAGTACGCACCTCGCTGTGAAGATATGTATGTGAAGACTATGAAAAGTATCCTATGACAAAAAAACTTAGAAATATCAGTTAGGTAGTTTCATCATTGTTAATAGTTAAGGGCAAAGATTTTTTTTCGTTATTTAAAAAAGTTGTAATTTATAGTATATTTATCACCAGTACATCTGCTCTATCATTACGAGAGAGATACCGTGGTTATGTAGAGGAGCCAGATATTTTGATGCAGTTTCACGCATGAAGTTCACGGACAATAGGAACTTGACTCCATTTATGTTTAAATAACAAGAACAAAATTAAAAATTTTGACTAACCCCCGACTACCTTAGATTTGTTATCTGTACAACATTCTACTAGTCAAGCCCTTTCATTTGATACCCATATTCAGGGAATTGTGAAAAAAGGAATGTAATTTGCCATTTTGTGGTAGCGGCCATATCGGAATTGAAATTTATCATAGTGCAAAGTATTCTACTAATCAAGCCCTTTCGTTTGATACCCATATTAAGGTAGTAGTGAAAAATATTATATAATTCGCCATTTTGTGGTGGCGGCCATCTTGAATTTGAAATTTGTTATAGCGTATAGTATTCTACTAGTCAAGCCCTTTCATTTGAGGTAGTGAGGTCAATATACCCATATTGAGGTAGTTTGTGAAGAAATATTTTGTCCGCCATTTTGTGGAGGCAGCCATTTTGAATCGATATTAACCAAACATAGTTAAGAATACCCGTACGGATATTAACTTTCAAATAAAAAAAAACCGCATCGAAATCGGCCCATCCGATTTAGCTCTACGGTGCCACAGACAGACACACACTCAGACAGACAGACATCGACGTCAAACTTATTACACCCCTTTTTTTGGTCGGGGGTTAAAAATAAACTTTGATCTAGAGATAATAAATGTAGGTACTGTAGACAATATGATCTGTTTTTAGTAATTTCAAAGTTGTTCGAAATGATAAGTAGAACGAAATACAACGTAACTATTTTTGAAAAGTGATTTCAAAAATCATTGCTTAGTAGTGCAACATAATGCCCATTCATATAATTATTGTATCATGCTTTTTTGTCCAAAATTAAAAAGTTGTTCTGCTAAATAATTTGAAAATTTTAACATTATTTGTAGATTATTAACTTAGCATTGGTAAATTCTACGCTTTATTGGAACTTTTATGTACTTAATCCCAACGCCTGTATTCCACCTCGCATACGGAAGTCTTAGTTTAATTACGTATCTTACCCGTTACAAGTCGTAACAATTACTGGACTCTCATCATCCTAAGCGATATAAATCATTACTGCAGATTTATGTGATAATTTTATAGGATATCTTACGAGCACTTACGATTTATTAAAACGCTTTTTTGATACTTAGTGCGAAAACTTGTGGCATCTTGCTTAGGATGAATTACTAGTTCTATTTATAAAGACAAAAGATGAAATATAACCTCATTGGAATTTTTGCATAAGTGCTATAATGTGTCAATTACCATGTATAATATTTTAACAGTTAAATTTCTCTGTAATCGCTCAGTGATTAGAAAATTTTCATTAGAAATATAACAACGCAATTTTATTTCTTATTTCATTCTCGTTTATGCCTATTTTACCTGACTTTAAAAAAGGAGAAGGTCCTCATTTCGGTTATATGTTTTTTTGTATATTAATTAAATGTTTTGTCAATCAATTTTGACAATTCTTATATTATTCGGTAAAAAAATTAATATAAAGAGTAGGAATGCTTGGAAAGCACGGGCATCTTCTTAGACTATTTGGATTCTGTCATTTAATGTTATGTTTTTACTTATCGCTCATTTATTATCAATAATCAATAATAAATATTATTTTATGATAATTATTATCCTTGTTATATTTCTACAAGGAAGATGCGATTAGTAAAAACATAATATTATTTATTATTTTACCTACGCCTAATTTTTAAACTGTATTACGTGTAATAAATAGAAAAAAAAAATTATAATGTAAAAAATAATATATAAATGTCGACGTCAGTTGTAGAATTACGATTAAAGAAAAGTTCGTACATAATTTAATGTCGTTGAAAAGATAAATGTGAAGTTATCTAACAGCAGGCGTATTTGTTGTTTTGAATTTCGTACAAATAGCCCGTTATTTCAGTCTTATTAATGTCCCACTTTAATGAAAATTTTGTTGTAACAAAATGCAGAATTATATTATGACATTGGAATTTCAAATTTAACATACGTATTTCTGCTGTCAATTAAAGAGTTTTAAATTTTATAACTCGTCTGTTGATAAACTTTATGGTGCGAAATTGTTATCGCTGTGTGCTGTACCTGGCATTTAAGATTTATTCAATGCCATTTAATAAATGAATTCAAAGAAAACATAATGAACCCACGTCTGATAGCACGAACACTCTTTTTGTTCTTCACTCACTCGTCACTTTTGTTTACATCAGATATTATTAATAATTATACTGGTGTTAATACAGTTACGTACCTACATAAGCTGCCACTAAAAAAAATTCCCACTACTGAATCTCAGAGATTCTTCACGGATTCCTTCTCTTGCATGAAAAGAGTGAAGGCTATTATAATTCATCACACAGTGCCAGTGCGAGTTTATGAAATCTAAAAACATTTCGGTTTCTTCACGGTATCACGTACATGACTTGAAAAAGACAGTAGTGTCCTTGGGATTTGAACCAGACTGATCCGGAGATCAGTAGTTGCCTTTCTCCCGACTAGATCAGCCGTAACTTTCGTGTTTTATAATATAATATGTACAAAACATCATGGTCTTTTCTCGCAAGAAGAGATTCAATAATTAAACATCATCATCATCATCATCATCAGCCTACCCTAGTCCACTACACAGACAAAGGTCTCTCCCATGATACGCCAATCAACCTTATTCTCTGTTTTTCTGCTCCACACTGTCTGGAGGATTCAATATGAATGAATATCTATAATCATCACCATCAATTTCAGCCCATCTTAAAACATTTCGTTTAGTTTATTTTCTGGATATAGGCTCAAAACTCAGCCCGAATCTTAGTTCTACGTTTCAACTCACTGTATGTTTTCCGTAAATCGTGACTCCATCAAAAATTTCTCATTTTAGGAATATTTATTTCAATGACGTAATTTTTTCCTAGTTAAAAAATTGCTGATACAAAGTCCCAGACAAAAGTAAACTTTGTACTTTTTTACCCGACTGAAAGAAAGGTTATGGTTTTCGCGCGCATCTTGTGTGTTTCTATTTTTTTCCACTTATCTTCCAAATGATTGGATAGATTTTGACAATTAAGATATCGTTATATTCATCTCAATCACCCAAGTGTTCTTAGATAGTACATACTCGTATATTGTATTACATAATGTTGTTTACCTGTAGATTTTTGCAGTTGGGGTTTTAAATTAAAGTTATTAAATACTTGATGTTAGCTTTTGATTTTTTCATTACACCACAACTACGTTCATCTGGGAAGGAATCACCTTACCATAATCTACTGTCAAGCTTTAATGATGCGGTTTGAAAATCAATGTTCCCAAAAAAATACAGGTACAACTACACTGTAGGTAAATCATATTAGGTATATTTATATCTGAGTGACGAGTCGTGACTTGAACTCTTCGTGTTCTATGAAACTGTCCTGTAAAAGCAGGCGTATTGCTTACCATCAGGGGAATGTCTAGTTTGTACGACATGGAGATCAGTTTGAAGAGAAAAAAAAACTGAAACAATGTCTTGATGCACTTAGTGGCACAATCTATTGATTTTGATCATAGATACTGTATTTTTATTAAAAAATTTCAATATCTTATGTTTGTAGTAAACATTACCAGAACGTACATGAAATTAAAAATTAAAGTTTAAATAAAAACATCAGCAAAAGTAATGTTTACAAAATAAATTGTATAATATTCTTTAACAAATTCCATAAATCAATAACCTGCCAGCTAATGTTTAATTTAATTCACTTCGTGCAAATATATTTTCGATTCTAATTTCATACCTATTCCACAGAGTAATTTATCTTATCTCCTTTTTATTCAACTAATAGTCTTTATTGCAACTAAACTACCTTTCGTTATGTAATTTATTATGATTGCTATCGTGAGTATCTGCGGGATCTATTTTAATTTTGTTGGGGGTGTTAATTTTGAAGATGGTTTTGTAGACGTATTAGCATTTTGTGATGAATGGGCTTACTTATTTTCGTTACTTTAATCTGAAATTGATTTTGAAATCATTGGGCGCCCAAGACACAAGCTTTGCCTAGTTTGGGGCCCTCCGATACGTCTATAAGATTTATTCAAATTGATGTAACTTTGATCGTGTATTTTTGTGTCATGCTGTACTGTATTTTTTGAAAAGAAACAATTCATTTATTTATACTTTAATGTATCGTTTGATGAGATACTTAAGATTTACCGCTGCATTACCAGACTTATACAACTTATAAAAACAATAATGAGTCTTTCCGACAAAAAAAAAATTACATTTTTTATAGTTTCAACACCTCTACTAATCCATTATTCCGCAATGCCGTACAAAAATCATGGGACAAGAAAAAAAGAGCGAGGATTGCAACCTCTGCAACTTGCACTCGGTTGGACAGCTTACATAAATGCCGGCCGGCATAGTGCTGAATCTTATTATTTTATACCCTTCTATCATTTATATTATATCATATCCTCGTGTATCATATGACCCATACATTATATTCATAGGCCTGTAGTCAATTGATGTCTCATACGTACATTTGTAAAAAAAATTACGCAAAATTTTACAGGTGTGTGACTCACGTAAGTCTTTGAAAATGTTTTGAAGAAGGAGATTATAAATTACCAACATCTCTTTGCATTGTACTCTACAAATTGGTTTCGCGATAATCTGCTTTCTTCAAAATCGTTTTATAAAATATGGAAGCGATAAAAATTACATTAATTGCTACTGTAATAGTGACTATTTTTATAGTAGTAAAGTATACAGAACAGCTTGTTACATTTAATACTTACCTACCTCAGGGTAGGCATTATCTTTCGCTACTTGCATATAATCTGTAGCATTATACGTAGTTACTATTGCTTCATCTTTACCGCTGCCGGGGCAGTAAGGACACTAACTTCCGGTAAACATGGTCACATTTTTTGTGTCTGAGGTTTTCTTGACGTCACACATGATGAACATTTCATTATCGATTTGACGTTATTAAAAAATTATATAGATTATACCTCGTGAAAGCTATGAGTTATTGATTCTAAATGTACAGTTAAACGTATACTAAGGATATATCTTTCAAATTCTGCTTTTCAGAAACCACACTCTGCTAAAGTAGACAGCGAGATGCAAGTTAGATATTTAGAGAAAGATAGACAAATAAACATCTAATTTAGATACCGCTTTCTTTGTCACATTTTAGGAGCCTAAAGAGAGGGCTAATTCTAATTTTAGAGCGTGTTCACTAATACACTAAAACATACTTAAGTTTCTAAATCTTAAAGTCTGTTTGATTGTCAACACTATTTGTTTGAAAAATACAGTTTTATGATACCAAAATATTTGTTTCAGTAATTAGGTAAAATATTATTTTCATTTTTAGATCCATCCAAACACGTCCAAATGATTAGAGTTTAGTCAAGCTGCTCAACTGTGAAGACTCAACAAGAAGGACTCATTTTGTTGTTCCTACACCAAAGTTAAACTTAATAATTATTGATTTTAACGTAAGATAATTATTTGCGTTATAAAAACTCTTAGTGAGGCTCAAATCAACGACTCCAATTGGATCGCTGATTTGCATTTAGAATCAACTTTCTTTGTATAAATCGGGCGAAAATTTTGGTGGTTTCATTCATAATCACCACGATAAACTGAGTTCAGTTTTATACACTTTGTTTTAGTACGCTGTAAAAGAATTCCTTCTGCATTTATATTGCATCGACGATATTACGCGAAGGGATCATTACAGAGAGCGTGTTTGTTTTGCGCGATCTCGGAAACCGGTGATTATCTTGGAAACGCCCGACCTGTTGAAGTATACCAACTTGTTGAGGCGTACCAACTCGTAACTGGATTATAAATTGTTTAAAGCTTGCACGGTAATTAATGCGCAGGAAAGGTAATGAACGTTATTTTATTTTTAGTTTTTTCGTTAGTTATTGTATTACGATTGTAGTCCGTATTTTATAGAAATGAATTTTTGATGGGATAAAAATAACAACAAAACACATATTTTTTGATCATGGTAGTACTGAAAATAAATGAAATAGATTCAACAATTTCAAAGTGAAAGCGTAAAAAGAATTTAACATACACGTGTACATAAAATATTTAATATTATCGATAGTGATGAGAACTTTTGTGGGAACATACATATATTATGATGTGGAATATTTTTGGTTTTTAAAGTAATTAATTTGTAAACTGATTCTACTAAATGAAAGTTATTAAAGAGGGGGCTTGAACCAAACAGCATCCATTCTTTCCGAAGAACTGTCAGTGCAAATTAAGACACAATTATTTTCTCAGAGCAGTTTCAGCCTTTATTTTTTATATCCATTTATTACTGTATCCATTTATAAATTGTATACAAAGACAATTAACGTGGAAAAGTTAGTAAGTTTAGGTGAGAAGGTAGGTGTCCTATGTGCCAATACAGAGTTTGATAAGAAATAGAAGGCAATAAAGAAAGTTTCATAAGAAAAGTCACAAATTACGCATCCACCCTGATCTAGACCAGTATCATTTGACTACTCGCTAGAGTAGTAGCCTGCAGTTTTCAGCTACTAGGTTCTCGCTGATAGTCAGATTATTTATATATCAAAGTATTTTCTCATCTATTTTAAAAAGCTCAAGAACATCTTATGTTATTTTTGAAAGCGTAGGCGCGGTTCGATTAGTGTCAACTTGAATACTTCAAAAATTTACCGCTAAATCTCATTAAAACTCATAATTCATATCTGTCTAATGACGATGCTATCGGTAGCGTACATTTTCGTCTTCATCGCCTATAATTGGTGCCAAAAGTCATTGATCCTCAACTCGCCGTTGACCGATCGCGACGTTGTCTAAAATCACTAACAAGTAACTTCAATTAAGATTACAACCAATTCGTTAGAGGCCATTCATCATAGCAAACTGATTGGCAGCCTTCTTAGCTTCATGTAAACATGACGCAGAAGACTAACTTCAAAAATTTTTGAAGTTAAAGCTTCTTTAGACTGCATTGAGCACTTTTATGTTGGGGTAATTTTGGGTTCGGGTCACGGACATGCGAATGCAGTGGCGTAGTGTCGAAGCGGTGGTGGAGCAGTTGGTGGAAATACGCGTTAGACGCTTTTTGAATGGATGATATCTTGTTAGTTCATAGAACTGGCATGCGTGATAGCAGTATTATAGTTATCTAGTTATAAAGGCAACGTATAGTAAGTGTTTACTTGTATCGGCAGTCCCTATATCTGCCTACTTATTAAATATTTTTTTTTCTTACAATTAAGCAGTTTAACGAAAAAACATCCTACTGATATTATGTAAACACGAAAGTTTATACTAGGTATATTTGGACGGATGTTTATTTCTCATTAATACCAACACCTTAAAAAATATTAATTACTTATTTAAATTGATGCAAAAATTATCGGGAATAACTTACATATAACAAGGTACCTGTGGGACAGCGCAGAAAAAAAACTACTTGTTATCGTAGGTAATAAATAGTTGGAACGAGAACTGTGTAGGTAAAACCGCATGACAACTTTAGTCTTACAAACTAAATAAAAGGTTTTTAAAATAAAAGGTTTTTAATTAGTTTACATGTTGCTGTTTTTTAAAGTCTCAGCGTGATTTGGACTACTGTGTCAAAGTATAAGGTCTATCTACTATCTCAAAAATGGGGTTACGCAGAGATGTTGAAAATTGAAAGAGATTCGATGAAAAGATGATTTTTTTGGTACTAACCTAAATTAACGATAATACATTGAAACAATACGTAAATAGTTTGTAGGATACGTTACGTTGTAGTTTTTAAGTTTTATTTTTGGTATTTTTTTTTCGGGAACATATCTACACATACGTGGCGGTGCCGGTGGCGGTGTCTTGTTAAGGACAGGTGTATTGCTTACCATCAAGCGCATGTTTTTATCATCCCATTCATACTCGTACCTAAGCGTGCAAAGACAGCTCTAAATCTTCTCAATGGGGGCACCACACTCAGTGAGGGTTACTAAATAACACAACGCATTACCTTGAAACATCGAATTTTCTTCACCAAGTTTTCCTTCGCGATTGAAGCGAGCGTTGTGACAAACTTGTGTATCGCACTGCAAAGAATACTCAGATACAGGCGGGATTTGAACCTATGACCTCAGAATGGATCGCACGTGACTTCACAAATGTTAGCCATTTGGCTAACACTAACCACGGCTATCGTCCTATAATAGGCATGTCGACTGAACCTGGAATTGTATTCAATTATTTGAAATAAAGACAGTAATTAAATAGAATAATACATGCACCAACGCTAATTTTGATATATCTTTGTTTATCTTACTATAAGATCATTCAAAGCTGGATAGATGAGTTCATTACAAGAGTACGAAACTTTTAGAAAATACATTTACCACTGGATAACCCAATCAATTTAAAGTGACTTTTGTTATGAAACCAGTTTCCTAAACGCAATATTTAATATAGCTTAACAAACAAACTTTACGCGCGACGTATAGAAAATACTAGATAGTGACGTCACGTAAAAATAGCAAAGTAATTATTTCACCTATGTTTCAGTTATTGAGTAGCCTTTTGATTACACACTGAATCGAAAATGAGTCATCATGCCTATTCTATCACATCACAATTGAACAAAAATGTATGTATAACCTTTCTGTATTACCCTGTATAGCTACTGGCGAAATTGCTGCTTAAGTCAATTACAGTTTTGTTAGTTTTTTGACGGACAAATAACGGGAGAGCACCTCGTGGGCATTTCTTTCAATAACATCAATGACTAAGTGGAAATACTGTAATGAATTGTGTTCGATTGCACCGAAACTGAACTTTTGAACTCTTCAAATTTACTTTTGGGATTACTTATTTTGTAAATCGAACAGAGAACTTTTTATCACTAAAGCAGGAAGATACGAAAATGAAATTCAAGTAGTTAAATACAAGTTTAATTGTTTTTCAGATTACATTTTAGCTTAGTTGAATTGTCTGTTTGTATAAATTATGTTGTGCATTGTATGGATAAATTTAGCTTGCAGCAACATTATTTGATATTAGCAGTGCTCGCGGTTTTACCTGTGTACCTAGTACCCATAAATTTTCCTAGGATGAAAATAGCCTAAGTGTTCCTCCAAATTTTAGCTCGATCTGTTCATACGTCACGACGTGATTGAGCAACAAACATCCAAACATTGACATTTTATAATACAAGTAGTATAGGATTCGACGTTTGAGACATTATACTCTCAGAAACATGTCTCAAATAAGTCGGTTTACGTTTAGTTTTTCAATATGTCTCTATAAAATACGTATGAAACAATGTTATAACTTCTAAAATATATATAAATGTAAACTGCACACGGTGTGTGCAGTTTGGTCAAACTTGAAAGATAGGATAGTTTTTATTTGGATTACTCGTCTTTATGTGACAGCATCCGAGCGAATCCGGAACGAGCCGCTAGTAATAAATATGAAAAGCAGTAAATAAAGGATTAATAATCGCATGAATCAATGTTGCAGGATTTATAAGCGTTCTTGTTACCAAGAATCAACACTTGTTGGCCCGAGGGGTCCGTACATCCTTAGTAATGTAGGATCTTAATAATTTACAATCTTTGCAAAAGATGAGACACCGGCTACTGAATATGCAGATATTCAAATTGGTCATATTTAAATCGTAGTTTGGTGTAATGGACAATTTGTTTATGATAGTTCGTTAGGACAGTATTTATCTTGTTCATTCTTTACAAATAATCACATTTAGTTAACTAATTAACTTTTTATGAATGTTGATTATATCTACCCAAATATGAAAACTACATGATGCCGGGCTGGTAAAAATATCGTGTTTTAATATAAATAACATTTAAATATTTATTCATTCTTAAATGTTTACTCTTTCCATGTATTTTTATATTTATTATTTTTAATTTGTAGTGTTTTTACTTATTTTTTAAAGCATTTTTTCACGGTTTACTTAAACTTAAGAAAAGTTAAAGTAAACTGTGAAAAAAAAAACGATGAACGCCGGCTGCATGCACGAAAAAGTGTCCCGTTACGCTCATTGTACGCTTGCACCGCATCAATCAATGTTTTGTTATGATGTTGTCACGTTAAACTATCGTCCTTAAACCAACCGACTTTACAAACAAGCAATTTTTTTGTCAAGATTAGGCGCGCACAGCTCTCGGTCTATATCGGTTATCATAATATTATATATAGAACAACATGTTATATTTTTTTAAGGTGTGTTAAGTATACCATTTACTATTTCTTTTTTATGTAATAGGTTTTGACGTGACAACGTCTAATAAATCGATGAACGCCGGCTGCATGTACGAAAAAGTGTCCCGTTATGTCCCGTTACGCTCATTGTACGCCTGCGCCGCATCTATCAATGTTTTTTATGACACTGTCACATTAAACTAGCGTCCGTAAACCAACCGCTTTTACAGACAACCAATTTTTTATATCGAATACATGGCACAGGACTTTATTGAACTTATTTTTATTACCTCCTGAAGCCGACGTATTTATTACGGCGGTTTTGTCGCTTTACAATAGAAGTAGTACCGAGAAGACACGAATAATTAAAGGCAACAAAACAATTGTTTATAAAAAAGAATTTTTTCCTTGTGAGTTCCAAATAACGAAAGCTTAAACGCAATATTTTCGAAGTCAGTTAATACCAGGTGATTGATTTATTTCAGTTTACAGCTCATTTTTCTGTTTAGCTCACCTGCTTGTTTAAATCCCTGCTCAATTGATTTTAAACGTCCTAAATATTAACTTTTATAATAGGTATATCCCGTAATTAGATGGACAACATTGTATCCTTATGCATACGTTCGTCGCTAAACAGCGGTAATTTTACAATACAACCATAAGCATAAGGATTGATACATCGAACATTTTAAAATCGAATAAGTGTATAGCATTAACAAAAAATATATCATTTTTATCAAATGATACAAATTTTTGAAAAGTTAAATTACGCATATATTTTATCTATAGTTAAGTCGTATCACATAAAACGTGTATAATTGAATAAGTATTAAAGAACATTTACTCGTACTAAGATTAAAAAGTTATCTTATGCAACTTCGACGTAAAAATAATAAATGTCTGTAATCGAACAGGAAATTATATTACATTTATTGTATTAGTAATGGTACCTATGTCATACAATATTGTAATTATTGTTATTTTGAGACAGACAGCTCACTTTTCGAAATTTGTTTTCAAACAAGTAATAACAAATAAAAAATAATTATTGAGAATGAAACCCAGTAGCCTAAAACTACGTTTTATTTGTTTAATACATTAAATTATCTTACAAGCATGTAATGGGATTACTGAGTAAAAAATACAGTTTAAAAAAGAAATTAGTTTCCACTTAATCCACACGTGTAGAACAAAGAAAGGACTCGAATAAATGAGTTGGCTGAAGAATTCATCCAAACAAAATTGTTCGAATAACCAATCGAAATTTAAACCAGCCTCTAGTACTATTGATTCCATTATTACCCACAAACATGCGATACTCTAATTCAATAAATTCTCTTTCGGTGCAATTATCGGCTTTACTACCCTTTTGTAAAATAATACCAATGAATTTTTACGAGTTTATTGGTCTTTAGTTGGTAAGGGGGGAGTTAGTTTCATTCTGTTAAAATGTAAACATGCATAATGACGATAACGATGGAGTGAAAATATACGTATAATAAAATGTTGATCTAATACCACCTTGCCCTTTTTTCTATCGGAATGCTCGTAGCTCGAAAAAGCGACATTTCATGGTTGTTGTTCCAAAGACACGAACGAAGAGATTTGACTCTACGTTTGTGATAAGAACGTCTAGGCTGTGGAATACGTTGCCTGAGTGGGTTTTCCCCGATGGTTATAATCTTTGTGTCTTCAAATCGAGAGTGAATCGGTTTCTTCTAGGTAAACACGCTCCATCGTGGACCACATCGTCGCTTAACATCAGGCGAGATGGCGGTCAAGTGTGAGCCTATAAAAGGTAAAAAAAGCAGTTTACTTTAAAGCTTTTGACGTTTAATTTAAAGCTTTTGGTCACTATGGAATAATTGCTTGTAATGGACTTCTATTAGATTTCAAACTATTCTGTTTTAATCTACTGTTTGTAATTTTCTGGTGTGCATAATAAAGTTTGAGAGTTTCTGTTTGTCTGTCTGTTTGTCTGTGTTTTTTCGTACATATAAAATAATTATTGAACAAACTTTTTAACAGTAAATTACATATTTTAAATTAATTACATATTAATGACAAATTGTTTTAGTCATTCGTTTTCACAAAATATAGGTACATATAATGAGAAAATAGAATAATGATATACATAGGCACAGTAAACATACAGTAAAACATCTTCATACAAACGTACCGCTCTCGGTTTGAATGTGCGTGCGCGCCGCGCGACGTGTCGGCACGCGATTTCACGCACACGCTAGCATAATGTATGGGGGAATAAGGTGGTGGCAGTACGGGCTGTGCAGCGGCAGCGCGACTGTGAGCACGTGCGTACGTTACATGACCGCGCGCGTTCGTCAACTCTCGCCAACCTCGCAAAAGTGACAACCCCGGGGATCAACGCAAGAATTGGCTAATAGCTAGGCGGGCGGCCTTAGATAATCTACTGTTATGTATTTACTGTGACATTGGCTCCTCCAATAAAATGCCACTCGGTTCAATCAACTAAGATGTTGATCTGTCGCAAACTTATAAATGACAAAAAAAACATTAACCTGAAACATTTAGGCCGAGAAAATCACAAGCTGAGAATTTTTAATATGAATAATATAAATATAATTAAAGACCACATAGTAATAATTGCCCAGTTATTACGTTGAGACCACTGTGGTTGGCATTAAAATTGCGTTAAACATACCTTTAACTGAGGCTAATGACTTCTTCTGGTGCTATTACTTGCTCCAATAATTAACTTTGCACTGTAATAACTTCTTTGAATTTTATAAACTGGGTAAGGTGGGCCATGCACTGTCTAAGGTTTCATGTATTCATAATATTATTATAATAGCTGAATTAGAACTAATTCCCGTACTAATTCATATGATTAATTTGATAATGGGAAATGGTTTGAAATTGGTATTGCACTTAATAAAATAGAAGTTAATTTACGTTTAATACGAGAAGTCTAACAAGAAGAGCGAGAAATAACATAATGTGTTATGTAATATGCATGTAACTTTCCTTTACAAGATTAAGGCAAGACAGTACAATTTGATTCGGGTCTTAACCAAAGCCTAGCATACCCTTGTTAATTTAATTTGAATATGCCATCTGTCGGCCAACCGCCTGTCTGAAGAAGAGATATCCAATTACTTGTATGTAAACTGCCTTGGGTCCCTTCAGAAATGCACTCGAGGCGCTGTTCAAGTTGTGTTTATTTAACAGAGACAAATGGTAATCTTGAGATCGGCTGTCCGCTGTCCGCACTTGAAAGTAGACTTTGGACGCAATAAGTTTTTTCATTTGGTATGATATGGAAAACAAAATGAAGAAGTATGTAATGACTAGTTGCCCGGTCTGGCTTCACTCAGGTTATGTCATTTAAAAACAAATAATAATTAATGAGCAAAAAAAAAACTACTCAGACGATTAATCGAAATAAAAACTATACAACGAGTATCCCTCAAGTGGGACCAAATTACACATAAATGCAAACTTTTGTGACTATCGGTATACTTGATAAAGATTTCACTGGAAACAAACGGCATGACAATGGGATTTGAAACATTAAGATGAAATTATATTTTATTTGGAATAACCCCATACAAGAAACTTGTAAAACATATGAAATTTAACGAGAAAACATTTAAATATACACCACAGTTTCTTTCAGTCTTGACCGTTGACCCCCACTAGGCACCAGGGCCTGGGTTGATATCCAAATAAATAAAAACATTAGTATGACGTTGATCTCTTAATGTTTATAATGTACAGGACTTAATCACGATTTAATTCATTGTTTAAATACCTCGACGTTTCGGCAGCGTTACAACCGCCGTGGTCACGAGAAGACTGATTTGATCTCTTTTTCAGTATTAACTCACAAAAAAAGGATTGAAGAAGTTAACACAGTACGCAATATTCTATATATTTCTAGAAATATGCCAATATACATACGTAAGGTAGCAGTTATATATTTATCTCAATGCAAGTAGACCAAGAGCAAGTGGTTAGAAAAAAACTGGCAATGATCGAAAAAATAACAGGTTGAGTTGAGAAACATGACCAAATAAAAAAAAATACATATTTTTAAACGTAACAAATAACACAAACAAAAATACATCCATGATCAAGGAAGGGACTTCTTCATCTCAGGAGGTCTATAATAAAGGACCACCTTAAAACCAACATTATGGAATCAATTTTTCTCTGTCAAGGTGTAGTGATCTCAATTTTGTACGTATTTTCTCTATACATGGGCGATATATTAAGCCTACAGTATCAGAGTTTTGTACAAAATGTGATGATGAAATTGACTTACTACTTCTCTATGCACAATCAATGAAATCAAGTTAAACGTTATATAAAAAGAGTAAAAAAGGTACTCTTTATTGTTGAGACAAATACTAGTTTGAATATGAGAATGATTTTAATATTCACAAACATTTTGTTGAAAAAAGACACAACGGAAACCGGTTGGCAGAAATGGTTTGCGAAAGGTTGGAGACCGTGCCATATCGTAATCTATAGCAAAGGCATACATTCAACAGAAGATGATCATATGATAGGCTGATGATGATATGCGGGAAAAACTTGATTTACAACGAAACTCTATTACTGCTACACGATACTAATTGCAAGCGCAGA
The DNA here is from genome assembly GCA_017562165.1 of Ectropis grisescens. Classification (NCBI taxonomy): domain Eukaryota; kingdom Metazoa; phylum Arthropoda; class Insecta; order Lepidoptera; family Geometridae; genus Ectropis; species Ectropis grisescens. The sequence goes on along the minus strand of CM029789.1, from coordinate 16,217,349 downwards.
CCCTTGACGTAAATTGCAGTCAATTGCACCTGACTGCGCAAACGCATCTCAAAGTTATTTACATTGTATCGTGGTATAAATAAAATGAAAATCACCTTTTAAGGTTGCCAACGAATTCAATATTCACCTTCAGCTTTACATATTAAAGTAGTAATGGGCGACCTTATGGCGTAAAGCGATCTCTTCCAAACTTTCTTTCTTCTTTAATTCTTCGTCGATATCCGCCAAAACGTTTTTTTTTTCAAGATAACGCTTGAACCTCCTTGATCTGTCAGCATTTTGTAATTTTATGCTCAGTAAGCGATCCTAAACCTTATAAAAAAAGAAAATTGGATCGGAAATATTGTGCAGAGTTAAATTCTATTTTTACTGGCCTAACAAACAAAAGGTGTTATTTTAGTACTCGGTTAAGTAGTTTTATGGTAAAATATGTAATGTAGTAAAATATGCACTGTATCTACAAAGTAAAAGCTAATTTTAATTAAACTCGCATGATTGCATTTTAACTACCTATTATTTATGGAGCGAAAATCCAATTAAATTCTATTTTTATGATATTTTTTTTGGATTGATAGTTAGTTTAAAATTAAAAAGTACAGTTTTGTATTTCGAGTTTTACTCGTACTATGACGTATTCTCGTTAAATGTGAGAGATTTTCTAATAGACATTGTTTTAAGTTTTCACGGTTATTTACTACAATAGTACTCGTATTATTATAATTAACGGGCCATTTACCGTGATTATACTGTGGAATTCCTGAAATTTTACCAGAGTAACTGTGAACATAGCACGTCAATCCTCTTAAAAATATCGAGCATTCGCTTTATCCTTTTCTTTCTATGCTTTCTTTAACTGTGATGCTTTGAAACATTCTAGACCAGTCAGTTTATGGAATAGTGGGCTTTTTCTGCTCAAAGGAAAAAATATTTTCGTTTTTCATTTATGATAAGCTTTGCTTAGTTTGGGGTCAGATGTGCAGTGTGTGAATTGACCACAGATATTTATTAAGCAGGCAAGTGGCCTCTGCTAACTGCTTGCCGAACTTTGTGTAGAAGGCATAGGGATCTTACTCAACCTTACCGTCATCAACGAGTACCTACTACATTTCGTTTGACGACTAACGCAAAGGCTTATCAAACGATACGACCTCAGCTTGGTCTCTCGACAGTAGACTATCCAGAAGGGGATGCCGTATGACCTTTGAAAATGTGTCTTTAAGTACAGAAGCTTTAAAGTAAACGTTTGCGTTTTAGATTATTTACTTATTTACTTAACAACAACCAAAACACGGTCAAACACAAAATTATTTTGTTTTGTACAGAAGTCATACTTATACAGGGTTGTTAAGTACATTAAATGCGTCAACTTTTGTTCTGCAGTTTATGAAATTCCATACAAATTAAAGAAGTGTATTTGCTCGGTCTAAAAGCATCGAAGTCTTCGTAACAATTTGTAAGAGTACTCGTAACAGGAGCGCGCGCGCTCTTTAACGCTCGATAAATGATATGCCGAACGAAGTACACAAAAACAGTGGATATATATTGAATTTCAACTAAAGTTGTAGAACAAAAGTTGTTTGTTTGAATGTTCTGTACATTTATGCTACGAGTATGCTGCTATTCTGTACATGCCCTTGATGCAGCCTGATTACCAGCAACCCTGTATAGCAGTGTACAATAAAACTTGTAACCTTATAAATAAAACCTTCGTAGTCGTCTTGATTAATTCATCAGCTTTACAAACCGTATGCATTGCCAAGTTATATTCATAACACTAATCATGTAGTTTCGTCAAACTCCCATTCAGATTGCATACAAAGGCTCTCGTCGGGTTTAAGGTGAAAGTTCAATGTGGAACAATACACGAGGAATGGCGAGTCCATTGTGCCGAACAAAAACCCTGGAACAATGCAGAGTCCTTGATTGATTGATTAATTAACCTAAGAAGACGAAATTTGCACGCTAAGGGGAATTTTCTTTCCAACAGCTATAATTTCATGTAAGTGCTCGTACATGGAATTTACAGTAAAAATTGGCAGCAATAGTTTTTTTTTATCTTTTATAGGTTTACACTTGACCGCCATCTCGCCTGATGTTAAACGATGATGCGGTCTACGATGGAGCGTGTTTACCTAGAAGGAACCGATTCACTCTCGATTTAAAGACACAAAGATTGTAACTATCGGGAAACCCCCTTTCAGACAACGTATTTCACAGCCTTGACGTTCTTATCACAAAAGTAGTGTTAAATCTCTTCGTTCGCATCTTTGGAACATCAACCATGAAACGATGTCGCTTTTTCCAGCTACGAGCATTCTGAAAGAAATAGATTTTTCGATAGATATTGCAGATAGGGATATTAGTAAATCCGATAGATATTGCAGATAGGGGGATAAAACTTATAACTTAGGCTATATTCCTAAACTAAACAGCATTAATCCACAATACGTCACATGTACCTATACCTAATAGCTACAGAGTCGGTGATGCGATCTGACAAGATTTTACCCATCCAAGAAACACCTAGGCGCGAGTCCACGGTAATAAGAATAACAACCTCTATACGATACGATGCCTTACATGTCTAAACATACGTATATACATATGTATTCGGGTATAAAGGCGCCCTTGCGCTACTCTGCTATCAATGCAGTATAGGCTATATATAAATAAATATAATAATAGGTATAGATATATTAACTTCAGCATAACGGTCACGCAAAACCAGAGTTTCCTACAGCTAAGTTTAAGTTGCCTTCTCTTACATAGAAAGTACTAAATCATAGTCTACCTACTCTGGCCAAGGACGGGCTAGCGGATGACATAGGCCCTCGAAAGTTATCTTGGCAGAATATGGCGGTTTCCTTAACGTGTTATTCTTCACCCTGTGCTTTAGCTCTCAAGGCAGTGATTTATCTACTTGGTAAGCAAGCAAAATTCAAAGCGTAGGCGCTTTCACTTAGAATTAGATCACTACTGTAACCTAATTTTGCATGGGAAGGATTTGCATAGCTGTTAATGTAAGCAGGAAATTAGTTAATGTAACCAAAGCTACATTGAGGTTTTCCACTGAATAGTTGGAAACATGTAATTATAATGTGCACGACTTCTAAATGAAACGAAATGTTGATTACACTCGCGGTGTATTTGCGTTAAAATGTTATGCTCGAATTTCAACTTTGCAGGTATTTTATTACTATCACTAACAAAATAAATATGCGAAAATAATTACAATATTTTAAAATATTTATTTAAGGCTTTTACGAGATTCTTTTGAGTAAATTTGATTTGAGCAAACTGAATCGAAGAATCGTTCTCTATGTGAGTTTGCCGAACGTCGAGCCATTTTGGTAAAACACTCTCCGTTTCACAATCGTAAGGTAATTGTTTCGAAACCTCTCCTTGTGCAGAAGTAGGAATAGTGTGTCACCACACCGTGCTACCACTGACTTATACTTATGGTTACGGAAATCATAGCGGGAAAATCGATATGTTTCACTTAGTTATATGTTGGTCTGTCAGCCCACTCTGGGGCAACTTGATGCATTCCAGGGGTTTCCTCACAAATAGCAGTAGGAACTAAGAATATAAAGTTAATTGCTTATAAATGCTTTATTATTGGAATAGTATAGAAATTATCATTTGAAAATACTGTCGAGCTTGTTCAGTAACATTTTGATGTAGTAATTAATATTTGCGTAGCAAATCTTTTTCATTGAAAGAGAATGAGACTTTTTTTATAAGTATGAGAACACTATCAACTGTGATAATTTAATTTAAACATTACAAATATATTATTCTATAGGTATAGGTGTTGAGAATACAATTACAAAAAACAAATATAAAAGAAAGAAAAGCTTTTCAAGCGTTTGACTCCAACCCATCTTCTTCACCACCAAAAATAGCATCTCAAGAAAAATTACTCCAATCAACATTTCTGACTCTTTTCATCTGTTTTACGACTTTCGATTAAGTCCACTGACGAGTGCTAAATAAAGCCATAAATACACTAAAAAGCATTTCTAAAAACGCACCATAAAATTAATTGCCGCTGACAGATAGATCGATATACTCATCTGTCTCACGCTCTTGCCGCCAACGTAGCACAATGTACCTATGATTATGATAACAGTAGATCAAATGTAGACTTTCTGTGATGTTTTAGAAGTTATAGGCACAATGATACGTATTCAAAGAGGCAGAAAATAATTCTACAAAATTAGGATGGATCATGCATATCTAATGATGTATACAGCCCACAGCTTACAGCATAGTCCCTTGTTCTGTAAGCGATATTCTTACTGTCAAAATGCTGCATTGCTTATGACATTTGGCACGAGGATTAAAACAATAAATATATCGTTTATTGCATAACAACACAAAGTAGACAAAATAGTCTGATCATTTACCCTGTTAGGGCATAGTAATAGTCATTACACGATTAAAATCTAATAATAGAAAATAAATTTAATAAGAGTAACATCATATGCATTTGTCTTACAAAACACAGTTGATGAGACTTAGAAACTGGTTTGTTTTTGACAAAGTTGCTCTTACTGCAAACACCAAATACGGTGACAATATTCCGCTATCCCAACTCGTTCTATCAAACGGTAAGTTAACGCGTTATAAATAAATCTGTGGACAGACGTCGTGACGATTCCACTCGCAATATTTCAGCCGTGCGGACGCATCTGATGCTGTTTTGGATGTGAGAAATGCTGGATAGGGATAGCGCACTTTGAGGTTGCTGTATGCTGAGTACGAGTTTTGTCGAAATATATGCGCGGTCTACTGTGAGCTGTAAGTTATCTCTACATAAATTTAAATGACTTTTGTATGAAGAAGTTTAAAGCGCGTACAGTGGCGCTCAGAGTTTTTTCATACACATGTAATTTTTACGCGCACAAGGTTAGAATGCGTATTGTTTCCGACAAAACTTACACTCAGCATACGGGTTCACCCTTGCGATGCTGTTATATGGTCTATTACCAGATGGGTTCCTTCTAGATACAATGTCAGCTACTCTTGATGTACATCAAATACACTTGACCGCCATCTCACCTGATGTTAAGCGTCTTAAATCAAGATGTATCGGTGTTAAGTGGTAGTTGTCACTTATGGAGTATAAGAACTCACTAGAACTGTTAACAATATTTTGCTCTGACAGATAGAAGTTTGAAGATAACCTATCATTCTACTATAATAAATGTGTAAGTAAACGGATCGAGTTGAAATTTGGAACACAGATAGATTTTAGTCTAGATTAGCATACCTATACATGATTTTTATCCAAAAAAAAAATAAAAATGAAGGAAGAAACGAAAATGAATGCATAGCAACATAGTATTCGTCAATCAGAGATATAAAATGGTTTCCCTCTTTGGCTTCTACTAGTATTATAAATGTTAATGTTTGGATGTCTGTTGCTCAATCATGTCAGAACGGATCGGGTTGAAATTTGTTACCGAGATAGATCATGGTGCGGAATAACACATTGGCAATATTATTTGTTAATAGTCATTTTTCTCGTGAAAATAATGGGATCGGGAATTATGCGGCTGAAAGCATTGGGTATTGCTAGAAATAGTAATATTTATATAAAATATACATTCTGAATCTCTCAAAAGATATATAAGTACAAAGAGCATGTTCAAATTTCTCTTCCAGGAACATTAGAATCCGTGAAATGGAATACGTCGAGGTTCCTTTGATGATGCTGCTTATGAATATCGTGAATGTGGCGCGGTGACAGCCGCGCGAAGTGGGAAATTCCTAACGGAATGAAGAGAAGTGGACGAAGAAATATTTTAAATAATTATAAGCTTTGAAGTAAAGTAAAGTACCTACGTTTTGATTTAATTCTAAAATAAAGTAAGTCATTTATTCACGTAATGTAATAATTATTTCTAATAATTCTACTATTCTTACTAACATTATAAAATTGAAAATTTGTGCGGGTGGATGTTCGTTACAATCACACACATAATGAAAGTTGTCACACAATGAAATTTGGAACATATACTGATAATTAAATACCTATAAACGAGCACTTCTTATACCTTTAGATACCTAAATCCAGAATTTCGAAAATAGTTCCAACGATGTTCATTACAATTTGAAAGTAGGGGGTCTTCGGGGGCGATACATCTAGATAGGTTTCATTTTTTATAAAATGTCCTTTTATACGTGTTTAACTGAGCCGATCTCGCTCATCCAGGTAGGTACAAAAAATACTACTAATAATGATAAAATACAGTGCTCTTGTCTCGTCACCCAGGAAACATTGGTATTCAAACTATAGCACGGATATGTTTGCACGTTACTGCTTGGCGATAGAATAACTGGAAAAAGTATAGTACGTTCTTAAGCGCACAGAGTCCTACCACTACTAAATAATTGATAATAGTAATAAGTTTCTACAACTAAAGTTTTATTCGTAAGCCAACAAAACGTCAAGATTGTCGGGTGACAAAATAACAACATTATTTCTTTAACAAGGCTTGTTAGAGGTCATTGCGCACTACGTAGTTGTCAACGACACGACAACAAAACAACAAATAACATACGAGTAACGCTGCATCTAAACCGAACAATCTTGAGAACAGTGGGCATTGTCTTATCAACAACACACAAGACACTGGCGAAGCTGTGGTTGTCCTCCATGAAGAAGCCAAAGATAAAACTTGAACGTACGAATAAATTATATCTTCGCACTTTTATGAAAACCTCTTGTATTTAATGACAAATCTTGAAAGATAAAACAGTGATTTTAATGTTTACTTCAAGGATAGGCGTTTTTATATAGTACATACATATATAGTCCTCCTTGACGTATTCGTCAACGGCGAACCCAGCTAAGAGCGATTATGCTCGCGAACATGGCTCGCAAAACCAAGTTTTGTTTTAAACGTCCTATCGCATGACGAACAATGCAATAGGCCATTCGTCATGAGACGTTTTGCGTCTAGATCTTGTAAACGCTTCGTTTCAAAATTTTTGATAGCTTGATGGACAGAGCTGCGCCATACGGATCTCTGTTTTGCCAGCTCTTCCCAACCATTGCTTGGGATGTTACATACATTAAGATGTCGCTTCAAGACATCCTTGTAGCGAAGATATTGACCTCCAGAAGTGCGCTTTCCCTCCTTCAGCTGTGAATAAAATACAGCTTTAGGCAACCTGGAGTCATCCATACGTACAAGGTGTCCACACCATCTCAGTTGGCTTTTTGTGAGTAAAGATTCTATGCCATACAGTCCAGTCTTTTGCAACACTTCAGAGTTTGGGACTCGTTCCTGCCATTTTATACGAAGAATAGATCGTAAACACCTCATGTGAAAACTATCAAGGCGCTTGATATCTCCTTTGTAGAGACACCAAGTTTCGGTGTAATAATAATAACCTAATAGGATAATTTTATCGCTGGGAGGTATGTCCTGTAAAACCTTCCTTAAGTCATCATAGAATTTTTTTTTTTCTTCATCACTATATGTCATTGTAGGCGCATAGATGCTTATTACGTGAAGATATTTGTTGAAACTCAAGTGTAATCGTAATGTCATAAGCCTATCATTAATACCTTTTAGACTTTCTACCAATGACCTTCTAATGTTGTTTTTAATAGCAAAACCAACCCCTCTGCTGGCTCGTTCCTGTGAGTTTTTTGCCTATCCAGTAGTAAGTATACCCACCTTGGTCTTCACACAGTTCGCCACTGTCAGACAAGTGGGTTTCGCTTAAGGCAGCAATGTCTATGTTGTATCTTTGTAATTCTCTAGCAATGAGAGCAGTTTTACGTTCAGGGCACTGATTTCTTGGATTATCCAACAGAGTTCGAACATTCCATGTTGCAAAATTAAATGAGTATCGGTTGAATAAATTATGATTTTTAGATTTTCTATGCATTTTTCGACCGCGATTAATTGGTGCCCGATGACCGCGGTTTGCCATGCGGGTAAAGGGTGGAAGCGGACTATGTTTGGGCCACCTTTTCTAGGCCCCTCTCCTGTGCAGGAGTAAGCAGAGCGATCCTAAATAGGGCTGCTTAGTCATCAGATGTGCTGCCGAACCCGTACTCCCGCCCCAATCGAATCCAGGAGCGACCACTCTCATCTGACCGCCTATGTGCAGGGAAACAGCTAAGAACCAGATACACTGTTATCCGAATTCTCACCACCATCGCCCCATCGCCATAGGATTGCTCGTAGTCCAACGTTCTAGCCAGGTTCATATAGTATATATTTTATATAGTAGAGTAGAGTTTTAGACATGTGCCTGATGGTAAGCAACATGCTTGGCCATAACAGCACAGTGACACGAAGCACGACGACACAGTGATTGGAATATGAATAGTCCTAATCATTACGTAGCACTGCATTGCGCTCGTCACCCATATAGATATTACATGTTTTATCTCTATTCCTTATAATTTCACTGGATACATTGTCCTTCAAACCGGAACACTGTGGGAATGTGATGTGTGTGAATCTGAATGGGAATCTCTTAACTGAGACCAAATTACGCATAAATTTTTTTCCTCAAATTATTTTCCATCCTAAGGTTGCCTCGAAGAGGTCGCTTTTAACGATAAAGCCGTCAGCTTGTCGCACTAGTTTTAAATCAAATTATTTTTGTGTGTCCTATTGTTTTGGTGTGTCAATAAAGTGTATGTATCTATCTATCTATCCAAATACCAACATTCCTGAACATCGGTTAAATTTATGAAGAGCTAACTAGGGACAAATATCGAGACGCCGGGTTTTTTTTAAGATAGTGCAGCTGTACCCTAACAGTCTGCGGCGTAGTAATAGCCCCTAACCGCAAGATGACGGGTCCACGGCCGCGGTCGTCAAACGAGATGGGTGACCTTATACCATCAGGGGGAAACGAAAATTATGGTCGTTGGAACTTTCAAATTGACTAGTTGACTAATGAACACTGGATTGTTTATACTTTTTTAAAGTGAACATTTCTTTAACCGTCCTAAGCATCTTTTGCTACGGGAAAAACTCATAAGTTCGCCTCACTGACATTTATTAGCACGTCGTGGCGATGGCGTAGCGTTGGAGCGGCGATGGAGTATCGGGACATACGCGTTTTGCGCTTTTTTTGGATGGATGAAACCTTGTGAGTTTCCGTCACCAACATACATAATAGCAATATATTTATATATATATATGTAATAGGTTGCCTATATATATGTAAAAAGTTGCCTAATTTTCTTACCTATACCTAAGAAGTCGAGTTTAGGTAGCGTATTGTATAACATCAGTGCTATGATATAAAATAATACTAAAATTCGTAGTTAACTTATATTCTAATTTTTATCGGGAGCCCCTATGACTGTCAATATTTTATTGTGACTATTTAGATAGAAACTCTTTACTGCGACACAAATAAATTAAAATATTACAATGAAACACCAATGAACTAGCACAAATGGTGGCCTTATTGCTGAGAGCAATCTTTTACAAGCAGCCAGCACTAGTTACCAACACTATTTTTTAGTTTTTAGTAGTTATAATTTATTAGTATAAGGAAACCATCAGGTTAGTAAATTTAATGCCAAGAGATAGCGATTTACCAGGATTTGGAACCCCCCGTCTTCTTATATTCACAATATCCTATACAATATCCCTATGTTTTTACAATTTAATTGATATAAAGAATGTATCTATTGGTCGAGCCTTACGCGAGCCAAAACTATGTAAAAGTTAGTACAGTTAAATCGGTATAGAAATTTGCAGTACCGGTGACGTCAAACGAAATCAAAGAGATAGAATTGCGCTTGGCTCGGACTTTGAAAAGCGTCGCTTATATTCTGAGAGATAAATGTTGAGTAGGTATTTGACGCAAGCTGAAAACTTGTCACAAAACTCTCCTATTATACCCAAATACGGAGGTGCAGACCTGGCTGGTGAGTAGCGGGGGAAAATGAATGAATACTTTTTTTTTAAAGCCACCTCACGGAATATTAGCGTCAGCATTCAAAACGTTCGAAAAAGTTTGCCTAATTTTCTTACCTATACCTAAGAAGTCGAGTTTGTATTCCCACAGTTGAGACTCTTGATATTTTCTTACCATGAGAGAATTTAAGTTATTATCTCCAGCGCCAATTAAGTGTTTTTTTTTTATTTTCGTGAGAGAAATGCGTATTTTATTAATTTACAGTCAGTGTCAATTTTTGTCCATAATTCTTGTAGAAGGTGCCAGCAGCGTTTTACTTAGTTATATTTTAGCACGGCCGCTTTCAGCTAAAAAATCAAGCCACAGTAGCCACAACAGGGATAACATTGCCCTAAAATAGTACACTGAAATCAGAATATTTGTGAATAGGGTGATAGGTTCTTTGTAATGTTCATAAAATACCTAAATAAACTTCAGTTTTAGTGCTCATGATTTGTATTCCGTGTGAACGCGCATTTTTACGGCCTCACTAAATATCTATCAACAAGATCGTAAACAAATATTAAAAATCGTAAAAATTAACAATCAATATTTTCGAAATGACATCAAACATAATGCCATCATTCTTTATTACCTAATATTTTTTATTAACATCAAAAACTGAGTTCGAAGAATGACCATCATTTAGAAGTTACGCGGTGAAGATGTGTTATTAGTTATTAGGCGGTTGCTTATTCATAGTAATAAAACTTTACGATTTGAACTGTGTACTGTCAGCACCATCACTTGTGTCCTTTGACATGGGGCGGCACTATCGAACTGACACTCTATTTGACAACACTTTATTTAAAAACGTGTCGTTCAAGCGTTGTGACTCTGGTTGTCAATGATAGAGTTTGTTGTATTTCCCGGGTTCTCAATCAAATAACGAAATGTCGAGTTTGGTTGGCACCTAATGTATATTGTAGCTAAGAGGTTATTAGGCTCTGTAAGTGTCTAATGTTATCTCGTAAAAAGCAACTCGTAGGGTCAGCGATATTTATGTTGCTATTCAAAATACGTTTATGAGTTAGCTTTGACACTGAACTGGAACATGATTTCTTATATTTTTTATGGCATTTAGTAAAGAATTCGAAGATTTTATTTGTTCGTTATTACCTTAGTATTATCAATTATGTGATGTTTGGCTTTATCAAATGGCGCGACTACAGTAAATATCCCATTAGAATTGAAAATACTAGTATAGTGAAACACCATGATAGCTTAAAGACGATCGTTACAATCAATCAACATCACGGACTTATGGTAGTATGTTATCTCTTAACTCCACTTTTGGCGGTCTTGCGCCCGATTCATCCAATCTCGGCTTTCGTGTCGTCTGATGTTACCCACCCACCATGCCTTTTCCTCTCGTGTCAGCCCTTGGTATCCACTCGATCACACTGCTTTTGAACTTAACATCGAAAGGTACTAACAAATTCCAAGATACACAACTTTTGAGGAAATTTGTAATCCACTAATCTACACATCACCAGCGTAATGGAATATGGCATTCACTCTCTCCTTGCAAAATAAAGCCCAGAGTCCTGGCAGTGGGAGCAGAAAGTGGACTGCTTTATCTACTCTTATGCTACGGAATAGGCAGTAATTTGAATGCAAATCGACGATTACCTCGAAGCCTTTCCAAACCACCTGTTTCGCTAACAACCGGTTAACTTATCTTCAAGCACACTTTGCTCAACAATCGAACCGTGAACGTAACCGTTAAACCAACGTTAACTCGTATATTTATTTATCGTTGTAAACCCCTATGTTGAATTAACATACACTTTGCACCCATTTGTGTATGGTATTACGGGTACAATTACGTGATTTGCGTAAATATCAAGTTGATAGAATCAAAGATCATACATTAATTTTGTGAAATCTGGGCAAAATAAGTAAATTTTGAGGCACGATTAAAATTTTGTGCCAAAATTCTTGAACTTCCATAAAAAGATATCTGTTAAGATCAGATCTGTCTAATATCTGTTAGCTTCCTGTTAGTGTTTGCGTTCTGGTTGACAGATGACACTAACTTGTTCCAGAAAGACGTGTTATTTGGAACATGTCTCTAATAATGGTTTCCAATATCGTTAGAATGGTTTTAACAAACTTTTGCACATTAATTTGGAAAAATACTCAGATGTTGTGGTGCAATTCAAACCTACTGCCCGAAGCTTATGAAACTGAACGTTCTTTCTTTAGCACTGCCGGCATTTACCTTATAATCTACCAACACTTTATTTTCAAAAATCTTTTTTTAATTTTGATTGTTTACAGTTGACCCCATCTTGCCTGATATTAAGCTATGACTTTCCGAGTGCTGAGTCGATGCGTGACCAAAATCCTGGTGTTTACTTGGCTTAACGTATTAGCACTATCATTTGGCGTGGTAACGCCGCCAGCATGGCGAGCACTCTTCCAACTAACAGCGGGCTTTATCATCTTGATTATATTAAGATCTTTATTGGTCTAAGGATAATTCAAATGTCCTTAGTGTACCTTAGCAGTTAGGTATGTACTTTAGTGTAGTTCTCAGCCAGCTCAGCCTAAATAATTATTCTCTTTATTTAAAAATGTAAGTAAGAAACACGTAGATCCAAAGATTTTATTTCATATCCAGTCGTGTCAACCAAACTGCTTCACTGCTATAGTTTACAGTGTGACACCGCGTCTGCGCCGTCGTACAAGATGTTCGTCTGTAACAAAATGGTTTGTCACAATTAATTACCTCATCCAACATGCATGACAATCTAATAGCGGTGATCTAGCAGCGACCCGCTTTCCGCTTTCTCTAGCACGAAGTCCTGACTTGTGTCTGTGTGGTCATGAAATTTATATTTGGCGGCAAAAAAAACAAATAACTTTAGAAAATAAAATAGCAAACCCTATCAAAGACAAATACTAGTAATTTTTAATGATAAACTAGTGTTTTTCTGATAGAAAAATACTATTCCCAGTGGATTTTTTCGGAATATATGGTAACCATACAATAATCTGTGATAACCCGTATAAATAGCCCGTTTGGTTACATAAATTGAAAATGAACCTATTCAATGTAAAATACCGCCATCTTCCTTGACCTTATACAGCAGTGTTATGATTTTGAAACGTTTACGAATTTAACGTGTATTTTATTAAAAGCTAGATTATGTTCTAATAGCTTGGAATTAACTACTGCTTAGTATTGAAGACAAATCTGATAAGGGTTTATTTCTCAAACAGAAACATAGCGTTTCTAATTATTGAAAAAAAAATTACTTGGATACTTTACTTAAAAATAATATTTCTACCTTGGTATTTAATGGATAAAAAATACATATTAAGCTTTCGTGATATTTCTTTCCTGTAAAATATTTTCAAATGAAATGACTCATTTAATAATCTCTTAAGACGCGTCAAACTTCATATAGAAGTAAGTTTGAACATCTATCAGTTACCACTTGCTACAACGCTAACTCCATAGCCTAAGTTAGAGGTCGTGAGTTGAACTTAATTGGACCCCGGCCGGGTGACACGGAAAGGAGATGCATCGCCTTACTTTATGGAATGCATAAATTCTGATCCGAGAATTGGATCCGTTAGCACTTTGTCTTATAATATCAGCGAACATGTATCATCGCGGAAGGTTTATTAAAATAAATCATAAATAACATCTTCGTTAGAACTAAAACAGAATATTATAAAGCTTGGAAAATTTACAGCTTCGATGTTGACATGAGTTATCTGATGTTTTATTTCAATCTACATTTTGATAACTAAACATAAACAAACCAAATAAATAGAAACGAAATTTAAATTATAAGTTTACACCTGTGGTTTCACTGACGTGATTTTAGGTATTTAAAATTTGTAACATTTAGTGGAAGTATTTTGGAGCAGTGTCAATAATTTATTATTCTATATATCTTTGTTTGGAGCATCAGTACAACACTTTAAATAAACTCAACATTCTCACACACTATCTATCACATTCATAGACATACGCACGCACAACTAGACAAGATCAACAAGATAATGCACACCAATCGTTTTTGTATAGTTTATCATAAATGATGATGATTGTAAAAAGCGAAGTGTCCTGCTAATAGATTTAATATACAACGATTTTTTTATGATTATTTTTAATAATGAAATGAAAAAAAATATATATTAAGGGACCAGGGTCGTCCTCCAACGCGATGGAAGGACGAGCTCAGAGCGTTTAAAAATGATTGGACGATGGTAGCTCAGGACCGGATAAAGTGGAGGGAATTGGGGAAGACCTTTGCCCAGCAGAGGGACAGTTGAGGTTAAATACAAAATAAAAAATGGACCTTTATAATTTCAATGAAAATGCAAGATAACATCGGCGTCATAAATCTTTACTGCGGCGTGCTGCATCACAAACAAACACTGCACATCCCATCATCAGCTCAAGAGTGGTATATATTTGGAACAGGTTCCCCTGAGTGCTATTTCAGCAAAATCGTAAAACTTTCTAAAACAAAGTATACAGGTTGATGAAAGATAAAATAAATTTAACGATTATAACACTTAACACTGTATGATACATGCACATCAACATGTGCAGGTCGCCTGTCCTGATTGTCTTTGTCAACGATACAGTCTGCGATGGAGCGTGCTTACCTAGAAGACACTGATTCATTTTTTATTTTAATTAAATTATCTTAATAAATATAACCATTCATTAATATCAACTACTTTCTAATCTTTCAACTCCTAACTATTTACTTTTATCTCCTTCCTATTTATATTTCAATTCACACCGTAGTTAGGTAGAGATTTACTACGATAACATGACCCGCCCCTCCAGAATTCAAAACGTTTGAAAGTATTTGTGAAAGAATATACAACGCACCACCACGCATGTGTGCGTACTGCTACTGCAGACGAATAATTACCACTACATACAAACTCTTTCATAAGGATGTGACTACACACATTAAAACAGTAATTTGGAGGGGCGGGCCATGTTATCGTAGAAACTCTCTATGCTTCAGATTCTGTTAAACGTCGTCGCTTCTCCAGCCTATGCTAGTACCTATGTAGGCGATTGTCCTTGATGCTGGTTGCCTGAAAAAAGAATACGCTCAGAAAATGAAACCATCACTAAAGGCGCTGGTTCATAAGTGTTTACCTGCTTGTTTGTGTCACATTAAAGAGTTTTCTATTTATCTGTTTTAAAGAAATTCAAATATTTTGCCAGCAAAGGTAAAGCATATGCTCTGCAGCGATTTACACAAGATCCCTGTGGGGTCTATTAGTATAAATTCAGGTACAGAAATAAGCAGAAAAAGTGACAATAGACAACAAACCAGTAAACGAGAAAGAACGTGAGCCGTTGACACATTTGAAGATAATGTTCACATACAGTTTGTTTGGGGACTGTGTCAGCTTCGTCCGTGGGAAAGACCTGTAAATAGAAACCCCACACGTAGTCCCTGGGTGGTGCTAAACAGCTGACAAAAATACCGGTGGTAGGTCTCGGCCGTGGCTGGTGACCACCCACCAGACTAAGTCATGCCGCCAAGCGGCCCAGCCGTGTTCCGGCATATTGTCTGGTGACGCCATTAGGGAAAACGGGTCAGAACAGTTGCTGCATAACTGCAAGACTGGAATGCCACACACCGAAACTTTGCATCGGAAAGCTAGTCGTGGAGGGTAGCGGGATCCGAGGCACGGTTGCCGCGGCCGACCGCAGACAGTAGGGGGCCCAAGTAGTGAGCTAGCCCCTCATGAAAGGCTGCCCCGCCATCTAGCGAAAAATCCCGGGATGCGCTATCCTGCCGGTTGGCGACCGGATATCAAGGCCAGATAGACATCCCGGGGGGCTCGGGTCCCCGCAGTCTCCAGACTAGTTTCCCATAGATGTATTCGTGTTGTGTGTTGTGGCCGTTAGTCGGCAGTGTGTAGCCTCGTTCTACTTCCGTTTTCCCACCGTAATTCACCCTCAAATATGAAGAAAGTAAAAAACAGAAGCTCAGTTAATACGCGGCTGCACTCCTTGATCCTCAAAGTGCACCTCGAGAACATCCGAGGTCTGCACTCAAATATCACAGCAGTCCACCACCACCTGGAGACTGAGCAGCCATCACTGTTATTTCTTACGGAGACGCAGATAGGACGTCCGTCAGACGTGGCGTACCTAACATATCCTGGGTACACGTTGGAGCACAACTTTAAGCCACGTGCTGGAGTGTGCCTGTACGCCCGTGACGATATCTGCTGTCGGCGTCTCCGTAATCTTGAGGACACCAGATTCTCTGTTGTTTGGGCGCTGATAGACACAGGCATAGACAAAATTGTCTATGCCTGTGTCTATCGGTCGCACAGTGGGGATCTGGAGACAACTAGGCTCATGGAATATTTATGTGAGGCGGCAGATGCGGCTCTGCAAAAGTACCTAACAGCCCAACTAGTGTTGCTGGGGATTTTAACGGCCATCACAAGGATTGGCTGTTCCCATACCGGGACACTGACCACGCTGGGCTGGAAACGAGAAAGCTAGCTTTATCGTTAGACCTGACCCAGCTGGTCCAAGGGGCCACACGGGTACCTGACGTTGAGTCGCATACTCCTTATTGTTTAGACCTTCTGCTAACAACTGACCCAGACCGATATTCCGTGGCGGTATCTTCGCCGTTGGGCAGCTCCGACCACTGTCTGGTGAAGTCAGTATCAATGTACCATCCGCCCGATCCCAGCCCTAGAGGCAACCGGCGGTTGTGGCGATACAAGTTAGCAGATTGGGATGAGATGCGTTCTTTTTTTGCGTCTTACCCATGGCAGTCATTGTGCTTCTCTTCTGGTGATCCTTCAACTTGCGCGGATGCTGTGACTGAAGTGATACAAACGGCTATGGAATACTTTATACCGTACTCTGACGTCCCAGTATCCAGCAAAGCTCGCCCTTGGTTTGGCCCGCAGTGTAAAAATGCTGAGGCATTTAAGCATGGGGCTTACCTAGCTTGGGTTGATGCTCGACAACGTAAGGCAAAGGACACACACCAGAAGAAGAAAGCGTTTAACAAGGCTGCTAAGGCATGCAAAAAGGTTTTACAGAGGGCTCGTTTCGACCATATTAGTCGAATAGGGAACAAACTAGCTTCATACCCTGCGGGTAGCAAAGCGTTTGGTCCCTAGCTAAATCGGTCGAATCGAACTTCTGTCGCCCTCACTACCTCCAATGCTGAAACCTGATGGGACGTTGGCTCACACCGCAACGGAGAAGGCAAACTTGTTTGCATCTCAGTTTGCGGAATCTTCACGTCTAGATGCTGGTTGTGCGATACCTCCTACTCCACCTGGCAGTCCGACTGTAATGTCTGAAATACATATTCGCCAAAAGGAGGTTACTAAAGTGCTACGCAATCTGGATGTGAATAAAGCCAGTGGCCCGGATGGAATTCCTGCCATAGTACTGAGGGTTTGTGCACCCGAGTTGTCTCCAGTACTAACGCGCCTGTTTAGACTTTCTCCAAACTGGGCAAGTGCCGAAGTCGTGGAAGCTTGCAAACGTGCAACCTGTGCCCAAAAAAGGTAGTCGTGCTGACCCTGTCAACTACAGGCCCATTTCAGTCACGTCCATACTCTGCAAGACTATGGAACGTGTCTTAAACCACAGGCTCCTGACATACCTAGAATCGAACGACCTCCTCAGTGACCGGCAATACGGGTTTCGCCGGAACCGGTCCACCGGGGATATTCTAGCGTATGTCACCCACATCTGGAGTGAAGCTATCGAGAAACACGGGAAGCACTTGCAGTCTCCTGGATATCTCGAAGGCTTTCGACAGGGTTTGGCATGATGGCCTTATAAGCAAGCTTTCTGGCTATGGTTTGTTTCCTGGGTTTATTGCTTGGATATCGGACTTCTTGAGGATCGATCCATACGAGTTGTCATTGATGGCTGCTCGTCGGATCAAATGGCAATCAATGCCGGAGTCCCTCAAGGGTCGGTACTCTCTGCGACGCTCTTCCTGCTACATATCAACGATCTGTTGAAGCCCGGTATTTTTGGGTACGCAGATGATAGCACCGTCGTAGAGAGTTATATATCCAGCGCAAGAGCCAGTGGGCAACAAACTCAGCTACTGAGAGAGAATATGATCGAGCGTTTGAACTTGGCTCTTGAGGCAGTCTCGAAATGGGGCGATGCCAATTTAGCCAGGTTTAACGAAGGAAAGACACAGGCGTGTTTGTTCTCCGCTAAAAGGAGTCCGTTCCAACTGGCTCCTACTTTTCGAGGCGTGTCCGTGCCGGTTACTGACCATCTCGAGCTTTTGGGCGTTTCTTTGTCATCGACGCTCAACTTTGGCACATATATTGAGTCTAAGGCTGAATTAGCCGCCAAAAAACTGGGTGTCCTCTCAAAGGTGCGAAGATACTTCAATTCTGAACAGTTGCTCACGTTATACAAAGCACAGATTCGCTCCTGTATGGAGTACTGTTCGCACCTTTGGGATGGATCGGCTAAGTATCAGCTGGGGACTCTGGAATCTATTGAGAGACGTGCCAAAAGACTCATAGGCAATGACACTCTTGTGCGTAAAAGACTTCAAAGTCTTGATCATCGCCGCAAAATCGCTAGCTTATCGGTTTTTATCGGATACACTTCGGAGAGTGTGCAACTGATCTGCATGATCTAATACCACCTTGCCCTTTCTTCTATCGGACTTCTCGTTCCACAAAAGGGCGACATCGTTTCATGGTTGATGTTCCAAAAACGCGAACGAAGAGGTTTGACTCCACGTTTGTGATAAGAACGTCTAGGTTGTGGAATGCGTTGCCTGAGTGGGCTTTCCTGATGGTTACAATCTTGGTGTCTTCAAATCGAGTGAATCGGTTTCTTCTAGGTAAGCACGCTCCATCGTAGAGATCTCATCATCGCTTAACATCAGGCGAGATGGTGGTCAAGTGCAAACCTATTATAGTTAAAAAAAAAAAAAAAAAAAAAAAACATACCCTTTCGTTGGAAGATGTCGCAAGGAACAAGCTTTTAGAATTTCATCTATGAAAACGTTTGGTGACATGGCAACAAAATCTCATCAGGCTATTTAGTAGTTAACTTAAAATGCGAGCTATTAAGTGTTTTAGGCAGTGATTTGAACTTATCGTGTTTATATATTAGTGTGGCACTGTGCTTTTATAGACTTAGGTTAATATTTATCCCATCACTTTTTCCCCAGAAAAATAGAGCAGCAAATAAATGGTACTGACAATAAATAAAATTAAAGATAAAAAAATGAAAATGGAATGAAAGAAAATGACACGAAAATATACTATTCAAAAGTGGGATTGTCGGTAGTCGATTCTTCTCCAACTTTTGTCAAAGACGAAAGACCACAAAGAGGTAATCCTTACCTCTTATCCTGTTTATAATAGGAAGCTCAAATAAATCGTAAACGAATTACGCTGTACTCTATTTATGATTCCCAAAAAACTGTTACTTACTTTGCTTTATCCAATTACTATTGTTTACACGTTGAACCAAATAAACGCCAGCATTTTAGTCAAACGTACAAAATACTCGTCCAATAGCTTATTTCATTTCAAAGTAAGTGTCGTCTACTTACCTAAACTTGGTTAGTTTGATGTGTTATGTCCTTGATTCGTTCTTTGTTAGGGAATACCGTCTTTATTTCATTTTCTACCCTTTTCCCTTGCACCACGTCTTCATGAATACGGAGCGAGAGCGGGCGTCGCGTAACGAGTGCGCATTTACATTTCATCTGCTACAAATGATTCGGTGCAACGGCTGTGCGGCCATGTTCCGAAGTGATCCTTGACACTATAGTCCACATTATGAGACAACTTGTTGAACTAACATTCGAGTTACATTGTATCTGCTTCGTGCAGTCTTGGACTATTTTTGCTATTCCGACGTTTTTTGAAGTCATACTTCATTGAGAGAAAAATGATAAGGGTAAATTTTTGCGGCGCATGCACACACCGTCACGAAAAACCGACACCTAGTCAAAATTTATCAAACATCGTAAGTAACTTCATGTTAATACTTCTTGCTTGGAAGGTATTAGCTATTATACGATAGAAGCTGTTATACTTCGAAGCACAAGAAATAATGGATTTCGATGAATTCAAACTAAAGAACAGACAATAGTGACAAGTCGAGCAAGTCGTGCACTTGATAGATACAATACACTTGTCCATAAAGGGCAGTGCCAAGAAGTTTTTTTTTTAAATAAATGTGACGAGACGAGTAATACATGTGCCTGGTGGTAAGCAACATGCCTGCCACATAACATCACAGTGACACGTAGCTATTGGAACATGAAGAGTCCAAATCATAACAAATAAGTTATTTGAGCATGAAGCTTTCAATTCACTGTCTAGTTCCACAGTGCATTCATTAAATACCCAAAGATTTTTTCCTCATTGCGCTGTAATTTCATCGCTCTTGAACCCAGTATCGTAGCTCCGAAACGAACGGACCATTTTTGGTGCGGTTTATTCGTATACAATTTCGAATCGTGGGATGATCGAGATGGTTATTAAGTGTAATTTGTGTCGAAGTTTACTTAAATATTTAATTTAGTTCTCACTCGGTCGATTAAAATCCTCTCTGAAAGAAAGGTACTTTTTAATGGGATTGATTGCATTTCGGAAGTTTTAGTATGGAAATTTTATTCGGCAGTGATTGTTTTTGAGCTGCAGTAGCAATAAAATAATTGATCCAATAAAATGTTTAGTACTAGTTCTTATTGCATAATATACATACCTTAGTGTGATCTCAGACTTTTGTAAACAATGAACAGTCGTTAAGAACGTGAGAATAGACGAAAACCAATACAATACGAGCAACACATAAAATCCAGATATTTTGAATTAATGACAGCATAAACATATTTTTCTATCATTTTTACTAAGTTCCATAATATCATATTCGTTAATAATTATCACACGCAGTAAACTTTCCTAGTTGTGTAACATGGTTTAATTGATACCCTCAGTCCCCCACCTAAATCGGCACATCCTAATTATTGTACCAAGGGACTTGTTACTTTCCGCTTCCATGACCACTCACTACAATGCAGTGATATTTGAAGTGTGTAATCATCATAGAACTGAACACACTGAATGGTGCACCATTAATAAAAAAATTAAGCGTAGCGTCTTTATAAATCACCTTTTGTATACGTGGAAATTAATGGTGAAAAATTATATCGCGAAGAAATTTGATTGGCGGATAACTTTGGACTCTTCCATAACTACAAATACTTCATTTACAGTAATATTTTCAAAGTAATTATCATTTTTGACGAGGTAAATAATTTAATTTATTTGTACAGTAAAATACATAACTAGATTTTATTAGCGACTTATTAATAGGACTAGCTGAACCCGCTACTTCGTTCGCGTAAGCAGATGTTACTGACTTTTACATTAATTGGAAGTATCGTACGTCAAATATTTGGATAAGTAGTCATTGAAAAACACAGATTTCTAAAACAAAAGGCAGATGGAACGTTCGGAACACAGATCCTTAGGTCCGGAAAGCAAATATCAAACGCCAAAGCAAATACAAACTCCAGTCAGTACGAAACTGACTTCCGTCTCGTACGGGAGTCCCGTGTGTTTTATGTTTTGTTTAAGATTATGCCGTCTTGTGTCATCAAACAGTGCAAACATTGTTCCTAAAAATAAAAAAAGGAAATTTCATAGGAAAGTTAGAATATTTTTTACTGATATTTATATAATTTAGACGATTTTATTTCGATTGATGAATAGAAACACAACACCTCAACGAAAATAGGTCAGTGTTGCTATACTAAATTGAAATTATTTTCCCTGAATTTAAGGTAAAATATAGATTCTAATTTTGTTTTGAAGATACTCGTAGACCAAATTATTGATGAATATTGTATAATTCAATTTTAAGCCCTATTTTTACAAGCGTAATTTTTCTAATTTAATGTGAATCGATGCCAAGAACAAATCCTCGCCGTTACTAGGGTTAATAAAAATACTAATAGTGTTGATGAAAACTATAGTTATGAAACAAGTTTTTAATACTTCTGTGTACTATGGAGTTTAAAAGGTTTCATTTTAGTAATATGAGGCCAAAGCAAATACAAACTCCTGTCAGTACGACACAAATTTCAACTTGTACGGGCCTGTCCATACGTGTTCATCCTGTGTGATTTTATGTTTTGTTTTAAATAATGCCGTCTTGTGTATTCAAACATTGCAAACATAGTTCCCAAAAACAAAAAAAGGAAGGAGGAATATCATTTCATAGGTAAGTTTGAATATTTTTACTGCTATTATGTTATTTTATTTAACTAGGGTTAATAAATTACTAGGGTTAATAAAAATACTAATAGTGTTGATGAAAACAGTAGTTATGAAGCGAGTTTTTAATACTTGTATGGTCTGTGGAGTTTTCAAAAATACATAATACACTTACATTATAATAATATTATACGAGTAGAATAGAATGTTATATAATGCCAGCAGTAGGTCTCAGAATATTATCATTTGATAGTGGCAGTTTTTGAATATTATACGATTACTTGGTTTAAAAGTGAGGTTTTGTAAAAAAAAAGTGAAGCATTAGTGAATCGTTTAAACGATTACTTGTTTTTTTTTTTTTTTTGTTTGTTGTTTGGCCCTATAAACAGGTAGCCCATATGCATTTTATCAAAACTAGTTTTGGTGGTAAAGATGGTTGTTTTGGTTTTGTTTAAACTATCTAAGGAGCAAATCATACTAATTAATATTTGCGATTCAAGTTGATTTTTGGTTGCATGTAAAATCAAAATTCTTAACTTCATAAAACAGAAATAAGATTTCTTGTTATTAACAAGAAATCCTTGCATTATATAATATCGGTGTAATAATAAATTATTTTAAAATAATGTTTTATGTGTTTATTATACGTGAAAATTTCCAAAGCTTAAGACAACAATAGTGGGATTTTTTTCTTAAGACTGGGAACATTACACGCACACCAACGTGAGTAATTTGACAACGTCGGTGAGAGCTGTCACGCATACATAACTAATGACTGGCCTCACAGTGTCGTTCACGAAGGTTTCATCTGTTTAGAAATCTGTGTTGAAAAACCTTTGAGTTTGAGTGAATTTGTTTTTCCAAACAAAAATTTTTCGTTTTATCATCTTTATTTTTCTTTTTTTAAACAAAATCATACATACATAGTAAGTTTTCGTAGTATCGAACATAGCCGCAAGTGTTAAGTTTGTAGGATTTTTATAGGATACATTATGAAAAGTCTGAAGCTAATGTGCATGATCTGATACCTACTGGCCTATTTCTTTTTATCCGCAAGCTGTTTTCTAGCTGTTACCCGCGACTTCGCCGGCGTATAATTTTGAACGAAGCCTGTGTGGAATCAAAATTATTAAAATTTTGAGTTTTAATGATATTCAAGCAAGTTGAACCCGTAAATCTAAGCCAAGTCCTAGTGAAATGTTAATGTATGAATTTAATTGTAGGTAACACAGAAAAAAATCAAGAACGAAAGAATCCAAATTTGGCATCGTAATCCTTTTAGCAGCAAAAACTTATTAGTACTATTTAGAATACCAGTAATGCCACCTAGTGATGAAAGAAAAAATACATACCACAATAGCAAAACATCGATTTAAATGGCCTTTAGTGCTTTTAGATTTAAACTGGCATTAGCGCCGTCTAATGAAAATATTATGTTGCTTGTTATTTTGATTGTGAACGCAAATCACCTATATTATCTACGCCAAAACGGGTGCATATATTTTTCATTTTTGGCTTTTACCTTACCATCACATCAAGTTCCTTACGAAAATATATGTTTATATTAATATGGAGTTAAATGAAAATGTAGACTTATTAGCCCATGTGAAATTTTAGACTCTAAACTATATGTGTTTCGTATGTCAACCCATATCGTTGTGCCGTTTTGACGTGATAGTTAATATTTGTTTCCTTAGGGCCCATGCTTCTTTTCAGGTTGATAGGTAATAAATACATAAATGTGGTATTTCAGAATATGAGTTATTTTTGTTTCAATTTTCTACCAAATTTGCTTAGTCTTTCCTACGTCACAGTAACCTATAAGTAACCGATTTGCTATATCTGAGTTCAAACTACGTGTGTTTCGAATTCCATCCAAATATGTTCAGCCGTTCCAACGTTGTCCTGTAAATATTATGAATGTCACTGTTTGGATGTTTGTTACGTAATACATAGAGTACTTATACATAGGCAATGTTTAGCCTATGTGTTCTTCCAGACTGTAATCTAATTATATTTCAAATTTCAACCCGATCACTTGATACGTTCCGCCATGATTAAAGCGGCAATAGAAATACATCATCTGCGAAAATTTCAACTGTCTAGCTATCACCGTTCTTGAGATACAGCCTGGTGACAGACGGACGGACGGACGGACGGACGGACGGACGCATAGCGAAGTCTCAGTAATAGGGTCCCGTTTTTACCCTTTGTGTAAGGAACCCTAACAACGGTCTGCTTCGGTCACCGAAGCTTGTTGAATACTACCTTTAAATTTTAAACAGTATTTGGATTGAAATAATACGTTTTCTAATAAGTTACGGCTGGTCTAGTAAGTTACAGCTGACCTAGTCGGGAGAACGGCGACTGTCGATCCGGAGACCCAGGGTTCAAAACCACGCGCACCACTATCTTTTCAGAGTCATGTTCGTAATGCCGGTAATTAAAACGGTGAAGGAAAACACCGTGAAGAATCCGAAATCTACCTATAATCTAAGTTCTAAGTCATATGTCATCCACCAACCGACACTGGGCCAGCGTGGTGGATTATAGCCTCCTTGCGAGAGAAGGCCCCGACGCCCAGCAGTGGGAACATTTATTGGGTTGTCTATGCTGCTACTTATTATGCTGATATGTTTTCTCCAAAATACAAAAATCTACTTCAATGACAGGTAATTTAATTCTGTCATTCGACTAAATTTTATAAGAAGGTATAACTATGTCGTACAGATATAATATCTAAGCTGATTTTAGTTTTTTGTTGATATTTGAAAAACTACCTCCCGGTTTTCGATCACCTCTGAAGTATTTTCTACCAAAAAACCAAACAAAAAAGGAATTATCAAAATCAACTAACAATTAGCGGAGTTATCGCGTAAAATAAAACCAAATAAAAAAAC
Source organism: Ectropis grisescens (assembly GCA_017562165.1). NCBI lineage: Eukaryota > Metazoa > Arthropoda > Insecta > Lepidoptera > Geometridae > Ectropis > Ectropis grisescens. The sequence goes on along the minus strand of CM029789.1, from coordinate 16,192,243 downwards.
ATGCAACCCGATTGAGAACATCCTACTTGTTTGAAGTCGATTATAACCGAATGATGTTTGTTTTTCCACATAAAAATATATTTTTGACAATTATTTTGTCATCCAAGACGACGCGACGCGATCACGTGGGCACTTTCTAGAATCTAGATATTCTGTGGATCGTCTGTGATACACAGAATACTTAAGTTAGTATGTACCGAACGCGCCGCGCGTGTCGTTATTATTTAATGTTTGAGTAATTTCCGAACCAACCGACCGATATTGTTCAAATTTTGACGGGACAGTATAAAAAATGTGTTCTTTCTAACAAAAAAAGAATTAATAAAATCAAACAACGCAAACATGAGTTACAACCAAATACACATTCTGACTTTCACCCCCTCCCGCAAGAAAACCGTTCAGAATTTGGGGATCAAAAGTAGCTTACAGCAATGTCCTTAGTATAAACTAAAATCATGCCAAGTTTCAGCTGAATTGAATCAGTAGTTTAGGCGTGATGCGTGATCCCTATACAGAAAGACAGACAGACAGACAGACAGACAGACAGACAGACATGAAAAGAAAAAAAATGCAGATTCGCCATCAGTATCAACTATGGAGTGCCCCAAAAAAAAATTTTCAAAATATCTTCAATGTACAGAATTCGACCCGTTACAGTTTTATTATAAGTATAGATTTTATGTCGTAAGACAATCCCATCTTCAATTTTGTAAGAAAGTATATAAAAAATAATAGTATGCTTATTATAATGTTTGATAGACAGAACTTAAAAAAAAAGCAAACATCTAGTTAGTTAAGCTATCCTCCACTTGGTCAGCATAGTGTATTGTGACCTTGACTCTTCCCTTGCGAAAGAAGGCTTCAAGTCCGGTACTAACAGTGGGAACATGATATTGGCTGATTATGCTATGCTATTATAAGAAGAGATTGCTCTAAGCAATAACGCTGCCAATTAAAATCTCATGCTTGTGTTTGTGTTCTTAGTTTGTTTTGCAATTCTTTTTTTTAATTAATGGCTTTTAATACAAACAAATAATCCATCAATTTAGCTAAGCTGTTGTATTATTACAGAACACTACGAATTTTCGGAGTAACTGAAGTCTGTGTAAGGGGAAAATTATAACAAAAGGCCACGACTTTACTGACTATAATTATTTTTAAAATAAAACTTGTACTCGTAGACGCTGTGTGTGTTCATGTAGAGTTATTGATTTTTTGTTTACTTTGTAGTCCTTAAGTATCATTGATCGTAGAAAACAAAAAATATTAAGCAGGAAAAAATATGCTAATTTTTCATCCGTCTAGGAATAACAGGCCGCAGGAAATGATGATACTGGTTCTTCAAAAATAGGGTGACCATACGTACTATAAAACAATATAATTCCAAATATTTCAGTCCTTTTACATCCTACTAATATTATAAATACGTACATCAGACGAACAGATCAAATTTAAATCTGGAACACATAATATTGATTATACTCGTATTTAGTCTGAAATAGTACATAGGTTACTTTTTAAATTAAAGCAACTTTATACTGGATTTACACATTAGCTACTTTTTATCTCGTCTAAGTTAGTGGTTGTAGACCTGTGCATTATACCTTGGGGTGCAACTAGCTAATAAATAACTCATGAGTCAGCTCTGAGCTTCACATTGATGTCTGGTGTAAATTGACCCCAAAAGAGTTTCAACATTTCGCATTCGCAGGTCTATTCATATTTGTTATCTATTGTTGAGTGATGTCCAAAATAAATTGACCTCCGATTACCAAAGAGTTGTAATGAGTTGTAGGTCAAGTAATAACATAGACAAGCTCATCAAGCTGAGGTTCAAGACTGCTGTGTTAAAATTGCTTTCAGAATTTGTGGTGAGCACAAAAGAGCCGGACACGTTGAGTTTCAAAATCCTACTCTTAGTTACAATACTATAATTATAATACTAGTTGGAATACATCCCACACCAATAAACTTTTTGAACAATTATTGCAATGACGGGAAAAGCAAAAAAAACATCTGTTGATAAACAACAACAATTAAAAAGTCCAAATCACTGGCTGGTACTACAATGCGCTCGTCAAACAGATATCTATTAAAGAAATAAAGTATACGATAGCTTATCTATTTGGCCCATAATTCCTCTAGAAACATTCTTCAACTGAAACTGAAACTGAAACTACTCCTCCAAGCAGGTACTGTAAAGATAACTACAAAACCATACACTTTTTTTTAGATAATACCTGGAGTTAAGAAATTTCACGACCTAGTAGTTCTTTCGCGTTTACCTAAAAAAGGCTATCTGTTTAAGCAATAAGCGCAAAAGTTATCTCTAGAGACATTATTAATTCGATATAAGGGTTATGCGTCCTACACTGACATCCCGAGAGTCTACCGCCTAACTAAATCTGTCTTACTTTTGATATATCTCTTTTCTTTTAGCTTGAAATGATAGAGACACCAATATCAACGCCGTAGCTAATTTAGTTAGGCAGTAGAGTGGCCGGTTAGGATAAACTTTAGACTCTTTGTTATACCGTAATTATGGTCGCAGTACTCAAGACATCGTAGATCTCCAGTCTCACGTAATCGCTCGCCATTGCTCGAGATTGTGTCGTATTTATTTTTTACTGTATTCAAGTAAATTATGGATAATTTCGCTGATACTGTTTTCGAAGTCCATAAGTTAACTTTAATGTCTTTATTTTACTATAGTCTTATCTGCTACAGGCCATAAATAAAGTAAATGTTGCTAGTTTTACTGATACCGACGTTTTTGATGAATTACTTCATCTTATCATGAGAAATAGAATGAACTAATGTTTTTGATATATATTTGTTTGTAACAGTTAGAACATGATTCGATTTGAAGATACAATTATAAGGGTACAGTTTTTTGTGTCTATAATATATTTTTAATTTATTAACCTACATCTTAGAAGGTACCTAAGTAGTAGTAGTACCACTAGTAGGTTACTAGTGCCCACAAAGTGGTTGAAACTCTACCAAAAATCAATATTAGTCTATTCTTAATTTAAACCACAGATTCAAATATTTTATTTTCTCTGCATAACAACAACGGACTTTCATTTAAAATTAAATCCAGACACTCATTCTGGAAGTCTTGACTCTTGTACTCCGGAAGAACACATACAAAAACATCCCGGCGAAACAAAGAACTGTTAGGAGTATATATTTGCTTTGCGACAAACATATCAATGTAGTCTACAATCATACACACGCAGAAATCTAGGCGTATTTAAAGCGAATCGCCCATAAACTCTAGATACACTGTAGCTCACGAATTACACAAGCACCCGAGCAAACTTTACTGCTAGTTTACATTTTATCGCTCCATTGAAGCTTAGCCTACAGAGCTCCTTGTTTACGACATCGCACAGACAATGCTAAATGCTGGTAATTAACTGTATAGCCGGCCGTATCCGAGTCGAAGACAAATCTGAAAGCAAAATGATGAGCACGGTATTCTATCGGTGAGTCCTTATAGGTAATAATGACGAGTGAATGGGTGGGTAAGAGATTACCCACGCAAATATTTTGAGTTCTATAAAATAGTGAATTTGCCGTTGTAAATAAGGCAGCCGTGTATGCGACTGAAACTCAATTCGTGTTGGACAACCACATCATATGTAACTAACCTGTTAATTTATTTAAAGCGATTTATACAAATTTGTCAAGGTAGTTCAAAACACAAATATTACTCATTTAAGTAGATTCCTTCTGTTAGCTTTTCGTATGCAGCACTTTTTTGCTTTAACGATCAGTTTGCCTTTGATATTTGAACTAGGTACTCCGCAAATTCGAGATGAGTCCCATTTACAACTAGCAATAATATATCAATAAACCTCAGCACCTTAGCACAATCATTATCATATTTTTATACAAACTGCCAAACAACAGTCTTTTTGCGCAGACAGATAAAAAAATAGTATTTTAGTCTACCTATAAACGGAAACTTTCAGAAGGCCACTAGTACAAAGATACTGGATGTTCTAGTTAATAACCATAATTTTCGAAACTTTTAGGTGCTCAACTTTCAGGTATTGGCAATTAGGTAGATTGTAACAGAACACAGGTAGGGACATAACAATCTCATTTCAGGTAACGAAGAGATAGAGCGCTAATCCCTGTTAATTAGAGATTCTAGAGCGACGTAAGACATCGCTGGACCTTGACACAGTGGAAATGCGCACATCAATTTGGCTCAGTAGGGAATATCTTTATTAGTGCAGTATTAAGTACGAGTGTAACAGTAAATAAGTATGGTTAAATGTGGAATGATTTCATGAACGCTTCAAGTAAGTTTCCTGCAAGCTTTTAGCTTTTAGCTTTTTACGTATGTTGCGTAAATATGGTTAGTTAGTAAAGTTAGATCAGTGGAAAGCAGCTCTTTCAGCGCAACGTCTAAGTTCAGTAGGCAATAATAGAGGTCATCTGAGCCCAACTGCCATAGATTCCTACATAAAAAGTGGTAAAGAGTTATATTATAGTGACATTTTATCAAATGCATTTAATAGTGGCAAAAAGCTAAAAAAGAAACATACTGAAATGAGTTGCCTGATTTGATTTTTTCCCATAAATATGTTTGTGATATCTTTAAGTCTAGGCTGAGTCAGTTTCTTCTATCGAAACACGATCCATCGTCACATAATCACTTAACATCAGACGAAATGGAGGTGAGCAGCCTACCGCCATCAATTATTTAAAAAATAGTAAAATTTCCAGCAAATAAATTGAAACAAAAAAATGATCACTCTGCTTTCTGGAATGTAAGTTTTACTGTGACAGCTTAAATCCCTTGTAAGGGGGAATATTAGAGCAGTAAGCGGTGCAGCTGCATTGTTGAAACCTCGCTTAGCATAGGGATTGCTGTTTTGCATACGATCATGAGACTACAATTTGGGAAACATTGTTGATGATTGCAGAACTCCACTGTTAATGCAATAGTAAAAATCCTCTAAGTTTACCTAAATAACCTTCTACATTAATCGATCATACTAAAGTGAGTTAAATTCCAAACATAGTCCACTCCGTGATAGCTTAGAACATAGGTACATGTATTTTATACCATTTTTTACGTGTGTTTTTACGTGTACGCGAGGCACTCCTAAGAGTGTCTCGCGGTTTTAGTTAAGTAGTTAGTTCCCGTTCTGTTTTTTGTCTCAAGATGAAAGTACCCTGCCTTTTTATTATTACAGACTATAAACGCCATAAATGTATTCATAAGTAATTTCCAAATTTCAACACAATCCACTCAGCCGTTTCGACGTGATTGAGCAAAAAGAAGCCAAATATTTAAACATCCAAACTTTCGTATGTATACAAATTATGGTAGGTTTAAAAAACTCCCCCCAGTACAAATTCTGTAATTACAAAAAAAAAATATAGAAAATCCGGCATATAAAATTAACCTACTCATAATTGAAATGTAACGAATCGATTATGCGGTTACATGTATCTGTAGAATATAAATATACAGACAAAATATTATTGCAGATTTTGTCCTTCACCAACCCACTCTTGACCAGTGCGGTGGAGCATGGCGTTAACTTTCTCTTTTTACGAGTAAGAAAAGGCTCAAGGAAACATAGATTGGGCTGCATAGGCTAATAGTACTTATCTACTTACGTGTTTTAGTAAACAATTGATACGCTGTAGAAGTGGGAGCAAGAAGGTATACCAGCAAAATCTCTCTATAACCTGCTGAAAGACCTTGACTTATCCAGAAGTGCAGTAAGCTCTATACTAGAACTAGTATCTAAAGCTGCACTAGTAGGCTTATATCAGATTTGGCTGAGCAGGGAGAGAAAAACGAGTATTGAAGGTGAGTGTTGTGTTGAGTGGGTCCCTTAAACCTACGCCCGAGTCACAACTCTCGGGATCTACTCGGGATTTCTCTGTCTGCAACACGATGGACCCGGCACCCACACGGTGAATCCATGGAATGCTAAGAAGATCGTCTTATAAAAGTAGTGATACTGTATGATTGAAAAAAGAACGCATGTTGCGAACAATAATAATTGAAAAAAAAGAAATGAATGCTTTGCAGCGGAACGGAAACCTCAAAGTATAATTACAGATATACATGGCGGGTTATTTAAGAAAATACACAATTAGTCCCAGTAATATTACGAACAATTAAGTGGTTACTTACCTACGTATTTATTAATGGTCCCCGCACAATCAGTGCACTCGCCAATTGCTACAACATAGCACTAATACATGCAAATTAAGAAGTTGTGGCTATTGTCCTTTGCCCCGCCTAATTATTCAGCTGGCGGCGAGCTAAATTAATACCTTTGAGTTATAGATGAAAGTATTCTTAGATCAGTTTGATTTAAAAATGTACGAGTATAGAGCGTTAACAGCAAGCATGCAGTCGGGTTAAATGATTTAAACAGGAACAATATCGTAGAATAGACTATTTGAACTATTTAGACTAATACAGCAGTTATAGGTTTGGAAATAGGCGAAATAGTTACGAGAAAAAAATATTCCCTTGAACGTAATAAAGACCTTGGTCATTTAGCAACAGTTTTACATCAATAAACTGAAATGGAAAGAAGATTATCTTATTCATAATAAGTAGGTATGCACGTCAGTACCATCAAGCATGAACTTAAATGTCGTTGCCACGGTGGCGGTGGAGCGTGCTTACCAGGAACAAACCAAATCAGTATTGACTTGAAGACACCAAAATTGTATTCATGGGGTAAAACCCACTAGGGAAGTACATTCCACAGCGTAGAATCATAAAAGAACAATTAATAAAGAAACTACATTGTAAACTTCCTGAAGAATTGGCATTCTATTCCAAAAATTTACTCAAGTGTTACTTTAAGTCCAAAATTCAGCAAATTTTTCGAGTGATACCTAGTGAAATCGATTAAGACTTTTTTAACGTTGGAAGAGCCGAAGAGAAAGAAATTAGGCCAAGCCAAAAAAAAGCTTAAATCGAATATACCTAATATGTTAATTATATTATTAATATGCATTTTGTAATTTGTTAAATATGTCGGGTTATATACCTAATATTGCAAATAATAGGTAAACATATATCTCATAGTGTAATAAAAAAGAGTTATAACACAACTACTCTATTTAAATATAGTACAGTAATATGTCTTACAGTAAGTACCTGTACCTACTCCTGTACATAATATTATGTACTAAATAATTTTTTTTAAAGATAAACTGAGAGGCAACTTACGTAACTTATCTTAGGTATGTCACATAAAATGTTTTCTGGGTTTCCAGATAGTTGTAAAATAGCAGTATAAGCATAAGCGTCTCATTAAATTTAATGTTCCCACAGGTGGGAATTGGGGCTTTTTTTCATAAGGAGAGAGTGAGGCCATAATCCACCACGCTGGCCAAGTGCGGGTTGGCGGGTAACGCATGACCTTGAAAGATTCCAGGACCATGTCTGTTTCCTCTCAATGTTTTCCATCACCTGTTTTTAAAAATGCGCCATTACGCACATGTCTACAAGAGACTGGTAAACATGGGATTCGAACCAGAGGTTTTAGATGAGTAGTTGTATTTATTCCGACTAGATCAAATATCACATAAAATAGCAATATTCCTAAAATTTAATCCAATTAACCAGTTTAATTCAGTTATCTAGTGTTCTAGTGATTTAATATTATATATCAATAAATTATTCTGATTCTGATAAGCCTGAAACATTTTCGCAGAAAATCAAAAAGAAACTACATGATAGATATTAAAATAATACTCTCATTATAATGTTACTTACTCGTATTCCAAACTTTATAAACTGAAGTACTTATTTATCTCCTGAGAGCTTTTTATTCATGAATTCAATGCGCATGATCCACGAACCTTGTATCGCCATCTATACACAACATGAGGGACTTTTTAGTTCTAACGACAAGCCACAGATGGCAGTTCATGTCGCTGTGTAAGTTGTGTACTAAATAATTTGTATGCGTTAAATTTGCAGAAGTAATAATACTTCCAGATGAGGAATGATTCAATATCGAATACAGAGTTACGCAAATCTTTATACGTCTATTATTATTCTATTACTAAGAAAGTTTTGAGAAACTAAAAACTAACTTCTATGAGAAAAAATATGTTTGTTTTAAATCTTTTCAAATAACTCTCCTCCAGCTTTTTTTAAAGATTTATGCGTCTGAACCAATTTTCAAAACATTTTTTCCAGTCCTCCGCAGACACCTCTTCCACGGCCTTTGCCGTTGCCGTTGCTAGCGCATCTTCCGGCGATAAAAACTGCATCCCTTTGAGCTGATTTTTAATTTTAGGGAATAAAAAGAAGTCACAAAGAGCCAAATAAGGATTGTAAGAAGGGTGTCCCAAGACTCTGACTGGTGTGGAAGTCCCTCGTTTTGATCGCAGAGTGCGCGGGGGCGTTTTCGTGGTGAAGAAGGCATGCGCGGTCCGAGGGGGTCACAAGGGACATGATCCCCCAAAATCGGATAAGTTACCCCCCCCCCCCCCCACCAAATCCGGATTAAAATTGATTTAAAAAAAAAACAAAATACTATTTTTAACGCAGGAAAACAACTGGTATAGTACTCGTAACTACGCAGGTAAAATCGTGAATCGCTGCTAGTAAAGTGTTTTTCCTCGATTTATTGTATTTCTACAGGTGACCGCCCCCCCAAAATCTGAGGATGCGTACTGGTGACCCCTCTAAAATTCGAAGCTGAGACCGCGCCTGGAAGAAGGACCCCGCGGAGCCCGATGTTCGGTCGCTTGTTGCTCATTGCAGACTTCTAGCAGGCATTTTATGCTGTACCATTTGGCGTTGATGCTTCGTTGGTCTCGAAGTGGAATTGAAGTTGGTACCCCCTCAAAGTGAAGAAACTAGCGATAAAAAATTTCGCTGCGCTCCTCAATCGCTTCACTTTTGTAGGCGTTGGTTCGTTATGAAACAGCCGAACAGTTTCTGACTGACGCTTTGTTTCTGGATCGTATTGATAAATCCAGGATTAGTCACCTGTCACAATGTCGTAAACACGCCGTGACGAGCCTGCATAAAATTTTTGTATCATATCACAGCACCAATCCACACGGGCCTGCTTCTGAGCTCGGTGACGTTTTAAGGCACCCAGCGGAAAACATAACTATCCTCCTAACGTAAAAGCGTTCATGCAAAATCTTGTGAACACTTCCTGAACCAATCTGCAGAGTATGAATTCATTTTGTATGTAATGCGTCTGTTTTCTTGAATTATTTTTTACTGCCAGCACACCTTTTTCGGTGACAGCCGTCGTAGGACGACCACTTCTTTGTTCATCCCCCAAAGTAAAACGACCGCGTTTGAACTTGCTAAACCAGCGGTAGATGGTTGCTTTTGGATCCATCATCCATAAAAGCAATTCGAAATCGATCAAATGACTCATCAGGTTTTAAGCCAGATTTGAAATCGTAAAAAATCATAGCACGAAAATTTTCTCGACAAAGATTCATTGTTTAATGCATCGAGCAACTCGATCTTCCGCGCAAGCACGGAAGGCCTTAGCTAAAAAATTATGTTCAAATCTTTCTGTCATTTCTTGCGGAATGGGAAAGTTTCACACTAGCCCAAAGCCGCACTATTACATACAAAACATACCTGTACCGATCCATTGCCGATTATACTCACACAGCCAAATCACTAACACATAAAAAATAAAGCAACATAGGCAAATCTAATCCCACCCTCAGCCTCAGTATATTATCAAACTTTATGGTCCACGCGGACTTGTACTTTGACAGAGGAGAACGCTGTGTATGGCTACTCCTTTCCGTGTTGCTCACTGGTTTAATGAGACAAGAAAATTTGGATCCGTTCTCAAAAAAATGCGGAGAAAAATTTGAAAATCGAATCTCTTTTACAGCGTTATAGCTCCTACACTATAAATGCTACGGGAAAATGTTTTAACTTAAATTTGTAGGTAATTTCATGCTCTACAATTTAGTTATCATTATTTTTAATTTATAAGCTAGACAATAAGTAAAAACTAAAGTTCTTTATTGATAAGTGTACAATTTACACGTCAATTTTATAAAAGAGCATACAAAGAGTATACATTTTTAAAGTTTAAATTGAACATTATATTGTACGATAATAAGTATCGTACAAATAAGTGTCAAAAATTAAAATATATGTACTTATTACAATTGTAATGAACGATGTCAATTTTTTACAATTTCATTGTGAGTTTGCCATCACTACATAAAAATTCACTGTAACTATAAAAAGTTTGATCGATAAACCAGCTTTTTAAACGGGTTTTTAAGCTACCCGAACTCGGTGCTGATTTAAATATTTTAGGAAGAGTGTTATAAGATTCCGGTCTCATAATGTGAGTCAGTTTTTCCGATCTCGCGAGAGAGTGAGGTATACTGTCCAGCTTGTCAGCGTTACGTATATTGCGCGAATGTTTCTCTCCTCGCGTGTCGTATGAGTCTAAGTTGTTTCTGACATACACAGCTACTTGGTAGATCAAGATTGCAGGCAACGTAGGTATGCCAAGCTCTTTGAAATATGGTCTGACGGATGTGCATTGCGACACGCCCACGATGGCGCGTACAGCACGTTTTTGGGCGCGGAATGCACGCTCCCAGTCGGCAGCGCGTGAGTATAGTTCGGCACCGTACTGTAACCGGGAATGCACCGTGGAGAAGTAACACGAACGAGATACATCCGCAGACACCACTCGGGACACCCGTCTTAGTGCAAAGCACGCACTACTTTAGCACACATCTTGTCGATGTGATGTTCCCATGTTATGCAGCGGTCACTCTCGAACCCCGAATGATTTTATCGTGCGATGCGCGGTTCGCGAGAAATTCAATAAAACGTGTTTTCAAAGATGGGGGGGATGGAAGTGAACCCCCTCCAGCCGCGCCAACTTGGATTCACATTCAGGGTTTTCACATTTTATTATTTTCACATTCAATATTGATTAATTTAAAACATGACATTAAAAACCAACGAAACGTTAGTCTACCTGATGTAATCTAGAAAAATCCTTCGTATTTTACAGATCAACCTAATAAAGACACTAAAAAGCAAAAAAAAAAAATACGTTTAAAAAAAGAGAGTTCAAAACTACAAATGCCCCTTGTAGTGCCCATTCAAACGGTTAGTAGATAAATACTAGGCATATATGTAGTAAGTATGCAGATATTTGTATGTATATATTTACTACCTGTTAGACTTGGCTGGAACCGACTTCAAATAGACGAGTGGGTAGCGTTTATAACAATTAAATTATTATATTATTTATATTATACATATTTATTTTATTTTTTTCAGAATCGCGTTGTAGTTTTGAACTCGGTTTTTTAAAACGTTATTTATTTACTTAAGTTTTATTTGGACTATGAACCATATCCAAATAATCCTACCGCTTGTTAATCACGCCTGTCATACGCCATTACGTTTTTCATTATTTTTTCAACTCATATTGAGTCGCGCTTCTGGGGACTAAATTTAGTTAATTGTTTAGCTCTTCAATAATTTCATCCTAAATTAAAGAGCTATACTAACGACATATCAATTTTATCCAAGTAATTCTCGAGATAATTTTTTGTAATCTAACTGGGTGGTAGTCTCCGAATGGTACTAAGTACCTACTATTCCGTATCAACCCATAGGAATCCCCACTGCTGGGGCACAGGCCTCCAACTAAACAAGTAGAGAGGTTTACGCTACGTAGTCCACCACACTGACCAAGTTGCGGGTTGGCAGACTCTACCTTTAAAAACAGTCTTCTCCGACAAACAAAAGTTTTTCACGATAAATATTTCCTTCAGTATTTTTTAATTTAGCGTTACGCATTTGACTTCGAAAAGACTGTGGTTCTCTTGGGATTCAACCCAGGGTCTCTGGATCGACAGATGCCGTGCTCCCCACTAGACTAGCCGTAACAAACTACCTACTACTACATTACACACTATTTACACTACACTACATTTTACGATATTGTAATGGTAGGAGAGACACTTTGCAGAGTCTGTCTGGGGAAGTACCAGACCTTTGTCAGTTATTCTACCGCCAAGCAGTAATGAGCAAACTTTACAATAATTATTGTTACAAAATGTATGGCATTGACGTTTAAATGTTTGAGTATAGGCGTTCTGCGTTATCTTTAACGATAGGAAGATAGGTACCCTCTACACACAAAATCCCTAAAATCAGGAAATTACGTAAAACTAGTGGGGAAGACCCTACATCGCACCATAAATCACCAATCAAATGGTGCGATGTAGGCCACCTCCCCACTACTTTTACGTCATTTCCTCTGATTTCATGGCTCGTGTGTAGAGGGTTTAACACCTACTCAAAAAAAAATATTCCAGAACGGCTGTATTCCAAACGGCATTGAATTGGCTTCTTTAAATGTGTTAAATAAAATAGAACATAAAGTCAACTATAGCGCAATTATTAGTAGGAACTTTTATGACATTTTTCTGCATTTGTCTAAAATTCGGCAACACCTTAGGTTACAATTTGATTTCGTCAATGAAAATGATAAAAAAAATGAATCGAACCTACAAAAACAAAAAACAAACATCTAAGTAACAGCTTATGGATAGAATCTGCATCTACTTAAACCAAGACAAAAATGCTCTACGGCAACTAACCGAATATCAAGAAGCCAGAACTTTTAATAACAAGGCTGATTATAAATCGGGCAATTAACCTAGCACTAACTTAAACTTATGCCTCGTTCCCTAAGCTTTTAAATTAGACCACTGACCGATGAATTACTTTTACGACGAATGTCCCGTTGCAGTTGGCCACGAAAAGGATCGAAATGAGAGGTGAAATATGGGAGAGGCTGATGCCCAACATTTTTTTTTATATATTACACTTGACTTGGGGGTTTACACTTGACCGCTAACTTGCATAATGTTAAACAGCTATGCAGTATACAGTGGGCGGTGTTTACCTAGAAAAAAATACCGATTCACTATCGCTTTGAAAACACCAAGGTTGTAATCATAGGGAAAAACCCACTCAGGCAACTCATTCCACAGCCTATACGTTTATTATCATAAATGTAGAGTCAAATCGCTTTGTTCGAGTCTTTAGAAAGTCAGCCTTGAACCGATGTTGCTTTTGCGAATTACGAGTTGTCCGATAGTGGACTGCAATAGACTAACGATTTTAATTATAGTTGTAGAAATACCTACTGATGAGGACATTAGACGATAGACAATCAGCTAGTATTAGGTAGCGAATAATACTCCATCGTATTCTGGTCTAAATTTTGATAAAATGTGTCTTATTGTAACTTCATAGTGGAAAATAAATACTTAAGTGTGCTTGGTAGATCAATTACTTTCCTCGTTACGTTTACAGTAATCCTAACAATTTCGATGTTTTAGGGATTGTGTTATACTGAGTGACTAACTGATGCATTACAAGAAAAAAGTATTAGCCCCTTGACGATATTTCTAAAAAATCTGAGCGTTTAAACACGTCAGTAGTAGGTAGGTAATTCAAATCTATTAAAACAAAACTTTATGTTTAAATTTACAGAGTAGAGCAAGTTCCCGATATTTTGTCGCAGTTTTAAGCACCATTAAAATATCCCGTTATTAGTAATAACGGCGTACCTACAATAAAAAGCCGTGATAACTTTATGTTAAAAGACATTCTCCCTTCAGTTGTTACTTCGTAAGAGGGTTGTTAAAAATTGCCCCGCGACCGTTAAAAGCGGAACGTCGGTGGATGTCGTCAGAATTAATTATCCTTAACTAAGTGACTGCTTAATCATATTGAGTACTTTTATGTGGTTCACTTTAACTAACTCAAAATAGACCGGTATTTTGAAGGTAGAAGCTATATTTTATATGTTCGTCTTTCACTAGCTTCGCCTTTAGCTGTTAGCCTTCTGTCGTCGTACGAATGAAATCGACATAATATGTTTTTTTTTAACTAATACGTTACGTCAAAACCTATTTGACCCTTTTTAACCCCCGACCAAAAAAAAGGGGTGTTATAAGTTTGACGTCGATGTCTGTCTGTCTGTGTGTGTGTCTGTCTGTAGCACCGTAGAGCTCAAACGGATGGGCAGATTTCGATGCGGTTTTTTTTATTTGAAAGTTAATATCCGTGCGGATGTTCTTAGCTATGTTTGGTTAATCTCGATTCAAGATGGCCGCCGCCACAAAATGGCGGACAAAACATTTCTTCACAACCTACCTCAATATGGGTATCAAATGAAAGGGCTTGACTAGTAGAATACTATACATTATAAAAAAAATCAAATCCAAGATGGCCGCCACCACAAAATAGCGAATTATATTACTTTATTCACTACTACCTCAATATGGGTATCAAACGAAAGGGTTTGACTAGTAGAATACATTGCACTATAATCAATTTCAAATCCAAGATGACCGCTACCACAAAATGGCGAAATACATTTATTTTTTCACATCTCCCTTAACATGGGTATCAAATGAAAGGGCTTGACTAGTAGAACGTTATACAGATAATCCGAGATCCGAGGTAGTCGGGGGTTAATCAAAATTTTTTATTTTGTTCTTGTTACTGGAGATATTATCTTTTAAACCGGAAAACTATAATGTTTGCCAAACATATGTCATTCCACTTGGACTCAAAGAGTCCATTAAAAACTACTTACCTACATGTCTTTTGTAATATTTTACGTCACGAGAATCATATTATTTTTTTCCGTTTTAAAAAAATTACCAATTTATACCTTATGCAAGTTTTAAGTAAACATCGAAAGTAATATGGCCGTAAGTAAAACTAATATCTAACAAATATTGATAGACATTTTACTCACAATACCATCTGACCCCAAACTAAGCAAAGCTGGTAATATGGGAGCCAGATAGCTGATATAATACTTAATGTAATTGTATTATTATCTCGTACAAAATTGATTTCCCCCATCATTTTGTAACCAAGCAATAGACCAATAGCCAGTTAGAATTCTCTGTTCGGGAAGTTCCCATGCGGTTAACCACAACACTTTAGTAATTATCGAGACACGTCAAATTGGGAACTGACAAATTAATAGTGAGCATTCGCCAATCGACGGTACTAATCACCACTTCGGTGGTGCGAAAATGTGAACGATTCAGCGCTTCGCGTTAATCGGTCTGGTGTTCTATGGTACAAATGCCATTAAATTGAAACTAAAATAATTTCAAAGTTTCTGTTTAACTATCAGACCTCATATTTCAATTAATTATTTTAAAATATAAAACGATTTTTTTCAAAATGTTATAAAATTTTAAGTTGTCATAAAATATTTTATGATGTAAATAAATATATTACAGGCGTGACCTTTAAACTTGGCTTTAATTTAGATTTCATTTCTTTTGTTGTTGGAGTCAACAACTAAGAAATCAATCATGATATTGATTTTGGCTCCCATTTCACTTTTATGTTTTTCCTGGGGTTTTTCATTTTGGCCTATTTTAACACGCTTTTATTTTTTAAAGACGTTAGTTACTTTGAATAGTAAATATACAGCAAATGTAATTACCAAATAACTTTCCCGCTCTTTTTCTATTTACTCGTAATTAACTATACTTTTTGGAGTGAATTGTATCTAAAATTCATCAAAAAGGTTCCTTAAATTTCAATTAAAATAGACCCGATATTTGTGACGTAGCCAAGGGAAATGTGTCATTGGGTACTGCGACTTACCTGAAATTGAAAAACTTATTCAGTTTCTTATCAGTACATCACACCACCTACTAACATCACATCTCAAAACAGTTTTGCTAATATATTATTCATATAATAATATTCATATGAAAAACCATTTTACTTTCCAAGCAGAACCCCCAGGTGGGTGTATGACATCTGCTCCATCAACGGTCTTGCCAAATTCGATGGAGACCACTTGGAGGCGATCCAATTTGGCAACGCTTGCGCATCAGCCGTGTTAATAAGTGGAAATAGGGTGCCATTTAGTTCTGACATCGTTTTATGGCTAGATATCGATGTTATATATTCGTGATTTATGAGAAACTAGCAGTGCTTTCCGATTTCATTGGCATAATTCCGATCTTGTTCTTTTCTCGGGTAAAAGTTATCGAATGAATTATTCCAGGCTATTCTACTATCTATTCTATTCTATCTATGTACTAAATTCGCTCTTAGCGATAAGGCCGCCAATTGAAATGTCATCTTTTTAATAATAATTTTGTGTATATAAGTGTTTTCTTATCTTATCTTATTTTAAATTTCAACCAGATCTTTTCAGTAGTTTTTCTGAAAGAGTTACAAATATCCCATGCAAACTCTCAAACTTTCTCATCTATACTATTAATTGGAAGTAGGATAGGACTAGCTGCTCCCTAAAGCCCCCGTGTGAAATAGGCTTAAGATGTGGCCATCGAATTAGCAACCACTAACTTAGGTGTGATAAAAATTAGCCTGTGTTACAATGACTATCTTTGTAGCTCAGTTTGTAGTAAGTCTGCCTGCAGAGCTGCAGATATTGGACTCAATTCCCATCTTGGGCCAATATTTGGATATAATATATAGAATATATGGTTCTAAAAGTACAAGCTTTGGTTAATTTGGGACAAGATAGTATTGTGTGAGAAGTGTCCACCTACAGTTGTATACCTATTTATTTGTGTGAGTATTAATTTCTTTACTATAAATATAAATATTTTCAGATTTATAAAATAATTGGTAGTCAGTAAAGTCGGTTGGCTTACAGACTGTGCTTACGGACGATAGTTTAACGTGACAACGTCATAACAAGACATTGATAGATGCGGCGTAAGCGTACAATTAACGTAACGGGACATAACGTGACACTTTTTTGTGCAGCAGCCGGCGTTCATCGATTACTTCTTCTTCTTGTTTTGTACGTATGTTACGCGATAGCACCGTCAATTGTTGATCGATTCTGATGGTTGTATTTTTGTTTGGTAGATCACAATTTAGAGGTGATTCCATGTAATTGAGATGAGTGTGGTGGTTTCTGAAATATGAACAAAAAACTATTACTTGCTTACATGTACCTATTTACATGATATAATGATAGATTGCAAATTGAAGTCGGTTTTTTTGGTTTTTTCGGTGAAAATAAATCCGTTCACCTGTTACTGATATATCGCATCGCATAATGAATGAATGAATGAAATTCTTTATTGTTCACAACTTAAAATAACACATAAAATATAAGAAAACAGTAAAACTAGTGAAAGAGCTGGCGGCCTTATCGCTGAAAGCGATTTCTTCGAGGCAACCTTGGGGTGGAGAAGAGTATAGGAAAATTAAAAACGTGGTGCGCAATAAAGACTATCTTAACTATCTTATCCGGTACTAATTAATTATTAAAACAATATTAATTTAGACATTTTATGTTCCAATAACTGTCTGACACCGTTCTGCTATGTGACGTGGCCATAAGGTGACGTGACCACCAGACACAAATCCTGCTCGTCGCTTCACCCTATACTATACAAAAAAATCACACGACGGCAGATATTTTCCCAAGATTTTAAAACCGCGGAGTTTTGACCTAAAAAAAAACTTCAGCAAAAACATGTAACTACATAAATATTTACTCCTTAAGTAAAGTTCGCCATCTCATGTCATAAAGAACATTACATAATTTGCATAAGAAGTTTGAATGGCCAGGGATGAAAGCCTCGGGCCGCGCCTCGCATATGAATTACTCTTTATACGGGTAGGTATACGCTAATATTGACTGTTTTACTTACAGAGGGTGTCCTTGTGCTTTGTTTTCCTCAATTTGCTAAGAATGCAAGAAAAATCCTCGCGAAAGGAAGGCGTTTTATTATTTGACGGTGAGTAGGCAAACTTACGGACGTTGTAATTCGAATTTACTCTTGTATTACGTACTTGAAGGCGTAGGAAGTAGCATAGAAGCTAGAACATGCGACGACAAAAAACATAATAGAATTTTCTAGATCGGTTCTCGTGCCTTCTTGAAATCAGTGAATACACATAAAAAATTGGTTGTCTATAAAGCCGGCTGGTTTACGGACGATAGTTTAACGTGACAACGTCATAACAAAACATTGATAGAAGCGGCGCAAGCGTACAATGAGCGTAACGGGACAATCGGGACACTTTTTCGTACATGCAGCCGGTCCTCATCGATTTATTAGACGTTGTCACGTCAAAAATATATTATCGGAGAACCTTCTTTTCCATAGTCGATTTAAAATAAGGTATTTTCGAGGTACACATTGACCTGTCAAAAATAGTTCTGAATAACACCGCTCTGGTAGTGGATACACATAAAAAATTGGTTGTCTATAAAGCCGGCTGGTTTACGGACGATAGTTTAACGTGACAACGTCATAACAAAACATTGATAGAAGCGGCGCAAGCGTACAATGAGCGTAACGGGACAATCGGGACACTTTTTTCGTACATGCAGCCGGTCCTCATCGATTTATTAGACGTTGTCACGTCAAAATATATTATCGGAGAACCTTCTTTCCATAGTCGATTTAAAATAAGGTATTTTCGAGGTACACATTGACCTGTCAAAAATAGTTCTGAATAACACCGCTCTGGTAGTGGATACACATAAAAAATTGGTTGTCTATAAAGCCGGCTGGTTTACGGACGATAGTTTAACGTGACAACGTCATAACAAAACATTGATAGAAGCGGCGCAAGCGTACAATGAGTGTAACGGGACAATCGGGACACTTTTTCGTGCATGCAGCCGGTCCTCATCGATTTATTAGACGTTGTCACGTCAAAAATATATTATCGGAGAACCTTCTTTTCCATAGTCGATTTAAAATAAGGCATTTTCGAGGTACACATTGACCTGTCAAAAATAGTTCTGAATAACACCGCTCTGGTAGTGGGTGGCGCCAATGTTTAATTTTGTCGGATATATCACAAAATTGGCGCCATACTTAGTACTACATTGATCTATCTTTTATATGTCTATTTGATCTAAAAAACGTCTCATTGAAAGTATAATATTATTAGATACCAACTGAGTTATGATGAAGTACTTAAATTGTCGCATTATACGGACTATGCAGCAGACAAGGCACACTAACCTATCAGTAGGCGTTCAAGTTTCCATCGCAAATGCAACAAATATTTGCACGGAACTTACCGAACTAAGAACGTGAACTATTCCTCATAATTTGCACGTACACTCGAATAGAAAATAAGAAACAAATACAAACACTTTATGTATTATAGAAGTTGTAGGTATCAAGCTTGTATTTGATCGTCATCTCGACTGATATCGAGTGATGTAGGTAATCACTTATACACTTACCTAATGCGCTTACCTAAAAAATATATTTATTTTTGATTTGAAGACACCCGAGTTTTATTTATCAGTTACCCATCCAAAAATATCATTCCACAGTTTAGCTTAATTTTAACTACAAAAATTGAGCCAAACTTTTTTGTTCGAGTTTATGGAACGCAAATCATAAAACGGTGTCGCTTATATATACATATTATAGCTACCAGTAATTTTACAAAAAAAAAACAAATTTCAAGGTTGTTTTTTACTATTAAGAAAATAGCTACTAAATCAAGATTATGTCTAATTTCATGTTAAAAAATTTTTTCGACACTTGACTTTTGTTCCCATACACTGGTCTTAATGCCGTGCTAGAACACTCACATACGAGTACAAAGTGTAGGCCTTGAAACAATGAGCTCAATAACAAATATGTCAAACTGAATTTAAAAAAATTTACAATATTTCGTAAATTTGACCAGTACAAAAGTACTACGTAATACGTATTTCTTGACAGACACCGATTTCTTCACGATATTTTCCTTTACCGTTAAAGCCAGTGAATTACAGGGCTCTAGGCACCACGGCTAATTATAGAAGAAACCATTATGTAACCAACAGTACCTTTACCTCTAATATAAACCCGGGAATGCTAAATAGTCGTTTGACCCGAAACAATGGCGTATCAGATCGCTTAGAGGGAAGGTTTTTGAGTTAATTTACGCCACTGCTTTAAATTCTACCAACAGTTTATGAACTAGGTCCTTTGTTTAGTAATTTAATACAACTGCAGTCTGTTAAGTGCGCTGTAATGCAATGTGATGTGTGAGTTTCAGGTTAAAGCGAAATATAAACGACTTGGTAAATTATAATCTGTTGTTTTAATAGTTTTAAATTTGGAGTCTGAACCACTGTATAAACGCATACATGACATGTGGTGATCACTTTACTTTTGCACGTTTTAACGAGCTTAAAATATGTGAAACTGTCGAATATTCTACCTGAGTCAGTGCTTTTCACTGGGTAAATCAGGGTCTCTTTGAAACTAAAATTTTATCTAGTAATGTATTAAGATATTTATAAGATATATAAACTGTATATAAATCGTTCAAAACACTACCTAACACCGCACTACGCTCATCACTTCGAGATGTAACATGATTTGTCTCTTAGTTCTTTCTGTTCTAATTTATCCGGAAACATTGCCCTTAATCCACAATAATTGCACCTTAACTACTGCTCGGCAATAAAACATCCGATAAATACGTGATACCTCAGGTGGACTCTGCAAAGAGTTGTAGTCGTAGTCGAATACATAAAATATAATAAAAATAATAATTACCTAAAATAAACAATCTCGTACTCCTTGCATTTACACAAATACCTTAAGATTGTAAAATTGCACTTTTTGACCACTAAGGCCAGCGAGCAACGCGGAAGGGAGTAGGCATACACAGCGTTTCTCCTCTGTCAAACAAGTCCGCGTGGACCATGGAGTTTGATAATATACTGTGGCGTGAGGGCGGGGCTAGATTTGTGAATGGTGCTTTATTTTTTATGCGTTAGTGATTTGGCTGTGTGAGTATGATCGGCAATGGATCGGTACAGGTATGTTTGTATGCATAAGTGTGGCTTTGCGCTAGTGTGCTTTCTTTCCCTTTCTTCTTCACTTTCCCCTCCCGCAAGAAATGACAGAAAAATTTGAACAATATTTTCTAGCTAAGGCTACTACTCCCTTCCATGTTTGTGCGGAAGATCGAGTTGCGCGATGATTAAGGCTGTTCAAACAGAGAAAAATTGAAATTGAAAAAAAATGTGAATATAATTTTGGAAACTAAAAACTTTTTATTGATAACTGCAAAAAAAGAAAGACGTTACAAAAAATCATTTTACTATGGAGTTTAGAGATAGAAAGTGGAGAATCTGATAGGTACATGATTCCTTATACGTAGTTATGCGCTTGCAAACACAAAACATTCACCCCTTCTATAAATCAAAAGTTCGATTAGTTTCCCATAGCAAAGCAGAGCAATAATTTATTTTGTTTTCACTGATTTTATCGCTTCCCCTAGAAATATCTGCGGGCGTAACCGATTACAATCAGAATTATTAAAATTGAGGGTGAACTGATTTAAAACAGAAGCTGATATCCAGGATATATAAATTGAATCGTTATCTGAAATCTAATCTGCGAATATAATTCAATTATTCAACAAGTTCAAGCTTGCCATAGCTTGGATTACATAAATATCAAATTAAAATTAATTCATCGTGTACATCAAATTAAAATAAATTCAATAAATAACAAAGAGTTTGTAAATTTAGTACTTATTTTCAAGTTTTTAATTTTAGTAAGTATTTTTAGCCTCCTCTGGGGTCTCCTCCTTCTCAATTCGTTTGTAAGTTTTTTGGTTTTGTATGTACATATATTAATTACGAGATTGCTCCGACAATTATTGTGAATCGATTTTGATGGGATTCGGGTTTCTTTTTTTTGTTAATTTGATAGATCATACTCGTAGTTTAGAGATCTGGTTTGTTTTTTAAAAAGTGAACAAAACACTCAAATTTAATTTCTTTTATCTAGATGACTTAGTGTGTGTTGCACTTAAATACTTACATAATTATTAAAATACCTCTATGAATTTACTTAACTTAACCTAAAACATCATAAATAATTATCTCCATAGAAATACTAATCGTTGAATAACAATTAAATTCAAACGACTTCTTTATTTTCTCGGTTTCAGATTGTTCGTGCATATTTTTTTTTTGTTATTTTATAATATAAAGATGAAAAATTAAAATTGGCGAAAATTTGAATTTCGAAATCCATAAATTTAAGCCAAATATTTTTTGTGCTGAACTTTCATAAGTAGCATAGATGGGGAAGTAAAAACGATTTTAAAATTTTCATGTTATCTGTACTTCACACAATCAAGATATTTTATTTAGAGTTTCATTATGTATGACAAGAGGCCATCAACTCATCTCATCTGTATGAAAATTTGCATATAATGACTACTTATAAAACGACTAGCATGAATAGGTTTAATATGTATCACCCAAGTTGTCAACGGTAGGCCTTTGATAGCTTTATTGATTTGATGGCTTATGAATAACAAGTTTTGCTCGACGTTCCTGTCTCATAAAGTCATTACTGTTGATGCGATCGCTGTAATATTGTCGTCGTAAATTTATTAATTCTGTCTTGCTCATGTAAATATAGTTATAAGATCATTGGTACTTAATTATACTAGAACGTTAAAGTAGTCCAATATTGCTTCTAAGAGCTGAAGCCCAAAGTATATCACGTCAGACCTAAGACCGCAAAATTTCATCCGTTAGATTTTTTTTTTTTTAATAAGTTTTTTTATTTTATTATTGGAAGAAAATTTCTTACGGTAGACTTGGAGGGGATAATATTTATATATTTTGCTGCGCGACCGATCTGAAAAAAAATTGAGACTAAAACCGTAAGAAAAATATATACGTAACGGAAGTGACGCGTAAAAACTGCCCGTGACCAGTGTTGGTTAGTTTATTTTATTAGAAAAGAAAATAGAGCGCAATGTCAAAGCCAAGACGGTTTTAGTTCTTTAGGCTGTAAACCCTCTGGTGTCCACCACTGATACCACATTACAGTCACAGTCTAAATCATTACTCGTACCTAGCAATGCATACTATTCTATTATATAATCCTATTGTCCGTATGTGTCGTCAATACAATGAGGTTTCGTCCAGTCACCATAGCACTATTGATGTTTTCAACAGTAACCTATATAAGTTTCGAAGAAATGTTTTGGCTATTCTATGGTACTCGTAGTTTAACTGTAGTAACTGTTTTTTCTGTTTTTCAAAATTTTCAAGTGTTTTGCATTGGTAACAATAGCTTTATACCTGGTTTACATTTATGTCATTTCGTCCAATTTTCACATTTTGTTTGGTGAGTGGGAATTGTTATTTTGCTTGTGTGGGTTGTTTTGTTTATTAGCTAACTTATAAAAATGCTTAACAACATTTGTATTTGTATTTCTACTATTAATTTTCTTTTCTCATTATTTGTAATATAACTGTGTAATCTTGCTGTGTTCACGTGCTTATTAGGGATATTTACCTGCTCAAAACAATTATGTTTGCAATTTTTGTAATGTTTTGAAAATTTCCTGTTTTGTGTACTAATAAATAAATAAATAAATGCACTGCGCATCGCCAACCAGAGATATAAGATGATATATCTCCATGCCTTGGTATTAATTTGAAATATTTCCAGAATTTGTGTTAAACATAAAAAAACGCAGAAACTTGGAAAATTTTAGAAAACTTAACGACAACCCCCTGAGCTAAAGCTGGATCCGCCCTTGGCCTCATTTTGTTATACTATTTGCTTAGCACGTTTGCAATAAATGTTAGTAGACAGTAAAAGGCAGACCACATACCACCAATATCGTTTCGACATTCAAAGTTTGTAAAAATATAACCTCTAAATCGTATTTAGAGAAAATGAATTATCTAACCCTGAAAAGTTACAAAACCCCAGATTCAGCGGGGCGCATATAGTTCAGACATAAAATCTAACATAATACTATCATCGCCCATAAAGCATACAAACAAACACTGTTCAGAACAGTAATCCAAAACGTTGTTAGCCATATAACACGACATTGCCTACAATGTACGGCTTTTGATCCTGTCATAGGCTTCAAACACACGAATGCCCTGTATTGAGCTGGATTTGGACTGTTTACAATGTTGCTAGTTCTAAGTTTAAAATTTCAGCAGTGTCACTATGTTTTGCAACTTTAACATCATATAAATAAATGTGCATAAAATTATAAAAAAAAACAAGGACATTTTTGACGAAAAAAATACTAATATTATCAATTACGAGTTTAAGATGTCATTAAATAATAGTGGTGTAGTATTATTTACTGATATAATAATATTATCACGTTTATGGCTGAACGGAGTGAAAAACTGAGTAAAATATGAGTTGTCTGTAAAGTCGGCCTACGGAAGATTATTTTGCGTGAAAACGCCATTATAATTTTTTATATGTATATGCGAAACCAAACAAACAAAAACAGAAACCGTAGGCTCAGACCAATCATGTCTCACTATCGCTTATTTGGCGCTCTCGCTGACACGCTGGGTTCAGGTGGAACGTGACAGCCGGAGCTTATCGATTTATCGTTATCGTTCTCGCCAAACAAGAATTATGTAGTGTATGTATGTGTTTTTTTTAAAATAACTTAAACAAATACTGTTGGACATAAAATTAATTTGGAACATAGGTTGTAGTTTGGTATGATATTTTAGTCACGCAAAAAATACACAGAAAATGACTGCATTTTTTTTTAAATGCCTACAGGACTATAAATGCTATTCAAGTGAGAAAAAAGGTACTGTGTGTAGTGTTGCAACTAATTTTGATTACTTTTTTGTTTAATTTCATGTAAAGATTTTCGCATCTGGCAACATCGTCTGCTTAGTACAGTTCACCGTGTAATCTCGGATTAGTCTGACGTGTCATGTAGCCACTACACACCGGGTTACTAATTGGAGTGGTTCGACTGATGTACAAGTGGCCTACATGGAACTGGACTTAGTCTGAGACGGTATGAGGTTGCCGTTGATGGGTAGAGTAGACTGCATATAGTTACTTGCTTAAGATATATTTTTTTGGTAGGGTTCTTTGCAGATTCCATATGGGGCAAAGTTTTCAGAGAAATTAATGGGTTTAAGAGATAAAAAACGTCAAGAAAATACCAAGAAATAAAAGTAAAGCTACAAATTTAACTTTTAGTACATCTATTATCCTTGGTTTAACCATTTGCGTTCATGTGGGAAACGTACTTAAATAACATGATAATCTACCTATTTAGCATACATGTATTTCTGAACCATTTACATAATTGCTCTCTGCGATAACTCTGCTGTGGTCAATTGGTCATTAAAAATATCAATTAATTAATACTCGTATTAGATTTTATCTAAAAGAGAAAAATATTTTTATTTTAGGAGGCGAACGCAGTGCAGCGTTGCTATATAAATTCTTCCTGTTCAGGTAACTGCATAGTACTGTCCTGTAATACGCAAGCCTGTTGCTTAAAATCAAGCAAAAATATGTACGTCTTGCTTATCCCATCACTCTATTTTTTTTTAAACTAGCTAAAAGAATCTTACTTCAATATTATACGTATATTCGAAGGTGTAAGACCTTACAAAAGGGGGAACGGAAAATCCATAAATACATCGGTCTCATTATCAGGAGAGGAAATGAGTAACGAACACCGCTTATAATGTGTACCAACATTCATAAGTTAACGAGTTGCGCGGCTTTATGAACAAACTTGGATCTTATAATGAATACGAAATTTCTTGAATTAACGAGAGAAAACTTTGGCAAAAACTCTTTAGGGAGCTAATTTTGGGCGCGAGTAATTCTGGAATTCTAAGGCAAAGGATCTTTTCAATGTCCTTTCGGTGTCCACAGCCTACACGAATTTTAATGAAAATTACAAATGCCACCTGTTTTTTGTTATTAAAATGGAACCAACTGAAGACCATTTATTTACTTGTCCATTTCTGGAGTACCTTATTGTAAAGTTTCTGCCAAACTCTCTTCAAAAGTAGATTCAAGGTGTGTATTCATGGTGTGTATAGAACAGACATTCACAAATTATGATATTAGATTATAAAATAGCAATGATTTCTCGATCCTGGGGATAAACGAATAGGTTACGCCTATACTTAAAGACTAAACATTGAATTAAAAAAAAACTCGAATCGATCTAAAAATATGTCATAAAATGAAATAAAGTAAAAAAAAAATGTCATTTGTGTCATTAAAAAAAAACAAAAATTGTACTAATAAAATTTAACTTTCTAATATTTCTTTATGGCATAACGAGCAAGACGGGCGCCTTATGGTAAGTAAGGCACGTCTACCTGCAAAAATACGCTGGCGGTAGTGATGACAGGTTTTGGGACACGACGGTGATTGGTTATATATTTCTATTATTATTTGTAAATGCCCTAAAACTACTTTTATTCAAAAATTTAGTTTTAAATAAAGACTTACTAATTATAACACAACAAGTTGATAATACGTTAGAATGACACCTAACTTTGAAATCCTCATACAGTGTGATACTGTGGACATCGCAGCCACGGCTGGACGGCCCATTTGTCAGCCGACGTCGTTTGTCGTCCGTCGGGTACATAACTAATTGTGGCAGTAAATCGTCCGACGCGCGACACGGGCGCGTCGACGCGTAGGGTGCCGACTGAACGAAATGAACGAATGAGTGAATGACGCGTAATGCCACCATTTTGGATGGTAATGTCCTATACAGACGTACCGACTATTGCTTGTTACTTCGAACTAGTGGTCGCTCCGGCTTTACTCGGGTATAAATGTTTTGCATAAAACATTTTGGTACAACAAATAAGGTTATAAACAATTCAATTGTGTTTCTAGTGACGGTATTTTCGATCAGTTTCGAAAATAAAGAAATAGTTGTTGTTAGAATACAATGACGCACGAAGAACTGTCTCTCAACTGTCTCTCAGCCTTATCTCAAATATTAGCGCAATAATCTTAATTTGCTCTTTATAGTATGAACACTAACGTGGTTGTCACACAATTTAAACTCAGTTAAAAAGTTAGATTTTTAAATTTAGAACAGTTTACGTAGGGAATATCGATCACTATAATTGTTAAACATATTACTCGTATTATGTCGTGACACATAATGACGTTACGGTACAAAGCTGTAGGATACTACTTTATTCTCTTACAATAGTTTTGGCAGCACACACGATGTAAGATATTTTATGGGTCTTTTATTTACACGTTGAGGTTTATTATTCGAGTCTTCATTGAGATATGTTACTTAAATAGTTTATCGTCATTATCATTATCCACAGCCTTTGAAATCCCATTTCTGCGTTGAGTGCTTACTGCATAGTCTATGTTACTAAGCAATAATGCAGAAATCTATTTATAAGAATTAGTCCAGCAGTATTAAGTTTTTAATTACAAAGAACCAATCATGCTTGTCTCCTTATAATAAAAAAATTAGTACGTTTAAACCAAATGATTGTGTCAATCCTTCTCCGGGTTTGTTATTGATATAAATACTTTATGTCAAATAACAGCTCATGTACAAAAATGCGATGTGCTAAGTCTAATGAAGAGTGAAAAATGTATGATACACTCAGAATGAGTCTTCATTTTATAAAGCATTGCCACGCACTGGAATATCTTTATGGATGTTGACGACCAGAGTAACTTCGTCAGAAAATAAACATCTAACGCTACTAATATTATAAATGTGAAAGTTTGGATGTTGTGATGTTTGTTGCTCACGTTGGAACATCAGAACGGATCGCGTTGAAATTTGGAACACTGATTTTAGTCTAGAATATTACATTAACTACTTTTTATCACGGGAAAATAACGGAAACTGGGAGGTAAAACCGCGGGACACTGCTAGTATGCTATAAATATCACCCTCTGTAACATACAGCACGTATGTTGTTTAACTTTTTGTATTCGCAGAAAAAGGAACCAGACCTCCCAGTGTGGTGAATTCAAAAATAACTCACCAGAGTATAGCAACAATAAACTCCTTATTCTAGCATTTACCTACATTGAAACATGACGACATTGTATTCTAGTCACCCATACAATGTATGAAAAACGGATCAGTGTCTAAACCTTGGCCATTTTAAAGGAATCAACAAATTGACTAAATACTCGTATTTGAATTAGACACAATCTGTATGTACAAATACAAAATACAAGAATCTTTATTGCTGTTTGCAGGTAGATAAGGTGATATAAAACATTTAAACAGTTGACCCATCCAAACTGGCCTCTTGTTCTAGAGGCATGCAATATGTCTCCCAAGACAGTTGCTATTATTGGTCTGAATTTATACAATGATAATAATAGTCAGCTGATAAATTCTGCTTCTTCTTTTTTAATTTTTTAGCTTTTAATCGTTAGCTTTAAATATTATATGTCATCTGATTCATCGTCTATTAATTTCTGTCTTCTATCCGGTTGTGCTATGTAAGTGTGATATGTTTTGTGAGCACAATTACGCCAACGTCTTGTACTAATATCTACTATTAATACTAATAGGTACTAATATGAAGCTGAATAGGTTTTTTGTTTAAACACGCTAAACTAAGAAACTATTGGACTAATATCGACAATTGTTTCACCGTTGGAAATGTGTCTACGTGACCCTTGAGTGCTATAGGGTATACCTATTTTTTATAACACGGGTGAAGCCGGGGTGGACCCTTAGTTTTATATAAAATCACATAAATGTACTGCAACTTTTGTCTTGATGTTTTAGTGCTTTTTCTGACCTTTAATTCTGACATCCATAATCCGTGCCCTATTCACCCACACGCAGGTCTTATAAGCTGAGTTCGATGTTCACGGCATCTGACGTGTATTGTCATGGAGCGACGCAGTAGAATCATGATAAATGATGGTTTATCGAGGAAGATTGACAGCTTTTGGGATTTCCAAGTGTGCGAGAGATAAATATAGATGTTACGCCATTAAAGAACATTTTCAGCAGGTTTTTTGTTTTAAAAAGATGTAAACATTTCCCAATATTTGTAGCACAGTGACAATAGCGACTAAATACAGTCATTTCAAAATTTCGTTTAAATACAGTCGTGTGGTTGTAGATTAGCACGAAAATTAGTACTTGCTGCAAAACACTGGAACTTGGAACCTTTATTAGGAATGATACTCAAAATTACATAATTTTCTGTATTTTTCCAAGCGCAGATGTACAAATTTGTCAGCACCACCGAGTTTTACAGTAAAAGAAAACATCGTAAAAAAAACGGAAATTCCAAGACATAATTATGTCATACATTACGTCCTACACTCTCATGTCTCAGTTTGGGAGGAAAAGGTCACAAAACGCAACAAAGTGATCTGTCTCTCTGCTTTTCCTAATAATAGGTGTAGTAAGTAATTTAATTTACAAACAGTCACATAGATGTTGAAAACATATTTTTACTTTAGGTATGACATAATCATAAATTCTTCATAAAATTATTTTTGTTCTAAATAAGTTCAAACCATATTATCATGCATCTTTAGAAGAAAAACATACAAGTTAACGTTTTTCTTTAATAATGACATTCTTAATATACTGATTTATTCGAATATCCGTGGATATATCCAAACTGCGGTTTTCTAGGAACGTTGTAAATTTTAAGCACATACTCGTATATTTTCAATTGAAGAAGTTTTTTTCCGTGTATAGTCATATTGGAATGAGATAAATTATGAGAAAGATTATTATTTGTAGTGCTTAAATCAAAGCTGTGTCATTCCAAATAAGTTATACGGCATAGTCTAAGTTTTGCTATCAAATAATTTACGACGCTACCAATAAAATAACACTGATTGCAATATCTTTGGAATGCACCGGAAATTCATTCTCCGATACAATTCAAAGGAACTCCTTGCCAATATCTCATTGGAATTGCACTTCTCCAGCATAATGCAGTTAATTAAGCAGCACAATCAGCCGTTACCAAAGGAACGCCCCAAACGTGGAATAAATTCTTGAGGGGCGAAATCACTTCCACACTGTCTGTGGTGATTACAGACACATTTTAAACATCACTTGAAGGTATACGACTCAACCTTATGCAAACGTAATAAAAGCTATTGTTACTGCAGCTATTAAAAGCCGTTGTATGCGATTTGACATCACTCCTAGATCGTTTAATTTTCTTTTAATCCCAAGTGCTTCGATCTTTATCATTGGGGGGTTGCCTCGTGACGAATTAAACGGATTGCATCGGTGTCGCAAATGAGGCTAGTTTATTCCTCAGGGGATCGAGCAAAGGGGAAAATGGAGCTGAGGCAGTATTGGCACTGTTTGTGTTCGCGCCTGACTAGACCATGATTGGTATTGGGTATTCCCAAACCAGCTGCGCGGATTCAGATTCGTGAAACCACGTTGTTTGAATGTCTGATAAATGCAATGAGCCAATTATAGGAAGCTATAGGAAAATAATCACATTAGTAGTTGTGAAATATAAAAACAGGAGAGAGCGTATGTTATGTATGTCACTGTTCAGAATAGTTTTAAAAGTTCATGTTAATTATTTTTATGTGTCTGTAGTTAAGACTATATCTTGCCTATGAGTACAAGGTTGCGTAGTATAAACTGTTTTAAGAATTAAAATAAATGAAAACACTTTTATAATAGTTCAATATTTGTTTTCCAAGATTTGCCTTTTTTATATTTTGATTTCTTCTAGGTTGGAGCGTTGTACAATGGAAGGGTCATTCCTTAAAATCTGCTTTCCAAATGCAATGAATAAATTAAACTTTATATATAAAAATATGGACTTCGGAAGTAAAGTAACTGGAAATTAATATAATTAAGGTAAAAATAGGCAATATTGTGGTTAAGCGCAAACCTATTCTCCATAAAATCCTTCTAATAATATAGATTCGAAAGTTTGTAAATGTTGATGTTCGTCTCTCAATCACGTAAACACAGATAGTCAGGAATAGCACATAGGTTACTTTGTATCGCGAGAAACAAATGGGAACAGATACTACGCGAGTAAAACCATGGGGCGCTGCCAGTAATTAATTTGTAGACATTATCAAAGTTATTGACAATATGCACATTGACAATTACTTACACAATGCGCTGAAGGAACTACCTATTTATAAATGCGTTGGATCCTTTTAACTCGAAGTAAATAAAATACAACACATAACTAAGTAAGACAGCATTTCAAATAAAAACATTTAAAAAACTTTCCTTCTTTGTAGATTCAACAGTTTTCAGTAAGACTTTTAAAGTACTTTTAAGTCTACGGATGGTCTGAAGCGCTTTACGATTTGTGAACAAAAGGCAAACAATCCATTGTCTACCGTATACTATCGATGTAGCCCGAGGTGTACTGTGTCGTCAAAGGATTTAACTTACTCTCTTCAGGGGGTTTACTATTTGCAATAACATTTATATCGTGAAGTTGGTAATTTTTTGCGATTATAAGTATGTCAATGTCTATGTTTATTCTCACGTCTCTGAATCGGTTGATTTCAATAATATTAAATCTTCTGGTGAATCGGTTTCTTCAAGTTAAACTCGCTCCATCGTCGACCGCATCGTTTATTAACATCAGGCAAGATGGCGTCAAGTATACCTATAATACTTAGTTAAAAATAACTACGTAGGAAGTGCATCACGGGGATTAACCCAGGTTACTGTTTACCCCGTTAAAGTTATAAAGTTAGTGGTAGTGAAGGAACAAGGCGGACGCAGCTAGTTTTGGGTAAATATTCTTCTACTATTTAAGCTCCTTTGACATTGATTGTTTGTTATTTGACTAATCATGGGCGTGAAACATAAAGGACAATGCCCACGTCCCATACATTGAATCCCCTGTCAAATTTTTTTTGATACTGAAAGTATCTAAGGATTAATAGTGTCTAATTAGAATTGTAAATGCTTCTAAAAACGTCTGCTGTCGGTGTTTTTCATTTCCCAAATACCAAAAATGAGCTACAGTTAAACCAAAAGTAAGGTTATGTTTACTGTCAAAGTACATTCGAACTATGTTTTCTTTCGGATTAGAACAGAAAAGAAAAGAAATAACTGTGGTTTTATTACTGAAAACGTTTTTCATAACAGAATAAATAGGAATAATAGTAGTTCTCACTACCAACTGATTACCATGAAGTAGTTCTCGGATGGAATTTTCATAGTTTCACAAGGCTTAAAGTAACAAGCTCAGGGCTAGGTCTGATGATTTGGACTCATGACATCATGTTCCAATAATTTGTGAAACTGTGTTGTTATAGGCAAGCATATTATGTTTGCTTACCTTCAAGCACATTATTTCTTGCTCATCCTGTCATTTTATACAAAAACAAAACTTAAATCAGTGTAGATAATTCTATTCACCGATATCTTTCCACTGAATCTTTATTCAAACCAATGCAAGAGAGGATAAATAAAAGACATAGTTTGCGATAATATTTATTTACATTTAATAATAATGTTATATATTTAATAGTCCAAAACTGCTCCATAGCCCAAGAATCCTCCTGGTGGATTTATGTGATGGTCCTCAACAATCTCAATACAGGTTTATATCGATGGTGGTCCTGGTATCTGGCCCATCCTAGGTATCTCACTTTAAGACTCTCCGCAATGCAAGTACAGCAGTACTGAGGGAAGGCCTCTGCTGTTCATATCATTTTCAATTCAATATACATAAACTAGTGGTAGGTAATCAAAGAATAAAGAAAACTTAGAAAACAATTCAATTATGTAATTAATTCATTTTGATTATTTTTTACTTGTTTTATTTGACATCACAGACTAAGCAGATGTTTGACATTGACCAATTTGAGATAACCGTTCCGTTTCACGATTGCGAGCCAACTTCTTCCTCATTTACATTTCTATAAAAAGCTTTGATAGTTTTCTTGTCATCATGTTTAATTATATACGTTATTAAACTATGTAGTAAGTAGTAATTGAACGACATTGTGAAATAAATTGGTAAACATAACATCCATATTTAATTTCAATTTATCTTATCGCGGATCACTAAAACGAAACGTAAGTACCGATTCGTATTGCAATATTTTCCAATTTCAGCTTTGTTGGTAAATGATAAGTTTAATTTATACAAATGCAAATTATTATTTTTTGCAATGTCAGAAAGTTATATAAATTCTCAATTGAGTACAACAAAAAATCACCGATTTTTTAGTATATAACTCATATGTATCTACGACAACTGCTTAGACGGGGTAAAAATGGACATTGTCCTTTGTAAGTTAATGTTAGTAGATTTGTGCGTAGTAGGTAATGGTATTTTTGGCGAGTCCATAAGATTGATTTTTTAAACAATGTTCGCAATTTGAATTTATACAAGTTGATAGAAAAAAAAACATTTGGTTGTCTGTAAAGTTGATTGGTTTACGGAACATAGTTTAGCGTGACAACGTCATAACCAAACATTGATAGATACGGTGCAAGCGTATAATGAGCGTAACGGGACATAACGGGACACTTTTTCGTGCATGCAGCCGGCGTTCATCGATTTATTAGACGTTGTCACGTCAAAAAGTATCAGTGGTAGTGGTAAGTGGTAGGACTATTTCCGGATCTGATTCTGCCTTGGAGTATATAACCATCGCCTTCCGTCTACGGGATCACTATATATTTGCCCGTCATTCAACCGCCAAACAGCAATGTGAAAAAAATACTTTGATGCAAAACATTTCCAAAAGTCCAAAAAATACTGAATAAAGAGATAAATCATCTTTTATCTTATTGTTCTATTATCTTTAAATTCTCGATCTGTACAAATTCGATGTAATTTTTGACTAGTAGAGTATTAGTAAGGCAGTAGTGTAGCTTTTATTTTAATTTAGTTAAGTAATGCTCAGTAAAAAAAACAATATCGAAACAGTAGTAGGGCACACGATACCTAGAGCAACCCTGTTAGCCAACAATGTCCTTTACTTTGTTTCAAGCATTGCCGTTACCTATATAGACCGTTCAGTTAAAATTGTTGATTTTCCTTCGACTTGTTTTATTTCAAACTAGTATAGTTTGATTTCGTTCGATAACTTATCTGAATTGGTTTTTGAGCTAACTCGTGAAATATTTTAAGTAGATACTGAAAAAAGTACAAGGCTACGCAGAAACCGTACTGAGTACGAAAAACCTGACCCTTCAGGTTTTTCGTGACGAAAAGCATGGACCAAAGAAAAAAGAGCATAACCATAGACGCTAGCGTCTATGGTTATGGCGTATATGGGTATGGCGCTACTTTGTCTACACGAAACTAAAAGTAACTACAACTATAACTAGTAAAACTAGCTTGCTAGCTTATTAACACTAGCTTGGATAGCCTAGCTTGAAAAACTAGCCTCGTGCAGCTTGGGTATTACTGCTGTTATGAGTAGGTGTGTTTATTATTATTAAACATATGTATAGCTCATCTCGTTACTATATATTAGAAAAAAATCTTACGTATTGTTAAACGGCTACAAAATTAAATACATCTAGTATAAATGTAAGTACCTGGTTGACCGAGCTTTGCTCGGTTTTTTTAAATGATATTTAGCCAGGTACGAATTACGTAGTGATGACTTACTTAGACCTACTTAAATACGAATTAAATGCGTTTATAAAAAAAAAGCTCTAAGTTTAAGATTTTTTCAGAAAAAAATAACAAATAGAAAGATCCCGAGTTTGAAACCATCAGGATTTGAACCGAGGCCTGTTTACTCCGAGAGCGAGCATATTCCGTCTTAATTAATAGTGGCGAAATAAGTTATCGTACTCTAATGACATTGTAGGAGTTTTTCATTGTCTAAAAACGCGCATAAAATGATGTTTTTAAAAAATAAAACCTAGCCAGATTGATTTATCGTCCCCGAAACCCACGGTATAGGTACATAATTTCATGAAAATCGTTCGAGCCGTTTCCGAGATTCAGATTCTATATATATATTATATTCTATATATACCTACAAAAATTGGCCGTTTAAAGGTATAAGATTGAGAGATTCGTTATTATAAGAAATCAGGCTAGAAAAATTATGTACAAATTAATAAAAAAAGTGCACATTCTACACCCCACAACTTGCCACTAACGAAGCAAAACTTAGTAGCCTAATGACAGATCTCCTACTTATACTTTAAATTTTAAAATTCTCGAATTTTAAATTGCTCGTTGGTCATCACGTCGGGACGTCTAAACGGATCAGACTGAAATTTGGAACACAGATTATAATGTAATAGGTACTAAAATGAAACACCCAGACACATAACTACAGAAATCTCAATAATAATATTATTAGTGAGGCTGTAGAATACGTTGCCTGAGTGGGTTTGCCCCGATGATAACAATCTTTGTGTCTTCAAATCGAAAGTGAATCATTTTTTTTCTAGGTTAACACGCTCCATCACAGATCGCAACGTCGCTTACCGCAACGTCGCTTAACATCAGGCAAGACGGCGATCAAGTGTCAACCTATAAAAGTAAAAAATAAAAATGATTTCTGCGCACATAACAGACAACTATGAAATTATTAAAGTTACTGCCTTTTCAACTTAGTACAGGCATTCTGTGAAGCCTTTCATTATACTAAGTTTAATGCAAAATGTTTTAAGAGTTTGAAAAAACTTTTCAGATGAATGTGAAAACTTTAATAGTGGCGTTTGTTGAATTATTGATTTTTTAAATAAAACTTTCTGAAAACTTAGTAGTTTTCAATATTTGATCGAATTACACAAGTGACTTATAATATTTTTAAACTATGGCATAGCTTTTATCGCGGGCCTGGGGACCGAATTTTAGTGATCGTGCATCTCTTTCTGATGTTCACAAGAAAGAGGGATGGAAGACCGTAACGCCGTCCACCCCACTCGGTCATTCGACTTTGAATCTTATTTGTATTAGCTTTACAGACTAAATGCTCTTAGCAGTGTTGCCAACTTAACGGATGTCCCGTGATATTTTTTATGGTAAACAAATGTCACTTATGTTGCTTATGTTGATAAAAATGCATGCAACATGCATTTACCGCGGCAGTCCTCGAGTGCCGCACTTCTTTTTTTATCTTAATCTTAACAGTATGGCGTAGATGTAAAATAATGAAGAATAAAACCCTCTACACACGAGCCCTAACATCAGAGGAAATTATGTAAAAGTAGAGGGCCTACATCGCACCATATGATTGGTGATTTATGGTACGATGTAGGGTCCTCCCCACTACTTTTACGTAATTTCCTCGGATTTTAGGGCTCGTGTGTAGAGTGTTTAAGTTTAATTTATAATTTATAACCACAGGAGAAATAGATACATCATCTGTTATTTGTGTCTTGTTTTGTAGTAAACAAACTTTGCTAGTTTGGCGTCAGATGGTGCTGTTTGAGAAACGTTCAGCAATATTTATTTCTATACTTGTTTATCTTGTAACTCATGGTGGCGAGCGCAATATAATACTAGGGATTTTGACTCTTCTTGATCAAGTAGTTATATTGTCGTGGGCAGGAATATTGCTTAACATCAGCCCATGCCTTTTCTATATAAAATTTGGAACTAGCTCAACTTTCTTTCTATACCATAACACAATACCAGCTATAATGGACAGACAGACTTGAAAATTGCAATAAAGTAGCTTTTTTTAAACAATTATGTGTTCTCTTGATCATAAACAAGCTTGCACACGGCTTCTAG
This sequence comes from Ectropis grisescens, assembly GCA_017562165.1. Taxonomy (NCBI): domain Eukaryota; kingdom Metazoa; phylum Arthropoda; class Insecta; order Lepidoptera; family Geometridae; genus Ectropis; species Ectropis grisescens. Next base: position 16,155,701 of record CM029789.1, on the reverse strand, counting down.
CTTGATTTAAATGATGATGTGGTTTACAATGAATTGAAGAAAGCAAAGACAAATACATAATACATAAAGACAAATATATGCTCATCCAGAGAATTCCCACTAAGGCAATGAAACAACAACGTGACTTGTTGAAAGCGAGGAAGCATTTTTTTCTTAACTATTATAGGTTTACTCTTGACCGCCTACTCGCCTGATGTTAAGCGACGATGCGATCTATGGAGAAGTTTGCTTACCTAGAAAATACCGATTACGGCCAAATCTAGGTTATTGATAATGCTTAGATTTGTCACTGAATATGAATTTAGTAAAATTGTTTATTTGTCTTTAAAATGTCATAAACATCATCGTCCAATTTCTCAAACACTGAAAAATATAAGCATTAACATACAGGATATTCGTATTCACGTCGCGTTTTATTATTCACAAAATATATTTCGTCCATTTTATCCTCTCCGTTCAAGATGAAAGACCCAATTTCACAAACAAGATAATTCGTTTGTACTGCAGTGCGTGTCTTTTCCTTAATACGGCCAGTTCAGTTCAGTTCTATGTAAATGTGGGACAAATTTTTCGTGAGTTCATCATAGAAATGTCACTAAATGTCTAAAATTTACGTATTCAAGTTAGTGTATGCGCTAGAATGAGAGTGACGATGAAATATCTGATTTGAATCTTCTATTTCGACTAAGTTTTGCGTAACATTTTGGTATTAAAACGTGGCCTTGTGCTTATATATTTTCTTTGGTTATTAAAAACCGAGGTTGTTATGAGATTTAAATTTGCTAGTGCACTGAAATTAATTCAACCGAATGTGGAAAATACAAAAAAGCATAAAACCAGCAGACGCATAATTACTTGGTTATTTGAATGGAACGTCGACTTTGCGATTCAACCGTAGTACTGTAGAACCACAGTATGGAACAAAAAACAGTTGAAAATCTCCGTCGTTTATTTATGTTTTTTTACATAATTTAAATTATAGAACCAGATAGGCGTCTGATAGTAAACAGCATACCTTACCATTACAGTATAGTGCCATGTACTTAGCTATTTTAATAAAACTAAAACCATATTATTGCCTATAATTTCTCTGCGCTAGTCACCGAAAGATGTAATATGATTCATTTCTTTGCCCGGTAATTTCCATAGAAATATTGTACTTTAAATCGGTGGACAGTAATTTTGGACTTTATTGCTTAGCGTCAGGTGCCTCTACTAACCGAAATACCCACAGGTAAGGTGGCAGCGTCACGGAACCGCTCTTGATCATGACCCTGCCACTGCTAGCGTCCAGTACACTAGATAAAAGCAAGGTAAGTTATAGACCTATGCCCAGGTTGCAGGGGCTTAATCCTCACACCTCAGCTTTCCGAATCAAAACTGTTTTTGTAGTGAAAACTTTTTTGGCGTGCCACAGACAGATTTTTCGTGGGCTGTGTATTGAATTCTAGCGTCACGCCTGGGAATGATAAGAAATCTTCGGGTAAGCTCGGGACCAAGCCATTGCCAGATTGCCATACTCGTGGCCACGCCCTCCGACTTCACACGCGTAGTTTCCAAAGTAAATTATCAACCTCTGAGTTATAAGTTTTCAGTTCTATCGGCAGTTCCTATGAAAGCCATTTTTTATGTAATATCAATGAAACATACTTAATCTTTTCAAGGTACCTATATATCTGAACATGTGTGTGTGCCCAATTATTTGCCTGTATTTTTATGTATGTGATAAATAATAATTATGTAATTGTTTGTAATCATTAAAATGCACTGATTTAGATGTTTTTGACAATGTTATTTATATTATTGGTTAAAAACTCTGAAATGAATAAAACAAGTGAATAAGCAGATTAGTAAGAACACTAGGATAACAATTTTATAAGGAAAATACAATTGTCCCTACTGACTAACAGATACTTCAGCCGCGGGTCTAGCTTTGCATAAATATGTACGGTTCCGGACCACTGGCTTAGATGATTGCATTAAATGTGCATACAAAATGTACAGGAGACCGACCAGTAACCGATACGGGGAATTTCATTTTAAAATTACGCAGGAACGCTTAGCCGAGCTTAAGAAGGTATGCTACCATTATCTCAACTACAAAACCCGTTGAATAGTTAAATCCCTTGACTAGTGAAATATTAAAACCAAACCTATGTATGTTCGGCCAAATGTAGTATATTGCAATGTGCGCTGACCATTTTTTTGTTTTTTGTTTTTTTTTATGTCTACATTTTGTTCCTTTTACAGCAATTTTTTTGTTTATTTTGTAACATGTTGTGACAACATGAACAATACACGTGTTTGATGGTGACAGATATACTCTTTACTGGCACACCAAATAAAATGAAGACAGTAAAAAATAACAACACATTTTAAAGTAGTGAGACAATGGACGGCCTTATGCTGAATGTGATCTCTCCCAGGCAACCTTAGGACGGAAAATAATATTTGGACAAGTATAAGCTACGTAATGAGAATGAGTATTCTCCTTACGTAGCTTTTCTCTCAGAAAGAACGAAAGTGACCGACATAGCTCAAAGAGTAAGCAAGCTGAAGTGGCAATGGGCAGGCCACATCGCTCGCAGAACTGACAACCGATGGGAAAGAAAGGTTCTCGAGTGGCGACCACGAACCGGAAGACGCAGTGTTGGACGGGCTCCCACTAGACGTACAGATGACCTCACAAAGGAAGCTGGAAACCGCTGGCTGGTTGCGCAGGACCGTTCGTTGTGGAAACCTAGGGGGGAGGCCTATGTTCAGCAGTGGACGTCTTGCGGCTGATGATGATGATGAAGCTACATGTTTACTCATAACATCACAGTGTCACTCAGCTGTTAGAACTTGATTGCCACCTAGCACTGTATTGGAGAGACAGACAGACAGACAGAAACACTTTATTATGCACACCAGTAAAATTAAAAAGTACAAAACAGAAAAGACTTATTACTAGTGTAGAGCTAAATATCAACCTTAAACTATATAATTTTTTTGCTTACCACTTTGGAAGAATTTTTTGCGCAAACTATTCAGTTTAGAAAAAAAATGTTAGAAACCTTAAAATCATTTTTGAAGACCTTCTGAAGATCCATAGATAAATAAATAACACGAATGGTTTTGAATGGGTTTGAAAAAAAAATTGAGTTTAATTTCTAAGTATGGTACACCCCCAAAATAAATTGTTTTTTTTCTATTGTGGTTCACAGAATACATCTACTTACCAAGTTTCAATAGGTAGTATAGTTTTTATAGTTTCGGAGAAAAGTCGCTGTGACATACGGACGGACCGACAACTGACAGATATAACGAATCTATAAGGGTCCCGTATTTTGCCATTTGGCTACGGAACCCTAAAAACGCCTCATTGTTAAAACATACCTAGAGATTTACTACGATAACATGGCCCGCCCCTCCAAATTACTGTTTTAATGTGTGCAGTCACATCCTTACGAAAAAGTTTGTATGTAGTTGTCATTGTTTGTATGTAGTTGTAATTATTCGTCTGCAGTAGCAGTACGCACACATGCGTGGTGGTGCGTTGTTTATCCTTTCACAAATACTTTCAAACGTTTTGAATTCTGGAGGGGCGGGTCATGTTATCGTAGTATATCTCTACCTATGAACAATGAGCAAATATACATAAGAAACGTGGAAATTTTAGAGACACAAGACAAATATTCACGATACAAATACATTTTTGTTTTGGGCGAGAACTGAACCTACGCCTATTATATGCAGACTCACCACCAATTACCAAGTAAGCCACGAGGTTGTTGTTCACTTAGCACATTATCAACTTGAAGCTAATTAAGATTTCACGCATTAATTTAACGTTCTATTGGTAAATGCAATTAGGGATTACTTTCACATTAGTTCGTTTTGGTGGAAATCAAATCGCAACTGGATCCAATTGGTTTCGAATACAATATTATTGGGCAATTTTGAAATGATATGAGAGTTGATAGACGAATAATAATGATGTACCTATTATCTATTAAAACATACAAATAATATGATGTAATTTTTGTTGGTAATAAGTCTGCCCAAAAAGACTGATGTCGTAGATTCAATTCCCATCCAGGGCAAATATTTGTGCGATGAATAACATTTTTACGATATAACACGATGAATAACATATTTTTGCTTAGATATTTCTATGTATTATACTCGTAATTAAGTAGATAAGTATTAAGTCATTTATCTGGCTCCAATAATAAAAGTTTTGCTACATTTGGGGCAGGTTATTGATGTTTGAAGAATTTTCTAACGAAATTTATTTACATTATGGTTTCGTTTTAGGCATGGTATCACGCATATTTATATGGTAAAAAATGTGTCATATATAAATATATAAAGCCAAATTCAAAAGGCTTTTGTTTGAATGTACATAAATATGTTGTCTTAAAATTGTGTTTTTTGTTTTAAAATTATGATGTTATTTCATTTTAAGCTTATAAAATGAAATATTATTATTTGTATGTACTTTAATTTGACAGTTTTATTTCTGGCCTACTAGAATAAGTACATTTCTAAAATCAGCCATAGGGATGTCAACAATTTTTCGGAACTGCTTTTATTTTGAAGATTGACCCTTGTTTACCGTGAAAAATATCATTTTATTTCAAAATATTAGTATTTTCGATGAGTATATATACAATATATTAGACTAATTTTGAATTTTCCGCTAAAACACGAACAACTGACATGACGTCACTAGTCGCAAAACATTGGTCGCGATTCATGACGGTATGCCCAGTTTATGTGTTTTCTTATCATTATTTTAAAACAAACAATCAAAATCGTCGTCGCTAAGATTGCAAACTATAATAAAAATGCAGAAAAGTAAACAGTTTAATCAGTTTCGAGAGCTTGTTTTGTGACTAGTGACAAAATAATTCATATTGGTGTTTCCAGTCACGTGACAACAGATTTTTTTTTTTTTTTAATTTAAATTAGCCACTCCACAGACTCTGGGGTCCGTGACCTTTGTCATTACAATTATCTTTTTTTTTTTACAAATTTCTTGGATTAGGAGAAGAAAAGGAAAATAGGGGGGGTGTTGTGAACATTTAATTGTAGTACTAGTCCGATTTCGTCTGTTGAGCCGATCACTACCGGTTGGGATTCCGACAGTAATCGACTCGACATCGTCTTTTGCTTAAGCCGCCTCCTCCCGGCGCAGAGCCTCCACTATTGCCGCGTTTCTGTCTTTTATGGCCCTCTGTAGGTTGAACTCTCGGATGGTATTTGGTGATGCAGCTAACGCCTCGCGAACTCGCCGTACGAACCGACCGATGGCGTCGTCGGTGTCGTCAGCGTAGTATGTGAAGGTCCCCGTGTGCCGTGAGATTGCAACAACCGCATGGGGCACGCTCTCGTGCAGCTTCATGTTTACCTTAGTTTTAATTACGATGACCGACTCGTATGATTTGATTAAAACGTGACAACAGATTAAAAATATAGCTTTTAAATAATAAATTTACCACGTAATGATGTTATAATAATGTGATTTTCGATATTCTATTAATGTAAACTATCATAAAATTTATGTTAAGCAATAATGTGTGATTAGTGTTAACATCCCTATTATGGGAAAAGGTTATTTTAAGATTTGTTCATTACGGTTTTAGTACAATATAACATTCAGTCCATACAGACCGCAACCATTGAACGTTTGTGACGTCAATCCGATTGAATCACTCCAGCACTCTCAGATTGAATCCAGCACTGAGAAAGATGTAGGTACGTTTTAAAATCCAACTCAGATCCAAGTCGGTGTCGGTCATGCGCTAACTGCATAGTTTTCTTGGTAAATGAGATTATTTGGAAATTAGAATTATTACTGAAAATGAAATCAAAACTGAAAAGTTATGAATACGGATTGTGTGTTTCAATATGTTATTCAAGTGCAAAAATAGCATTCTTGGAATCATTACATTCAATATATCGTCAAGGCGTTTAGCAGACGGCGCCGCGTGTCACCAAATGAAATATCACTTAATTAATACTAACTGTGCTGGTGTCCAGCGCTTTTAATTTAGTTTGTAATACAAAGGTGATAAGGTCTAATTTCGTTAAACGTGAGTTAGGTTTGATGTAAGATCCAGCGTATGCGTCCACAGATTTTATCAAAACAGTGTGCAAACTTTGTCTTTTACTTTTGTCAGTTGTTGTCTTAGCGTTTATCATCCATTTTGCAATGGGTCTTTTTTGCCGCTGTATTTCAAAAATAAGCTCAAATCTACGCTAACATCAGCAAAAAATTTTGAAAAACCGAGACAAAATTGCTCCTAGATCATAAGATTTTATGATGCTACGGAAAGATTCATTTTATTAATTCATTTTCGGTTTTTTCTTTGCTTAAATTTTTTTGTTCCCATTCGGCACAGTTATGTATATTTTCATCTCGCAAATATAGATTTTTTTTTCGCAAATTTAATTACTTTTACTCAAAAATTCGACAACGTTCCAGTTGCATTTCAGTAAAATTTTACAGTGAATTAATTCGTATCTATTTGAATTTACCATGTAAATAAACATACGCATTTGTTAAAAAAAATTGGTAAAGTGTGTGTTACAATTGGATTCTATTTAATAAACCCCAATTTTACTGTTTACATTTTTTTGTGATTTCATATTGAGGTCGATGTCTATCACAAACGCTCCATGTTATGTGCACCATGACGTCATACGGAAATGGTTACAACGGAAATGTTCCGTATTAGTCTATTTCTAACACTCGATGCAGTGCACGTGTATTGCTTTCAACCAGCGTTTGAGATTACTATAAACTTACTACTTACGTTAGTCGTGGCTATAAATCGTCGTCCATAGGCCAGATGGATCGTTAATGTTAAATTTATTATAGCAGATCGAACTTCAACTTAATTTGCACAAGAAATAGTCTATATTGTGACGTTGAATGAGAGAAACTAATTCCCAGCATTAGGAATAGGAATTAAAAAGGCTGCAGATGATGGTGAAGAATTAAGATATATAAGTTACATGGATGCAGTTATAGTGACACGCTGTCACACCATAAACCCTAACATACATATATATACAGCTTTCAGACCTTCTTGAAGTCTTCAAAGTTTTGAACATTGCCGCAACATTTCTAGCTTATTCATTTTTATAATATACATTTCGGAGAGTGTGCAACTGTTTTGCATAATCTAACACCATACCTTGCCTTTTTTCTATAGGGCTACTAGCAGCTCGAACATATTTTTTTGATTAAGACGTTTATGATGTGGAAAGAGTCCTCTGAGTGGATTTTTCCCGATGTTTAAAATCTAGACGTTTTTAAATCGAGAGTGAATCCATCCATCGTAGATCGCATTGTCACTTAATATGAGGCGAGATGGCGGTTTAGTGTAAAACTATATCAGTTCAAGAAACATAAAAATCAATAATAGGGTAAGATACCATACTGCAAAACTTCACACTACGTTGTACGTTCAAGCGTAAACCAAATCGTCCATACTGAGATGCGTAATCACCGTTCCCTCCTCGACCTTCTTTGATCATTGAAGAATTCGGTGTTTTACTAATCGTAGTCCAGTTTCCAAGGATTCATTAAATCAGAGATATTAACTTCCTGCATCCTGTAAGGTTATTTGAAAATTTCAATCACGATTAAATTAAATTGTCTTCAAAGACTTGCCAACGATCTCTAACAGTCTTAATTAGTTCCTTTTATGAAATTCTGTAACGGTGACAACTTGGTAGGGGAACATTTACCTTCAAAGCGGAAAAAACAGATATCATTCTCGCCAAAGACTAGTACTCGTACCATAAAATGTATATGGGTATATGGTGAAGTGAAATCATAATTTATGCACGGCATATATCCTCTGGAGCTTCTCATTCGAATCCCACGTACACTACTGTATTTCAGAAGTCACGTTCGTAACGCCGCTAACTTAAAAACAGTGAAGTAAAACATTGTGAGGAAACCGGCATGTATCTAGAATATTTAGAGGTCATGCGTCATCTGCCGATCTGCTCTGGGCCAGCGTGGTGAATTTTGGCTTATCGTTTTATTTTGATATTAAAGAAAATAATCCAACATTCTTTAACGTTAACTTTGTAATAAAAACTCACCAAAAAAAAGCTCATAAAGTCAAATGACCGTATAAGTACTAATGAAAGTAAGTGATTTGAAAGTCAAATAGCCGCAGAGGCAGATGGCACGCGTCAGTAGAGTATTATTGTAAATACCATGGATGGCTCAGCCAATATTTGTCCAACGCATGGCTAGAAATGGTCACGTCTCTTGAGACTCTGTCGTCAATTATATTCATTATTAACATGAATAGAATCTTATGTGTGACTATGTAAGATTCGAATAGAATTTTGCATTTTTTTCTTGATAATTTACTTAGGTTACTGGGTCGGGCGGCCTCTGCAAAGAGTCCTACTACTACAGATGGTAAAACAAACTTGTTTTATCACTCCAAATCGTTTTTAGGTATATAGGTACGTTAACATACTTTTCACATCCCCAACGGATATTCAGTTTTATAGGAAAATCACCTCATGAAATGATTGACGTTGTGTACTCTAGCGTTCAAAATGGCTCCAACTACTCAATTGGCATTAGGAATTGAGCCAATAATAAATGCTCGCTTGATGAATTTTCACACTAACACACACATATATCTGTATTCTGGATATGATAACTATGCACTAATTTAATTTTTGTAAATATAATTATTCCACCTGAATGTTGAAAAAATAAAAAAAAACCTAGTATAATTATTTATTGATATTCATTATTACAAGTATCTACACTCTCTAATAAAAATACATACACAAAATTGAATTATTTAATTTGTATTTATTAAGGAGTGTAAAAATGAATGAATATGAAATCATTAAATTGTTGATCAGAATAAAAACCTAAGGCCATAAAATAATACAACATACTATTTTAACAAAATTCGAAAAAGGGGAAGCTCCTATGTTTAGTGTTTTTGTAGGTACGAGTATCTTACGCGATAGCTCCCCCAATTATGAATCGATGTTGATGATATTTTTTTAAAGTGAAAACTTCTTTTGACGCACCACACACATATTTTTCCTGGGCTGTGAATTAAACTCAAGACTCACATTTGTAAATGAAAAAATCTTTGGATAAACTCGGGTCAGGGCCACGGCCTCCAGTTTCACCCCGCGTAGTTTCCAAAATAAGCTATCAAATTCTGAGTTATAAATTTTCACTTCTATCGGCAGACCCTATGACTGCCAATTTATTTTAATTGATACATACTAAAACATACATCTTTTTTTTGCAAGTTAAACAAACAAAATCGAAGATAAGTAACTGTTGAAATAAAAATAGACAGTTTCATGAGTAAGCGCGTTTCTGATATTGATGTAACCTTCGGTGAACTATGATTGATAGTGCGCCATTGAATCGGGCGTTATCGGGGGATCGCTATCTACAATGAGCTTATGACCGATTTGTTGGGATATTAGACATTTTTCCATCGTCTCGGGAACATTCTTTGTCGGTGTCGGGGAAAATTGGGTTCCTATAGCACGTCGTGAAAACGCGAGAAAATCTCTTTTAGTGTCAGCTTATCGCGGAGATTTCAATAGGTCTTATGAAAGGCAGGCGTTTCGTTTAATCTGAGCTAACTTTGTACGTTTATTTTTATCTAAAGATTCGCGCTGAGACCGCGACACGAGACCGCGACAGGAGACCGGGACCGGAGACCGCGTCAGGCACTTGATTCTATAAAATTGTATGGGCGCCAGTTCGCGCCGAGACCGCGACAGGAGACCAAGATACGACGAAGACATGTGTCGCGATCTCGGCGCGAACTGGCGCCCATACAAATCTATAGAGTCAAGTGCCTGTCGCGGTCTCCGATCTCAGTCTCCTGTCGCGGTCTCGTGTCGCGGTCTCAGCGTGAACTTGTACCTTATGATGTTTGATATAAAAATACATCGATATCGATAGCGTAGGCGTCTAAAATGGTGGCTTATGCGTTCTACTTATGCACAACATTTTCAATATTTTTTTATAGAATTGAGTGACGACACGAGCAGAACATGTCATAATAGCACTGTGCCACGAAGCTATTAGAGCATGAAGAACACTGCACTGCACTACGCTCGTTACCCACAGATATAAGATAATTTATTTCTATGCCCTGCTCTGTACTTTAGAAACATTACCATTCAAACTAGAACGCTTGGCAGGAGAACATTTGGAAAACATGTGGTACTTTCCCAGGCTGACTCTACAAAAAGTCCTTTCACTAGAATATAACTAAGTTAATAATATATAAGTAGTTCAGTTGTACGTCACAAGTGTCACCCTACCAAGATAGTCAAATTTTAATCCACCTGAAAACCTTTACTAAAAATTTCTCAAGTTATTTGCGTAACGCAAACATCAACTTTACTAAGGATAAACTATTTTTAACAAAAAATTAAACCGACTTCAACACCACAAATAGGCACTCAAAAGCGAAAAATAATTTAATATAGGTAATTATTATAACCGCTACTCACTCAGCTAGGTATGAAGTCGGTGCCAGCCAAATCTAACAGATAGTAGATAGATACTACTTACCTATGCCTACTTACTGCCTCGTACATAGTATATCTACTAGCTTTTTAACTAGACTGGCACCGACTTCATATAGATGAGTGAGTAGCGGTTATAATAATTACCTATATTAAATTATATTTCGCTTTGGAGTGCCTATTTGTGGTGTTGAAGTCGGTTTAATTTTTTGTTAAAAATAGTTTATTTTACCCTTTTTAGTGCTAATCATGTTTTCATTAATGCATTTACACGATTTCGTGCTGACAAGGTCGAATTTCATAACTTTGTGAAATCGACAGATATGTCATCCAGACAAAATGTAGTTTTATGTTCATACTAGATTTGGCTTTGCCCGTGGTACATATATAGCACTAAGCGGGATCCCGTACATATACAATATGAAAGAATGACTGAAATCGGTTCAGTCATTCTTAGTCCACTGCTGGACATAGACCTCTCCCACGGTTGAAGGATCTCAAAACATGAATTAACCACAAACACTGGGTAGTTCCTGTAAGCCGTTAAGAAATTCCCTTGGCTGTCCTTTGTCTTCATCATCAGACCACTAATGACAGTCACAACCCATCTATGTAAAAAGTTCTCATCACTACAAATTCATCGAGCCCAAACACAAGGTAACTACTATGTACCGTCGAGGAGTTCCCTCGGCCGTCTTCCCGCTCCCTCATCAGATCGACTCCAGACCATCTTTCAATTATACTGCTTTAAAATGCTCAAGCAAAAACTTAACTAACGCACTAGTCATCTTTACAATTTTCGAAAGTTATCCTCGATTTCTCTGGGATGCCATCATCAGATCCTGGTTTCCTTATCATGGTACCACCCTGGGAATATCTTCTTTACAACAAAAAAAATCATCAAAATCGGTTCATAAACGACGAAGTTATCCGCGAACACACATAAAAAAAAAAGCCAATACGGTCGAATTGAGAAACCTCCTTTTTTGATGTCGGTTAAATATCAATATGATGCGACACACTGTTATCAAAAGGCAGGTCGGATTTCATATTATTCAACTACTTCGAAATATGTCTAACGTAAGAGCAGAAACTAAGCGCCACAAAGTGCACACTTCCGCGCGACGTCAAAACGTTTGCGCAAAAATAAAAAGCTCCCACGAACGTCAACACTTCAAGTGGCAAGAGTTTAAGTAGCTCTAAGGAGCCTCTTCGGATGACTCGATTGGGTCTTCGTTGACATTTGGTTGACACAGTAACCGGTCTGCAATGATAGCTCATTAGCCGGGCCGCGACCGACATCGCAAATATTGGGCTTGCTCTTCAAATCTGAACTGGAAACCTACAAACACTCCAACTGATACAGCGATGAGAGTCGTTCAGATTTTGCACGTAATATTTTCTTACGAGCGCAGTAGGTATTGGAAATGTTCTGCTTATCAGAACTATAAATAACTGTTTCAGAACTATAAATAAGTGTTCATGTGTATCATAAGTATGTATTTTAAATACCTAGTATATGCTTTAAATCAGCTATATTCCTGCCATAACGAAAGCTTCATTTAATTTGGAGCTAGATGAGCCTGTATGAAATAATGGCTGTCAACGTCCTTCAAAGTATCTCAATTAAAAAAATCTACAATAAACGTCCTTCAAAGTGTCTCAATTTAAAAATAAGATATGTGTCATGAGACACGAGGTAGGAACGAAAATACTTTGTATAATATATAAACAACACAATTTGCAAGAAAAAAAACTTATTTTAAGACACGATCATCTGATTTTATGCGTCTCTTTTGTTACATATCTTACAAATTTTGTCTAACGTTTTTTTCAGTTCGGTCGCGCAGAAAAATTCCTATGTCCTCCAAGCGCAGTCTCAGAGGAAATGACGTAAAAGTAGTGGGGAGTAGCCTGCATCGCACCATATGATTGGTGATTTATGGTGTTATGTAGAGTCCGCCCAACTAGTTTTACGTAATTTCCTCTGATATTAGGCCTCGTGTGTTAGGCCTCTGATATTAGTTGGTAGTGGGTTTTAGTAATGAATTCGGTCCAAAAATAACAGACAAAAAACATTTCGTTAAAAATTAGACAAAACAAAACATTTTAATGTCACATTTTATTTTCAAGCAACATTTTACTTCAAAGCACAATAGATCATCGCGAATAACGTTAAGGCCAGGTAATTCTGTCAAAGTAGGCATTTAACGCTGTCTTGTTCTCGCGACCGTCACCGACCGCGGAATCGGTGCCACAGTGCAGAAATAACATTAAAATATTGGACTATGTAATTTAAACTCATTTTTTTGTTCAAGATTTGTTTATACTAGTGATAAGAGTTTTGTTGCTATATAAACGAATAAATATTAAATTTATCTATACTCGTAGGTATACAAAACTCAACCTTTTCTTTTTTGGTCACACTATAAGTTGTTAACGGCTTTTAAGATTTCATGCATCTTTTTAAAATGTTTCCTAATAATTCACAAGTTCGTCAAAAAGTTTAAAAAATGTGCTGAAACATAATGAAAGGCCAGTAAAAATAGATGGTGTTTTGGCCAACTTTGCACTAAATTTCTAATTCAATTTTTTTCTATGAGGTAAAGATCACTTACTGAGCATAAAAAAAAAGCTCACAGATCCAGGTAGAGCTTCAAACGCCAATTGAAAAAAACTGTTTTAGCCGATATTTTGGAAACTATATATTTTGACAACAATTGTAGAAAATAAAATTTTGCATCTTTTGTTGCTTGTAAACTTTTTTTGTAAAACTTACCGTTTACGGTTTATAGGCCATTTAATGATACGGTTGTGATGATGCCGATAATAGTAGATGAAAATTATGTGGTCTACGATGGAACTTGCTTCTCTAATAGAAACAAGCACAGTGTACCTCGTAACCCCAAGGTTCGAACCTTCGACAAAAACCCACTATGGCAATGCATTTCACAGCTTAGTTGTTCTTATTACAAAAGTGGAGACCATACTCTTTGTTCAACTCTTCAATCTTGATGATGAACGGTGCTGTTTATTTGAGCAACGAGCAATATGATAGAATAACTTTAATTTAAAAACCCCGACTACAAAAAAATCTACACGTAAAAAAATATTACCTACTATCTAAGGACACTTTGGCGAATGAGACTAGTCTTAGAATATCTTAGTTACCAAAATTGATCCAGCCGTTTGGAAGATATGTGGAAATAAAAGTTTTACAAACATAAAGATACGCGCGAAAAACAAAACCCTTCTTCCATTCCGGTAAAAGAAACATGTTTATGCTACTGGGAACAGAATTCACATCTTATTTTTTTACATTGCTATCATTAAATTGGACATAATAAATCGTAATCGGTAAGTTCGAAAAAAAGTTTACTGGCAACAAAAGATGGGAAATTTTATTTTCTACAATAAAAATAGGCTTTATAACTTTTTCGAAATATCGGCCAAAAACGTTTTTCGAGCTGGCGCTTGAAGCTCCACCTGGATTTGTTATTATTTTGTAATTAAAAGCTCAGGAAATGATTCTAAACCTTATATAAAAAATACGAATCGGAAATTTAGTACAGAGTTAAATTCTACGAGTAATTTTACTGCCTAAAAGGCTTCTTATCAAGTTTGGTCGAGTGTCTAAATTTCATTTTAAATAAGTTTTAAATGAACGAAGTTGGGTTTTTAGGGATTCGTAGACAAATTTTAAAATATACGTTATGTCTGTCCATCCGTATGTGACAGCCATTTTTCTCTGAAACTTTAAGAAGTATACTATTAAAACTTGGTAAGTACATGTATTCTATGAACAATATCAACATTTTCATACAAAAAAAGAAAAAACAATTAATTTTGGTGGTGTCACAAACTTGCAAAAGAAATAAAAAAAAATTCTATCAAAACCATACGTGTACGATATCTATGGATAGGTGTTCAAAATTGTAATGAAGTTCCTAACATTTTTTTTCTAAACTGAATAGTTTGCGCAAGAGTCTCTTCCAAAGTGGTAAGATCTGTATGTGAGGAGTTTTCTTCCAAGTATTAAGTACCTTACTACCAAAGAATTTACCTAAATGGCATATAAATGCATATTAGGGATTTACGCAGGGGATTTCTCCCCTCTCATTATTTCCTTATCCCGATCTCTGATTTGACGGACGAATATTGTACCTATACTTATCTATTTTCCATTGCATCCGCATTGAATTTTTTACTGATGTGTTATCGACGTCAGTTTTTTGAGACTCCCCTATTGGTCTACAAGATAAAGTAAACAGCGTACTAATTAGTATCAGCGTCTTTTTGCAATTCCAATGAAAACGGTATCAAAAAATCAAGATCATAGCGTGCTTCACTAGTAATACCTACTGATATTGTTATACTGTGGCACTATGATCGTAATATTTAAAATTTATTGGTTGTCAAAATTGCAAAATCAAGCACAGGCCCGTCGTCCGTGAGCGCCGAAACGCGACTGATCAGGCCTGCCGAACGGCGCGCTATATATATGGTAGATATTAAAACATAGTGAATAACTGATACTTTTTATCAAGTCAAACACTGCGAATGCATCTATAACTTTTTAGTGGCTTTCGTTGAGTACAAAAATTTAGTTAAAAAAATCATTAGTTTAGTCATAAACTTGAATAAACTTTTTGAAAAGGGGTAACTTTGGGATTTTTTTCTATCAAGTAAAATTCATTAAATCGTGTTACTGACTGCGAATTGCACTTGATTAGATCCTCTACTATTACATATATTTTTTTCAGAGTTTAATACACTATTTTAAAGGTCGTAAAGTTGTTTTAAAAATTCAAAATTACGGCCCACACGCCCTTAAGATAACTGTGACAAAACTAGACATCATTTATCATTTTTTTTCTCATCAAGTCCCACCAAATGTGGCTGAATTAGTTATAATCGTTATTTTTTATCTTGACACAGATACCTTCCTTCTGAATCTGGTTGGGTAAAAAATACTGTTTTGCTGTTTTGTACCTTGTCGTTACCAAGATTTTGTAGGTCTTTGGTAACATATGACCATCATAGAATGATCACTATTATGATATGGTTCTACGTTGTCGTATCTAAAATATTCTGCAGTTTCGTCTAGTCCAAACGTTTAAGCGATAAGCGTTATCTTAACGGCGACATAATTATGGCCAACAACGTTTCGGTGGATTTAATAAAGACTTTATTGGTAACAAAACACATTTTTACCGTTTCCAAGTTACCGTTTTACTGTTTATTGTGGGGACGGTAATTTGTTTTATAGCTTAATCTTAAAAGTAGAATGAGTTTTTTCTATGCAATATTTGGATGAAAATAAGTATTTTTTGCCTTTTCCACAGGGACACAAATAAAATTATTTTTCATTCTTTTAGCGGAATGTTGAGTGCAATGTTGGTAAAAATTTCGAAGGAGACATTTTATTGGAAATGGGTTCATTTTTGACAACCAAATCGTATATTAAAGAAACGGAAACCCACTTTTTTCGTCTTCTTGGTCCATAAAATTTAAAAACGCAACAGCAGTATTCTCTTAGAGTAGAAACCTTAATAAAATAAGTCCGTAAAATCACGTAACTGCAAAATACGTGGGTTTCCTTGTACTAAATAAATATATATCACTCCGGCAATAAAACAGCGTTAATGGCAATAAACATCGTGTCACTTTAACTTGACCACAGAAGTCGTAAAAATTTGATACTGCTGTCGCAAGAGCGAATAGCTCGTTTTGATGAATCAGAAACTAAAATTGTTGGGCTATGACTTTAAATTTCATATATTTAAAGTTATATTTGAATCAATATGTAAAGTAAATCACCCAGGACGTCTAAGACTAAGCGCACTTTATAGATCGATCATCATCATCAGCCTGTATTGGCCCGCTGCTGGACATCTAGGTTATGCCAGGCCAGTGTTCGGTAGTTGTCCATAATAATATGTAGAGACTAATAAGTTCGTTTAGGCTTATTTGACACAGTAGGAATCCGTCTTTTTTCGTTTTTTTTTTAACTATAATACTTCGCTCTTGACCACTATCTCGCCTGATGTTAAGCGATTATGAGATCTACGATGGAGCGTGCTTACCTAGGAAAAACCGATTCACTCTCAATTTGAAGGCACCAAGATTGTAACCATCGGGGAAAACACACTCAGGCAGCGCATTCCACAACCTAGACGTTCTTATCACAAACGTGGAGTCAAATCTCTTCGTTCGCGTTTTTGGAACATCAACCATGAAACGATGTCGCCTTTTTGTGGAACGAGAAGTCCGATAGAAGAAAGGGCAAGGTGGTATTAGATCATGCAGATCAGTTGCACACTCTCCGAAGTATATCCGATAAAAAACCGATAAGCTAGCGATTTTGCGGCAATGATCAAGACTTTGAAGTCTTTTACGCACAAGAGTGTCATTGCCTATGAGTCTTTTGGCACGTCTCTCAATAGATTCTAGAGTCCCCAGCTGATACTTAGCCAATCCATCCCAAAGGTGCGAACAGTACTCCATACAGGAGCGAATCTGTGCTTTGTATAACGTGAGCAACTCATACATTCGGTACAGAGTTCTCTTTGTACCGAAAGATGACAAAAAGGAAAAAAACTTGATTATTTATGATTTGAACTTAAGAGTTCAAATCTCTCCTTTGTTATGCACTGTCTCGTCGTAAAATCAGCTATTTTTTTACCCTTTATTTTTCATAAAACATTGTCCTCTAAACTAGAATACAGCATTAAGGTGTGATATTTTCCCAAGTGAACTCTGCAAAGAGCCCTACCACTACAAAAGCTATATGTACATAAAACATAATATTAGTTTACTTTTTCATCTTGTATAGAAAAGCTTCACTTGAGCTTGTTTTACATTTCTTCGAAGGTTTAAAACTAAAGCCATGTTTACACTGAAATTTATGGTCTTTATCCAGCCCATAAAGATCCCGCAAACGATACCGCGACCGCAAAAAATGTGTAGCTACCTCGTTAGTCACACTTCTTACTAATTCAATATCAATAGTTGTGGTGGGTGTGCTTGGAGTTTTAGATTTATATTGTGGTCAGAAAGCAACATTCCAAGGAAGTGTTTTTGGTGTGAAAAGTGACAAAGGTTACACATAAATGATGATACGAGTCTAAATATCAAATTGTACCTAAATATTTTTAAGAGAACTGTTTTTTTCAGTGGTTTGGTACTATTTCTGTAATGTTATATGGATAACTAAACTGTCGAATGTGTTGCATCAGTGGGTTTTCTCGGTGGATAAAATTTTGGTGTCTTCAAATCGTGAAAAATCGTGAGTGAATCTGCTTCTTTTACAAAAAACATTTTCAAGCTATCAAATTTCTGACAAATTATGCTAATAATTTAAAAAAAATTAATTCCTGTGTAGTATATGATTTTATACAAGTAATAGTAATAGTTTTATATAAGTTCTTTGCTCATGAATTCCTGCTGGGACTCGGGGCCTTGAGAGCAATGAGTGAGCTAAGACCATAATCCACCACGCTGGCCCAGTCCGGGTTGGTCGATGACACATGACTTCGAAAGATTATCTTGTCGGTTTCCTCACGATGTTTTCCTTCACCGTTTTAAGTTAGCGGCATTACGCACATGGCTTCAAAAAGACAGTGGTGCGCGTGAGATTTGAACTCGAAGTTCGGGTGTGACAGTAGCCGTTCTTCTGACTGTACCAGAAAAAAGTACAAGCAAAATAAAAATTGCTATATCAAATTTCTAAAACAATGATTTTTTCATGATGATCAAGTATGACTGGATACCCGGTCGCGTCAATTTGAACTCATAAAATTTCAATCTCGTTCACACCGACACGAATACCGCAAGAAAAGAATCCGTACACCACGGCCGGTTAGTCACACTACTAATTCAATATCAAAGGCGCGCCCGACCCGTATCAAAGCGTAGATCCATGGCTCTTTGGGCCATTGTTAACCTTTTTTGTGGCTGACGCGAGCCTAATTTTATTGATTCTGTGATCGATTTTGCGGATTTCTTATAGCTGTTTTGCAAACAGAGAGATTTAATTGTAACGGTTTGCCTTTAGTGCCAATAAACGTATTGGTTTTAGTTTTGAGTTGAAAATAATAAACGTGAATGGAACGGAACAATCGAAAAGGATAACCCTGATTTGTGCAAAACATTTAGAATAAGTATAACCTAAGTAGCTTAGCTTTATGTTTCCATTGTTACTCCTAGGCTTCTCTCAAATTGAAAATGAAGGTAATCACTTGACGTTTGTATTAAAGATAAAATTTCATACATTTTTCATTGTTTATTCTTCACTGTAAAAGCCAACAGTGATGACGAACTCGTACAATGACACTTTGAAATATACTTAGAGGTGCAGGTGGGATTCAAACCTACAATCTACCTACCTAGATTAGGATTGTGAAATCGAAGATTCCAGGCCACAAATCAAAAAGTCAATTTTGTTTCATTTAGATCTTTTGGTAACGCAATCGTAAGAAATTAAAAAAAATATGAGGTTTTTACTCCCGACAGTCCATTTCTGGTGGGTACGTAAATAACGTTGCCATGCGCAATAACGAATGTTGTATTAAAATATAAACAATAAACATTGGTAGGCTACAATATTGTTAGTATACTAAAAATATAACTTCGTAGATCTTTAAAATTTCACTTTTCTTCATTTTATGTGTAAATCTCACCAAGAGACAGCCAATTAACGTCAAACAAATCTCCGATAACTTCAAACAAAATCGTTCACCGATTTGAAATAGTGTATTTCTATTTTCACTACATCTCATCAGTTTTTTACAACAAAATTACACCAATCAAATTCCATAAAACCGGCCAGGGCCAATCATTACACAAACAACTTGAAATTTATGGCTTCCCTCAACAAAATATTTTAATACATCTTTCAACTCTACAGATTCATCTAATAAAACAAAATCGATCGATGTATTATTAACATTTCAATGGAGATTTATTGTATTTGTTTCATAACTTGTTAACAAAGTTAAGGCTATATGGGGTATATAAAAAATAATTGCTTAGAAATTTGCCTTAGGTAGGACCACCCGCCAAAGAGCTGTTGATTTTCTTTATTATTTTTCGTTGCGTTCGTATATCATGGATGAAAAGACAGGCTGTAATTTAATTTGTATTTTGCTTATGGCAAAGTCACCTTTGTAACTTTTGTTTAAAATGCATATACAAGGTACAAAAGTTAAAAACTATGAAGGAAATCGTTGCAAAACAACAGACATGTACCTATCTAGAATCTGTCGAGCCCACACTGGGCCGGCGTGGTGTATTATGACCTTGACTCTCACCTTGTGAGAGAAGCCCCCGAGTCTAAGCGGTTGGGAGCATTCAGTGAGCTGCGTATGTTGTGAGTAATGTCCGCCAATAATCCAAATTATTTTTTAGATATTTTGATATGAACACTGAGCATGTCTATAGGCGCGATTAGATCTTTTTTTGAGATGGGAGAAAAACTATTACACTGAAACCGTTGCCCGACACTACTGTCTGTATTTAGGGATGTATAATTGTACAAATTTTACATTGTGTTTGTAAGTACATAATATCTGTTCAAAGTTTCACTTGTGTTGGTACTGCCGGAATGTCACTGTTTTTTTTTTAAATGACTGTGGCAGTCGTTTTTAGTAACAAATAATAAAGCAGGGCCTTTACTACAAAAAACACAGAATTATCTATATACTAATGAAGGTCTAAAGATAATAATCAAGAGGATCAAGGTGTTACCACTTCGGACTCTGTTTACAATTCCTTCAATGCGTATATACTTTCAATTTGTACAAAATTTTTTCAATTTAATCATAATATTATTCTGATTTTCTTCTACTATTCCGTTGTCCATAAACTTCTTCAGGTAAGAAAGGCAACCACAAAAGGAAAAGGTGTTTGAATACTAGTGGTGCCATCTCTATATAACTAGTCGCAACGCGTCCATTCTCACAAAACTTAGTGAAATCTGGAAATTTAAGAAATGCCATAGAAAGTGATTTTCATAACTTTAACAAACAAAATTGTTTTTTAATACGTGAACGACATAAATAATTAGTGTTACAATCCTGTGAACATTTGGATTACCTGATTAATGGTATTAAAATATTTAGGCAAAGGTAAGCAAGCACATTAATTTCAGTTAGTTTAGTTTCATGTAGTTTTTAAGTTTAAACGACTTCACACGTATTTAAACAAAACCTTGCACATAAATTGGAAATCTTTACATTGATATGTACTCTTGTAGGTAATTTGAATTGATTTTATAAGAGTATGCTAATCTTGAAGTCATTCTTAGAGGAAAATTGTTGCAATGTACGAGTAACTATTGTCTTAGATAGTGTCATCGGTATAATATTATAAAAAAGGTAGGTTTTTATTTTCCCTTAGGATAAAGCAATATATAAGTAGGTAAGTTATCAAATTTAACGTTCGAGCCAAAAAGTTTTAATATTCTTAGCAAAATAAAATCTTTACAGAAATAGTCGACATTTACGACGTCAATTAAACTTATTCACACACAGAATTTGACAAGGAATCAAATATTTTTTTATCACGTATTTGAACCAACTCATGTTTTGTAATGCAATAATTTCCAGATGAAGAAAAACATATTACATAGGTATACGAGTACTTTCGCATATTACTTTCGCTTCTTATGTGATTGAATTCAACTCTGAGCTCGATTTTTATGCCAAAATAAAGAAGGTAAAAACTCTATACCTACCGTCTATTAGCGGACTTAGCTTCCACTGAAATTCCAGCTAGTCTTATTCTACGTTATACTCGTATTTTTAATTACTCCACCTAGACCAGTTTTTGAGTTTAAAAAACAGTATTTCTGCACTCCGACAGAAACTGCTTTTGCAACATTCAAAACGTAGCAAGTACGTGAGAAGTGAGATAAGTTTGAATTAAATTAACTTAAATAGCACCAAAGTGACCTAAAGAATAATTTAACTGTGGCTCTCAGTTGCTAATGAAGAATACTACTCTCCAGACAGCTATTTGCGATGAACTTACCCCATTAAGATATTATAACCTTCGGTCTCTTGGTGCTGTGAATGCTAAGATGCGGATATTAAAGATACATTTTAAAGGACGCACAGATTTATCTCAAATACTTTCTATTATTGTTTGACATCGTATGTATACCTACAATTTGTCTCGCATCTATATTTTACTTTTTTCATTCTTGAAATATTGCCTATGTATGTATTACAAAGTAAATCTGTAAGGTTTTGATTTTCAGTTTTCCTTTTGTTCATTATATTATTTTAAAATCAGATTAACGTAAAAACACTGATATATTTTCCAAGGACCGATGTACAAGTTTGTTATCACCACCTTTGACGGTGAAGAAAAACATCGTGAAATCACTCACAAGAAACAGAACAAAATCACTGTATTCAAAGAAATTCTTTTTTCAAGGACATGTGCTATCTATCAATTTGGATATCATTGCCTTGGACGGCGTGGTGGTCTTGACTCTCTAAGTATGACTCTCTGGGGCTGCTTTTGCAACTTTTGCCTCTTATAGGGAAACTTGTTGTGTGTGGAAATAAAAAAAAACTATTTTAGGAATCAATTTTGGTTATGTACCTTAGTAGTAGTAAGTATTGTAAAACTTCTTCTTGAAGCACTCTAATGCAATCAATCCATTAAAACCCGCATAAAACTCTATTTGGTGGTTTTAATGATCTAAGCGTATATAGAGACGAACAGACGCGGGAGTTGACTTTGTGTGATGTGTTACAATATTTTACTTTAGCAGATATGAAACAGACTGTAAAAAATAATAAAATCTCATACTAAACTTAAAAGTTATGTTCTAACCAAAATACCTCTTACGTAAAACACCGTACCACCCTTTTTGCTAAAACAATTATGAAATTTCGACAACAAATTACTCACTAAGCAAATCACGTCCTGGCTCGATTTAATAGACGATACAAACAATAATAAAACATTCATCGGAATAAATAACATAAATCGAATATTATCTTTCCAACTTTCCGCCGATACATATAAATCAATATGTTATCTGGTAGATAGAAAATAATTAGAAGTTGTTTAATTATTCTGGTTTTTGTTACTAAGATAATGTTTCAATTTGAATGGAATTTATGGGGTTTTTGTCTGTGATAGCGGCATTTTAATGTAACAATTTTCAATGTTTCGTTGAGTTGTGATGATAGTTGTCATCTTATCATTTGCTTTTTTATGTGGTGGCGATAAAAATGTACTCGTACTGTTGAATTTTCATTAATGTAGTCTAGTTAAAATTTTGTTTTCAAAATACTTTTACTTTTTTTATTCGTTCGCTATTCAATGTGTACTTATAATATTTCCACATAATATATACGCAGATTTTCGCTCCACCTGGCCGTAAGATGTAAGCCTGGCACTGGGCCCCCAGACGAGGTTCCACTTATCTACCCAAATAGTTATTAGTTCTTCTGGTTATATGGCTGGCCCATTTGTTCTTCTAGCTACTTCGGTTTGTTAATCATTTGGGGTATATTAGCATTATCAGCAATCTTAGTGTATCACATGATTTCGTTATGAATTTTGTTCCGCAAAGATACACTTGACGTCGAGTTTTCCTTAGCTCGCTAAGCAACTTTAAACTATGATACAGTTTCACCGCAAGTGTCCACTTCACTACATTAAAAAGAAATAAAAGGGTGTCGTTTAAATGATTTGTTAACATATTAATTATATAAATCTTGTGGCCACATAAACAAGATTTAGACATACCTGTTCTTATTCTAAGTTAATCCTACCTTATTTGCAAACTCATTAACAACAGCCTCTAACTTGTCGAGGCAAACACCCGCAGAATACTAAACCCCAAGTTAAATAGTCACTTCTCGCCCAAAAGGGTCAACCAGTGTTAAGGGTAAGGTAGAATGTACTCAAACGTAATTTGCGTCGTACTTCATTAAAATACTTTCAAAACATTGACATGTTAGTAATACTGAAACAAAAAAATTGGTTACCTGTAAAGTCGGTATACGGGCGAAAGTTTTACGTGACAACGACTTTGAGTGGTAAAATAATTTTACGGAAGGGACGCGTGCCTTTCACTTTTTATGTCTGTCTCTCTCGCTCTTAGGCGGACTAACCATGCCCGAGTGGAAGGGACGCGTGCCTCTCACTCGCTCTCGTTGTGAGCGCATAACGTGAGCGGAGCGTAACGCAGTTTCTTGAAGTGTCACCCGGCAAACCAATTTATAAGACGTTGTCACGTCAAAAATCGTGTAAATTACGAAGCAAAGAAATTATATTTTAAGATATAAAGTGGCGAAACGACCATGATATGCTCCTGATGATAGGTAACACGCATGCTCATTACAGCACAGTACCATGAATATAATTGAATATGAAGAGTTAATTACTATCTAGCAATTACTCTTTTTGCTCCATAACATTCCATAGTGCCTCAAGGATAGCTTAATAATACCTACTCATCATATATTTTGAAGAGTGAAAACTTACACCTTTTTTCCAAAAAATAAATAGGTACTTTCATTGTTCTGCCAAAAATATCACAATTGTACTCTACATCTTAAGAGCTTGCAAAACAACTTAGCCAAACAATGCCTACACCTTAACATAATTCCGTGCCTTCCTTCAGACCATGTAACAAGAAGCTTCTAATTTAGTCATTGAGTCCACTTAGTCCCCTGCGTCTACTTGATCATCCTCGGATTCATCAGAGATCCGGTTCAAAGGAAATTTGGGATGCAGTCATTCGACACGAGTGTAGGGTCTCTGCCCTTCAAGTTATATTAAAGGAATGTGGATTGTTGTAGAGCTTAGAGTTTGTGTGCGCGGTGTGCGGCAGTGCGGTTATCGAGAAGTACTTTTTTTTTTCTATAGTTTACGACAATGTCAAAAATAATAATTTTAAAAAATGTATCCCTAAAAACTCATTATTCTGATTTAACGTAGTGATTTACATTCTCTTTGGTATTTTTCACTTAACGCCTTACAAAAGAACTTTACTTAGGTTTCAGTTATTATTTTCATTTTATTTCGTGTCACAAGCGTAGTCAACAAAATTTTCGACACCGGTTTGACTTTACTCAAAATTGTAAAGGATTTATTGTTTTGGCGTTTCATTATTCACATTACTATAAAGGCGACTCTTCCGTTTCTTTTATTCCTATTCACTATGCTTTTTCCCCTCACAAGAAACAATGAAATGAGTTTCAGTTTGGCTTCAACCTGTAATTCGACAATGGTGTTGTTACGCTTATTCTGTGAACTGGGTGTCGTCAACAAAACTTCAAACTCTACTTTCGAGTAAACTCCTTCCTGCTTTTGTAATCCATTTAGTTGTTTTTTATAACAGATAATGTAAATTCTATTAATTATTATAAATAAATAAACATTGGTTAACAATTCGCACACAACACCATCTGACCCTAAACTAAGCAAAGCTTGTAATATGGCGGCCTGATAGCTGATATAATACTTATATAGTTGTAAATACATACAGATTACATACAGAAACACCTAGAAACAGCTAGCTGAATCTGCGCGGGCTGCTACGCCACCTGTCGAAAATTGGTCGTACCAGGTTAAATGGGTTATGATGACGCAATCTTAGACACAGCTGTCACGGACTTCAGCGCACGTCAAATCACGCAACAAAATCTCTCAAAAATTTCTCAAAATGTTTTCCCGCTTTTTTGTCATAGTAGCGTAATGATATATAGCTTTCCTCGTTAAATGGACTATCCAACACAAAAGTAATCTTTCCATTCGGACCAGTAGTTCCCGAGATCCTAGCGTTCAAATTATGTATTGTATTGTATTGTATTGTATTCTTTCAGATTTCCAGAGCTAGAGCCTGATGCGTTAATACGTTACGACATGATTGAGCAGCAAATATGGGTACTTCTTCGAAATTTCATTCTTCGACTGATTCATCTGGCCAAAATTTTTTTTCACTTTCAGCTCTGCCACACATGTTCATATTATGTAAAAAAGGTAACTAAAGAACATAATTATATTTCAATGAGGGACTTGTTTTTATAAAGTAGTTTTCAAGATATCTACGTTCAAATATTTTGTGCCCAGATGAATCAGAATTTGTATTACAGATGATTCAGAATCCGAAGTGAAAATGAAAAACTTTACGTAATTTGGATCTTTATTGACGAAAATATCATATTCACACACATAAAATATTTTTTATTTATGACAACAATTATCAATGATATTGATCAAACGTAAATATCTGATTGGATCACCAAGCGCAGATTAATCAGATATTTACCTTTGTAACTCCGAGATCCAAATGAACCAGCCCCATGTCCACCTTCTGGTGCATCCGTTACACGACTGGCTTCCCCCCATGGGGGAAGTCAGGCTCTCATTATTATCACCCGACCCAGCACGGTCAAGCGCAGCTTATGCCAGATTAATCAGTATTATATGCTGGACACTTCTTATTTGCCTATTTATAAACAAACTAAGGTAAGATATAACTAATAAAATATTTTTTTATAAAAGCGCAATTGATTTCTTTGTGATATAATTATAATTCATAATGATTTATTAAAGGAAAAATGCGGTAGTGACTCTTTTCTTCCGGAAAATGGCAAGCGGACGCGCTATATGAATCAGAAGAACAGACTTAAAATATTTTTAATTTATAGTTAGATGCAATTATTTGAAAAATATCGCTTGTCCCAGTCAGAGTTAAAGTTAAACTGTATAAAAAATAAACAACACGCCATTTTGTTTGTTAGTTTCGGAAATAAGCCCATAGAACTCCAAAATTTTGTCTTTGAAGAAATACCCATATCCAAACAGACATTTATAAATATTAATAGGATTTATGTTTTTTAGAACGAAATTCCTTACGGCAGGTTTGGAGAAGATATTGCTGCGGAAGCGAACTGAATAAGATAGGAGACTAAAACCCTAAGATAAGTATATAACGAAGGTGATGTGTAACTAATTATCTGTGGGGAAGAAAAGAAAAGAAAATGGGTAGTTATAATATTAATGAATTAAATTTATTATAATCAACATCTATTGTCAAATAAACAAAAAAAAATATGTTCGGATAAATCACATTGTCTCGCGATGGTCAGACACACGTGCGGCGTTGCCGCTCTGTGTCGCCAGAGAGATGTTTTGGACCGAAAATTGGTCCTCAGAAGAAGAAGAGATGACCATTAATGTGGTGTCAAAAGCCTATGCCTCCGAACCTCATGAGCGTTTTCACCGCAAACGGAACAAACTCGAAGACATACATACTCTAGAGTGAAATATTGTATGTATACATAGTGCTTGTATATCGAGGCTGCTTCCGCACGCCTACATGTAACTCTCTGGGTTGCGAGGATTTGGATTTGAAGTGAAAATGCATGAAGAGCTTTATTTGATAATTCCGTCCCATAAAGCGGCGCGGAACCCATTGGTTCCGCGCCGGATATGACTCATCAAATGAAAAAAAAAAATGAAACTACCCTCAAAAACTTTGAGCTTAGTTTTGACAAAACAAATCATAAGTGAAGATTAATCAACAATTTTTTTTTTGCGGCAGCAGAAATAAACTACAAACTAGTGAAATAAATAAATAGAATTTGTGTTCAAATTTGGTTTTAATCACGGTTAAAATTATACAATTTTCCAAAATTTTTTAACCAGCGCATACATTTCGCCTTGGATAAGCTTTAAACAACTGTTTGGAATAGGGTTGTTAGTAAAATATTTAGTTCCAAAATTTATTTTAAAAAGATGGAGTGATTGATTAATTTCTTATCAAATCCATACCTAGCCTTTTCCTTTACCTGACGAGAGATTTTGGAGTTGGATAGGGTGTAGTTATGAAAACTAAGTAGGTATTTGCTAATAAGTAGTTTACTTGATTGACTTTTACGAGAACACGGACGGGCATTCTTTAATTAGCTCAAAGCCATTATTAAGTACTCAGCGGTCAAACAACAATTACGTTGAGCGCAGCCCTGCAATCCCTCTATGTACTTTTAATTACGAAAGCAAATGGGCACCAAACAGGTCAGCAGTTCAAACAGGGTTGTCATTAGCCGCCAATCACTGATAATTTATGCAGTACGTCATTTCAGGAACTGTGTTTTGGGACTTGTGTAATATTACTATGGCTGATCAATCAACGATCTAATTATGAGCTCTATTCAGCCAATATTAGTGAGTAAATTTAAGATTACAATAATAGTACAAATACTGGAATCGACTATTGTAGAAATTTTATCATAAAATAGGCCATTAATATTAGTAATATTATTTTCTTTTAATATAGAAAAATTAGTTTGCGTTTTGGTCAATAGCTCTTCTACTTTCTCCAGGGTTTCACTGAGAATGATTATTGAAGATAATTTTTTTTATGAGAGTTTCCATTTTTTAGTTTATACAATATCTACCAGCCTGTACTGGGTTAGCATGGTGGATTATGGCCTTGAATCTATTTTTGTAAAAGATGACGCCCATCAGTGGAAACATAAAAATGGGCTTGTGTTTATGTTGAAAAATGAAATCAAGAACAAAATTCAAAATTCTGATTTACCCCCGACTGCCCTGCATTTGAAATTTGGACAGTATTCCACTAGTCAAACTAGTAGGGGAAATAATGTAATACACCATATTATGGTGGCGGTCGTCTTGGATTTGAAATTTGTCATGATGTTCAGTACTCTTCTAGTCAAACCCTTTCATTTGATACCCATATTGAGGGAGGTTGTGAAAAATATATAATAAATAATTAAAATATATATTTATTTAATCCGTCAATTTCTTAAGACCGCTACCTTGGATCGATATTAAAACCATACATAATACGAGTACTACCACCTAATGAAAACAAATAAAAGCAGTTTTGAAATAAGTCCATTTGTTTGAGAACTACGGTGTCACAGACAGACTCACACACATACACGCTGATATCGACGTGAAACTTATAACACCCCTCTTTTTGGTCAGTGGTTAATAAAACTTTTTTTTTTAATTTGTTTTTAATTTTTTATAATTTATGATGATTATTAAATGAATAAAACGGGCTGCTTGTAGTTTGAGTAGTTTTTTTTCTTGCTAGCGTAAATATCGACAATAGTATTATTTTATTCTTGGTTTTACTTTCTCACCAAATCCCCAATTTGTTTTTCCCTTCTCTGTATGTCTGTTTGTCTGTCTGTCTAACTTATATTTTAGAAGAAAAGAATTGCATCAAAACATTTCATTGTTAATTTGACGAAACCAGTTTAGCATTTTATGTTATAACTTTTATATCGCTATTTTGTTAGCCCTTCGCGTTCTTTATAATGCTTGCCGCCTACATTATTATAACAAACAAAGGCAAACTCCTACAATAATAACTCTTTACGAGCTTTAAGAAGCCGGACGGTCGAGTTACAAAATTCAATTTCTTTCAACAGCCACCAACTCGACCATTGTTTATAGTTACAGCGGTTTAAAATAACCCAGTTTTGAATTTGTAACTTCAATTCGATTCGTTTGAAAGTACGAGTACATTTATTTCATCTTGAGTGCGCTTCGCAGTTTTACTCACAATGCTGTAGGGTTGAGGAAATATTTCGGGATAAAAGTAGCAAACCTCCTGACATTTTTATTATGATCTGGAATAAGACCTACTTTGCATCTCAAATATTGAACATTTTCTTAGGAAATAGGTATTTTTTTTATATTCTGCGTAGATTAAATTACAAGGAGGTTCAAGTATTTATACTTCTGCAAAATACTGGAAAAAGGACGCAAAAAAGTTCTGTAGCTATTATAAGCATACAATTTATGACCAACATCGCATTTTGACTCGCAACAAATCGTCTCTTCCAAAACACTGCACAAGTGCACATTCACAAGTACTCTTCTGAGAAATGTGTTCATTTACAACCAGTTTGTTTCTTGTCACTGCTCATTTTACAGTCTTGCTATGGACGACTCTGAACAAGTTGACTCAACTGCATTGATTAATTGAACAAGCACGAGAGAATATTGGACAAAATCAAATTACGATTAAGATTAGAAACGGAAACACCGATATTCAATAGACTGTGGACGCGTTTTTAATTTTACAAGTTCTATAAATACAATTTGCATTTTATCGCATCCATACGCAGTCATTTAATGTTTGTAGACAGAAAATTAACTTTGAAGTTGAATAAATTCACAATAAAGTATGAGTAATAAGTAAGCGAAGATTCTCTAATGAAGAGTGTGATATAAAACTGTCACTTATATATGACTTGACAACAGAAATAGGTTAATTATGAGCCTAAAGGTGAGTTTTCATTTTGTGGGAGGAAGAACTTTAGCGAGGTTTTTTAGTAAAATTAGGTGCAACTATTTTGTTAAATTTTTTTGTGTCCTGAATTACCGTAGTTAAAGAATTGTACATTATATCTTTTTTATCGTTATTAAATTATGTTTGCGCTGGACAGTCAAATCGCCGATGACGAGGAACTATGCGGTCTACTATGAAGCGTGCTTACGTAGAAAAAATGTGATTTACTCAAGATTTGAAAAATCGCAGATTACAAACATCAAGGAGTACTCACTCAGGCAACTTGTTTCATAGTTTAGACGCTCTAGTTACAAAATCGAATCGAGTATTTGAAACATCAACAATGAAAGTCACTGCAAAATACCGTTTTGACACTTAATTATATAATATATAATGTATATTAGTATAGTATATTATACTACGAGTATTATGTTGTTGAATAAATGACACAGGACTTCATTGCGCAGGTATATGAGCTCAAATTGCGAAAGTTTAAGACAATAATTCTGTGTTATGTGTTCTTAATTTAACATGTCTGTAAATAGCGTAAGTTTTTTTTTTTAATTCTGCATGCATAGCATGTCGTAATATTTGTATATATTTTTTTGTTTGTTTAACCACCTGACCATGTAAAGAAGGCTTTCAACACTTGTTAAGCTAAATTGTAAAATTGTACATTTATCTATAACTTAATTAATGTGTATACTGTTGGTATAGCACACAAAATAGATTCTGTACTATGCTCTTTTTTTAACTATAATAGGTTCTCACTTGACCACCATCTCGGCTGATGTTAAGTGACGATGCGGTCTACGATGGAGCGTGTTTACCTAGAAGAAACCGATTCACTCTCGATTTGAAGACACCAAGATTGTAACTATCGGGGAAAACCCACTCAGGCAAAGCATTCCACAACCTAGACGTTCTTATCACAAACGTGGAGTCAAATCTCTTCGTTCGCATTTTTGTAACATCAACCATGAAACGATGTCATGCTCTTTTCTCTATAACCCTGTTTAAAATAATTTCAATGAGGGTCATTTCCCGTTTTGCCCTCCGTCATCGCAATGACTTATCACACTCAAAATAAATATAAACACGACTAACGAAGTGCCGAAGGAAAGTTGAAAGCAGTAAGGAGCGAGTGAATTCTTACCACGGAAAATTCCCGTCAGTTCACCATACATTCATTTGACATCTTTATCTATACCTACTTATATTATAAAGCTGAAGAGTTCATTTATTTGAACGCGCTTATCTCAAGAACTAGCTACTGGACGTAATTAAAAAAATTATTTCACCGTCGGATGTATACAAGATCCTACTACTATATACTATATACTACATTAGGGAAAACGGGTCAGAACAGTTGCTGCATACTTGCAAGACCAGATTGTCACACATCGAAACATTACATCGGGAAGCTAGTCATGGAGGGTAGCGGGATCCGAGGCACGGTTGCCGCGACCGACCGCAGATAGTTGGGGGCCCAAGTAGTGAGCTAGCCACTCATGAAAGGCTGCCCCGCCATCTAGCGAAAAATCCCGGGATGCGCTATCCTGCCGGTTGGCGACCGGATGACAAGGCCAGATAGACATCCCCGGGGGGGCTCGGGCGTCCCCGCAGTCTCCAGACTAGTTTCCCATTGGTGTATTTGTCTTGTGTGTTGTGGCCGTTGGTTGGCAGTGTGCGGCCTCGTTCTACTTCCGTTTTCCCACCGAAACTCACTCTCTTAAAAACAATGAAAAATACAAGAAATAGGAACAGAGTTAAACAGCGGCTGCACTCCTTGTCTCTCAAAGTGCACCTCACTAACATTCGAGGCCTGCACTCCAATATCACACCAGTCCACCATCACCTCGAGACTGAGCAGCCGTCGCTCTTATTTCTTACGGAGACGCAGATAAGATGCCCGTCGGACGTGGCGTACCTAACCTATCCAGGGTACACCTTGGAGCACAACTTCAAGCCTCGTGCTGGAGTGTGCCTGTACGCCCGTGACGATATCTGCTGTCGGCGTCTCCGTAATCTTGAGGACACCAGATTCTCTGTTTTATGGGTGCTGATGGACACAGGCATTGACAAAATTGTCTATGCATGTGTCTATCGATCGCACAGTGGAGATCAGGAGACGACTCGGCTCACTGATTATTTGAGTGAGGCAGCGGACGCGGCTCAGCAGAAGTACCCATCTGCCCAATTAGTGTTACTGGGGATTTCAACGGCCACCATAAGGATTGGCTGTACCCATACCGGGACACTGACCACGCTGGGCTGGAAACGAGAAAACTTGCTTTATCGTTAGACCTAACCCAGCTGGTCCAAGAGGCCACAAGGGTTCCAGATGTTGAGTCGCATACTCCCTATTGCTTAGACCTTCTGCTGACGACTGATCCAGACCGATACTCCGTGGCGGTATCTTCGCCGTTAGGCAGCTCCGATCACTGTCTGGTGAAATCGGTATCCGTTTACCATCCGCCCGATCTCAGGCCCAGAGGCAGCCGGCGGCTATGGCGATACAAGTCAGCAGACTGGGACGAGATGCGCTCTTTCTTCGCATCTTACCCATGGCAGTCACTGTGCTTCTCTTCTGGTGATCCGTCAGCCTGCGCGGATGCTGTGACTGATGCAATACGTACGGCTATGGAATATTTCATTCCATACTCTGACGTTCCATTATCCAGCAAAGCTCGCCCATGGTTCGGTTCTCAATGTAAAAGTGCTGAAGCATTTAAACATGAGGCCTACCTAGCCTGCGTTGTTGCTCGACAGCGTAAGGCAAGGGACACACACCGGAAGAAGAAGGCGTTCAACAGGGCTGCCAAGGCTTGCAAAAGGGTTCTTCAGAGGGCTCGTTTTGACCACATTAGTCGAATAGGGAACAAACTAGCTTCGTACCCTGCGGGCAGCAAAGCGTTTTGGTCCCTAGCTAAATCGGTCGAATCAAACTTCTGCCGCTCCTCACTGCCTCCAATGCTGAAACCTGATGGGGCACTGGCTCACACCGCAATGGAGAAGGCAAACTTGTTTGCATCTCAGTTTGCGGAATCTTCTCGTCTAGATGCTGGTAGTGCGACACCTCCTACTCCACCTGGCAGTCCGACTTTGATGCCGGAAATACATATTCGCCAAATGGAGGTTCGTAAAGTGCTACGCAATCTGGATGTGAACAAAGCCAGTGGTCCGGACGGAATTCCTGCCCTAGTATTGAAGGCTTGTGCACCTGAGTTGTCTCCTGTACTGACGCGCCTGTTTAGGCTCTCTCTCCATTCTGGGCAAGTACCGAAATCATGGAAGCTTGCTAACGTGCAACCTGTGCCCAAGAAAGGTAGTCGTGCTGACCCTGCCAACTACAGGCCCATCTCGGTCACGTCCATACTCTGCAAGACTATGGAACGTGTCCTAAACCACAGGCTCCTGATGTACCTAGAATCTAATGACCTCCTCAGTGACCGGCAATACGGGTTTCGCCGAAACCGGTCCACTGGGGATATTCTAGCGTATGTCACCCACATCTGGAGTGAAGCTATCGAGAAACATGGGAAGCACTTGCAGTCTCCTGGATATCTCGAAGGCTTTCGACAGGGTTTGGCATGATGGCCTTATTAGCAAGCTGTCCAGTTATGGTTTGTCTTCAGGGTTTATTGCGTGGATATCGGACTTCTTGAGGGATCGATCCATACGAGTTGTCATTGATGGCTGCTCGTCGGATCGAATGGCTATCAATGCCGGAGTCCCTCAAGGGTCGGTACTCTCTGCGACGCTTTTTCTGCTACATATCAACGATCTGTTGAAGCCCGGTATCTTTGGGTACGCAGATGATAGCACCGTTGTAGAGAGTTACATATCTAGCGCGAGAGCCAGTGGACAGCATACTAAGGTACTGAGAGAGAGTATGATCGATCGTTTGAACATGGCCCTTGAGGAAGTCTCTGAATGGGGCGAAACCAATCTGGCCAAGTTTAACGAGGGAAAGACGCAGGCGTGTCTGTTCTCCGCAAAAGGAGTCAATTTGAACTGACTCCTACTTTTCGAGGTGTATCCGTGCCTGTTACTGATCATCTTGAGCTTTTGGGCGTTACCTTAACTTCTACGCTCAACTTTGGCTCGTATATCGAGTCCAAGGCTAAATTAGCTGCCAAAAACTAGGTGTCCTCTCAAAGGTGCGAAAGTACTTCAAATCTGAACAATTACTTTTGTTATACAAAGCACAGATTCGCTCTTGTATGGAGTACTGTTCGCACCTTTGGGATGGATCGGCTAAGTATCAGCTTGAGGCTCTGGAATCGATCGAGAGGCGTGCCAAGAGGCTCATAGGCAAAGACATTCTAGCGCGAAAAAGACTTCAAAGTCTTGAACATCGCCGCAAGATTGCTAGCTTATCGGTTTTTATCGGATACACTTCGGAGAGTGTGCAACTGATCTGCATGATCTAATACCTCCTTGCCCTTTTTTCTATCGTACTTCTCGGAACTCAAAGAAGCGGCACCGTTTCATGGTGGATATTCCAAAGACACGGACGAAGAGGTTTGACTCTACGTTTGTGATAAGAACATCTAAGCTGTGGAATGAGTTGCCTGAGTGGGTTTTCCCCGATAGTTATAATCTTGGTGTCTTCAAATCGAGAGTGAATCGGTTTCTTCTAGGTAAACACGCTCCATCGTAGACCGCATCGTCGCTTAACATCAGGCGAGATGGCGGTCAAGTGTAAACCTATAAAAGTTTAAAAAAAAAAAAAAAAAAAATATATACTACTACTACTACTATATACGAGCGAAGCCGGAGTGGACCTCCAGTTATTGAATATAATTGAAAGAACCTGTCATAAGTTTTTGTAATTTGCAATAGACAATCGTTTTGGTAGTGACAGGACTCTTTACAGAGTCTACCTGGGGAAGTACTTACTTTGTCAGTTATTTTACCGCCAAGCATTAGTGTGAAAATATCAATGTGTTCCAGTCTGATCGTCAATCTTTCTAGATGAATTACAGAGCGCTGAGCAGTATTAGATAATGATTTGAACTCTTCATGTTCCAATATCTGCGTGACATTGTGCTGTTATGGGCAGGCATGTTGCTTACCATCAGGCACATGTCCTGCTCGTCTTTTTGGTCTGTGCTATAAACACATTTATACACTTATTGTTACAATTTAACTAGCTTGGATTATTGAATGTCAAATTACCTACAAAGTTTCGCGTTTTTAATGTTAGTGTGATAGTATCACTCCACAAACATTTGAACAAACTAAAATGTGATTATACCGTAAATAGGACAACCTCTCGTTTCATGACACAAATATACTGTTGGCTGTTTTAATTTAGAAATCATCGTTTCATAGTTGACGTTCCAAAGACTCGAAGAGGTTTAAATCTATTTTTGAACCCCCGACCAAAAAAAGGGGTGTAATAAGTTTGACGTCGATGTCTGTCTGTCTGTCTGTGTGTCTGTCTGTGGCACCGTAGAGAATTAAACAGATGGGCCGATATCGATGCGGTTATTTTTTTGTTTGCAAGTTAACATCCGTGCGGGTGTTTTTAGCTATGTTTGGTTAATATCGATTCAAGATTGCCGCCTCCACAAAATGGCGGACAAAAT
Organism: Ectropis grisescens; assembly: GCA_017562165.1. Classification (NCBI taxonomy): domain Eukaryota; kingdom Metazoa; phylum Arthropoda; class Insecta; order Lepidoptera; family Geometridae; genus Ectropis; species Ectropis grisescens. The sequence goes on along the minus strand of CM029789.1, from coordinate 16,120,256 downwards.
ATTTCTTTACAACCTACCTCGATATAGGTATCAAATGAAAGGAGTTGACTAGTAGAACACTTTACACTATAAAAAATTCAAATCCAAGATGACCGCCACCACAAAATGGCGAATTACAATGTTTTTTTTCACTACTACCTCAATATGGGTATCAAATGATAGGGCTTGACTAGTAGAACACTATGCATTATGACAAATTTAAAATCCAAGATGGCCGCTACCACAATATAGTAAAATACATTTCGTTTTTCACAACTCCTTTAACATGGGTACATATGAAAGGGCTTGACTAGTAGAATGTTGTGCAATGTATATATAACAAATCCGAGGTAGTCGGGGGTTAATCAAAAAAAATAATTTTGTTCTTGTACTTGTATGACAAGAACGTCTAAACTGTGGAGTAGATACCTCGCGTGGGGTTTTCCGATAGTCAATTGGTCCATCAATAATCAATTCCCGACTCTTGGTGTTTTAAAATAGAGGGTGAATCTTCTAGGTAACGTAAGCACGTTCCATCGTTGACCGCATCGTAGCAAAATAGCAGTCAGTGTAATCATATAAAAGTGAGAAAATAATTTAAATGTTCGTGGTAGGGGAAAGAATTTATTAATGCTAACGAAGCGCTCGCCACTCCATTAAATCATATCAGACTGAGCGGCTAAAAACGTAACTTGTGGCGACAAACACCTATTTTGGGACTCGCTTTCCCTTTCTGCTCTTTCTATTTTTATCAAAAACCTATTAGAGTTTAATCCGATAGAAACTTCACTTAATATCAATGTTTTATTGGATATTCGCTGATAACTTTGATGCCGTTAACTTTAAAAAAATTGTACTTATTAAGAATTTGACAGTACAAAAATATCATAGCTGAAATAGTTTTTAGTAAACTATGTGATTGTCTATGATTTACTAGTTAGATAAGAAAATAAAATGTTCCCAAAGAAAGAGTTTTGTAGTAAGGCTGCGTTTCCACCAGAGATGTGCGAGAGAAATGTGTCGTGGAAGGATGTCTAGCTGTGCTGTGAAAATGTAAGGACGTTTCCACCAAAGCTGTGCGAGGAAAATTTGTCGCGGAGCGTTGAAGAATATGTGGTGCAAGGATGCGTCTATGGACTGGCTGGTACAGTATGTCGCTAATCTCGCAACACGTTTCTCGCACACAAACCACATCCACAAGGTAATATTATTGCATATAAGTTAATTAAATTTCAATTATAATTAAAATACTGCTCAATGCAATGTTTTTTGATAACCTGAACGTGCCAAAAATTGGAAGTCATAGATTAAACTCCGTTTGTACTCGAGTATGTTATTACGTGTACTGGTTTGTCATCTCTTTACTTGAATCTCTTTGTTCGACTTTAATGATGAAGGGAAGTAATAAAGTGCATAATTCAAAATTAAAAAAAAAACTTTCAAAAACACCCTTTTCTTCGAAACCGTTATTCTGTTACTTGCAACAAAAAGTTTTCGGTTTATGATATGATATTACCAAGAACTTTTTTATCATCTATGCAGAAAGATGGGGCTATCCGTCTCGTTTTATGTGAAGAGAAAATGAACCCTACACTGGACATTTCTCAAATTCTTAAAAACTTTATATATCCATATACACGTGTTTTATTCATTTTTGTTACTAATATTGGTAGGCTTATTTAAATAAACATATCATTGGGGATAATAAATTTAATTTTTACAATTAATTAATTAAGTAAACACCCTCGTTAGCATTAGGTGGCCGTAAATTTATGATAATTTTATTTCTGTTCCGAACTAACTTCCGACAATTTTTATAGTGAATTCATTAAAATATCTTAGAGGACAAATGATTGAGAGCCCCATTTGTATTGTGACATCACTGTTTATTTAAATCACGTGCTTTATCATCTTAAATGACATCAAGTGCTTTGTTTCTGGTTCATTAACCTCGTGAAGCGATGATGTAGGTACCCTAATTGAATACAGCTTGAGTTTCATCTTTAACGACTGTGACGGGACCAACAAGTATGAACTTCGCACGCTGATTGTTGGAAGGAATCTTAGGGTTAAACAATCCGACCTATCGTCTCACTCTCTCATTTCTCGCCGTATCATTAGCATACATTTCTACATCGCCCATCATATTTATGAGAATGCAAATCTTTGCTTGCGTAAAATTTCATCGACTTAATTCATAGTGGCCTACTTTGATATTTCCAGTGTTGTTTCATCGTTCCTATTTTCATAATCCAAGGCCAATTCAAATAATGTGAAACTGATGTTTTCCACATGATCTCTGTTACATTTTTAAGTGTTATCTCAACAACGGCTATTATGAATGAACCTTGGCTCGTTCGTATAATAACAGATTGCATTAAGAATTTCACAATTATCAGATTTACTCAAGCTTGAATTGGAAGATGATCTTGTATAAATAGCCTAACACTTGATGTTAAAGATGTGCTATTATTGTGCTCGTTAGTGTGGCGATTGATATTCAAGCCATTCAAATGAAAGATGTCACGAGGTCTTTTTTGGATAGTTCATTTAGTATCAAAATGGATTTCATTATGCTTATTCATCGCATTGGAGCATGTTGTACTCATGTCAACTACTGTATTGTGTTTGATACATTTAGCCTTGGCACACTTAGAATATTTACGTATTGGAATCATTTCAGCATCAATCACCGCTATTATTGTGAGCTTACGATGTTATTGATGTTGTGGTAAAAATTGAGGCGTATTACGTCATTGCTGCTTGTTTCTCACGGGGAGTTATCAACAGAAATTATTTGAAGGCTTTCCTTATCACATCGTTGACAGATAAAAAGATGGTATCTCATCGCTTGCTTTACTGCTTAATTAACGTTGTCTGCAGCATAAAAAACTAACATTTGGTCTATTGAGATCCGACAAATCTGTGATAATATAACACTGTGGATACATCTGTGACAGTATATCTTGGACATAATCATAAGAGCTATAACTTTAATAGTCTCATATATACGTAATAAAATCAACTATAAAGATTCACTGTGGTGTCTCACGGACGGTTTTTGAGTCAATGAGACTAAATCGGTCACAATTGAGCCCATAGGTTTGATGGCACCGTGAAGAATCGGTCAGAGTCATGTTACAAAAGATTACGTCCGTCTGTCAGTTGTTGATCCATCTAGAGAGCACGGCCGTAAGCTTGGGTAATAAATTCCGACTTGCGGGTCACATGCTTTTTACTCGTTGCAATAAGAGGCCATATTTTTCTCATGTATTTTGTAACATAGCGGTCATCTTTTTGTGATTGGGAGTTATTGTTACGTTTTGTAAGTTTTGAGGCATTGCAACACTTGGACTACAATAATACTGATATACTATTTTTTTTAATAAAAAGTGATGAGACGAACAGGGCATGTGCCTAATGGTAAGCAACATGTCTGCCACATAACATCACAGTGACACGTAGCTATTGAAACAAGAGACCAAATCATGACCTTGCACTGCACTGCTATCATCACCCAGATATCTAAGATGTTATATCTTTAAGCCCTGTAAATTCTCTGGAATCAATGACCTTCAAAACGGAACACAGTTACTGCTTGGCGGCAGAATAACAAGCAAATGTGTGGTACTTCCCCAGGCGGACTCTGCTAGGGGTCCTACCGCTACAGAATACTTATTATAGAACTTCTACATTGTACTGGCAGGACTCCTTGGTTTTACCCACATAGCTCCAGTTCCCATCATTTTTCCAGGATAAAAATTTGCGTTGTTTTCCATATTATTAGTCATTATTGTTATTGTATTAGGTTTTCCGTAGTATTATTCAGTATTCCATTGTACATGTGTTTCAAATTTCAAACTGATCTATTCAGCAGTTTTGAACTGATCGAGCAACAAACATCCAAATACCCAAGCATTCAAACTTTCGCATTTATAATTGAAAATAGAATTAGTTGTATGCCTCCAATTATTATTTATTATTCAATAAAAAAAGTAATAGGTGCGAGAACCTATGATTAAGTTATTTTTAGGGTTATAGCGTAATAGCAAAATACGGGAGGACTCGTCATGTTTGTCTGTATGTCACAGCCACTTTTCTCCGAAACTATAAGAACTATACAATTGAAACTTGGTAAGTAGATGTATTTTGTGAACCGCATTAAGATTTTCATACATTAAATACACAAAACAATAAATTTTGGAGAGTCCCGTAATTAGAACTGAAACTCATTTTTTTTTTCGTCAAAACCATATGTGTGGGTTATGTGGGTAGGTCTTCAAAAATGATATATTGAGGTAATATCATTTTTGAAGACCTACCAATTTAATTCAACTTAACAATTTTTTTATGAACTGATTGCGCAAGAAACTCTTCCAAAGTGCTAAAATGAGTGCCAACACTTCACTGCGCTCGTCACTCGGATAAACGAGATGATTCATCTCTTAGCTAATTTCTTAACGTTACCCTTTAAAGAAATATCCGATTATACAATGATTCTATCAGCTACCTCCCATATATTTATGGGACATAGGTATACTACAAGAAGACAACTACAAGAATTTACAGTGCATTTAAACTTTATTCAAGATCTCAAGTCAACATTTTCCAGTAGAATATATTTTTGAAAGCAGTTAGAAGCGTCAAAGGCGCGGGACGGCGCGTGGCCGGTAACCACTCGAGCTCGTCTCGTTTGGTGGTAACCGCAGAATTATGCGCTTGAGCGCCCTGTAATGAGACAAGGGGAACCATCTCTTAAGATAATGTGGGATTTTTGGTAGAAGAGATGTTGTTATTCTTAAATGAGATGATAAATTAACAAGTTGAAAAAAAAAGTGACCGCTGTTTAAACCGCTTAGTTTCCGTTCTCATTATTTTCCCAGGATAAAAAGTCCCAATGTATTTGACCAAGCTATAATGTTACTGTGTTTTATATTTCAACTCGGCCTGTTCATATGTCACGACGTGATTGAGCAACAAACATCCAAACATTAGCATCCTACACATATTATAAATGTCAATGTTTTGATGTTTGCTGCTCAATCCCGTCGTATCGTATGAACGGATCGGGTTGAAGTTTAGAACACAGTTAGATAATAGTTTGGAAAAAAACATAGGCTATTTTAATCCTGAAAAAAATAACGGTACGCTACGAGCTGCGCAGGTAAAACCGCGGACTACATTATTTTGATCTATCTCGTGGGGTTCAGCCAGCGTTTGCGATATAAGCGCTAAAAATATATAAATTGCTGACATCACATTAAATGCTTCAAAATT